>OZ005649.1:274092300-274834800 GCA_963930645.1 Salticus scenicus | reverse complement strand
TTTTTCTTTACATATAACTTGTTAACTAATACATATTTTTTAATTATTTTATTACATTCTGAAAATTCACAACTGTTAAATTGACGGACCTTTATAAAAAAAATTATTTTTGAAATTTTTTATATTTTATTTTGAAGCTGCGAAATAAGAATTTTCAAATTGTGATTATTTTTTTTTTTTTCATTTTGCAATTTCAAAATAAAATATTAATATATATATATATATATATATATATATATATATTAATAAAATCAGACTTTTGTCTGTAAATTTGTCAGAATCGAAACTTTTTGCGATATCTTCACGTTTCACACCCCATGAAAGCCGAAAATGACTTCAGAAAATTTTGCCTGTGTGTGTGTGTGTGTGTGTGTGTGTGTGTGTGTCATCGTCTCCGTATGTCGCTTTTTTTGTCCGGGCATTACTCGAGAACGGCTGGACGGAATTTAACAGCGCTTGGCAGGAATTTAGGTCTTCACCCAACTTAAAATTATATCTATCAACTTTTCAAATATTCCCCCCCCCCGTTCCCCCCTGGGGGGTAAAAGACTAAAACACGTTTGTCCGGGCATCACTCGAGAACGGCTGGACGGAATTCAACGGCGCTTGGCAGAAACTTAGGTCTTCACACAACTTAAAATTATATATATAGAAATTTTCAAAATTATGAATAGTGTTTAAATTGTGGGTAAAAAACGCCTGCGCATGCGCCATAAATATTTTTTTACTAAAACGCTGTAAATGGAAAAATAAAATATAAAAATAAATTTTTAAGTTAAAGACTTTTTTATTCGCGTGATTCGGACTACAAATATGAAAAGATTGAAATGAAGTGTTGCCAAATGGTCAAATCGTGTTTTGGAACTCTCAAAACGTCTAAATCCAACAGAAACCGGAAATAAAAAATTTTTACAAATCCAGTACTTTATTTTATTGAATATAGAAGAAAATAATATAGAAGAAAAATAGAAATTGAATTTAACTAAATTATTTTTGAAAAAAGCACAATAAAATAAATTTTTAAAATGATTTTTACTTTAACTTACCATGTATGTGGTAGAGAAAGTATTGCTTTTGGGTCAAATTTTTGAAATTGAATTTTTGTTATATTAACAAGTTTTGAGGTTTCCTGAATCCAAAAATCATATTTTTAGCGGTTGCTCTGTGTCTGTGACTGTTATCAGTATATCGCAAGAACAAATAATACAGAAATTCTAAAATTGGGATTCTAAATATGTATCATATAGGAATGTTACACTAAACTTCCGTCCGTGATCTTTTTATTTTTTTTTTTTAGTGCTAGAGTCTATTTCAGTCGGTACAGTTGTCGAATTTTTATAATACACTCTTAATAGTGCTAAGGGCCTATTTCAGTCGGTTTATTGAACGGGGATTTATTGAATGAAGTCCCCCCAAGGCCCAACTTTGACATGAGTCCCCCCCAGGCCCAACTTTGACATGAGTCCCCCGCAAGGTACCCCTATTTCAGTCGGTACAGCGTTGTCGGATTTTTATAATACACTCTTAATAGTGCTAAGGGCCTATTTCAGTCGGTTTATTGAATGGGGATTTATTGAATGAAGTCCCCCCAAGGCACAACTTTGACATGAGTCCCCCCCCCAGGCCCAACTTTGACATGAGTCCCCCCCAAAGTACCCCTATTTCAGTCGGTACAGCGTTGTCGAATTTTTATAATACACTCTTAATAGTGCTAAGGGCCTATTTCAGTCGGTTTATTGAATAGGGATTTATTGAATGAAGTCCCCCCAAGGCCCAACTTTGACATGAGTCCCCCCCCAAGGTACCACTATTTTAGTCGGTACAGCGTTGTCGAATTTTTATAATACACTCTTAATAGTGCTAAGGGCCTATTTCAGTCGGTTTATTGAATGGGGATTTATTGAATGAAGTCCCCTCAAGGCACAACTTTGACATGAGTCCACCCCCCAAGGTACCCCTATTTCAGTCGGTACAGCGTTGTCGAATTTTGATAATATACTCTTAATAGTGCTAAGGGCCTATTTCAGTCGGTTTATTGAATGGGGATTTATTGAATGAAGTCCCCCCAAGGCACAACTTTGATATGAGTCCCCCCCAGGCCCAACTTTGACATGAGTCCCCCCCAAGGTACCCCTATTTCAGTCGGTACAGCGTTGTCGAATTTTTATAATACATTCTTAATAGTGCTAAGGGCCTATTTCAGTCGGTTTATTGAATGGGGATTTACTGAATGAAGTCCCCCCAAGGCACAACTTTGACATGAGTCCCCCCCAGGCACAACTTTGACATGAGTCCCCCCAAGGTACAACTTTGACATGAGTCCCCCCAAGGCCCAACTTTGACATGAGTCCCCCCCAGGCACAACTTTGACATGAGTCCCCCCAAGGCCCAACTTTGACATGATTCCCCCCCCAGGTACAACTTTGACATGAGTCCCCCCCCAAGGCACATCTTTGACATGAGTCCCCCCCAAGGCACACCTCCCCCTCATTGGGAAAAAGAGAAAAAACGTTGTTTTGCGGCTATAAGACAGTTTGGACTTCCAACGTTATTTGTTACAATATCTGCAGCTGAAACACATTGGTTTGACCATGATAAGATTATTTTGTAAAAGTAAAACAGTAATTATAATTAATTTCAAGATAAATTTTGCATTAGAATTTTCAAAAATGGGGAGAGGTTTTTATCCTAGAATAAATCAATTAATCTATCTGGTAAATTAACCTATTCTATTTAAAAATCAGAATAATGTTGATAAACCTAATTATTAAACATCAAAATGAAAAAAATATTTCTTGTGTAAAGTAAATATTTTTGTAAAAAAGTAAATAAATTATATATATATATATATATATATGTGTGTATATATATATATATATATATATATATATATATATATATATATATATATATATATACATATATATATATATATATATATATATATATATATATATATATATATATATATATATATATATATATATATATATATTTATATAGAACATTAGAATTATTTAATGTCACATATTCCGTCGAAATCTATAATAGACTTCATTTTTAAATATTTTTGCATAATTCTATATCATATTTATTTACTAATAAATAAATAAATGAAATTTCAATGGATAGAGTTAAAAAAAAAATATTCCTTTTCACCATCAGGAGGTAAAAAATGTATACACATTCTACACATTCTGCATTCATACATGCAAAAATTGAAAATAAAGTAATTTAAGAGATTTGTGAGAACTATAAACTTCTGTAATACATACAAATAAGAATATATATTGAAATATGTTTATTGCGAATAAGAAAATAATAAACTTTATTTTAAAAATAAATATAATAAGATGAATGTGCGATGCGAATTCGCTTTAAGCACAATTACTTTGAATATTAGTAAAAGAGGAATTAGATTTTCCTTGTATTAAAACCATTGTTACGCATAAAAGGCAATTTAGAAGGAATTTATTGAAAACAAATTCTATATCTCTCTCTGTATATATATATATTCGTAGAAAGCATTTCGCTCTATTTGTTTATTAAATATATTTCATAGGCAACATACAATTTTCAAATAAAAATATATTTTAATTTTTCGAAATTTACGAAAATTAATTTCTGCTGTGACTTTAGAATTAATCATTCTAAATTCAAAAGCTGTAATGAAAATAATAAAAATGTTTTGAACCATACTTTTTTTTAAAAATCTGGTATCATCTACAACATTTAGTTAAGTTATTAAACTACTTGTATTACTTAACTTATCCTTTACAGTTTATATCTTTCGAAACCTTATTCTATGAAAAGAAACATTTTTCTTCTTATCATTTCATTCTTTCAGTATATATTTATACTCATAATAATAAGAAAAAATTTTCATGTATGGCATATTAAAAACATTATTAAGAAATTATATTTGTAATTATATAAATTGTACAATTTTGAGAATTCAGTCGCTTTTTTTTTTTTTTTTTTTAACATAAATATAAATATACATTGTAAATTGCAATATAAGGAACTTTTTAAAATAATTAATTTATGTAACATTATTATTTTTATTGTATATATATATATATATATATATATGTACACACACTAGCTGTTTTACACGAACTTCGCACGGGAATTTAATTATTATACACAGTTTATTAAATTTGTAAAAAAAAAAAAAAGTATGTTAGGTAAATTTAATATGCTGATGAAGATACAGAATAGCTTATTATAGTTAATAAGTGCTACATGTAAATTTTTACTATATATATATATATATATATATATATATATATATACATATATTACCGCTAAAGTGCAGAAATCGGTTAATCTGCAGATTAGCTAGGTAATCTGCACATTAACTAGGGTGATCCGTTAAAGTGAGGAAAATTGTTTTATTTCTCAAATTACCTAGGTAATCTGCGAATTACCTAGATAATCTGCACATTACCTACTAGGCACTAGTTAAAGTGAAAATAAGATATCTGGTGGTGTAATTTTACAGCACTCTGTGTTGTATTTGTTTTTTCACTCGGAAAAAAAATAGTTTTTTTTTCTTTTTTATTTCTTTCTTTACGTATTTTAATCTGTATGTGTTTTAATTTTTATATCTTTTAAAGTTATATTTCTTTTATTTTTTATTTATTTCATCTTTTTTATTCTGTCAATATGAGTTTGAAGATGTTATGCATTTTTAATATGAAATATAATAGCTTTAATAGCTTTCAATAAATTCTATTATATAAATGAATGTTAGAATTGTAATACAGTAACGATTTCTTTTCAAAATAAACATATTTAACAATTTAAAATTTAAAAAAAAAGTTTTATTAACAACTTATATTGCTATTACTATTTAAATACTAGAAGTATTAAATTATATAAAATATTACTAGAAATATTAAATTAGACTAATCAGAAGCATTATTTAAGAAGTACTTCAAATAATTAAAACTGCTTAACATTTTTTAGAATGCATGAAAATTAAAATGACAGTTTTCAATGTTTTATTAAACTATAATTTGCAGCATTCATATATCTGCACAAGTTTAGCAAATATATTAATTTTACAAAAAAAAACCTTTATTAACAATTTTATGTGATAAACTACAACGAAATTATCTGAAAAAGCGAACAAAATTTAAAAATAAAATAAAATAAAATAAAATAAAATAAATAAAAATAAATAAAATAAAAATATAATCATGATATATAAAATATGTACAGGAAACTTGAAACTGAAAGAAACAAAAAATGTAATGAAATGCTAAAAAATGTACAAAAATTTCATATTAAGTATTTATTAAATGCCATAATATTTTTCAAAGTTAATAATTAATACATCTTTTTTTTTTTTTTTTTTTTTTTTTTTTTCAGTAAGTAATAGTAAGTTAAATCAATTTTAAAATAAATTAATTTTAAAAAGTTATGGTTTAATAGTTTTAGTTCGGAAGGAAATAATTACTGTAATGTAAATTTAATATTCATAATTCAAAATGGAGTTTCACGAGAGACAGCTTTTAGTTAAGATTACATTTCATTAATAAAATGCAGACCCATATCAAACTTATATTGACAGAATTATAAAAGATAGAAATAAAATCAAAATTAAAACAATTATAACTTACTTGTTACTTTAAATTTTTTGTTAGTCATAATAATAAACATAATCATGGCTTCCATCCTCCACAATTTGCGTTTGCCGTTTGACGGTTTATCATCACAGCGTAGCGGAAGTGCGGAAGAGAAGGAGTAAAAGTTTTAGTTATGTTTGAAGGTCATTCGCGTATCTGTATCACATGGCTGTTTGACGTCATAGTGAATGTAAAAAAAAACTAAGGCTCGAAACAATCATTTGAACTTTAACGATACTGAAACCGTTAATCTGCAGATTACCTAGTTAAAATGCGAAAAACTCTTTATTCCGCACTTTAACAGGTCATTTTTGTTAATATGCAGATTAGCTAGGTAGTCTACAGATTAACGAATTTCGCGTTTTAACGGTAACATATATATAGATCTTTTAATTTCCATGATTGTTTGTGAACTTAATTTTTCTTAACGCTTAAAAAACATAATTCTATTGTCATTTATATTCCAAAAAACGGATACAATAGCTAGGTAAAAGAAAAGTCGCGAAGACGATTCTTTTATAAACTGTACCTTTTCGGTATTCTGCTTCATTCATTATGCAATATCCAACTGCATCGAAAATATATTAGTGTCTTTGCATTAAATTTTCGTCGAATGCTGAATGCATGGCGATATTTAGAATCCGATTTCGGTAACAGGGAATCACATAATATACAGTGCGACGCAAAAGTTTAAACAATGACGTTATTCATCTTTAAAATTTAGAATTATGACGTCAGAATTACAAACACCTGTATATATAGGCCGTGGGCCATAGCTGGATATCGTTCAAGTCCGTTTCAATCATCGAGGGGCAATTTGAATTTAATGTTAAAATTAAAAGAATATTCAGTTATCTCCAAATTCGCAATGTTCTGGTCTGATGATGTGCACATTATTTTAAAATTGATTAAATAAATTCTACAAATTTGACGTTTCTGCGGTCCTTCCATTTTACCTACTTTTAGAGATAGCAAGATTCTCTTCTCGTTTCTTTTCTTATTCTCCAATCAAAACCGGTAATTTATTTTTTTCTGGCATTTCGATCCAATTACGGCTGATGTTAGTACGCGCGCTAGCGCCCCGCTTGCATTTGATATGTTTTGTTTATGTTTACATTATCTTGAGTCAATATTCATCGACATTTTCATACAATTCTACTATTGTTTTCTTTTCATGTATTTTTAAGTATTATTTACATTTAATAGAATGTGAGAAAAAAAATGGCGCAGTGTTTGCATATCGGGAATTAAATACATTAAAAAATGTAATATTTTCCTTAAATAAGATGTAAAGTTTCTCCCGACATCATTATCCTGCGTATTATTAACATTTTGATCGAATTCTGTTATAATTTTTTTTCTATATTTTTAAGTAGAATTATTACAGATCAGAAGAAATTACTTTTTGTTTGCACATCGGCGATGACATACATTCAGAGGTAAAGTGTTTTTCTCAAATAAGCTGAGCTAAAGTGAGACTGTGTGTTGATCAATGGAAAGTTTTAAATATTCATGAAAGAAAAATATCTACCCATTTATTTCTTCTTCCAATTAATGAACTGTTCAAACTGCTTTTAGACAACAGCATAGATTACCATAGAAAGTGTTATACAGTAAGTTTTACTTTGAAATGTAGTTAAATTATTGGCGAAACGTTAATCGAGGCCTCCATGTGGAGATTAACTAGTATGTTGTGGCCACCACAAGACTTTCTTCTATATTTTCCTATACATATTCAATCAGTAACAATATTTTAAAAAAAAAAAGATTTTTTTTCCTTTTTTTTTTGTGAAAATTAATACATATTCAATCACTAACAATATTTAAAAAAAAAAAAAAAAAAAAAAAAAAAAAATAGAATTTTTTTCTAAGCTTTTTTTTTTTTTTTTTTTTTGGTTAAAAGTAAAAAAAATCGATAACTTTGTTTTAAATTATCACAGATTTATAGTTCAACCATTCGTTTTAAAGGTATTGACGAGACCTTTCGAATGATACCCATCTTCAAAATTTACCCCCCCCCCGGCCCCATGCACAAAATTTTTTTCCTAGTTACGTACTACTATTATCAATAATTCATATTAATTTTACAAACACAAGTGTAAAATAACTCTTATTATGCACATTTATACGAATTTTTGTCCTATGCTGCCATGTTAAAAATTTAGATAAAATGCTATCACAGCGCCACCTGTTGAGCTATTGATCCCCAAATATAATCAGCAACAGTTTATGTCGGGGACCAACTAAATACCAAGTTTGGTAAAATTTCGTTAAAAAAAAAAAAAAAAAAAAAAAAAAAAAAACGATTATATATTTTTTTTTTGTTAAAATAAAAAAAATCGATAACTTTGTTTTAAATTATCACAGATTTATGGTTCAACCATTCGTTTTAAAGGTATTGACGAGATCTTTCGAATGATACCCATCTTTAAAATTTAACCCCCCCGGGGGGGGTACTTCCCCCCCAGGGGGGGAACCGATGCCCCCCCCATGCACAATTTTTTTTTCCTAGTTAACTACTACTATCATCAATAATTCAAATTCATTTTACAATCACAAGTTTAAAATAACTCTCATTATGCCCATTTATACGGAATTTTGTCCTATGCTGCCATGTTAAAAATTTGCATAAAATGCGATTACAGCGCCACCTGTTGAGCTATTGATCCCCAAATCTAATGGGCACCAGTTAATGTCAGGGTGCAACTAAATACCAAGTTTGGTTAAATTTCATTCATATGTTCGTGAGATACAGCGTCCACAAAAAAATGATACAGACAGACAGACAGACACACAGACAGACAGACAGACAGACACACAGACAGACATTTTCTAAAAACTATCAATTCGTGTTCAGGACATCCCAAAACGTGTAGATCCGTCAAAAAACGGTGGTCGAAAATTTTCGCGAATCCAATACTTTCTCTATATTACATATAGAAGAAAGTAAAAAAGATTTTCTGTTCTGTTTGTGTGTCTGTCTATTTCGTGATAGCGGCTATTGACTTGGAATTTGGTACACATGTTTATGAACCACACAAAATTAGCTGTATAGTTTTAGATGTGTATTCCATTTGTAGTTCGTGTACAGGAACACAACAAAGTTTTTCTTATCATTACGGTTTACGGATAGAATTTGTATGTACCACGATAGCGGCCGCAAAAATCTCCCGATTGACTTGCAAATTCGTATACATGTTCAGGCTCTGTATAGAAAGAGCTGTGTAATTTTTTATGTCTAGATTATTTATGGATCGTGTACAGAGTCACAACAATTTTTTTCTTATCATTACGGTCTATGCGGTGAATTTCGTTTAAGCGAATTTTAACTTCGTTACTCCGCATTCAACGAAATGAAATTAACGTACATTATTGATATGTTTAAACTGATGCTTTCCATAGAAATTAAATATGTGTGCTTAGGCTTCATAATTAATATACAGGTCTTTACAAAAGTATTCCGACAATGTCATGTAATCATCCAAATTTTGTCAAATTTCGAACAATTATTTTTGAAAAATATAGAATAAGTTAAAACGTTTTTACTAGTGTCCTTTTACAGAGGAAAGCAAAAGAATTTCATAACATTAGAACTTATGACGAAATTTTTATCTAAGCGCATTTTAACGCGTTTATGCTGCACTCAGTGGAATTAACATATATTATAATCATACTTAAAAACATGTATTCTCTCTCTCTCTCTCTCAAAAAAAAAAAAAAAAAAAAGAGGTATGTATAAGCTAATTTTATTTACAGGACCATACAAAAGAATTCCGATGACATTCTGTAATCATTAAATGATGTCAAATTAGGTTGAAATATAAGTGAGTTATAATTAATTAGGTGTACTATTTTTACTGGCGTATATGATAACGGTGGCTCCTTTTCAGGGACACACAAAATAATGCCGTGCCATTATGGTCTATAGACAGTATGTATTAAAAATGTATTTTAACATGGTTACATTAAATATTATAAAATGTTATTAGAATGTTTAAAAGCGTGCTTTTCTGTGGAAAATTGTGGGCATAGAATTAATAATTAGTTTACAGGGTTACACAGGGTAATCTTTTTGCATGAAATGTGGTACATGTATTTATGATTTAAATACTTGTAACAAATCATAGTTTGGTACTAGATTATGTATCAAATAATCTAATAGCCTTCTATTTATAAGTCTGTTATTAGGAAAATATAAATATATATATATATATATATATATATATATATGTAGAGAGATAGGTATAGACAGATATATACAGCGGAAAGTTGAAGAGGGGCCGGTAGCCCCCATTAGAAATGTATCTGTTTATGTAGCGAGTCGTCATATATATATATATATATATATATATATATATATATATAAAGTGAGAGAGATGCATGTTAGGGCTCAGCTGAAGATAAAGAAAGCGAAACACTTGTATTAGATGAGGGATAAATCCAATGTTACTGATGTCATTTCTAGAAGTAAGTTAAAATGGAGCTGGGCTGGGCACTTTTCCAGAAGAAATAATGATAGATGGACCACCAGTCCTATTTTGGATACCGCGATACAACAAAAGATCGAGAAAGACACCAATGTGTCGTTGGAGAGATAAATTTGTGAAGTTTGGAAGAGCAGAATGGAGAAGAATTGCAGAAAACAGGGTAGATTGGAATCATTTAGAAGAGACCTTCATCCTGCAGTGGACTGATAAAGATTGAAATTGATGATAATAATGATATATATAATATGGGGTAAATAAATATTATCAATGGTCTATTGATTAATGAGTGATGAAAATTGGACGTTGAGGCTTCTGATCTGCAGATCCACTAGTTATTAATATTTTACTTTTTTTAGCACTTTTTTTCAGGAATATGATTTTAGCACTTGTGTGCAAATTAATTTAAAATTTATTCATCGAATCACAATATTAACAGAAATATATTGCGCTCAGCCGTAATCCAGCATCGTAAATGTAAACTCAGTTCCTTCAAATAGGAATCGATTTTCCAAATTTATGTGCAGAGTTTATTTCCAGAACATTTGATATTTACATTACCTATCTTAAAAAGAATATATTAGCAAAATTTTCAGATTGCCCCCAAAAAGTTGAAACGAACTTGTTTTTAAATGACATTTTTAGCATATGGCCCACGGTCTACTATATTTAAAATATGTTTTAAAATGCTATAATCAAAAGACAGTCGTTTAATTTGCAATAATTTTAACTTTTTTGATAAAAATTAGGATTTGTTTGTCGCAAAAGTTTAGACACGATTATGAGTTTCTGTGAATATTTGCTGGCATATGCAAATTTAAAATCGATGATGTCACAGATTTTGAGTACTTAAGTTCTGCAAATGATAACGCTTCGTAGTCCACATGCCGCGAGCTAAAAAATTCTGGAGTGACTCCACTCGACTTTCCGAACATTGAGTAATTAACAGTTTTGTAGATAAAGTAAAGAAAGAGGAGTTGTTAAACAAACAAAAGAGAGAAAAACATAATAGAGTGTTTGAGTATTTTTTTCGATATATTACACGATGTTTTATTTAACGCTACTGAACTTTGAGCCCATAGATCATAATGATAAAGAATTTTTCGTTGTGTCCCTGTAAAAACCTATAAATGCTAGATTCACCAAAATGCTTATAGTTAGTGCAAAAGTGATTTATAACTTTCATATAAAATTTCAGCTCAATTGAATAAGGCGTTTAGATGCTATCGCACTTTTTAAAATTTGGTCCCAGAGGCCATAATGATGAAGAATTTTTCTTTGTAACCCTGTAAAAAAACTGGAAGTGCTAAATTCACCAAAATCTATAGAGTTTGTGCAACTGCGACCTTTAACATATATAGAGCATATTTAAATGTGTTATGTTTTTGAAAGATTGTGATATTTTTGCAACACAACTGAAACATTCTGTGCTGTATGGGTTTAAGTTTCTTCAGTAAAATGTATGTTCAGGCAACAATTCGTATGGATTTTATATCTTTTTCAGAGATTTGAAATGTCTAAATTTCGTTTTTTTTTTTTTTCACTCTGTATTTTGTCGTGAATTCCTGATCTTCAAAATGCGTAAACTTCTACAGATATTTAAGAAAATAATTATTTTTTAGATGTTTAATAGAACTTCATGCCGTTTTTATTTTATTTTTATTTTTTAAACTAATCAATGAATTTAAAAATCTATCCCTATTCATTTTCAGTAATTTCTATTTAACATCCAAAAAATATAACTTATGTTTTTTTTTTTTCTTAAATATCTATAGAAGTTTAAGCATTCTGAAAAAAAATGAATTCATGCAAAAGTGAAAACTGAGAAAATACAATTTCGAGATTACATATCAGTAATTTTTGTTACAAAAACCATAAGATATGTTCCTTGAATATATATTTTACTGAACACATTTAATATAGTTCAGTTTATAGATATTAAATAAAAATATATATATATTTTTTTAATATGAAATATGGTATTTTATATAATATTTTATATCATCAATCTTTTATATGAAAAGATTGATGCCGAGTGGAAAGGTTCCGAATACCCTTAAAATGATCGTCATTTTCAAATGCAATTGTGGTTCTATTCATTAATAACTTTAGTTAAGATCTTTACATGGTCTACACAAAGAAAGTATTTTAAGAAAATTGGTGCATGCGTATTTATTTATTTTTTTTCCCCTCAAAGTTAAAATTTTCAAATAATCTCCATTTGAATACATTATTTTAATATCGTGTATAATAAATTCGTTTTCTTAAGGATTCGTTATTGACTATCACATATTCCAAGACTCAAGCAATTTTTTCTTTCGTTTTTAGTTATTTCTTTCTTTCTTTTTTTTTTTTTTTTTTATACAACTTTGAAAAATTTAAATGGCCCCATTTAAAAACAGGGTGTAAGACGAAATTTGCAACGAAATAATTTATGATACTTCTGATCCATGTCTGTCAAATTAAAATGCAAATTACTTTAGCATTAAATGCGTATATCCTTTATTAATTTATGTGTTTATTTATAATTTGACAACTTATAATGACCACCTATTTTATTTTTACTGGCTTTCAATTTACATAATTCCTACGAAACATTGTATAACGCAAAGGCCTTTAGCCCCTTAACGCGCGCTGTCCTCGCTGCGAGGACGCAAAATTTAAGATCTAGCTGAAAAAATTCATCCCGGAAATTTTTTAGCAAAAATGTACGTTTATAACATATCAGAAAAGGCCGGTTTTTTATAACTTAAAATTTAAAATTTCTTTTAGTTTAATTTTGTCCATAAATTCCGGTGGCAGTATAATTTAAATGATCCGTATTGTCTTGCGCCGCAAAGGGTTAAAGTAATTCTTATTTAAAACTTTCTATACTGCTACCTTTCTGATTTTTTTATATAAATACGTATATTCTTTGTTTAGATCGATATTGCACCACTTATTAACGAACACAATTTAAACGTTCAGACCCATTCTTTTGCACGACAATTTAGTCTTAATGACCTTTAACTACAGCTGTTCATGTACATTTCACAAATGCGGTAGTTTTGCTAATAATTGTTCCATATACTTTACTTTTACTGTCACCGTATATACTTATTTCTTCAAATCACATTTTTCCAGTATATACGCAAGTAATTTGCATATACTACAATATAAGAAAAGCATTTCTTTCTTTCTTTTTTTTTTTTTTTTTTTTTTTTTTAAGCTATCTTAAATCTCAAATTGCAATTCGTGACGCAATCATTTTCATAAAAATACTAAGTATTCATAATGTACCGGCGCCGCTCAGTATATAAAATAACTCATTGTAAAATATAGTAATCTTTTGTTATAATGGCTATCAATATAAAATATTGAGATAAAGTGGTTGAAAAAAAGAAAAAAAAAGTTTCCGGTTTATAAAGAAATTGTAACGCAAGTATTTAATAAAGAGAACATGTATGAGATAAATCCATTAAAATGCACGGTATTTCTGGGATTTTGCCCGCAGCAGCAGAAAAAATGCAACTGTTATTTTTAAGAACATCCTTATTAAAAAAATATTTACAGATAATCCGCATTGGCAGATTATCCGTGGATAGCCTCTTATTGGAAAAAAATGAAAGCCAAATTGAGCTAATAGGTGTCTTTGTTATAAAAAGAAAAATTACTAAATTTTAAATATATAGTCCTTGTAATTTTTAATATTAAGATCATTTAAGATAGCTTTGTTCTGGCTCAAAAAACATATTTTTTTGAGATAATGCTGCCTATGTGGCATAACATATATCTCTAATTTTCCCAGCCGATCTATTTAAAAGCACACTTTTTCAGCTTTGTTTTTCCGCTTTGTCAGATACTCTGCTTAATTTCTCCTGCAGGATGATATGATGCTTTACAAATTAATTACTGTAACCAAGCACTAAAATAGACAGTATACGTTTTAATAAAGTACCTACTTTTGAACGTTCAATAAAATTTAAAAAAAATAATTTCTGCACGAGATAAAGAATATTACAGTGTTCGATGGCACCTTCTGTAGAGCAAAAAATCAATCTTATGTTTTATTTTTGTTCAAACAAAATAAATAATTAATGTTACAACAATGTTGAAGTAAATAATCAACAGATAATACGCATCAGCATGTAATACGCACCTCGCGCATAATATCCTTTTTTATTAGGTAATTTGCGTATGATACGCTGAAAATTACGGTATATGAAAATTTAAATCTTCTTTTATTAAGTTGTTTTTATTTTATTTTCTATATCTCCATATATAAATAAATGGCTAAGTGATTTTTGAGTCTGTGTGTTGACGCAAGTTGCCACGAGCTTTTCATACTTAAGTTAATTTAGAAAGATTAAGTGTCCGATCGATAAGTTAATTAAACCGACGGATTCAGGAAAAAAATGTCCCTTCTATTTGGAATCTTATTTGGAATGAAATTTTTATTAGATTTTTTTTAATTATATTAGATGTGAAAATAATAACCTTGTAAAAGCTTTAAAAATGGACATTTAAATATTTAATTGTTGCCAAAAATTAAAAAAAAAAAAAAAAAAAAAATTCAACATAAAATGAAATATGCTTTCACGAGAAAAAATAAATAAATAAATAAATAAATATTAAATTTGCTCCTGCACGTGAAAAAATAATAATATAAAAATGGAGTAAATAATAATAATAATAATAATAATAATGATATGCTCAATTTTAGATCCCCCCCTTTTGTTTAAATAGTATGTTTTTGGCACGGATGAATCGCGCTTAGCATGAAGACTAATTGTGCATTACATTAAAGAGCTTTACTTATTGATATTCCTGGGTAATTTTTAAAATTTTGATGCTGAAATAGATTGGACATTTTTCGCCAAGAACTCCACTTTCATAAAAGCTACTTTAAGCCAAGTAGCGCATGAAAAAAATATAAATAAATTATAAAATATTGATAAACAGGAAAGAAAGGAAAGGAAAACGAAAAGAAAAGAAAGAAACAAATGTAATAATTACATAAATTATGTATTTTTGTCTAAAGTGTCGATAAAAATTCAAAAGTCGCCAAGGGGAGCTACATTAAGGCTATACTATGATCAGGTTTACATATTTCATTATTTATTTTTCTATATACCAACTACTATTAACTAACTCAGCTACTATTATAACAACAAAAATTAATTGTCTCATGCGATAGACGTAGCCGTAGCCGTAACATTGTAATATTATATTTGGTGTGAAATTCTTGTCATTTTATGGTTGATCGTATAAATCCAATAATTATAGAAAATAACGCGAAAGAAACTGTTATGTACACCACGTATAGTGCTGTTCATATGTAACTGGGATTCAAATATAAAATGGCTACTTCAATTTTTTCGATTCTGTCAGTTCCAAAACTGTCATCTTATAAGAACCCAAATGGAACTCCACTGGTAATCTATTGTCACAATCAATAGAGACAGACACCCGAGATTCTGTGAATGAGTGGGGCGCTGCCGAAGTCAGCGGCGAACCAAAGCGGGCTTTAAAGCAATTTTAAGATTTCTTTAAATTTTATTTTTGTTTGTAAAGCGATATAGAAAAGATTTTCCTTTAAATACAGTGAGCAGAGAAGAGGAAGAGAGAAAAGTCTTCATTGATTCATTACCTTCATTGATTTCATGAATTAAAAAATTGTTTCGTTAACAAACTTTGACCTATTGGCACGCAGGCCGCATCAGGTACATTTTGAGTTTGATTTTGAAATATTTCCCGCATTCGGAATTCGGTTCTCTCCCTAACCGGGGCTTTGCTAGTTTTACATAACTTACCTAACAGATTTTTAGCACTTTATTTCTTAAAATTACATACATATGTCAGTTAAAGATTAAAAAAAAATAAAAATAAAAATACAGTACTTTTGATAATTTACCGCTTACTTTTAATTAAAGTTTATTTTTACATACACACATGTTTGTGAAAATTGTAACACCAAGAAGGAATGCGAATATAAGAATGATATTTATTGTGCACATACATTACAGTAGGAAGAACAATTGATTAAATTTTCAGGAAGTTTTGCGTAACATATCCTGAGAAAACTGCACATAAAACAGCAATCTTTAAGAGAAATGACTACAGTTATCTGCCTAGAATTGAATCGAATAGCAATTGGATGACATATTCGGGTACAACATAAAGCTTCAACACAATGCCACAAGTCCTCGATCGTATTTGTTGGTGAGTGGTGGCGGGACACTCGCTTTTCAACGATTAAACAGTCAATTTCATTAGTGCGAGATCAAGAGAACACGCTAGTCCGGTTGAACACATTCTGTATCAAGGAAAGTCCAGATTATATATAGACAACTTGCGGTCGGGCGTTATCTGCTTAAATATTGCGCTACGGAGGCCTTTAATATATAGCAGTTGGGCGGGCCTTCACTCACCAGAAATTGAATGGCCGCTATTCAGAGTACCGGGAATGCGATCAAGACGTAATCGAGACGTGTATCCAATGCGACCCCATACCATCACTGCAGGTGATGGACAGTATGACGATGTCGAAACCTAGCTGGCATTGAGCATTATTCACAATGCCTTTAAATACGAATAAGGCAAACCTGATGCTGTAAACAGGATTGTGATTTGTCTGAAAAGTGACTTTACGCTATGCTTAAGTCCAGGTTTGTTGTTGATCACACATTAAAGGAGAATATATCAGTGATACAGTTTTGAGGGTAATCAAAATTTTGGTAGCCGCATACTGGATTACCAGCTGGAATAATGGAATGCGATACCATTGGATACACGTCTCGATCACCTCTTGTTTTCCTCCCCACCACTCTGAGTACCAGCCATTACGTTTCTGACGAATTAAGGCCAGCCACTCTGTCCTATATTTAAGGCATCCGAAGCGCAATACTTAAGTAGAGCAATGCACAACTCAAGTTGTCGGTATTGTCCGAACCTTCCTTGATGCAGATTGTGTTCGATTGCTGCTCTGGCCAGAGCGTTCTTCTGATCTCGCACCAAAGAAAATGACTGTTTAATCGTTGAAAAGTGACTGGCCCTCTTACCACTTCCCATTGAATGTGATCGATGAATTGTGGCATTGTGTTGAAGTTTCATGAATTGCTTTACCTGTACATGTCCCGTACAGAGTTCGTCGTTTTATGTACTATTTTCTTAGTACATATTACTCCAAATTTCCTGAAATTTTAATCAATTGTTCTTACTACTACATTGTATGTGCACAATAAATGTCATTCTGATATTCCCATTCCTTCTTGGTGTTGCAATTTTCACAAGCATGAGTGTAAATGGAAATTTTATATTTTTCTATATTCAAATATACATTACTAAACAATATTAAAATAAATGTAATTTTTAAAATGTATTATTACTATACACTCTGTAATTATAAATTTAATAACAAGAGAAAAGAAATATTAATTATATTTATACTATTACCATCTTTTTTTTTTTTTTTTTTTTTTTTTTTTTTTTTTATCTTAAAAAATGTAGTAAAATCCTAAACTTTTCGAACCCAATTTGCTTTTACCACACATATATATCGCTTTATCTTTTTCTTTATATTTTGTATTATAAATTAATTATAAATTTAACATAATATTTTTATCAGCATTGTGATAGTAAAAATAATTTAAACAATTAAAAATTTAATGTTAAAGAATTATCATAAACTTCCTTCATATATTTATATATGCATTAAATTTACAATCATACATAATAATAATTAAAATTAATTAGATTTCAATGTCATAAACCGTTGTATTATAATTTGACTCAAAATTTTAAAAGTTTACACATGACATATAAAGTTAAATAGACTGATAAAGATTTATTTGTTTCAAAAGGCAATACAGTTTAATTCAGTTTTTTTTTCTTTTTTTTTTTTTTTTATCATAATTTGCGTATTCAAGAGTTTAACGAAATAACTAAAGAATATTCTATACATTCAATGACTTAAATTACTAAATTTTTCAAAAAAATTATAGCTTAATCAAATACACTTTAAACAAAAGTTTGTATAATATCCTTTGGGGAGACGTGTAATAGTTACATTTTCTATATTCTAACAAGCTTCTAAACACTCCTAAAAACTTTAGATAAGGTACTACAAGAATTTAATCACAATATTCTACTAAAAAGTCACTATCTTGATAAAATTTATTTGACAGAAAATATAATTTAATTTATATTCCTTTGAAAAAGTATTGAATCATTTTTCTTCTATAATCAGACATTAGCAGCAATATAGTTTTTTCTTCTAGAGAAAAATATTCGCGAAGTTTGTAATTCTAAGTAATAAAATAATCCGGTGTGTCACCCACACGACTTTCTCTTACCCTGAAATTTAATACTATAAATACAGGTTGCAGATTAAAAGGTAAGATAACGAGTACTGTTATGTAAACCTGCGTTAAACAATTCATATTAGGCTTCTGAAGAGTTTTATATGATAATTAGTTCTGTGTGAGGGGGGCTACCGCCCCCCTCAACCCCCGTTTCATTAATGCACCTACATTTATATAGAATTTAATTCAGTTATTAAAAAATAACTCTGTTTTTAAAAAATAATTTATTAATATTATAATTTTTAAAAAATATCTTTTATGATAAAGCAGCCGATTTCCATATTAGAGAATTAGTATAACACCAAATATCTAAAAAATGCCCATTTTATTCTCAATATATATATAAAAAAAATAATAAATAAATAAATAAATAAATAAATAAAGCGATTTTTTTTTTCTAAGTTTTTTTTTTCGTTAAAAGTAAAAAAAAAATCAATAACTTTGTTTTAAATTATCGCATATCGATGATTCAACCATTCGTTTTAAAGGTATTGGCGAGCTCTTTTGAAAGATACCCATCATGAAAATTTACTCCCTTCGAGGGGGGACTTCCCCCCCCCCAGGGGGGAAGGCGAGGCTCCTACATACACAAAATTTTTTCCCCAGTAAAATATCTCTATACAAAAAATATATATTCGTTTCATTTGGTTTAGTGCAGTCTATAGACGTTAAACTCTACTTACCTACAATTTCCCCCATATACGTAATGTATTAGAATTCTCTTGGTTGTCTCTGTACACGAACCATTTGCTTGATCTTAACGAAAAGCTTACTGTAGCATCCCTATATGGTATACACATTTAGAATACCAAGTTTGAACTTTCTGCGATAATTTGTTTTTGAGATATGCTGATAACAGACAGACACACACACACACACACACACACACACAGACATACACACAGACCATTTGCAAAAAACATGATTTTCGTATTCAGGGGACCTCAAAACGTGTAAATATAACAAAATCTCGCATTCGAAAATTTGACCCAAAAACAATACTTTCTCTACCTTATTGGTAAGAGAAAGTAAAAATAAAATAAAGTTACAAGGAAATATTACTTATCATCGCTTATGTATGTCAAATTCATTTGTTTAAAGGGAGTTGGTGCTTTTGACCTGACACCACTTAAAATTACATGTAAAAATTTATATTTCAATTTAATATTTAAAAGTTGAACAAAATTAGGAATGTACAACAAAATATATATTGAGGAAACAATTCTTATGGATTTTGATATATTTTTTACAGATTTGATATGTGTGTATTATGTTTTGTTTGTCTGCATTTTTTTTATGCATTCATGATCTTTAAAATATTAAAACTTTTACAGATATCTGTCAAAACCCTTAATGTGCTTTTTGAATTTTTAATAAAATCTACTTAAAAAATAAAATAAAAAAATATATACATATATATTATAGTGTTGGATATTGAAATTTATTAATTAGTTTTTGGGGATAAAATTAAAAAGTGCATTATATATAAAGATAAATGCAAAAAATTGCAAAAAACGCGATTTTTGTTATATATTTCTTTTATATATGTATATTTTCTTTCAAAGTTATTGCAAAACTCATCTCTAATCCTTGTAAAGAGGTTCTATTAGACGTCCAAAAATAAATATTATGTATCTTATTAAATAGAGGTTTCAGCATTTTGATAAATATCATAAATTCATTAAAAAAAAAAAGAAAAGAAAAGAAAAGCCTAATTTAAAAATTTCAAATCAAAAAAAAAAAAAAAAAAAAAAATTGTATCGGGAACCATAATAATTCAGGACCGAATATCTTATACTATTAAGTGAGCAATATTTGTATGTATATTTCACTGATCTCGAAAACGGTAGCTCGGACAGTCACGAGATTTAACACAAAGGTGCGTGCTCATTGAAGTCAGATTTTGGAATTTTTGATTAGTTTTTTCTTAATTAATTAAAATGTGAAAATCATAACCTTCTAAATTCTGATAAAAAAAAGCCATTTAAATTTTAACATTTTATCCATAATTTAATTGTTGCCAATTTTTTTTTCGACAAAATAATAATAATAATTAAAAAAAAAAAAAAAAAAAAAACGTACATCTTATACTATTAAGTGAGCAATATTTGTATATATATTTCACTGTTCTTGAAAACTGTAGCTCGGACAGTCACGAGATTTAACACAAAGGTGCCCCCCGAAGGATCATTGTGCACATCGAAGTCAGAATTTCGAATTTCTGTTTAGTTTTATTTTAATTAATAAAAATATGAAAATAATAAGCTAATAATAGCAAAAAATTAGCCATTTAAATTTAATCCGTAATTTAATTGTTGCCAAAAAAAAAAAAAACGAGTTTATTTTTTTTTTCCAACAGGAAAATAAATACATTTATCTAAACATGAACAATACTACACACTACTGACCGCAGAGCTTCCAAATTTGGTATATAGGTACCTGGGACCCTGCAGGTCTGCAACTCATCGAGATTTTTTCGAATTTCGAATCTGAATTTTTTAAATTAATGTTTTTTCGATTTTAAACATTGGCTTTTATGTTTCATTCTTCATGAATTTATTCTTCGACTGTAATCGTCTGCGTATCTTAGCAACGGCTATATGATGCAATTTATTTTTTATTTAATACATTTATTTGAGGGCGAATCTTTTTTCTCTTTTTAATTTATTATATTTCTTGAAAATAAAATGGTAATGCAGTAGAAAAAATTAAATATATTAAATTTAATATTTAAAAACGTATTTATAACAGTTATGTTTATGTATTATTTTTGTAGTATAACAACAATTATTTTTCATTTGTTAATTTAATTTCTTTAAAAGTTTTTTCTAATTTACAGTATTTGTCAGGAAATAATGGTAGTATATAATAAAAAGGATTAAACTGATTGGAATTTATTTGTTTTTTATGTATTTAATTCCGTCTCAAAGAAAATCTACTTTTTATTTTATTTCATTACATTGGTCGGAATCATATTGTAACACAGTGTAAATAGCATGAGCAATAAAATACTAGGTTCAAAAACTAAAATATTTAATAGACGCTGAGATACAGTTATCTTTAAAATCGTAGTTCTTAAATAATGGCAGACCCACCTATCGTCAATAAATACCCATATTGAAATACATAGGAAAGATATTTCTGCAGGCAGTGGGAACCTGCTTCCGATACAGTGCGGGCAGAGAAAGAGCTGCCGTAGTAAGCGAGTACCCGATGCGAGGTCTAGAGCGTTCCAATGTAATTATTTTAGTTTTTATTTATAATGTGATGTGAAAAATAAATAATGATCCAATTCTTTTGGAGATTCATTTAATTATAGTGGCCAGCGAAGCAGTCGTAGCCTGCTAGTGTATTTTATTGAAAGAATTTGATATCTGTGTATTGTGTATATCTTCCAATTATATCTTCTGTGTATATCTTCCAATTTACAAATATTAAATGGAAATGTAAGCTTTTATATGAAACTTTCTCTGGTGCCAAGTTCCCTTAATTGTAGTTGTTTTAATACATCGTTAAAAATAATATATTTAGAATTACTAAATCTTATTTTATAGATTCAAAGACTCTAATTTCCCAGTTGTAGTAAAGAATTAATGAAAAACTCTTAAATCACCCTTTAAGCAATGTCCTTTTGAAATTCTACTTAAATATATAGAATTTTTACTTTATATGTTACAACACAATTACAACTAGCAGGAGTATAATAAAATAAAGAACTAGATGAATTTAATCACACTACGTGACTAAAAATATAATATCTGAATAAGCATTATATGATGAAAGAAATTTCTTAATTTTCCTTCTTCTGTAAATATCATTGTACGTTTTAATTCTGTATTCAAATAATACTACCAATAGTTTTCCCTAGAGAAAATAATTTGCAGATTCAGACGACTCTTTTAAATAATACATTTAGTTCGTATCTTATAGAAGCGTAATCTCTGAATAATTGATGTAGTTTAAGCAGTTCTTTTTTTTCCCGCTTTAGGTTTTTCTCTGCAATACAAAACAACTGGATTTAGAAGAAAATTTTTCTGATTACTTAAGGCTTGCTTTTGTAAGGATTTCATTTTCTGTTTATTTAAATGCATATAAGAGATTAAATGCATATAAAAGAAAAACTTTGATACAAAACGTAGTTCTTATAAATTGTGTTTGTTATATTTTAGTATATATAAATTATTCAATATATGTTATGTTCATGGTTATTTTATGTAAATGATAAATAACTTAATTTGAAACATAAGTTAAATTTCCCAAACATTAGATGTAATATTTTTATTTTAATAAAATATTTATAACCATAGTTGCGAACTTAGTACGTTTTGGCTACCTGAAAAATTTAATCGAAAAAATTAATTAATTTAATCGGCAAACTGTAACAGTATCCATTGATTGCGTTTGTTTATTGTTTATTAATACCATATGCATCAGATTTGTCTGCTTGACTTGAAGTCCTCTTGTAAATCTTCGTCAGATAAATAAAGATAGCACATGAGAGAACTACAATACGAAGAAATGGAAAACACCCAGGGCCCGAATCGAACCCGCTCTCCTATTCTCAAAGGCTATTTTTATGTGGTGGCATAACCACTCGGCCACGGATTGCCCCATTGAATAAGTAAAATAAAAATAAAATTATCGAAATTTTCCTGTAGCTAAAATGAGCTAAAGTTGCCACCTATATCTATGACATTCTTTCAAAAAAAAAAAAAAAAAAAAAAAAAAAATATATATATATATATCTATATATATAAAAGAACACTTCCTGAGTGAGTGAGTGAGGGGGTGATCTATCAACGCCCAGACCAAACCCCTAGACCTAGAAACATGAAATTTTGTGACAATGTTCTTTCTATGACGTAGGCATCCACTAAGAAGCGATTTTACAAAATTCGCCCCCCAAGGGGGGGAGGGGGGGGCAAAACGTGATTTCACAAAATCCTTCATATCTCAAACAAAAAAACAGATATCCGTAAAATTTTTGCTTTAAAATATAGCTAATACAAATGTCAAAAAACCAATTTCTGGAATTTTCAAAATTCGGTCCCCAAGGGGGGCGGGGGGGCAAAACGTGATTTCACATGCGTAAAACGTGATTTCGCATAATCCTATATATCTCAAACAAAAAAATAGATATGCGTGAAATTTTTGCTCTAAAATATAGCTAATGCAAATATCTAAAAACCAATTTCTGGAATTTTAGAAATTCAGCCCCCAGGTGGGGCAGCAGGGGGGGGGAGGGGGCTAAGGGGCAAAAACAAATATAAATACAGTTATGGCGTTCAAAATTGATACAGATAGGTTTTAGAGGCCTGCAAGTCGAATGAGGATATTTTCGATTGTGTAAAGTTATTAGGAGGGGCAGGAAGGGGGAGGGGAGAGGGGGGGGCAAAAAATAAAAATAGAGTTAGATCGTTCAAAATTGATATATAGAGGTTTTCGAAACCTACAAATCGATTTCGGATATTTTCGAATTTGTAAAATGATTAGGAGGGGCGGGAAGGGGGGTGGGGCGGCAAGGGGGGGCTATGGGGCAAAAACAAATAGAAATACAGTTAGGCCGTTCAAAATTGGTACAGATAGGTTTTAGATGCCTGCAAGTCGAATGGGGATATTTTCGAAAGTGTAAAGTTATTAGGAGGGCCGGGGAGGGGAGAGGGGGGGGGGCAAAAAAATAAAAATAGAGTTAGATCGTTCAAAATTGGTATATAGATGTTTTCGATACTTACAAATCGATTGCGGATATTTTTGAATTTTTAAAATTATTAGGTGGGGTGGGAAGGGGGGGGGCTATGGTCAAAAACAAATAGAAATACAGTTAGGCCGTTCAAAATTGGTACAGATAGGTTTTAGAGGCCTGCAAATCGAATGGGGGTATTTCTGAAAGTGTAAAGTTATTAGGAGGTCCGGGAAGGGGGGGGGGCAGAGGGGAAAAAAAAATGAGTTAGATCATTCAAAATTGGTACATAGAAGTTTCCAATACCTACAAATCGATTGCGGATATTTTCGAATTTTTAAAATTATTAGGAGGGTGGGAAGGCGGGGGAGTAGAGTAGCAAAAAAATAAAAATAGAGATATATCGTTCAAAACTGGTGCATAGAGGTTTTTGATACTTACAAATCGATTGCGGATATTTTCAAATTTGTAAAATTATTAGGATAGACAGGAGGGGGGGCGAAGTGGGAAAATAATAGAAATAAGGGTTAGAGCATGTTGGGAATTTTTTCCGAAGGCAGTGAGAACCCTGTGCGACATTTTTCCTAATCAGATTTTGTTTCTCTTTTTTTTCACATGATAAAAATTAATGCAATTTTGAGAATTCATTATAGTGATTCATTTAAAAATAGGGACCAGCGAAGCGGGCTGCGCCTGCTAGTATATATATATGAAAACTTTAGAAAAATAGCAAAATGTGAAACGATATAAAAAAATAAAAATTAAAATTAAAAAAATAGAAAAAAAAAATAAAAAAAAAAAAAAAATAATAATAATAATGAGCTGATTGGAAAAATAATTACAACTCATAAACTTTTTTGGCAACAATTAAAAATTAAATTAAATTATGTATTCTTGTCAAAAAAAGGGGTTCTTCAACTTTTTCGCTATAGATTATTATTAATTTTCTTTTCTTTTTCTTAAAAATAAAATAAATAAATATAAATAAATAAATAAATAAAAATAAATAAAAATAAATCTAAGTTGCTGGCGCATCAAACTGTATAATCATTAATAATAATAATAATAATAATAATATATAATCTCATTAGACTAATGTCGTAATTTTTTTTCTTATTATATCATTGAAATGAGTTCACGAGCTTAAATATTGTCCATTTATAAATCTTATTTTATATTTTATTTTATTTTGCACGCGCGCTTTTTATATCCTGAATCGAAATTACTAAAAAAAAAAAAAAAAACTTTTTCGATACTGTCCGTTTTGAAACTGATAATTATTATTTTATTTTCTTTAAAATATAATATATATATATATATATATTTTGGATGAAATTCTGACAAGAACAGAATTTAATTTAGTAACGAGGATTATTAGTTTTTTTTTTTTTTTTTTTTTTTTTTTTTTGTTCAAATTATAACATCGCTTTCAAGTTATTCAATTATATTTTCGATTTCGATAAATGACCAACTATCATAAAACTGGTATCGTAAAAATCTGTAGTCTGAGACTAATAGTCCTCAGTCCTAATTAAAATTAGACTAAATCAAAGATTATGTACTACATAAGTTTATATATATATATATATATATATATATATATATATATATATTTATTAGTTACAAAAAAACGTAAGACTACAATACGAAGAAATGGAAAACACCCTGGGAAAACACCCACCACTTAATACATTTTGAATAAAAATTATGATTCTCGAGCTCTTGGCGATAATCTATAATAATAAAATAAGATGTCTGTCTGTGCATCTATACGTCCAGCCCCTATTGAAGGAAGAAGTACAGGAATTGACATCGCATGCCCAGGAGGGCTCCTGAAAACAGAATTTAAAAATTTTAATTTATTGCTGATACATTAATTAAAACCTCCACCCATGTCAATTCAGAAATGACCGAGAATCCAAACCTAATTGCTTAAAAAGCGACATTCTATCAGTAGACGGTTTTCTCCGCTGTCTGGAACGGAAACAAAACATCTGGAAATCATTAATGTAACATGTTCTTAAACTGGGATTAAAAAAAGCAAATTTCAAAAGTCTTCAAATTTTCTTTGTCGCACACAAAACTTAATATACAACCTATAGAGCACAAGATCAACTTGCAGTTCAAATTTTATCCATTTTGGATAATAAACAAAATAATTACACTTTATTTTGCAAACTAAATTTTATTCTAACACGTAATCTATCTCTCAAAAGACGATATGAGTTTCCTTAGAAACGAAACACATTTGAAGGTACTAAAAAAAAAAAAAACTTTTTCTTTTTACTTCTACTACCCGACTACCGTAGGTATCCATTAACCGACTGCCGTAGGTAATGCAATTCGAGATTTCATCTGATTTACATGTTTTAAGGTGTCCTGAACGGGGGCAAAAAATCTGCAATAGAGTTAGACCGTTCAAAATTGGCATATATAGGTTTTGGGGATATTTTAAAGTTCTTTTATATTATCGAAAGGGGGATTCGAGATTTCACCTGATTGACATGTTTTAGGGTGTCATGATTAGGTTTTGTTTTGTATCTCACCTACTAATTAAAATAATTTCATAAGTAATACATTTTTTGAAAGCTTTGTTCATTTGAAATTGAACAGTAGATTACAAAAATTTCTACCGTCAGATGGAGCTATGATATTTTAAAATTTCAAAATTTTAAATTCTATTTATGATCAAATTATTTTTAATACATCATTCGAAAGGTATTTTAAATCTTTTATATTACCGATAGTTGTATTCGAGATTTCACCTGATTTACATGTTTTAGGGTGTCCTGATTAGGTTATATTTTGTATCACAGCTACTAATTAAAATAATTTCATAAGTAATGCATCATTTGAAAGCATTGTTGATTTAGAATTGAACAGTAGATTATAGAAATTTCTACCGCTAGATGGAGCTGTAATATTTTAAAAGTTCAATATATCCAATTCCAATTATGGTAAAATTATTTTTAATACTTAATTCGAAAGTATTTTTAAAAAGCTTTGTTGATTTTAAATTGTGCAGGACCTGAAACGGGGAAAATGCGCCGCAGGCGCCACCGAACGGGAGTTTCGTAAAGTCGGATTTTTCAAGGAACGCGAACCAGCTGGTTGCCGAATGCGGGTAGTGTATCATATAATAACATATCCAGGGAAAGACATTTCTTTTAAAAAGTAATAGGAAAACTTGAGATGAAAAGAATCGAATAGAAAATATATTAGATGATGTATCTCCAACGTAAAGTTTAAAATAAGACACATTTTTCCATAATAAATTCAAAAGCAATTAATGTATGTTAATCCTTTAACGCTCATTGGTTTCGCAGCGAAACCAAACATTTGACATAATTTAACATTTTTTTATGCAGCAGTTTTTTTTACCATTTTCTCCTTGTTTTAATCAGGTTTTAAACTTTTGTTTCTTTTCTTTTAGGTAGATAGCAGCATTATTCTAAAATTTAACAAATAATGTTTCAAAGGAAGCTAAATGCATAAGTCGCTTGAAGTTTCTTAGTGTGCGCGAGTGCAGATTGTTGGTTTGATGATGCATTCACGTCTAGTTTTTCTTTTTTTTTTTTTTTTTTTTTTCCTATGAATGAAGAGTTGGACTATTATTTTCACCTGGAACAACTTTTACGAGTTTTTGTATTCGATAATGTTTACTTACAAAATGTCTTATTTATTAAATTAAATATTTTTTTAATTTAATAAGGTTAATTTATAGATATTTCAAACGAAAAATTTCTTGAAAAGGAACGATACTACTTTTTTATTTTTTAAATATTCATTATCAGCTATTTCTAAAAGCCTTTTTTAAAATTAGTTTAGTAATTTTTAAAATAAATTAAGTAGTGAACGTTAAAGGGTTAAAAGGAAGTCCTTAGTTAAGGTTAATAATATGTTTCATTTCAAATGAACAATATAAAAATGAGTGTATGGATAATAATAATAACAAGTATTATTAGTATTACTGTTATGATTATTATCAATGGATTTTAGGTGCACGAATATATATTACGAAATTTACACTACCTACATAAAAACATTTTATTTATAGGTTTAACTTAATTCTACAATAAGATAAAAAGACTTGAACGATTTATATTTAAATAAATTAGCAAACTTGTCAAAATATTATATAATGATGAACTATATGATTTAGATTACGTTACGCGACTAAATAAATTAATATCTAATTAAACATCATATAATGAAAAGCATTTCTTAATTCATAACTCAAAAGTAATGAAAATATCGCAGCCAGAAGGAAAACTAACTGACAAAGGTGGACTCTGTTCAGTTCCCCATCATACGTATTTTCTCATAAATTTCTATTACAAAACATATTATATTCATGTTAAGAGAAATGCATTTCACGAAACGTTTGACACAGTGAGAAAATAAAATCCCCGACTAATAGGCTACCCACTGTTCAGTTCGATATATTTATCTTATTCTAATCTATTAATTTATTTTATTGGGGTCAATTTCATAGTTTAGTGTTCATGCTATTATTTCTAATGCAACAATCCCCAAAATGCGTATTTATATGGAATATCGCCCCATTTTGCTATGTTGATAAAAATCTTAAATTTCGAATATAACTTACGAATTTTTTCTGTTGGAATATTTGTTGTCCATGTTCAAACAAGTATCAGAAATGTTATTTTGAAATTGTCCAATATATTTGTGATCCTCAAAACGGACGTTTCTGCTCAATTTTACACTATTCTGCCATTGTTGCAAAACTAGAGCAGCTGGAATAGTTCCTTTCCCAAGGCCAGCAATAACTGCAGAACAACTAAACTCCGCGCTAGTTGAAGCGGGTGAAACCAGAATGGTTCTCTGTTTACCGCTACAGAAGGAGGTAGAAGGAAGTTCTGATCGTTATGTCGCTACTGTGCGAGTATTTTTCGAATTTAGTTTAATTTTTGGACCCTCTGTATATAATACGTTCCTATAGCTTGTAAATACAAATATTTATGTTCAGTAATATCTGTTGATCGTAATTTGTGAAGTGTGTGTGCAGTTTGATTAAAAATATTGAAATTATTTTATCGTTCTGAATGTTTCGTTTTCAAGACTCCAGCCTGATTTATTTATTGAAAAATGATTATAAAATCAACATCTGGCGCCCCCGGGTGGGCCTGGCGTTTTTTTTTTTTTTTTTTTTTTTTTTTTTGTACAATAGAATGATTAATAATTAAGAGGTAAGAAGATTAGATTATTTCCATTTTGAAGTTTTTCATTGATGATCTGAATAAAGAATATTAAAACGAAACTTACATAGAATAATTCATAAATGAATACATTTTGTTATAGAATGTATTATATCATTTAGATAGTGTTAGATAGTAATACAGAGTGTATTATTTATTGATATAATGAAAATAGAAATATTTTGAAGTTTATGATTGTCAATTGAAAGTTTGTAAAACGAAAATATTTTGGTTTTGAAGTTTATGTTGTGGTGATTTCAAATTTATCAAAACGAAATTTACTAAGTAAAATTTAGTAAAATAAATATTGAGTGAATATTGTATTATATTATTTGATAGTAAAAATGGAAATAATCAAAAGAAATAAAACTGCACACAGAGCTTCCTTCACGAGGGCATATAATAAGTAGCAAACGAAAATTCTTCATTCGAAGAAGTTGATATCAGTTTAGTTTTATTTAAACAAAAATCTGACACATTAGAATTAACACATAATACATATTTAGATAGTTTAAAAGAACAGGAATTTGAAACAGAATCTGATTCTGTAGAAGAATATAGGAAACGTCATTGAGAATCCAATTAAGAGCTGAACGCTTTTTAGAAAATCACAAAAAAATAAATTTAAAGAAAGTAATATTGCCTATAATGATAACCAATTAGAGGATAACAAATCGGGTAAAACATTATGTCAGCGTCTGCATGAAGTTGAACTTTACACGTTGGGGGGAGATTTAAAAGATTGGCTCACATTTTGGAATCAATTTAAGAATAGTCATGAGAATAAAAATTTAAATAATGCAGATAAATTTCATTATTTGATTCAGTCGACTAAAATTAAATCAGAAGCTAGAGAAATTGTTCAGTCATATCCCAAAACAGAAGAAAATTATGATTTAGCTATACAGAGTTTAAAAGAAAGGTATGGTAGAGAAGACCTTTTGATCGATTTTCATGTTCGTGAATTATTAAAACTTGTTCTTATTCTAATAATAAGAAAAATGGTTCTTTGAGCGGTTTATATAATAAACTATCTACTCAGTTTCGAGCGCTAGGCACTTTGGGTGTTACTAGTGAAATGTTTGGTATAATTTTATATCTCTTGCCGCCCAATTCACCGTCAACCTCCGCCGCTGGTTTATCAGAAAACCACAGGTTCAGAAGGAAATTCTATTCACCGTTGACTCGCCTCTGTGGTGGCGCCGCTTAAAACGAAACCCAGGTGCATAAACTCAACCTACTTCAAACAGCAGGTTAGACGTAGGTTAGAGAACAGTTAACAGAAGCCAAGCGCACATACGCAAATTGTTTTATTTCGTTTGCGCTGTGTTTTATAATTTTCTTATTGTTATTGTTTTCTGTTTACGATAGAAAGTGATATTGCATGTATTCAGTAATTTGTATGTATTATATATACGTATACAATATAAAAAATATTGAAATTTTTTCAAAAATATTAAAAAAAAAAAAAAAAAAATATATTTATTTTTTTTTAAACATGTTTTAACACCACTGAATCTGGAATAAAATTTATAAAAATTATAATGAAATCTTGTTGACACACCCGCGTGTCTATCATAGTTTTTGTTTTGATTTAGACTTTAAAACGTAATTAAAAATATTTAAAAAACCTGGAATTCTTATGAAATTTCACTATTAAAACATAAAATATTTCTTTTTAATGGATCCATAAAGCAATATCTAAATAAGTTTGGGATATATATTTGAACAATAGCGATATAAAATTAAGGAAGCACACATCCACACTTTTTTCTTTTTTTTTTTTATTCACTTATTTATTTATTTTTTAAGTTTGATTGCTAATTTTTATTATCAACGTACTTTTTTATAAACAGCAAAGGACTAAGATTATGACTCGAGAAATATTTACTTAACAAAACAGATTTAGGTGTTTATCTTTTAATTCTGAATTATTTTTAACGCTTCGATGATTTTGCTGCCGACTGTAACTACTCTAGGTTCCTAAGCCAGCAGGTAGGAGTCTTTCTAAGGGGTTCTAGCCTGTATTCATACTAGTTTCGGAGAAAACCACGGAAATTTTAGAATAACGAGGTCGACGAGCAGGACCTGGGATCGAACCTGGCACTTCCCATCTACCAGCTCCGAACGCGGAATTACTCGGTTACTACTGGGGCTTAAATTTAAAATTAAAGGGAATTTTTTTTTTAACTGAGCAAGGCATTGAACGATTACTTATATATTTTTAAATTTTACTTTCTAATTTAAATAGTTTTTAAGAAGATACAATTCACACTTATATTTTAATAGATATGCATGCAAATTTTCTTAATTTGACAACTGTAATAACAATAATAATAATAATAAAAAGCTTCGTATAGTCCCCTTCTCTTTAAAAAATTAAACATGCTAGCTAAACGCGAATATTTCAATAATTTGAATGTATGCATCTTTTTATCGTTTATAATATGAATAGAAAATAGAAAATCTACAATAAAGTTTTTTTTTTTTTTTTTTTATTTTTTTTTATGCAATTCTAATTAAAAATATATATATATATATTTAAAATTTAAAACATCATGATGGGAGAATAAAAAATTCCCATTAAATATTGAAGATTCACATTTTTTTTTTTTTTTTTTTAAGAAAAATAAATTATTCCTCAGAACCCATTAAATTATAAGATATTGTCTAATGTTTTTTCAATTAACAGTTTATATTCTTTGTCATTCAAACATTAAAAGATAAACTTATTTATTGACAAGACATTTTTCTGTGTTTTTCAATATAATTTTATTCCGTGCAATTTGTTTTTATTAAAATTGTAATCGATAAAATTATTTTACATGGTGAGTACACACGATTTCATATCTTGTAACTTAATTTTGAAGAAAAAGAAAATAGCTAAAATGGTTCCTACAGACATCCTAAAAGCGCATTTAATCTGAATTATTTATTTATTTATTTATTAAAAAAAAAGAAATCGATAGCATTGTTTTAAATATATCAAAAATATACGTTTCAAAAATTCGTTTAAAATATTTTTATGATTTCTTTTAAAAAATACTCATTAATTTCCCACTTATTCACAAGAAAAGCAATGTTCTTAAATATACAAAATTTTTATTTTGGATCACCATTACTATTACAAATTATTTTATTTCTTATGAAATAATAAATAGTTTTTTTTTTTTTTTTTTTTTTTTTTTTACAATATCTATATATAAACGTTTCGGATCCATGAAATAAAGAAAAAAAAATCTTAAACACGCGCGCAGTGTCTTCTTATGGGTATTACATCACGTCCTTTCCTTCGACCAATCAACTTTCAGCAGTTCAATCTAGGCTGAAAACCTCCAGGTTCAGTAACCAGCTTTGCTTGAATAACAAATATTCAACCCAAGTTTTGAGTCGCAAGCCTAGAGTTTTTGCACCTGGGATTGAACTAGTAGTTGATGGTTATCGGTGAATTAGCCAGTTAGTTGAATGTTCCTTACCCATAAATATGTTACGTTTATTTGAACGACAGAGAAAAATTCTAGAAACTGAAAATAAAATATCGAGCCTTGATGCCATACTTCTGTTTTTAAGAAATAAAGTACAATCCGAAGAAAAGATTAAATTGAGCAGAACCGATCTTTGTAATACGCTTCCTGATGCTCGAACCTAAAGGTTTAACAACATATAAGAATGTGAAAGATAATTATCCATCCGCAATGGGACTAGATCGGTCCCATTTTTTGACATGATTCAAAAAATAATTTATGTTCGTTTTGTTCAAAAGATCATGAAATGCGATTTTGTAAGAAGCATTCTATATCCTTTTAAGCGAGAAACTTTCAGTTATTAAAAATAAGGGATTATGTCGAATTTGTCATGTTAAGGGTCACGTAGCCAATTCATGTACACTGTAAAAAAAATGTAAAATCACGGTATTTGTCCGTATAAGTTTAGGGGAAATGACCGTTTTGCTACCTAAACGGTCATAATCCGTAAATTAATGTTTTGGAAGCATAATTTAGGAAATAACAGTATAATTTTACGGGAAATGACCGTTCTGCTAGCTAAATGGTCGTAGCCCGTAAATTAATGTTTCGAAAGTATAATTTTTTTTTTAATTTTTACGAGAAAAAGCCGTTAATCTACGCAAATTGCTCTTATCTTTCACCTAACCATTTTCTTATGAGAAAATCTCTTCAAATGCTATCATTTCAGTGACATCAAGAGAGAATTCCATTTTCTTCCATTTTCAAACTGAAACTATGTTTGTTATTTATACTAATTGAATGTGTTTAATTATGCACGCATGACGCATAGAAACATTGGTTTTAATCAGCTATTGTTTTCTTAATTTAATTCAAATATTTCCATCTGACTGAAACTGGGTAATTGATATTGATGAAATTGATTTTATTTGTCTATTAACACGAACACATTAAAAAAGAAAGCTAAAATGGTTTCTTGATTTGCAGCCAGATTTCTAAAACACAAACTACAACCTAATAATTGTTTTATCCACTAAACGCATTTTTTTAAATTTTAATTTTAGGGTTTTTTTTTTTTTAAAGCTTACAGTATTCTAATTGCTCTTAACCCTTTAGTTAAGCCTTAGAAAACGAAAAATTTTAATGTTGTTTCCAAAATGCATTTTTCACAATATGCTAAAATAAAGTTTATTTCAATATAAAATGAATATGTAATTAACCATTTGAATGTAAGTCTTATAATTATTATTTATGATCTTCACTGTTAAAAAACAAAGCTGTTTTATCTGAATATGACTATCAGATATGTACAGTCACCCCCCCCCCCAAAAAAAAAAACGCCACTCCCCCCCATCTAATTTCGCCGTAAATTATCGTAGTAACATCTGACTGGTACCGATCGATTTGTAATAACATCTAGTTTATAACGGTATAGTTACATTTTGCCTATGGGATCGTCTACATATTAAAACTGGCATTAACTTCATTTTTTTCAATAGCAACCCCTATTTTTGACTTCATATTCAGATTTCTGAGATCAAGGCGGTTCGAAAAACACACCTATTCATATACCTTAAATCAATTTTAAATAGAGTTACACGTGAAAATGTATTAGGGGTCCGTCTATACATTTTAAAAATATTAAAACAGATTTTTTTTATTTATTTATTTATTTTTTTTATTTTTTTTTTTTTTCATGACATTATTAAAAACTTTTACATATATCTCCACGATATTCTTTTGCTTTTATATTTTATAATGTGTAACAAATTAATATGCAAAATAATAAATTCTACTACTTAGTGGGATGTTCTAAAATTCTACTCTTTAACACAGATACCGAAGTGGACGGTGGGTGTAGAAAGGCTGACTGCCCTTAATCTAAATCTTCACTTGAAAAGGTCAAAATGTTACATAACTCTTTTTTCTTAAGGAAAAAAGAAGATAAGGAGGAGGAGGAAAGATCAAAACGAATAGAAAGCATATTAAACGTTAATACCCTTTAAAGACTGGAAAAGGGCGGGGTTTCGTATTGTGTGTCATTTGGGAGCTGTAGAGTGCCAGAAAATTACTTTATGTAATAAAACTTTTCATTTAAAGGGTATTTAAAGCAGCATTATGTTTAATACATAGACTATTCAGAAAAAAAGTACCATTCATCTGGTTCATGAAAAATAAAGAACATTTTCTGGCATTGCTCTATGTATATACATTTTTGTCAACCTAACCCGGAAGATTACTGGTCCCGCCCCTTTCCGTACCTTTTTTTCACATCAGTCTTTTCAGCGCCATGTCAGCCATCGGTGGCTGACACTGATCTTTCCATTTAGGCCAAGTGAGCCGGCAGTGTAAAATATGATATAAAACTACAGAACTTACATAGTTTTAAGTAATTACTGACACTTTATTTAAAATTTACTTCATGTTTTTTTTTTTTTTTAATAGCATTTTTATAGGATTATATCGTTAAGGCCTAATGGGGTTTATTGAAACTCGATAAACATAACACGCTTCTAAGCAGCACGTGTGGCCTGAATGGGATTTCCATAAGAATCCGCGTGGCGCTCAATGAGTTAATCGTAAATGTATTTGAAGTTAATTACTCTAAAATTAAATTGTGTACACACAGGGGCGGGAACTAACAATGTTACGGGTTACGTTGGCAAGTATGCATATATATTTTGCTTGAATTATAAAAAATTATAACATATTTTCTTCTTTTTTTTTAGTATTTTGTGTTTATATGTCTCATTAAAAATAAATACAATATTCATATATAAACATTTCCATACAGTAATGTATATAAACATATTGATTAAAGAAGTTTTGTTGATATTATATAATTATTCTTCTATCTGTATAGTATATTAACACAAATATATTTTGTAAATTTCGCAGCATCGAAAAACAGCAACATAGCTTCCATATCAAAGCTTAATGTAAATAGGACGTAAGCGTACTGTAGCTAGTGTTGAAGTTTGAGAAAAATAAAAAAAAGAATAACAGTGGGCTAAAAATACCCCGGAATAAATTAAAATGTTGTTTATTCTGGTTTTAGTCAGGTGATATCACTCGTGCTAAATAGCTGGAACCGCCCTCTCTTAAACTCAGGTTCAGCTCATCATTAAAATATTGTTTTTAATATCTGCCGCACCAATATGTTCAAAACACAAATGCCAATTTTCATATATTTTGAAATCTTCCCGTTTCAACTTTAAAAGCATTTAGATTAATTTATTTTATTTTGAATTTTTAAATTTAGACGTTTAAAGTCTTTTAAATGAAATTTCAGGATTCTGTAAGATCAATATCTATATATTTGAAAGTAATAAGACAATTCCTTTGTTTTAAATTTTTATTCCATAATAACTGTGACTTTGATTTCGTGATTAGGAAATTGAAAATAAATACTGTTGAGCTATGTTCCATTAATAGATCTTATAAACTTAAAAAAAAAATATATATATAAATAATAAACCAATTTTTCACTATTTGATTCTGTATTAAAAAACTTTTAATAGAAATTTGATATTTTATTATGTTACATTATGGGATAAATTTTAAATAACGCAAAGCTTACAAACGGTACAGTAACCAAATGCAAATATGTCACAACAAAATGTAAACAGAAAATTCATGGTAAAAAATCTTTTTAAAATTATTAAATATTCATAATAATAATAATAAAACGGTTGTCGAATGCATAATTGCTGTTTCATGCAATCAGTTTCGCTGTACCGTGTTTTCTAAAACATGATATTTAACTAGAGGTGTACGTACTCTTGAATATTGAAATGCGAAAAAAAGTGTAACAGGGTTAAAATAGAATTTTAGCAGCGAAAAACTAGAAAAAGATATTTAATACTTATGAAGAAAGACTTAACATATTAGGATCGGATATATTCCTCTCTTGTACCGTAAGCCACACCTTTTCACAATTTTTCTAAAACTTTATAATATAAAACAAAATAATTTTGCATATTTGTAATTAAATCATTTAAGTTTTGTCTTCAATAATCGATGTAGTAAATACCATTGTGATTTATGCATACCAGCGTCACATATAGAGTCAAATAGGAATATGCAAATTAGTCTTTTTTTTAAAATAGTGTTTCAGCGAATCAGAGGCTTCTTTTCTTTTGAAATTCTTTCACAATCCCTCACCTACATTGTGATAACTTTACAAAAATATGCCAATTTGTATAATAAACATCGAAATATTGCTTAGGAAACAAAAAAATAACATAAAGGTAAATTAAAATAGTTTTCCGTCAAATTATATACAAACATTTACTTATAGAGGATACAGATTATAACAAGTGACGGCCCCCTAACAGGAATAAAAAGTGAAATATCACTGTAACTCAAAAAATAATGTTAGGAACGAGCTGTAAATTTGGAAACCCATGTTTTTGATGATGCCCGTTCTATTCGTGCAAAAATTAACATAGGTCATAATTCATAATTTTTTCAAATATGAATATATTAATAATTTTCATAATTCAAAAAATGTTTTTTTAGCAAAAATTTGCATGGAATATGTTTGGGTCACTTCATTCTAACGAATAAAATAAACAGAATTTAAATATCATAATTAATTCGGAAGATATGATTTAATGTTTGTCACATTCATTTAACATTAGCATCCCCAAACTTTGACAGCTTATAACTCTATGAAAAATTGAGCGAAATATATACACTATACCATTTTCCGTGATGATTTGACCCAAAGAATTCAAATAAATTATAAAAAATGGGGGTTACCATTGAAAAAAATGAAGTTGATGTCAGTTTTAATATGTAGACGACCCCCTAAGTAAAATCTAACAATAACATTATAAACTAGACGTTATTACAAACTGATTGTTACCAGTCGCATGTTTCTACGATAATTTACGGCAAAATTAGGTGGGGGGTTGCTTTTTTTTGGGGGGGGGTGACTGTACATTACATCATATATAGCAGTTTCTGCTCTCGAAATACTTCAGTCCTTTCTTCATTCAATGAATTTGGATTTTGGGAATAAGGCCGATTTACTGCTATAGGTCCTAGGCCGGAGGTGGAGTGCCCTCCTGAGGGGTCTTTCTAAAGGGTCCTAGACCGCATTTATTCAAGTTTCAAAGAAAGCTACGGAAAACTCTGAACGGCTAAGCCGACGAGTGCGACCTGTGTTCGAACCCGGTACCTTATGTCTACTGGATTTGAGCGATGAATCGCTCGAACGCTGGTGGGCTTCCCTAACACTTCAAAAACAGAGTTTGAAATCGGCCTTATAATGAAAACCTGTTTGGATGAATAAGAATTAGGCTCTAGTTATTTCTTCTTTGCACCCACTACTGAAACCGTAAAGATCGAAAACCATGAAAAAACTCGTATTAATTGGAGATACAAATTCTCTGTATTTATGTAAAAGATTTATTATTATTATTCAAAGTTTATTCTGGGTCTCGGTTAATTTTCAGAGGTCTCACATAATTTTCAAAAGTTTCATTTTGTTTTTGAAAAAGGCTGAGAAATTCTCACCCATTTTTTACGTCTAATGAGAACCTTGAAATAATACTACCTATTTAGTGCTAGTGTTTACGGATGAAAAAGGCCCACCAGCGGCCGAGCGGTTCTGCGTTCAAAGCTGGTAGACGTGAGGTGCCAGGCTCGATCACAGGTCGCGCTCGTCGGATTAGTCGTTTGGAGTTTTCCGTGGTTTCCTCCGAAACTTGTGTAAATACGGGCTAGGTCCCCTCAGGTCTATGACCTATAGCAGTCAATCGGCGTATTACCGAATCCAATCCAGTCCGTTTACAAATAAAGATGATTTCGAAAAATAGTTAGATTTTCTTTCACAAAATTCAGTATCGTAGTCTTTACAGGGAAAAAAAATGTTTTTTCAATATGACAATTGACTGACTTCTTAATTTTGTCAAAAATAGCAAATTTAGATTTTAAAATAGTCTTAAAATAAAATAATTTTTATGCATAGTTTGAACGTTAACAATTTAATCACTATAAAAAATTTCTGTAAAAATAAAGAACATAAATACAGCATATGTTGCTGTAAATTTGTATAGCTAGTTCTGTAAAAATAATTGAAGATTTGTTACTTCACATTGTGCTGTAAATCGGTTTAAAAAATTTACAGAAGTCTTTTAGTGAGTATGACAAGATTTATTAACTAGTCAGTTCTGATATTGACTTTATCTGTTTTTGTAAAGAAAAGTCTCTGTGATCCCAACGGCCGGGTTGTCAAAACGCTGGCCTCTGACACAGGTGATTGTGAGTTCGAATCTCGGTCTACCCAAGAGGGTTTGCTTCTCATGAAAATTAATAAAATTGCTTTTGCGTGTAGCTTTTTGCGTTTTTAGTGTTGTGAATTTCTCCCTGCACGCATGTGTAATAATTGCAAAAACTTTTTTAAAGCATTCGAGAAACTCAAACTTTAACTTTTAATTTTACGGTTAATGCTACTTTTTTTGCAGGTTGGTTGTATGTTTCATCACAACGTAAAATTACTGGCGATACATCATTCATCGTCTAAATGTATTTTCACGGTCTTTGACTGGAATCTCTGAAGCCGGGCTTTGCCCGTAATTTTACTGCAGAATTTTTTACAGTGTAAATCAAACATTAGGTGTCAGATTTGTAGTAAGAAACATTTAAAATTTATGTGCCCCACGTTGGAATCTAATAAAAATAATGAAGGTTCTAGGTCACTTTCGAATCACGATGAAATAAAAGAAAATTGTGTTGACACACTATTTACACAGAAACAAGCTAAATCAAAATCTCATGCTACTAATAGTGTATTTTTGCAAACTTTAGTTGTTGCTGCATGGAAAAAATGTGAAGCGCAAAGCGAGAGTTGTCCTACATACAGGGTCTCAAAAATCCTATATATTGAAATCCAGTGAAGAAAAATTAAATTTCGATTTTGTAAGAGAAGAGTTTTGCCATTCGTTATTTGGTGGAGAGAAAACAGATATAAATAAACATATATGTTACAAAACTTATTTGAGTAATCTTCATAATGATTATATTTGTAGCTTAGATGCTTTAGATCAAAATGTCATTTGTAATGATATTTCAGCGATAACTCGGGGAATCAATTTAACTGACATTGAAAATTCTGGGCCTATCGAAGTCCTTTTAGGAGCAGACGTTTTGGGTAAATTATTTACTGGTAGACGAGAACAACTTAAGTCAGGCTTAGTCGCCATGGAATCGAAATTAGGATGGACTTTGATGGGAAAAGTCCCTCAGTACTGTAGTTGTAGAGATATAAATATGTCTGTCATTAGTATGCTTTCTCAAGAAGACATACCGGTTTCGAAATTATGGGATTTAGAACTCCTTGGCATTAGAGATCCTATAGAACAAAGTAGTTTTGAAGAGATTGAAAAGGCTGTAATTACATTTTAAAGAAACAGTCAAACAAAAGCAAGATGGAAGATATGAGGTCCATTTGCCGTGGAAGAATGATCATGCTTGCTTACCGAGCAATTATGAAGTTGCAGTACAAAGATTAGAATCTACTGTTAAAAATGAGCAAAAACTGGATATCGTAAAAAAATATCATGAAGTTTTTAAAGAGTGGATTGATGATAGACTTATTGAAGAAGTTTCCGTTGAAGAATTATCACTTGCTAATTCTTATTACCTTCCTCATCGTCCAGTAATTAAGGAAACATCATCAATGACCTCTATGGAAATTAGGCCCGTTTTTGAAGCCTCAGCAGCCTGGTTATCCATCGCTGAATGATTGCTTAGAGACAGGTATTAACTTTATTGAAACCATTCCTTCGATTTTAAGAAGATTTCGTTTACACAAAATTGGGGTTATTTCTGGCAATAAGAGAGCAGTTTTGCAGATAGCTCTGCACGAAAAAGAGAGAGATTTCTTAAGATTCCTCTGGTATGATGACAAAGATGACATAAAGGTTTTCCGTCATACCCGTTGTCTATTTGGGGTAACCAGCAGCACTTTTTTACTCATGGCAGTTATTCCTCACCATTTGTGAGCTGAATCCTTGAAAATAAAGTAGTCTGAAAAATTGCTGGAAAGATTGCGTGACAGTTTCTATGTTGACAATTATGTGACCAGTGTACATAACATTTCAGAATTAGATTATTTTGTGAAGTCTGCCAGAAATATTATGAAAGAAGGGAAATTTGATCTTAGGGACTGGGAAAGTACAGATTTTCCTGAAATCCCTTCTCAAGATTCTAACACACAAGTGTTAGGCTTTATCTGGGACAAATACTCTGATACTTTAGAAATAGATTATGAACTATTAAATTTTGATAAGACAGAAAAACTAACGAAACGAAAAATTTTGTCATTTATGAGTAAAATTTTCGATCCGACAGGTTATATTGCCCCAGCTTTAATACAACCCAAAATTTTGCTTTAAGCCATATGGAAAACTAAAGAACATTGGGATGCGGAAGTTAGTGATGAAATTAAAAGTTTCTTGGTTGGGTCAAAAATTTACACTTTTTAAAAGACATAAAAATACCTAGATGGACTGGTGTGACTGAATCGCCTCTTCTAAGTTTGCATACATTTGTAGATGCGAGCAAAGATGCCGCATGCGTTTTTCTATGATCTGAGTCCAATGATGGTGTGGTAAACATTCACTTATTGCTAGCTAAATCTCGAATAACTCCACAGAAAAAGATAACAATTCCCCGTTTAGAGCTCATGGGAGCTACTATAGGAGCAAGATTGTTCAAATCAGTTAAAGATGCTATGAAAATAGAAAAAAGTACAATCCTATTTTTGGACTGATTCGTCCACAGTACTCAGTTGGATTAAGCGGCAAGAACAGTGGTCAGTTTTGTAAATAATCGCATAAATGAAATTAGGAAACTTACTGATACTGGGAATTTGTTCCATGTTTCCAGTGAATTGAACTCTGCTGATCTTTCATCCAGAGGATGTGGAGCTAAACAGTTGTTAAAATCTAAGTTGTGGCTGGGACTGGCCTGGTTGAAGAATCCAAAAGAGCAATGGCCTAAGTCAGTCATAAATATCAATGAAGAAGATATTGCTCATGAAAAAAGAAGAACTGTAGCTTCTGCTAATAATATTCAGTTTGAATCTGTTGTATCCCGATTAGCGAACAGAGTTTCAAAATTCTCAAAGATGGTTAAAATCATAGCTTGGATATTACGTTTTCAACCGAAATCTGAAGACTTAAGAAAATATCCAAATATTACATCTGAAGAAATTAAAAATGCTCAAAAGACACTTTTTCGTTGTGTACAGACTGAATGCTTTACAGATAAAGAAGGTAAATGATCTCTCGTAAATTTCCTAACTTATAAAGATGATGAGGGAAAACTAAAACTGAAATCAAGACTTACAAACGAAAATGTAAACTCTGATTTTATTTTTCCTTTGTTTCTTCCTTCCAAACATCCAGTAGTGAAAAGAGTCGAGCAAGAGCACATTGCAACAAGCATGCTGGGGCGTCTGCTCTACTTGTTATTTTGAGAGAACGATTTTGGATTTTGAGGGGAAAAAGAGTTATTCGAAATGTCATTCATGAGTGTAATATCTGTAAGAAGCAAAAGGTTAAACATCTTGAAGTACCATTTCCTCCTCTTTCAGAAGACCGAACGAAATTATCAGCAGTTTTCCAAGTCTCAGGAGTTGATTTAGCTGGTCCTCTGCTCACCAAGTCCAAAGAAAAAGTTTGGATCGTACTATTTTCTTGTGCGGTGTTTAGGGCTGTACATTTATAATTGATTCCATCACTTAGTACGAATGCTTTCATTCAGGCTTTAAGAAGATGTATAGTGAGAAGAGGACAGATTTCTGTGTTATACTCCGATAAAGGTACAAACTTTACTGGATTAAATCATGCATTGAAAAGTTTGGATTGGACTGAGATTGAACAAACGTTTGAAGTAAAGGAAATTAGATGGAAATTTAACCCAGCATCAGCCTCATGGTGGGGAGGGTTCTGGGAAAGACTTATACGAATTCTAAAAGATTTTCTTCGAAAAAACTTAGGAAGACCCTCTCTGACACAAGAGAACTACATACGCTTGTATGTGAATGCGAATCGATAATGAACAATAGACCGTTAACGTACATATCTGATGATCAAGAACTAAATGTTCTAACGCCTTCTATGTTCCTTCAAGAATTACGAACAAGTGATGTACCTGACTTGGACCAAATTGAGAAAACTGACGTTGTTGAAAGATATAGATATATTCAGAGAGTAAGAGAATCTTTGAAGCAAAGATTCAGAAGAGAATATCTGGGTTCTCTACGTTCGTCGATCCCCAAAAGTCACGACACAGTTCAAGTGGGTGATATAGACCTGATTGGCAGCGACGATAAGAAACGTTTATGTTGGCCCTTAGCAAAGGTCATCGAACTCTTTCCTAGTAAAGATGAAATTGTTAGACTGGTTAAACTTAAAACATCGAAAGGAGTTTTACTAGGACCAACCAGAGACTCTATCCTCTTGAAATCACAGAAAGACTTGAACAGCATGTGTCAAATCCTACACTGTAAACAAATGGTAATACTGGTGAGAAGCCTAATGATGGAGCTCTACTTAAGACAAGTTTTGGCAGGTAATGAGACCAATAAATTGCCTTGCTGTGCATTTTTAACATAAGACTATTAACTTTATAAACTTTTTTTTTTCTTTAGAAACTGAACTCTAAATATTTTTTTTTAGTATTATCCTTTTTTTTATTATTAGATGCTTAATGTAGTTGATATATATTATCATTTGTTAACCTTTCTATTAGTATTCTTCAATGTCATATTTCTGTTGAGCATCTTTCAGAACGCTCAAGTGGGGAGGATGTTGCAAAACTAGAGCAGCTGGAATAGTTCCTTCCCCAAGGCCAGTAATAACTGCAGAACAACTAAACTGCGCTTCAGTTGAAGCAGGTGAAACCAGAATGGTTCTCTGTTTACCGCTACCAGCGAAGGTAGAAGGAAGTTCTGATCGTTATGTCGCTACTGTACGAGTATTTTTCGAATTTACTTTAATTTTTGGTCCCTCTGTATATAATATGTTCCTATAGCTTGTAAATACAAATATTTATGTTCAGTAATATCTGTTGATCGTAATTTGTGAAGTGTGTGTGCAATTTGATTAAAAATATTGAAATTATTTTATCTTTCTGAATGTTTCGTTTTCAAGACTCCAGCCTGATTTATTTATTGAAAAATGATTATAAAATCAACAGCCATGTTAAGTAAATCGTAAATTCCAAATAACTTACGAAATTTTTAAAGTAAAAAATCCATAGCAGGGATGTTCATGCCAGTATCTTAAATAATATTTCTGTTCTGACATTTTTACGATGAAAATGTCCCTTATAGGGGGCGTGTTTGCGAAATTTTGCACTATTCCGCCGTATTAAGTAAATCGTAAATTTCCAGTGACTTACGATATTGTTAAATTCGAAAATTCATAGTCAAGGATGTTTATACCAGCATCTTATATAATATTATAAAAGTTGTCTGACATCATTACGATGAAAATATCCCTCAAAAGGGGCATTTATGCGAAAGTTTGTTGTATTTTGCATGTTTAAGTTAAAATTTGACCTATTCTCCCACGTTAAGAAAATCGAAAAATTCGTATAACTTCTGAAGTTTTTTAATTGGAATATTGTGAATGAATAAGATTCTTGCCAGTGTCATAACTAACACTTTAAAAGTGGACCGACCTCTCTGTGATCCTTTTTTCGTGATATATCGTGTACACAGACTAACATACTAACAGACACCCGACAGACTGACAGCATACCGAATTTATTGTTTTTGGGTGCACCTGAAAACGTGTAAAAAAGCCAAAAAACGGAGGTCGAAAATTTTCACGATTACCTAAGCTTCCCATACCTATAGTATGATGGGGAACTAAAAAGTAAAAGCGCGAACTTTTGCATATGAATACAAATGCGCATGACCGCACATCATGCAGTGGTGCTGTAGTCAAGAAGCGGCTCCTATATAAGCAGGCGCATAGGTTAAAATTCAAAAGCGCGACGATCTCGTTCCAATTCTACGAGGCCTTTAATAAGAAAATAATGCCTGAGAGACCTTGTGAAGTAGAGGTAACGTCGAGTTAAGGAAATAAAGGTCGCCAATGAAAGTCAGTATTAAATGTTGGTTGAGGATGGGGAGAAGTCTAGCTGGATCCAGCAAAAATTAGCGACGTTAAAGGTGAAATTACTAGATTGAAGGTGTCGAGTAGAGGGGATTTTAGGTAGGCATGGAGTGTTTAGCGTAATTATTGGGATCTACGTAGATTGGGAAAAATGATTAAATATGATTATTTTAAAGAAGTGGCTAGGTGAAATAAAGCGAATTGTTATATCTGTTTTGAGGGAGTTTAAATAGTGTGGTATCTGCGTCGTGAAGTGTGGTGAATGGAATAGAAGATTACGAGATATTGTGGTTTATGCAGTAATGAATATTAAGTGATGTGTTGGTGGATAGCGTTTTTTACTTGTTATATTGTGGAATCGGATCGGATGTTGAACGGCCGTGAGAAGGGAAGTGTCAAGGGATAGTTTTGTATGAGATTAAGTCGCAGTGTAACTCTACGTTATAGAAGTTGTCTCAACTTTAAAAGCACTCTCCGAAGTTAGGATGTATATTAAAGCCACAAGTTGTGAGCATTACTTATTTTTAAAAAAATAATAATAATAATAATTTTTTTAAGTAAAGATTTCGTGAATTCCTTGAATCCTCCCCTACATTCTTATTTAAGGTACAATAAAGTTTGAATGATTTTATAACTAAAGTTTCTTGATTGTCTTTTAAATTAATCATTTCTTACAATGAGTTAAATTAAAGCCTGAACACAAGCCTTCACAACCTGAGAAGATATTTCTTACAGTTAAGCGAATTTGAGAAGGGCAACATCATTAACATGAAAACCTAACGTTGCTTGATACATCATGTTTTTCACCAGGTCGATCGTTCGAAGTGTGCCATCGAAATATATTGGAAGCAATTGATACGAGATGGATCTCACGTACGGCGAACTGGTGTGAAGCGACCAAGTAGATGACAAAGGAGAGGATCTAAGCATCGTGAGGCAAGGGATTCTGCATCCCAAAGTGACTCATTCCACGATACAATTAGATGTAGGGGTGCCAGATGTAAAATAAACTATTTACAAACGCCATTCATAAGTAAATCTGAATTCCAAACTTCATTTTTGTGTACTACCTGTAATAAAGAAACATAGAGTCTCCGTCTACAGTGATGGACACCAGAGGAACGGGGAATGCCATATATTCGAAAAACGTGTGGTTTAGTGATGAATCAGATTCGTTTTGAGGACAGGCTTAACAGCATACGGGTGTGCAGACACCGTGGTGAACGGTACAATTCCACTCATGCTTCCACGCTACATATTGTCCACACAGCAAGCTTAATGGTCTGTAGAGTCATAGTCCATGATATTCGAGTCCCTGTGCCTGCGGCACAAGGAAACTTGACCCTTTCAGGGGCAGTGTAATTTTGCTTATTTAAATTCAAAAGCCACCAGAATTTGCGGAAAATTTTAGAAGAGCAGAAATCAAAGTTTTTCCTAACAAGGAGAGGTCATGACATGGGAGATTCAGATCGGGACAAATCTGCGCAGAATTGTAGTATACTATGAAGGTAATAACATATTAAAGCACTAGCCACACTATTTTGAGAAAAAAAAAATCCTTTAAAGTTTCAGTAATTCTTAAGTAAGAGTTATTTTCTGGACGAGACATCGCTCCAGTGGTGCGCTCGATTGGATAAGCGACTCGAAACTCGAACGTCGCGGGTTCGATGCTACCTGCGGGGCTTTTTTTTCTTTTTTTTTTTTTTTTCTTTTAAGTCATATATATTTATCTGAACATTTTATTTCATTTTATTTTTACTTTATTTTCTAATTAAATTAAAAATTTTAAAATTTCAACAAATAATAATTATTTATTTGTTTATTTTTTACTTATTTATTATTATATATTAAAAAAAAAAAAAAAAAAAAAAAAAAAGAAAGAAAGAAAGAGATATGTAGGTTTTATATTTTTCTTTTTGTAAAATTTACAATTTTCCAAAACTTAAAAAATAAATTTTAACTTTGTTTTAAAAATAAAATAATGCAAAAATAAAGTTACTTATATATATATATATAAATTATCAGCGAAATAACTTTTTTTCTTTTTTTTCTTTTTTAATATTTTTGTGCTCGAAATAAAATTTCAGCTGCTCTCTAATACTAATAAGGTAAAACCATTTACGCAAAATATACATAGTAAACCATACAGGAGACTAAAATCAAGATTTAAGTACATTTGCTAATTATATTACATTTTGATTTATTTTTACTTCCATTAGCCTACTTACGTAGGTAATGGAAGTAGTGTATTTGGTCCAAAAATTCGATATCGAATTTTTATCTGATTTCACACGTTTTAAAGCCACCTGAGTCCAAAAAATTGTGTCTGTGTGTGTGTGGATGTATGTGTGGAATTTCCTGGTTATCATATCTCCGAAACGAATGAAGCAAGAAATAGGAGACTTCAGAATTGATACAGGTCTTGTGTACTGATGAATTTTCCAAATTTTGGTGAAAATTGAAAGTGGGCCATCGGGAACCGGAAATGTGACCATATGTCCGCATCACAGAAACGGCTCTAACTACTTTCTTCAAAGTTGCTATATAAACACTCTATTAGATGTCCTTTCGAATGATATAGTTGGTTAGTTCAGGAAAACTGATAGTCGTCCTCTATAAATAGCTCAATTTCAGGCCTTGCAACTGTGTTCCTTCAAAAACGGCTGAACGATTTTTTTTTTTTTTTTTTTCAAACTCATTATGTTAACCAGCTAGAAATCAGTTCAAAAAAAAAAAAAAAAAAAGAAGAAGAAGAAGAAGAAGAGTAAGATGATTTTTCTCAGCTTATTAGTAACAATTTGAAATAACAATAAAATAATAACATCAAAAAAGAAAAGAAAAATTCACTGTTTCAGTTAAATAGATTGCATTCTAGAATTTCATAATTGAAAACATCAAGAATAGGGATTTGTATCATTTATACAGCCCGTATTTTTTTTTTTTTTTTTTTTTTTTTTAAGTATACTAACTTTAAATTGCATTTTACGATAACATGAACATACATTTATAACTTGTAATAACTTAAGAAACTTCCAAAATAATAAATTTTAAACTACTCTGCTTTATTTATATGGTTAAATAATTTGAATTTCAAATATGGTAGAGTATAAAAACAAATCCGGCAAATATTAAAAATCTAACACCATGTAATTTAAAATTTAATAGCAATGTATAAAACAACGATATGGAAATGACAGTTCCATACGATTTGTGTTGCTGCTTTGAATGTTCTCCCATTAATTGAAATCCCATAAAACGAAATAATAGGTTTTGCGATTTTTGGCAAATAAACTCGAATTCCTTCCTTCTAGTAATTATAGAAAACATGCCAATAATTTAAAAATACAGTTAAGCTATTTGGACAAATTACATTAACTGGAGATAATTACCTAATGAACGGTATAACTTTGCTTTGTTATCGGATTTCAAGTAATACTAAAGCGGATAAACTTAATAGCAGCATTTATCTTTTTAATTATAGTGTGAAGACATCTTAAAAATCAGATGACGATTAGAAAGTAGTCCTAAACCATATAGATTTCCATTCCCAGAAATTAGTTCAACAATTTATATCTTTATCAAATAGAAGATCATTAGGGATATTTGAATTTTAATCTAGAAAAACTGTTTCTGTAAGAAAAAAAAAAAAACTTTAAATACAGTTTGTTTTATTCTGATGTTTTAGAATTGCTTAAAAAAAAATCTATATGTTTATGCATAGATAAACACATACATATATTCAAAAAATAAAAAATAAAAAATAAATAAATAAAATATAATATTTCTTAATAAGAAATTTCCTATAAAAAAAAAAGAAAAGAAAAAGGGAAAAAAGAAACAAATGAGAATAAATATGAAAAGAAAAGAAACTGAATTTATTTTTCATATCATTTTAAATAATGTGTAGACCATTGGACAATCACTCTTTTAACAATTTTAATTCACAGAATGAGCGTTATCTTTTCGCATTACGGTGGTACTTTGTAATTTTAAGTAGGAAGAATTTTCATAACCTTCATCAAAAAGGCCAGCGACGCTTTATTTTCTTATAAACTTATTTTCTTATAAAGTTTCATGTTTGAAGAGTGAATTTTCAATAAAATTTAATTTTCTTTGAAAATATAAGATTTCACATCAATTTTTGAAACAGAAAAGTGGTAAATTCTTAAATGTAAAGTAAAATGTAAACATAATCAGTATTTTTTAATAATATGAATAAAAATATTTTCTTTGTGATGTAATTTTCTCCTGAGAGGGGCGTTTTACCGGTATAAATTATATATTCCTCGGGATTACACAGATTGGCAGACGGATGCAAAATTTTTCCATTTTTGCCCGCCTGAGTATCTCGTAAAGAGGTTAGATTTCAAATTAAATCATAAAATTCATTTATTTATTTTTTTTAATATTTATTGAATATAATCTTTGTTGAATAAATACACGTCACATGTTTAGTACTATATATTTTTAAAACATTCATTTAAAATGGTTTATTCAATTTAAAATTTTTATACATGTTATTCAATTGACTTAAAATTATATTTTAACATGGTTATATATTATTATGTAAACCAAGGTTATTTATTATTATGTAAACCACAAAAAAAAAAAAAAAAAAAAAAAATTCTTTCACAGTTTCTGCTAAATAATAATAATAATATATATATATATATATATATATATATATATATATATATATATATATATATATATATATACTAGCTGACCCGACAAACGTTGTTTTGTCATATAAATTATTTCTAGAGAATATTTTGCTAGAAAAAAATAACTAACTTATTGCAAGTGTGTAAGGATGTGGTATATAAGTGAAACAGGTAAGGAGCGCTGTGAACGGTGACTGTGAATTCCGATTATAACGTAAAAGGCATAATTACCGAAATTTTCGCTACTTGCTTCTTGCTACTTGCTACTTGGTACTTTCTACTTGCTACTTGTTATTTTAAACCTCCGCTGAATGTCGAACAGCACAAAATTTTATTTCATACGGCAAATATTTCAATTTATGAGAGAATCTTTGATAGCAACGAATTTCACATGAAAATTCGGTCTTTTTTGAATAAGCTGTAACAATCTGGACCGATTTGATGAAAATTGTTATCAAAAAGTTATTACAATATCTAACATCATTACATGTACATCTATCACAATTCAATCAATCGATGCATGTGAGAATGTGTATAGTATGAGCGAAGTGAAATGAAAAGTTCGTATTAAATAAAAACTTAAACTCGTTTTAATTAAAGGTGAAAAAGTTGAAACTCAATTTATTTTATAACAGGTATATTTTTTTAATCTAAAAAAAACTTAATTTACCATAATGCCATTGGATGTACAATATTTTTGGTTAATCCTTGAGGAGTATAAACAAACAAATTCGAAGATTTTCAAACCCTGGAACACGCAACATATAACTGGCCGTGAGAAAAGCACGGATTTTCTAAATCTAAGCCACAAATTAGGACCCCTTTGGTGACTTTAAATATTTTAAGCCATTTTTGCGATGAATTGAAATGGCTATCTCAATTGTGGAACTAAAGATCTTGGCGAGAAGCGTCCGATCTACTTCGGTGCCAAATTTCAAATTTTTCCAAAGGGATCCGATACTAAAGGTGTTCAATACAAAAAATAAATAAATAAAATATCAGTGACATACACACGCACAAAAGTATGGGACCCCATTGGTGACTTTAAATATTTTAAGCCATTTTTGCGATGAATTGAAATAGCTATCTTAATTGTGGAACTAATGATCTTGGCGAGAAGCGTCCGAGCTACCTCGGTGCCAAATTTTCCATACAAAAAATAAATAAAAATAATATCAGTGACATACACACGCACAAAAGTATCTGACCCCATTGGTGACTTTAAATATTTTAAGCCATTTTTGCGATGAATTGAAATGGCTATCTTAAATGTGGAACTAAAGATCTTGGCGAGAAGCGTCCGATCTACTTCGGTGCCAAATTTCAAATTTTTCCAAAGGGATCCGATACTAAAGGTGTTCAATACAAAAAATAAATAAATAAAATATCAGTGACATACACACGCACAAAAGTATGGGACCCCATTGGTGACTTTAAATATTTTAAGCCATTTTTGCGATGAATTGAAATAGCTATCTTAATTGTGGAACTAATGATCTTGGCGAGAAGCGTCCGAGCTACCTCGGTGCCAAATTTTCCATACAAAAAATAAATAAAAATAATATCAGTGACATACACACGCACAAAAGTATGGGACCCCTTTGATGACTTTAAATATTTTAAGCCATTTTTGCGATAAATTGAAATGGCTATCTCAATTGTGGAACTAAAGATCTTGGCGAGAAGCGTCCGAGCTACTTCGGTGCCAAATTTCAAATTTTGCCAAAGGGATTCGATACTAAAAGTGTTCCATACAAAAAATAAATAAATAAAATATAATAAATTAGCTACCCAAATAAATTTGTAGGTTATTATGAATGTTAATCAACGCGCGTGTAAATTTGATAGAAAATTATATAAAATACTCACTCCAATTTCGCACCAAATTTGCAAAATGTATAGTTTTTTATAAACACTTCAAAACTCTTGAAACACTAATTACATCTTGATGTAATATTTCAATTAGGACACAATTTTTTGTGTAACAATAATAACACGAAGATACAAAGTATTTTCCTGAATTTGATCGCAGCACCAACTGTCGGGACAAACTGGAATTACAATAGAATATACGCAAGCGAAGTGTGACGTCACTGACCGTCAGTGGATGCAAGAAAATATTTCCTATGTTAATCTCCCATTGGATTTTTTATAAAAAAATATGAAAAATCGAGGAAAATTATTTCTCGATTTTAATCCCCGTATTTGCTTATAGATATGTATTAGTTATCGTATGCATGTGTTAGATTGAGTTATTTTGCTCTCAAACTGACAAAATTTTAATTTTAAATTTCAAAACTCTGTCTTCCTTGGCGTTTTTTGTATTTGGCGATCAAAAACGTAATACGAAAATATACATGCTACATGTATATTTTCGTAGTATGTATTGTACGAAATTGTTTCATAACCATTATTTTTGAAAGAAATTAAATATGTTCGCCTGATGATATGGCGATATTTTTTTTTCCGCCAAGGATGAGAGAGTTTTGAGATTAAAAATTCAAACTGTATCAGTTTTACAGCAAAAACAACTCAATCTAACCCATGCACATGATAACTAATACATATTTATACCCAAATATGGGGATTAAAATCGGGAAATAATTTTCCTCGATATTTAGTAATTTTTTACAAAAAATCCAATGGGCGATTAACATAGGAAATATTTTTCTTGCATCCACGGACGCCCAGTGACGTCATCACTTCGCTTGCGTATTATTGAATATTCGATACTACGATCGTAGCGCAGTCTGCCGGATCTAATGTGAAACATTCCAAAATCAACAACAACTTATAAGTGATAAATTAATTAAATATACAATTTAAATTGGACTGAATTGTACATCTAAACCATTCTCAAATCCACCTGAAGACACACAAAAAATTTCATTAAACTCGGTCCAGCCGTTTAGGAGGAGTTCAGTGACATACACACGCGCAAAAGAAATATATATATATAAAAATAAATACAAAGGCACACCTTTAGTATAGACCTCCCCCCCCCCCCCCCCCTTGTCGACTTTAAATATTTTTGGCCATTTTTGCGATGAATTAACATGGCTATCTCAATTGCGTAACTGACGATCTTGGTGAGAACCGTCCGTACTACTTCGGTGCCAAATTTCAAATTTTTCCAAAGTAAAGTTGTTCCATACAAAAACAAAAAAGAAAAACTCTTTTCTGATATTTACAAAATAAAAATAAAAAATTCTAATAAATTCGAAATTATTACTATTTACAATTAAGGTGAAAACATAAAAGAACCTTTATAAGTTACATATAAAGTATCAATTAAAACGAAAAATTTTGTTTTACTGTAGAAAAGAAAAGTACTACTAAATTAAATAAAAATTTTAAGCTAATACCAAGTATCTCTATGAAAATATTTATTTACACGCGAATATTTTCATGGTATATTAATTTTTTTTTCTAATTTTTTATTGTTTATCACGCGAAATTAAAAATATTTTATTTCCGGAAAAAAAAAAAAAAAAAATAAATAAATAAACGTGAATTTTGTTTATTTTGGCATCAAATATATTTTTCTTTTTAATCATTTTAAAGTTAAAATGGAGTTTTTATTTAATATCTTTTGATCCAATTATCCGATTGAACTGAATTGTAAATCTAAACCATTCTCGAATCCACCTGAAGACACACAGAAAGTTTCATTAAGCTCGGTCCAACCGTTTAGGAGGAGTTCAGTGACATATTTTATTTATTTATTTTTTGTATGGAACACTTTTAGTATCGGATCCCTTTGGCAAAATTTGAAATTTGGCACCGAAGTAGCTCGGACGCTTCTCGCCAAGATCTTTAGTTCCACAATTGAGATAGCCATTTCAATTCATCGCAAAAATGGCTTAAAATATTTAAAGTCACCAAAGGGGTCCCATACATTTGTACGTGTGTATGTCACTGATATTTTATTTATTTATTTTTTGTATTTAAAATTTGGCACCGAGGTAGCTCGGACGCTTCTCGCCAAGATCTTTAGTTCCACAATTGAGATAGCCATTTCAATTCATCGCAAAAATGGCTTAAAATATTTAAAGTCACCAAAGGGGTCCTAATTTGTGGCTTAGATTTAGAAAATCCGTGCTTTTCTCACGGCCAATTATATGTTGCGTGTTCCAGGGTTTGAAAACCTTCGAATTTGTTTGTTTATACTCCTCAAGGATTAACCAAAAATATTGTACATCCAATGGCATTATGGTAAATTAAGTTTTTTTTAGATTAAAAAAATATACCTGTTATAAAATAAATTGAGTTTCAACTTTTTCACCTTTAATTAAAACGAGTTTAAGTTTTTATTTAATACGAACTTTTCATTTCACTTCGCTCATACTATACACATTCTCACATGCATCGATTGATTGAATTGTGATAGATGAACATGTAATGATGTTAGATATTGTAATAACTTTTTGATAACAATTTTCATCAAATCGGTCCAGATTGTTACAGCTTATTCAAAAAAGACGGAATTTTCATGTGAAATTCGTTGCTATCAGAGATTCTCTCATAAATTGAAATATTTGCCGTATGAAATAAAATGTTGTGCTGTTTGACATTCAGCGGAGGTTTAAAATACCAATTAGCAAGTAGAAAGTACCAAGTAGCAAGTAGCAAGAAGCAATTAGCGAAAATGTCGGTAATTAGCCTTTTACGTTATAATCGGAATTCACAGTCACCGTTCACAGCGCTCCATACCTGTTTCACTTATATACCACATCCTTACACACTTACAATAAGTTAGTTATTTTTTTCTAGCAAAATATTCTCTAGAAATAATTTATATGACAAAACAACGTTTGTCGGTTCAGCTAGTATATATATATATATATATATATATATATATATATATATATATATATATTGTCGCGACCGACAAGATATCTCATCTTCCAAAATTATCCAAGACAGATAGGAAATGGATCTTCCTCAATAAAATGTCTTTCTGTAGTGCTGCGATATATCCAATGATTTACTAGTTAACTTAACCTGTTACTAAATACATTAACTACTTATATTTTTAACATAGCTAATAAGCTATGAATATTTTGAACTATGATTTTTTTTTTATTCTTCTTTTTAAGATTATTAAAATGCATATTTATTGAATTGAAAAATCATGTCTTTAAGAAATAAATTAAAAATCATCATATACACCCCTCGACAAATCTTTGATTTTTCCCCTCATTGACAACCCTCTTTGATTTTTCATAAAATAACATTATCCAAATTGTGCTTATCATTTATTATTATCATAAAATAACACTATTCCCTGACTAATTTTTGTTTTAAGACTAATTTTTTAAAAGTTCTAAGACTAAAATTTTTCTAATTTAAGACTACACTCCGCGACAAAAAGATAGGAACAAAGTGTTTTATTTTTTTTTTAATTTTTCATAAAATAACTTTATCTAAATTGTGTTGATCATTTATTATCATGACAAAATATTATCATATCAAAAACATATTAAATATTTGAACTATATTCAAAAGAAAAAAGAAAAATCATGCAGTACGCATTAATTCGTTACATTTTCCAACTGTACGCAATTGTTGTATCGAATAACTTTAAATATTCTTTGCCTACGTTATCGCACAACAGGCAGAAGTACTGGAAAACATACAAATAGACTAATAGATTTTAAAATTACTCTTAGACATTTTGGAAAGTGTTAAAAAGGCTTAACGCAAAAGATAATGCAGCCTTTAGATTATAATTACAGCTTTTAAACTCTTGAGTGTATCATTAACTGTACCATTTTTTTTTTTAAATTCTCAAAATATTCACAGATGATAGGAGCCGGAGACAAATAGAAAGAAAGGTAGACAATCGGACAGACAGATGCACAAACTGAAATCTTATTCCCACTAAAATTATAAGAGTTGTTAAAACGCTCATGTAAACAAAAGTGCAATTCAAGCAAATTTTTATTAATAGTGTAATGTAACTGATAACTTTTGTGTGGCCCTGTAAATCTAATGCTAACCATACTATATTACATAGAAGGCACACTCTTTTGTGCCTACGAATAATATATTTCAATTGCATCAAGCTTTGCGGAAAATAAAATTATTAAAATTTGGTTTATAAAAATAACTCTCATACAACACAATGCTTTGGAGTACTTTCAAGCTCCCCTGTACACAGACCAGTTAGAAATACATTCTATTTTACATAGGAAACATCCGATAGGGAATTGAATAACATATTAAAATTTCATTAAAGTTTCTATATATTAAAGGTATTAAAATATCGTTTATAGACACTCCTCTTATAGAACGCAATGCTTCCGAATACTTTTGGGTGTCCCTGTACACAAACCAGAAGAGGTATCCATTCCATTTTTAATAGGAAACATCCGATATTGAACTTGAATAAAATATATCGGTTTAAAGAATTTCCATAAATATTTACGGGAATTAGTGCGCAGAAAACAGACAGAGAGACACAAAGACAGACAGAAGAACTGTCAGACACATACACAAATTGAAATTATATTCACACTAAAAAAATGATAGACAGTGTCAAAAACGCTTAATGTAAACGAAAGTACAATTCTAGCAATTTTTTATAATTAACTTTTAATATAACTGAATATTTTTGTGTCACCCTGTTAATATAATGGTAACCATGCTATATTCTATTCAAAGCATTCTTTTGTGCATATAAGTAACATATTTCAATTTCCTAAAACTTCGTGGAAAGTAAAGTTTGTAAAATTTGACTTATAGAAATATCTCACAAAGAACGCAATGCTTTGGAGTACTTTTAAGTGTTTCTGTACAGAAACTAGTTGTGGTATGTAATCTATTTTATATAGGAAACATCCAGTAGAGAACTTAAATAACATATTCCAATTTCATGAAGATATTGTACAGTAAAGGTAAGAAAATATGGTTTATAGAAATACCTGTCATAGGACACATTGCTTTGCAATACTTTCGGCTGTCCCTGTACACAAACCAGTAGAGGTATAAACTCCATTTTCAATAGGGAACATCCGATAGTGATCTTGAATAACATATATCAGTTTCAAAAAATTACATAAATATTTTCGGGAGTTAAAGCGCGGGCAGACAGACAGACAAACACACGGACTGATACACAAATTGATATCATATTCACACTTAAAAAGATGTCAGAAAGTGTTAAAAACGCTTGGTGTAAACGAAAGTAGAATTCTAGCAAATTTTTAATAATAGCTCTAAGGTATCTGCCTACTTTAAAATGACCATGTTTGACAAAAAAATCGATTTTCTGTTTTTTATTTGATTTTAAAGAATAGACTTTTAGCTTTCTAAAACATCTTTACTTTTGTTTGTTCGCTAATTAGAACAGAAGTTATAGCCAATTAAGTAAACCGGAAGTGAGATTCTTTAAGACAGGAAGTGCTCGATCTCGCCAGTTTAAAGAGCTGGCAATAGGTAAACATTGGTAATTAGGCTTGATTTCACATTTATTTTCAATTTAAATCATTCAGTTTTTTTTTATTATACCCCATGTATTTATTTATTTTTCCCGACAAATAATTACACATTAAGTAAAATCTTTAAATGCGTTTTCTGAAAAACTATACTTTTAGATTTTTCTCTATGCGATAAACCTGATTTCTCCAAAAGTTTTCAAATTATTTCTATGAATTTTTTTCACAGTATATAACAGTTTTCCAGTCACGCAATGAACTAAAAGATAAGTACTATTTTGAAGATTTTACACGTGTTTATTTTCTAAAACACAGATTTTTTTTCGGAAAATTCTGTATTTTTCTCTGTTAGTTACCATATTTCAGTTAATTTTAAGAATATCTCTTTAGTTCGATGCACAGATAAGGGTCATACCATTATGTATTTCAATGGATATTGAATTATATTAATTTTTATTGAGTATATGAGGTTTGGCGTAAACGTGAAATTTTGCACATTTTTTAGACAAAATCACCTATTTTTTTTGCAAAATAAAGAAATATTTGCTTAAAATGTACTATTTTTCCTCATTTTGTATCCATATATAACTAAATTATAATTACTTAATGCATAGTCAGCATTTTTAGAAAAAAGTGCTCCGTAAGTAGGCAGATACATTAATATAACAGAATATTTCTGTGTCACTCTGTAAATCAAATACTAATCATGCTATATTCTATGTAAAGCATTCTTTTGTGCATATAAATAACAATTTTCAATTTCCTAAAACTTCATGGAAAGTAAATTTATTAAAATTTGATTTATAGAAATATCTCTCATAGAGCGCAATGCTTTAGAATACTTTTGATGTCCTTGTATGCAAAACAGTGGCGGTATCTACTCCATTTTCAAGAGGGAACATCCGATAGTGAACTTGCATAATATATTTCAATTTCATTAAGATTTGTGTACAGTAAGGGTATGAAAATATGGTTTATAGAAATGCCTCACATAGAACACAATGCTTTGAAATATTTTCGTGGGTCCCTGTACACAAATCAGTAGAGGTATAAACGCCATTTTCAACAGGGAACATGCGATAGTGAACGTGTATAACATATTTCAATTTCATTAAGATTTTTGTACAGTAAGGGTATGAAAATATGGTTTATATAAATGCCCCTCAATGAACACAATGCTTTGAAATATGATCGTGTGTCCCTGTACACAAATCAGTGGTGGTATTTACTCTATTTTATACAGGAAACATCCGATAGCGAATTTGACTAACATGTTTCAATTTCATTAAGATTTGTGTACAGTAAGGGTATGAAAATATGGTTTATGGAAATGCCTCTCTTAGAACACAATGCTTTGAAATATTTTCGGGGGTCCCTGTACACAAACCAGTAGAGGTATAAACTCCATTTTCAATAGGGAACATCCGATAGTGAACTTGAATAACATATATCAGTTTCAAGAAATTCCATAAATATTTACGTGAGTTAGAGCGCGGGGGAGAGACAGACAGACAGACACACCGAAGTCATAAACACTTTTAAACCTTGTTGGAAAGTCTTAATTAAAAAAAAAAAAAAAAAAAAAAAAACTTTGTTCCTATTTTTTTGTTGCGGTGTGTAGTCTTAAATTAGAAAAAATTTAGTCTTAATTTTTTTTTTTTTTAAATTAATCTTAAAACAAACATTAGTCTGGGAATAGTGTTATTTTATGATAATAATAAATGATATGCACAATTTAGATAATGTTATTGTAAGAAAAACCCCTTTGTACCTACCTTTTGCAGCGGGGTGTTTATCAGTAATAAAACATTTTTTTTGTTATTCAGTTGCTGAAAAATTTCAATACTTTATATTTAATTGTTCCAGTAAGAATCACATTTAATTTTGTATTTAGCTGTGTACCGAGTGTGCAACTAAATGCTTTATTTTTGGTATACTGTTATGTATTTTTTTTTTTTTTTAATGATTAATTTAAGCATTTTATGTTGTAACAGAGAGATATTCCTTGTTTTATTTTTAACTATTCATAATAACTGCCTTTCCGTTTTTTAACAATTACCAACGAAGTTGAAAAATATTTATGACTTTGGTTTGTCTATCTGACTCTTTTTGCTATCATGTGCGTAAATATTCATGAAATTCCTTGAAACTTATATAGGTTATCTAAATTCATTATTCGATGTTTCCGATTGAAAATGGATTAAATACCACCATTTGTTTTAGAATAAAGACACCAGAAAGAATTCCAAAGTACTATCATTTGTGACATGTATTCTTATTGACAACATTTACATTTACTTTTGCACAAATCTGAATGGAATTCACATTCTTTATTCATATGCAAAACTTTTTTCTATAGAATATAGTATGTGTAGCATTCAGATTTACAGGGTCAGACGAAAATAATTAGATAAATAATGGGATATGATTGGAAATCACTATATTTGAATTTCAGTTTTTATTAAGCGATTTAAATCTTTTCGTCAATATTTAAGAAATATTTTTATGATATGAGTTAGTTTATTTGTCTCTCCACCTGACTGTCCGTCTATCAGTGTCCAGCGTCTGCAAATATTTTTAGAATTTCTTAAAAATGAACTATGCTACTCTTTTCTAACATGACATGAACCTTACTTAATAGGGTATAACTAGCACAACTAGCATGTGTACAGGGACACGTAAAAGAATGCTAATGCACAGCAATTTTATTAGAAGCAATTTTATAAATGGCACTGAAAATAATTTGTTAAAGACAAATTTTAATTAAATCAACATTTATTAATTATATTACTAAAACAACTTTTTTTTTTTTTTTTTTTTTTTTTTTTTTTTGGTAGCATATGATGTGTTTAGCGTTGAGATTTACAGGAATACACTAAAATATTTTAAGAGCGAAAATATGAAAATTCTGGACTTGCATTTCTGTTTGTACTAAGCGTCTTTTTAGAAGAATTTTTACATTCAATTAGTCTATCTGCCTGTCTTTAGGACCTTCAATTCGTTCGCTGTACGAACGCATTGTGAAAGTACATTCAAGTTTGAAGGTTGAAACAAATGTATACAGTAGGAAAATGTTAATAATATACGAATTGCAAGGCTTTTTGTTCTAGATTTTTTTTTTTTTTTTATGTTTATATTATTTATTAATATTTGCTAACGGTTAAAGGGCTTTGTATTTAAAAGTATGTAATTTAAAGTATAAGAAGGGGGGAAAAATGTTCGCATGTTCACTAAGATATTATAAAAATTGTAAATGCGTTTATTGAAGGATTTTATTTATTTATTTATTTATTTGTGTATTTAATTTTACGCCTTTATATTTTTACAATTAAAATACTTTTTAAATAACAACACATACACATATTATTATTTTTTTTACTATTTATATACTGATATATAGCACATATTATGTCTCTAAATCCTGAAATAAGCATTTTCACTATAATTCATCTCATTCGCATAAATGTTTAACTATTACAACCTCTTAAACGAGAAAACCATCTTCTGTAAATTAGATTTATGTTTGACTGCTATTAAAGAAAACCATCACTCATATTTTACGCCATTTTAATTTTAAAGTGGCTTTTATCAAAATCTTAGTAAAATGTGAATTTTTGCCTTTAAAAATTGAAATAAATTACTTTAGAGGGAATTACTTTTGAAATATAATATTTCAGTATTGAATCTAAGTGTTACAAAAAATCTCCTTTCTTCTAGTTATGAAAGCAATATTGATGATATTGGGATCACGAATAACGAAAAGTAAAAGTAATAGTAATAATAATAATAATGAAAAAAAAAAGTTATTGATTCACATTTATATTTTGCTTTTGTTTATTGAGCATTATTAAGTATTATTTCATCAGAATACACGAAATTAACGCTTTTAACTTAATAAAAAAATATTAATTAATTACGTCACAATGGAATTGATTTTAAAATATATATCTATCGTATTATAAGTGACGATGCGACACTCAGCGATTTTGTTTTGTTTTTTATTAGAGAAATAGAGTTTAAAATCGTCAAAGTATCCTGATAATTCACGGTTTGCAACCTTTTAACACGTTAAGGGTAAATTCCTAAAACCTCCATTACATCCACTATATGTGATACATTTTAAAGCAAGAATCTTGTGGCTATATATATATCTTGTAAAACGCTCTGATACAGGAAAAATCAATTTTGCGTCTTATCAACCTAGATTTGAATTTCTGAAATAATAGATTTGGGTTTAGGTACCCGTGTTTGTCTCCATTTACAGAAACAATCGTTCTTTCTTTCTTTTTTTTTTTTTTTTTTTTTTTCAGATTAAATATAATAGGTATGTAGGAAGGAGTTTAGAATGTTCAATTACCATAATACTTGAATTCGGTTTTCAGGTATCATTTATTACTATGTAAATAAAAGTACTTATCGATTTTTGCCTGTGTCTAATAACGGATAACTGAAGTGATAACGGAAGTAACGTGTGAAGAAAAAAAAGGATAACTGAACTCAATTTCGGAAATTTTCTATCTCCACATGAAACCATATTTTATATAAAAATGTAATATATATTTATTTTTATAAACAATAATTATAAATTATTTGATTTATAATTTTATTATGGTACAGCGAGGCTAGAAAAAAGGTCCTGCTAATACTAATAGGATAGCAGCGCCACCTGTCTTGTACAGCCATGAAACCTGTGTTGTACACAAGCATCACTTGTCTAAAAATCCCCAAATTGATGTACTGGTGTAGGTGAAGCCGTATGCCATTTGTTCCGGATCCGACACATCGCAAGTAGAAATTACGTTACTGATGTCTCAGCAGGCATCCGAAACGAGTATTTGAGTGATGGGTATAGTTTTTTTTTTTTTTTTTTTTTTTTTAGTAAATGGGCAAAGCGATTAAAAAATAATATCATTTGTTTTTCATTTCTTTTAAATATAATTTCCACGGAAGTGAGAAACGTCTGTTAGTAATAATTTAAAAATTACTAAAGAAGTTATAAACATTTTTATTAAAACTTTTTTTTTTTTCATTGAAACAGTTGATAATTTTTAAAGATGTCTTTTTCATAGTAACTATTAAAACCTAATTTAAAAGAACATTTGATGCAATACTATTTTTTTAAATATACATTCATACAATAAATAAGATGAAATATATTAAATTCATAATTTAAAGATAAGTAAATAATAATAATAATAATTTTTTTACAAATATATGCAAATAAAACTTAATAATTTACATTGGCTATAGAAATTCATTTTTCAATGAATGTGTGTGTGTGTGCGTAAATTAAAAATTCTATAAAAAAAGATAACTCGAATCTATGTAAAATAAAAGATTTATTTTCACACGATCTTTTCAATGATACATATAAATCTTTTATGTCTGATGTTTTAAATATTTGTAATAAACAGCTTTTTAAAGGAAATGCAAGGATTATTAACAAAATTTTATTATTATTATTATTATTTCACCCAAAGTATCTTTATAAATTACAAATTAAGAATAATTTATTAAAAGTTGCTTTTATGCTAAATTTCTCTTAAAGCATTATTTGAATTAAATATGGTATAAGTAAAGTATTCTATTTCATAAACAGAATTATTATTCATATAAATTCAGTCAGTTTTTGTAAAGTTTTATTCTAGCCTTTTAATAAGTTACTTTGATGTTCTGATTTAATAGATAAATAGTCTGAATTATAGGTATACAGTTGTAACTGAACAAGACTCACTTTGTAAAATAATATCATGTTATACTTTAATAGCAAAGAGATATTGCGGACTGAATGATTGCGTTTATCTAAAAGCTGTGCGTCAAACGATGAAATTTATACTCTAAAATCTAAAACATGATACCCAAAAGAGAATAGTGTGTTTTGGATGAATAAATTTGGAAGGAATTTATATATATATATATATATATATATATATATATACATTGCGTTATCAATAAACAACATTTCATATTTGCTTGTGTTTGTGATAAATAATATTTCTATCGTGTTCAGAAACACACACAGAGTTACACATTCATAATACATGCAAACATTTTCACATTTATACACACACACACTTTTATAACACACACATTCATAAATGATCAAAATTTAATTTTAAATTACGATTTTTTTTTTTTTTTTTTTCTGTTACAAATTATTAAAAAAAAAAAAAAAAAAAAAAAAAAAAAAAAAAAAAAATGTTTAGTTTAAATTGGAGCTAAGTATGATTATAGAAAAATTTCAATTTTTAAGCTATTGCATAGCTTTTATCGCGGGTTTTGAGCGCGGCGACCGAATCAAGAAATTCCGTAACGAAAATAAACCTAACACAGTTCGGCAGACTTCGGCAGACAGTCAGTTCGGCAGACTTCGGCACGGTGTTTGTGACGCGTGCGAGTAGACGTATGCGTGTAGACTAGCTAACAAAATAATTCATTTCTCAAACAAAAAAACAGATAGCCGTAAAATTTTTGCTTTAAAAAATAGCTAGTAGAAATGTCTAAAAATCGGTTTCTGGAATTTTTGAAATTCGGTCCCCAAGGGGGGGGGGGGCAAAACGTGATTTCACATGCGTAAAACGTGATTTCCTATATCTCAAAATCCTATATATCTCAAACAAAAAAAAATAGATAAACGTGAAATTTTTGCTCTAAAATATAGCTAATGCAACTATCTAAAAACCAATTTCTGGAATTTTAGAAATTCAACCCCAGGTGGGGCAGCAAGGGGGGAGGGCTATGGAGCAAAAACAAATAGAAATACAGTTAGGCTGTTCAAAATTGGTACAGATAGGTTTTAAAGGCCTGCAAGTCGAATGGGGATATTTTCGATTGGGTAAAGTTATTACAAGGGGCGAGAAGGGGGGGAGGGGAGGGGGAAAAATAAAAATAGTGTCAGATCGTTCAAAATTGGTACATAGAGGTTTTCGATACTTACAAATCGATTGCGGATGATTTTGAATTTGTAAAATTATTACGAGGGGCGGTAAGGGGGGGGGGCTATGGGGCAAAAACAAATAGAAATACAGTTAGGCCGTTCAAAATTGGTACAGATAGGTTTAAGAGGCCTGCAAGTCGAATGGGGATATTTTCGATGGAGGGGCGAGAAGGGGGGGGCAAAAAAATAAAAATAGTGTCAGATCGTTCAAAATTGGTGCATAGAGGTTTTCGATACTTACAAATCGATTGCGGATGATTTTGAATTTGTAAAATTAATAGGAGGGGTGGGTAGGGGGTGGGGCGGTAAGGGGGGCTATGGGGTAAAAACAAATAAAAATAGAGTTAGGCCGTTCAAAATTGGTACAGATAGGTTTAAGAGGCCTGCAAGTCGAATGGGGATATTTTCGAAAGTGTAAAAATATTATGAGGGGCGAGAAGGGGGGAGGGGAGAGGGGGGGCAAAAAAATAAAAATACAGTTAGATCGTTCAAAATTGGTATATAGAGGTTTTCGATACTTAGTCGAAATGGCCTACACATAGTCATGGTAGCAATTTACATTTCTCCGAATCCAAAATTGGACGAGGTAGAGCATTTTATTCATCGCACTTTACTGGAGTACACTGAAGAAGGGTCGAAAATACTTGGTACAAATGGTAATAAATTTCCACTTATCTTGGCTGGCGATTTCAACATAAACTTCGCTGATAAAAAATAAGAGCGGTTGACAACTTTTCTTTCAGAAAAATTTAATTTGAAACTGAATAATGATCCACAAGAATCCACAACAAAATATGGGACCACCATTGACACGGTATTTTCCCGATATTTAGAGGATATCAAGTCTCAAACTTATGTTTCTTATTTCAGTTACCATACACCTATAGCTTCAATGATAAAAATTCCTGAATAACCTACATGTATTGTAAGATAATAAAAATATTTTAAACAATATTAACTTCTCATTTATTCAATAAAAGAAAAAAAATTGTTTTCTTATCGGTCACCACGCTCAAAAAGTGTAACTTGAATTAATATCAAAGGGAAAAAAATACTGCATAAATAAAATAAATAAATAATTATAATTGCATAAGTTGATATAAAATGCTATGCAATAGCTTTACCGCGGCAGTCCCCGAGTGCCACACGTATTTTTTTATTTATTTATGTAACTTTATCTCAGGGGAAAATTGCCGATTCATCTAAGACAATTTCAGAAATTTGGTTTACATCTTTAATTTGTACATTAAGAATATTTTGCGTCTAATAAATTAGTTGTTTTATATTATCTTACATAGATAAGTCTTGAAAAATCCAGAAAGTGAACTTTAACTATCCCAAACTTTAATATATATATTTTTTTTTAATACCAATTTGTTAGTTTAATATAAACCTAAATATGATTATAGCAGATTTATAAAATTAATTGTTTCCGCAATTTAGTAAAAAAAGATTGAATCAACGAAACATGTTATAGAAATAAATGAAAGCATAAGCCATCTTCTATTATATATACATATATACATGGTTAATACATATATACATACGTGTATTTCTTAAATCGTCAGGAAATATTTTATTGTGTAGGAAATACTTTTAAAAGAAGTGTTATTTTATTCATTAATATAAACTACTACTACAAAAATTATATTACAATTTTATTTAATGCGCTAACTGCAATAGAGACAGTGTCCGGAGATGAGAGAAGTCGTGTAGAGCCGCACCAGATTGTAAAAATGTGAGAAAAATGGCGGCTTTGGCCTTTCTCACGGTTTTGTGAGGTCTAACTGGAATAGAGACAGTGGCCGGAGATGAGAGAAGTCGTGTAAAGCCGCACCAAATTTTAAAAACGTGAGAAAAATGGCGGCTTTGGCCTTTATCACGGTTTTATGAGGTCTAACTGAAACATTTCCGGATGCAATCTTTAAGAGACAGTGTCCGGAGATGAGAGAAGTCGTGTAGAGCCGCACCAGATTGTAAAAAAGTGAGAAAAATTGCGGCTTTGGCCTTTGTCACTGTTTTGTGAGGTCACACTGCAATAGAGACTGTGTCCGGAGATGAGAGAAGTCGCGTAGAGCCGCACCAGATTGTAAAAACGTGAGAAAAATGGAGTATTTGGCCTTTATTACGGTTCTGTGAGGTCTAAATGCAACGTTTCCGGCTGCAATCTTTAAGAGACAGTATCCGGAGATGAGAGAAGTCGTGTAGAGCCGCACCGTATTTTAAAAACGTGAGAAAACTGGCGGCTTTGGTCTTTCTCATGGTTCTGTGAAGTCTAACTGCAACGTTTCCGGCTGCAATCTTTAAGAGACAGTGTCCGGAGATGAGTGAAGTCGTGTAGAGCCGCACCAGATTGTAAAAACATGAGAAAAATGGCGGCTTTGTCCTTTCTCACGGTTTTGTGAGGTCTAACTGCAATAGAGAAAGTGTCCGGAGATGAGAGAAGTCGTGTAGAGCCGCACCAGATTGTAAAAACGTGAGAGAAATAGCGGCTTTGGCCTTTCTCACGGTTTTGTGAGGTCTAACTGCAATAGAGACAGTGCCCGGAGATGAGAGAAGTCGTGTAGAGCCGCACCAGATTTTAAAACAATATACAGTATATAATTATTAACACTTCACATTAGCAAGTTAATTATATGATACATTATTTGTATCATACAAGGATGGAAAGCGTTTGCTAACGATGATGCGATTTCAATGATTTTTGTTCACCCAAATGTTTTCACTTCAAATGGAAAGCGTTAGCTGACGATGATGGGAGTTCAAAGATTTTTGTTCACCCAAAAGTGCTCAACGCGCCTAAAGAAGTTTTTACTTCAAAAAAATGCTTTTATTTCCGGCAAAATTTACACATTCTTTCCCTTACATTCTACAGTAGGAGAGTTTACACAGTTCTTTGTAAGGGCAAGGCGACGTCGATGAGTTCAATGAATGTCTGGAATTGCACCAGAAGACAAATTCAAGGACTGATTGGTCTAGTTAAAAAATGTTACTTGTGGCAAGTAGTTGCACGAAAAATGACAGATTTAGATTACGCCGGTAAACAGGAAAACATTAAAACAGAGAACGAAATGTTATAAGTTAGAAGTGAAATCCAGTAACAATGTTTGTTTATTATTTTATCTAAGCTTCTTCCTTTTTTAATTTCTTTTGATTTTGTTTATTTTTAAATTGTTTTTAGTTTCATTTATATTTCTGATTTTTTTTAAATTTTTTTTCATTTGAAATATTCACTCCTAAAACAATGGAATTTGTTTAAAAAACTTAAATCAATCTCATTTGTGAGCAGATACTTTTGTTAACAATTTAATTATAGTTATTATCAATAACAATTTCGTCTACAAACGTGCGCCATTAGAACAACCTTGTAGGGAGAGATTGCACAGAATACAATATTTTCTATTATCATAGCTATTGTATAAAATTAAATAAGCAAAACAGAAATGGAAATGTGTAATAAAAAATTTAAATAAATAAAAAGATACTTATCAATAGTTTTGCAAAATATATATATATATATATATATATCTTACTCTGTAGATTTGCTTAGATTCTCCTTGCTATTATTTATATATTTTCCTAGTTCTTTTAATATCTATAATTATAATAATAAAATTTATGAAAATTAAATTTCAGTATGCAAATAATTGATACGCAAAATAATTTCATAATAATAATAATAATAATAATAATAATAATAGCCCAAATATACATGTTTTTTACACTTCCAAAGCATTGACAAAAGTATTACGTACAAAGGTAAACAAAAAATATATTACATTAGCCCAATTCAACAATTTTCCCAAACGTATCCTTCCTTAACACATGCCACTTTGTACTGATGTCATGTTTCAAAACTACGGAAATGAATACGAAAGGGAATTTTGTATCGAGAAAATTTTAGCACTCCACACTCAAATGTTGCATACATAACTTTCAGTAACATATTCAGTTTCATTTATCATGATGTCATAAAATTACTTTAGATTTCTGACAAATGTAAATGTAAAGTAGGTAAATCATTGCAACACGTTGCATTTACATTTATTTCTTAGATAGATGGCTTCAATTGAAATTTAATATTTAATGTATATTAACTTAAAAATTTCTCATAAATTCTTATATTTTATATATAGCTAAAGCATAATTTAAAAAACTACATTTATTTCCCGTACATTTCAATAAACTTTCTTTTTAAGTATATATAATTTAAATTTAATTCATTTTATGTATGCTTCATGCTGAATTTCAAACAAAGGTGCCCCATTTACAATCATTTGTTGAACTATATTCTTATCACATGTTAATAGTTATTATCAACATATATATATATACATATTACATAATCAAGATTTTTTCACATTTTAATACATATAATAATTTGGGTTGAAAGACTTTAAAGACTTGAAAGACTATTTTAATATTGCATTTATTTACTATGTCTAACATTTTATTATTATTATTATTACTATTATTATTTATTTATTTATTTATTTAAAAAATAAAAAGGAATTTACCAATTTGCATTTGTGACATTATTAGATAAAAAAAAAATAAATTATTGTAGCATTGATAAATAGCAAAATGTTTTTATCTAGCTTGTAATTTCTACTGAAACATATATTTAATTAATAATGATACTGAAGTAATAATATTAAAAATATAATTTTTTAAAAATATTTTTTTTTCTCTAAACAAAGCCTGATGTTTTGCGAGCATATAGTTACCGCCCTAATATTGTATGCATATGTTAATATATATTTATTATGATATTTATCATTAGTAAGCATATTTACAATTAAATATCAAAATAAATAAGCATTCCTGAAAAGAGGTATTTCTGATTCCTTTAGTCAACTATATTTCTTAAAGACATTTTGTTAAAGTTCAATGCTGAAAATAAGTTCTAGGCAAAAATGTCGGTCACATGCAATAACATATTTAAAATACCAAAATTTTCATTTTTATGGTTGTTTTTAAATAATTTTTTCCCCATAAATTTTTAAGATATTCTGCTTTGAAAAAGAGCAGGAGAATGACAGGAGGAATATATTCAAATCTTGGTCAGTATTGGCACTTGGAATTATCCAGCGATGTTTTATTATTTATTTATTTACGAAATTTACGTAAAAATTGGCTGGCGAGGATTCCTTAGAAAGACCACCGAGTGGGGAAGTTGTTAGACTTAAGTTTTTCGAGATGACATTCTGATTTATCTAACACACAATAGCAGGATCAAATTTAAAAAATAATATTATAGTTTTGGAAAATTAAAGAACATGCTTTTATAGAAATATGAACTAAAAAGCACACAATATCTATCTTAGTATTAAAATGCAGGGTAAGAGAAAATCGTGTGAGTGACACACCATACTATTTACATACATTTAAACCTTTAATTAAAATAATTTAGAATTAAACGAAAACCATTTTTAAAAAAATATCCCCTGACTGGGCTCGAACGCTAGACCTTTAGGTTCGTAGCACGGAGCTTTACCCCAGAGCCACAGTGTTCACGTTGGAAAGTCTTTTTTTTACAATATACATTTTTTGTTTGCTCCCAGAGCTGTTACAAACATACATACAAACATACATACAGGTGAAACTAATAAAAGCGTGTTAACAACAGACAACAATGAAAAAAAAATTATTTAATAGGATCGTACATTTTGAAGATTGAAAAAAAAAATCATGCAGTACGCATTGATTAGTAATACTTTCCAGCTGTACACAATTGTTGTATCGAATAAATGTTAATATTCTTTGCCTACGTTATCGCACAACAGACGGAAGGACTAAAAAACATACAGATAGACTAATTGATTTTAAAATTACTTTTAGGCATTTTGGAAAGTGATAAAAAAACTTAACGCTAAAGAAAATGCAACAGTTAGATTATAATTACAGCTTTTAAGCTTTCTGAATATTTTACTGTAGCCCTGTAAATCTGAAAGTTAGTCATATCATATTCTATACAAAAATATATATTTTAGAAAATTAATAATACATGTCAATGTTTTTAAGATTTTTGTAGTAGAAAGTTTTTTAAATATAACTTTTAAAAAATTCTGTCCTAAAACGTAATACATTGGCATTTTTTTATTGTTGTTGGTGGTGGTGTCCCTGTAAACAAACTAGTTGTACAGGACCTAGTAACAACATTTTAAATAGGGAACATTCCATAGGGAACTTGAGTGTATCATTTTTAAAAAATTCTCAAACTATTCACGGATGATAGGTGCCGGAGACAAACAGAAAGAAAGGTAGACAATCGGAAAGACAGATGCACAAATTGGAATCATATTCCCACAAAAATTAAAAGAAAGTGTTAAAACGCTCATGTAAACAAAAGTGCAATTCCAGCAAATTTTTATTAATAATTCTTAATGTAACTAATTATTTTTGTGTGGCCCTGTAAATCTAATGCTAACCATACTACATTACATAGAAGGCACACTCTTTTTTGCATACGAATAATATATTTCAATTGCATTAAGCTTTGTGGAAAATAAAATTACTAAAATTTGGTTTATAAAAAGAACTCTCATACAACACAATGCTTTGGAGTATTTTCAAATGCCCCTGTACACAAACCAGTTAAAAATGTACTCTATTTTACATAGGAGACATCCGATAGGGAACTGAATAACATATTAAAATTTCATTAAACTTTCTATACATTAAAGGTATTAAAATATGATTTGTAGAAACTCCTCTCATAGAACACAGTGCTTTCGATCACTTTTGGGTGCCCTGTACACAAACCAGAAGAGGTATCCATTCCATTTTCAATAGGGAACATCCGATATTGAACTTGAATAAAATATATCGGTTTAAAGAAATTCCATAAATATTTACGGGAATTAGTGCGCAGAAAACAGACAGAGAGACACAAAGACAGACAGAAAAACAGTCAGACAGATACACAAATTGAAATTATATTCACACTAAAAAAATGATAGAAAGTGTCAAAAAACGCTTAATGTAAACGAAAGTACAATTCTAGCAATTTTTTATAATTAACTTTTAGTATAACTGAATATTTTTGTGTCACCCTGTAAATCTAATGGTAACCATGCTATATTCTATGCAAAACATTCTTTTGTGCATATAAATAACATATTTCAATTCCCTAAAACTTCGTTGAAAGTTAAGTTATTAAAATTTGATTTATAGAAATATCTCTCCTAGAACGCAATGCTTTGGAATACTTTTAAGTGTCTCTGTACATAAACCGATAGTGGTATGTCCTCCATTTTATGCAGGAAACATCCAATAATGAACTTAAATAACATATTTCAATTTCATTCTGATATGTCTACAGTAAAGGTAAAAAATATGGTTTATAAAAATTCCTCTCATAGAACACAATGCTTTGAAATACTTTCGGGTGTCCCTGTACACAAACCAGTAGAGGTATAAACTCCATTTTCAATAGGGAACATCCGATAGTGAACTTGAATAACATATATTAGTTTCAAGAAATTCCATAAATATTTACGGGAGTTAGAGCTCGGACAGACAGACATTCAGACAGAGAGACGGATAGGCAAATACACAAAAATGAAATCATATCCACACTTAAATAATGTCAGAAAGTGTTAAAAACGCTTAACGTAAACGAAAGTACAATTGTAGCAATTTTTTATTAATAGCTCTTAATGTAACTGGATATTTTTGTGCCATCCTGTAAATCTAATGCTAATCATGCTATATTCTGTGCAAAACATTCTTTTGTGCATATAAATAAATTTCAATTTCCAAAAACTTCGTGAAAAGTAAAGTTATTAAAATTTGATTTTTAGAAATATCTCTCAAAGAACGCAATGCTTTGAGTACTTTTGAGTGTCCCTGTATATAAAACAGATTTGGTATGTAATCTATTTATATAAAAAAACAACCAATTGTGAACTTCAATAACATATTTCAATTTCATGAAGATATTGTACAGTAAATGTATGAAAATATGGTTTATAGAAATACCTCTCATAGAACACAATTCTTTAAAATACTTTCGGGTGTCCCTGTACACAAACCAGTAGAGGTATAAACTCCATTTTCAATAGGAAACATCCGATAGAGAACTTGAACAACATATATCAGTTTCAAAAAATTCCATAAATATTTACGAGAGTTAAAGCGCGGGCAGACAGACAGACGGACAGACGGACAGATACACAAATTGATATTATATTCACACTTAAAAAAATGTTAGGAAGTGTTAAAAACGCTTAATGTAAACGAAAGTAGAATTCTAGCAAATTTTTAATAATAGCTCTCAATATAACAGAATATTTTTTGTCACCCTGTAAATCAAATGCTAATCATGCTATATTCTATGTAAAGCATTCTTTTGTGCATATAAATAACATATTTCAATTTTCTAAAACTTCGTGGAAAGTAAAGTTATTAAAATTTGATTTATAGAAATATCTCTTATAAAACGCAATGCTTTAGAATAATTTTGAGTGTCCTTGTATATAAAACAGAGTTGGTATTTAATCCATTTTATACAGGAAACATCCAATAGTGAACTTGAATAACATATTTCAATTTCATTAAGATATGTGTACAGTAAAGGTATGAAAATATGATTTATAGAAATACCTCTTATAGAACATAGTAATTTGAAATAGTTTCGGGTGCCCCTGTACACAAACCAGTCGAGGTATAAACTCCATTTCTAACAGGGAACATCCGATAGTGAACTGGAATAACATATTTCAATTTCATTTATATATGTATATAGTAATAGTATGAAAATACGATTTATAGAAATGCCTCTCATAGAACACAATGCTTTGAACTACTTTCGGGTGCCGTTAAAGGTATAAACCGTTAAATGTATAAACCGTTAAAGGTGTACAACCGTTAAATGTATAAACTACATTTTCAAAAGGGAACATCCGATAGCAAACTTGAATAAGATATATCAGTTTCAAGAAATTCCACAAATATTTACGGGAAATAAAGCGCGGAGAGACAGACAGACGGACAAACACACAGACAAACCGAAGTCATTAACACTTTTCAACCTTGTTGGGAAGTGTTAAAAATGTTAGAAAGTGTTAAAAACGCTTAATGTAAACGAAAGTACACTTTTAGCAAATATATATTAATAGATCTTTATATAACTGAATATTTTTGTGTCACCCTGTAAATCTAATGCTAACCATGGTATATTCTATGCAAAGCGTTTTCGTTTGTGAATATAAATAACACATTTCAATTTCATAAATCTTCGTGCAAAGTAAAGTTATTAAAATTTAGTTTATAGAAATATCTCCATAAAACGCAATGCTTTGGAATACATTTGTGTGTCCCTGTACAAAAATCAGTGGTGGTATTTGCTCCATTTTATACAGGAAACATCCGATAATGAACTTGAATAACATATTTCAATTTCACTAAGATTTGTGTACAATGAGGGTATGGAAATATGGTTTATGGAAAAGCCTCTCATAGAACACAAGGCTTTGAAATACTTTTGTGTGTCCCTGTACACAAACCAGAGGTGGTATTTGCTCCATTTTATACAGAAAACATCCGATAGTGAACTGGAATAACATATTTCAATTTCAGTAAGATTTGTGTACAGTAAGGGTATGGAAATATGGTTTATAGAAATGCCTCTCATAGAACACAATACTTTGAAATAATTTAAGGGGTCCCTGTACACAAACTAGTAGAGGTATATACTCCATATTCAACAGGGAACATCCGATAGTGAACTTGTATAACATATTTCAATTTCATTAAGATTTGTCTACAGTAAGGGTATGAAAATATGGTTTATAGAAATGCCTCTGATAGAACACAATGCTTTGAAATATTTTCGGGGGTCCCTGTACATAAGCCAGTAGAGTTATAAACTCCTTTTCAACAGGGAACATCCGATAGTGAACTTGTATAACATATTTCAATTTCATTAAGATTTTTGTAGAGTAAAGGTTTGAAAATATGGTTTATAGAAAAGCCTCTCATAGAATACCATGCTTTGAAATATTTTCGTTGGGAGGGGGGTCTCTGTACAAACCAGTAGAGGTATGAACTCAATTTTCAATAAGGGACATTCAATAGTGAACTTGTATAACATATTTTAATTTCATTAAGATTTTTGTACAGTAAGGTTATGAAAATATGGTTTATAGAAATGCCTCTCGTAGAACACAATGCTTTGAAATATTTTCGAGGGTCCCTGTACACAAACCAGTAGAGGTATAAACTCCATTTTCAATAAGGACCATCCGATAGTAAACTTGAATAACATATATCAGTTTCAAGAAATTCCATAGATATTTACGGGAGTTAGAGCGTGGACGGACAGACAGACAGACAAACCCAAGTCATAAACAGTTTTCAACCTTGTTGGAAAGTGTTAAAAACATATAAGCATTTCTTTTCACGAAACTTTATTTTTTTTTTATTCCTCCTATTTCTTGTTAATTCGAATTTATTTCTAATCCAGATAATTAAACGTAAATATAGAAAAGAAGGGGATTAATGTGAATAATAATTAACATTCCAATTCCAGTAAAACGCTCAATTGTGTTGTTGCTACAATATTGCACTTGTGCAAACTATTTACAGCGCCGTATACAAACATACTTAATTAGTTCTGCTTAAGATAATTACATGTTTTTGAAATTTCGGGCACTGGTCGCCAAACTTCTGATTTATTTATTACTATTAATTTTTCCTACAGTTTTATTTGTAATGTAATTGAAGAATGCAATTCTAGAATCTTTCTTATGTATATTATTATTATGGTTATTTATTATTATTATTATTATTATTATTATTATTGTAAATGAAATGACGCATTTATGTAGAAATATATGGAGACTATGAATAATATATGGAGACTAATGATCTTATAGGAAATGCACTGTAGAAAGGTAAGTTGCAGGCTGTAGTGGATGAAAATAAACTTTGAAATGAGTAGCGTACTCTGAGTATCATTAAAGTATGGGTAAGATTGATTCAACTGTTGAATAAGAATAGGCATATTAAGGATACTTTTATTCGAAGCAGGTTGGACGTAAGTAAAAAAGATAAAATTTTTAGTTTAATGTAAAACTAGTGATAGTCTGATATGGTTAAAATTGTGAGCAATTTTCCCGTACGTTTACACGAAATATAATGCAATATGCAGAAAAACACTTAGCTGTGATTTAAATAGCATAAATTTTTTCGTAAATATCGTTTCCTCTCCCACACTCCATAGTAATTCAGTTCCACCTTAAGTATTTAAAGAACTTCATCTTTGTTCCCTATTATTTAGTTGTTAAATTTCTCGCATTTTGATCGCCATTGTTTAGTTAGAAAATCCTTGGTTTATTTAAGGACTGAAATCCTTTAATTCAAGAAGACTAGGAAAATTGTTTTAAAGAGTAAAAATTCAGAATTGAACTAATACTGTCATCATTAGATATATCAATTAAAGATCAGCCCATTCCCTCTGAAGAAACGATATAACACTTGTATAAATTCTGATCTTAGTTAATCTATGAATTTACTGGTCCCTTAACTCTTTGAAGGGCAAACCACTTTTTAATTTAAAAGCAAAAGCCACAAATATTCACTAACAATATTAGAAGAGAATAAACAAATAAAGTTAGTCTTCTAAGTTATAGGAGAAATATATATATATATATATATATATATATATATATATATAATTTCTGGAGCCAATTTTCCAATTTGGAATTAAAATTCGCCTTTGCAATATGTAAAAGGAAAAAAAAAACCTTGCACAATGTAAATTCCTGAAATGTTTAATGATAGTTTTCCCTGTACTTCCTGTTAAATTTATGAGGTATTCACTGTTTTCTTATTTTTCGTGCACTTTCTTTTTTATATTCATTTTAGAAGTCAATTTCAACAGTCTCTTTTATTTTAGTTCATGCTAATTTTACGGCTGCACTACAATAGTAAAGTATGTTTCTAAAATAAAATATTAGAAAGAATCGTGTTAAATTTACCTTTACTATTAATTAAAAATTTAATTACAATCATTTCTTTTATTTCCTTTTTTTATTTTTATTTTTTACATTGACAAATAAAACATTAAAAAAAATTCATTATTTTCTTAATATGAGGAAAGGTTTTCTGTAACTTTTATCATTTCTTTCAGCTGATTCGAAATATAAAATGATAAACCAAAAAAGGTATTGTGTTTAGAGTACAAAGTTCATTAATTAAAGACTTTACTTTGCTTTAAAAGAATAAAACATAATAAAAAATAAATAAAAATGCCTTAAGCATATTTATTACAAGAAGAAGAACAGTTCTAAATATATACATTATTTCAAAGTTATTTTTAATGTAAAGTTTTATAAAGACAAATACATGAACTCAGAGCAAGAATGAAATAAGTATTTATAAACTACAGAGTGCACGAAAAAATAATAATTACAGAAATTCCTGAAGTTTGTTTATCCATAGATAGAAATCTTATAAGTAATGCTTTTTATGAATGTATTTCATTACGCACTAGAGTTTAATTTTTTTTTTTTTTAAATATTGATTATTTTAAGAGTTGTAACATTTGTTAACAAAGTTTCTTACGATTATTTATTTTGCTATGGTGTTTAGAGAGTTTTATCTAACAATTTTGTGTTTTAGTACACCACTCAGCATCAACGTTTATTATTATTATTTTATTATTTATTTAATCTTTAAATAAAGAAACGAAACATTTTTTTTTTTTCGAAAAGTCTTAAAAAGTCTTAAATTTCACATTTTAAAATATATTCATTGCTACAAAATCCCAATGAGAAAAATAAAATTAAAAATAAAATAAATAAAATAAAATATTTTAAATAAAACTATTTAATAATAGAATGGTAATTTTTGTTCTTTTTTTTTCTGTTTATTTAATTCAATTATCAAAGAATATTAAATTTCAATGTTTAAAAATCTGTTTTCAGCAACAAATATTTTTTAACGTTATTATTATTATTATTTTTTCCTTTTATAGTTTTTAAAAGTGAAATATCAACTAAACGTTTAGTTAAAAAAGCAATAAAATATGTTTTGCATTTATTATAAATCACTTTCCAAATGTAATTACCTTCATGATTGCCTTAATCTAAATAGCATTTTTCAAAACGTTTTAGCTATATTCCCAATATTGAAAGCGCAAAACTCTTCTAAATCTGCATTTCGACCAATGTCTACTTCTACACTAAAATACTTCTGAATGTATGTGTATAGAATTGTAAACTTATGATGAATGCTACATCTTCAAGATTCAGATAATTTCAAACGCATGATTTTGATCATTTCCGTAATATGTGTAAATTCGTTATTTTTTGCTCAATATAATAAAGTGTTACCAAATTTAGGAAATTTTTCATTCAGTATTTACCAGTAATATTAATTGTATTGTTTGCCTAATTACTTAAAAGATTAATCACCAATTATATATATATATATATATATATATAATATCACCCTCAAAATTTTTGGTGATTATTGAATAAAAAATTCCCTCAATTTCGCGTATTAATATCCTTTGAGCAAATAACTTAGGCTGTAATGTACCTGAAATCTGTTGGGCCTATTCATCGCTTTTGGCCTGAATCATGATGTCTTGTGATTGAAATAATGATTTACGCTTGGATATTTGTATTAGTTTGGTTTTAAATTTAAACCATAGGTCTCTGTCTAATTAGTATTCGGGGAAATCTTACATATATTATAAATGTGAATGTCCGGTAATTTGAGTCAGTTTCACGCTAAAACTGCTCGATGGATTTCGATAAAATTTGTTATGGAGATAGCTTATACCCTAACTTAAAATGTTGGCTACCTTTTATTCCGAAAAAAAAATTTGTTTTTGCGATTTTTATGCATAAAATAGCAATTTTGTAAGTTAATAATAGCAAAAAATTAGCCATTTAAATTTATCCATAATTTAATTGTTGCCAAAAAAAAAAAAAAAAAAAAAAAAAAACCGAATTTATTTATTTTTTTCAACAGGAAAATAAATACATTTATCTGAACGTAAACGATAAAAAATTATAAAAAAAAAAATTATGCATCTCACAAAAATTGACGTCATTTTTAATTAAAAATTTCTTTTACACATTGATAAAGTGCTAATACGCAAGCGAAGTGATGACGTCACTGGCCGTTCGTGGATGAAAGAAAAATATTTCCTATGTTAAACGTCCATTGGATTTTTTGTAAAAATTTATTAAAAATCGAGGAAAATTATTTCCTGATTTTAATCCCCATATTTAGGTATAGGTATGTATTAATTATCATGTCCATGCATTAGATTAAGTTATTTTTGTTGTAAAATTGACAAAATTTGAATTTTCAATTTCAAAACTCTAGGAAAAAAAAATGGCAAATTTCCATATTCGATTGAAAACACAAACATTTCATTTCAAAAGATGATATTTACACAATAAATATCCAACTAATATACTAATTAAAAGGAAAATGATAAATATTCTATCATAATTTGAAGTCAAATTTGTTTTCAAATGTCTAAATAAAGTATCTGATATAAGATGCTAATATGTTGCAGCGGAATAGATTTGATATCGGTCATCCTTAGCAGAAAAAAAAATATCGACAAATTATTTGGCGAACATAATTTAATTCCTTTCAAAAATGATGGTACATCTGGCATGCATATTTTCGTATTACGTTTTTGATCACCAAATACAATAAGCGCCAAGAACGACAGAGTTTTGAAATTTAAAATTAAAATTTTGTCAATTTGACAGCAAAATAACTCAATCTAACGCATGCACATGATAACTAATCTATACTAATATTATAAATGCGAAAGTTTGGATGGATGTTTGTTACTCAATCACGCCACAGCGGCTAAACGGATCTGGATGAAATTTTGTACAGAGATAGATAATAGTCTGGAATAAGACATAGGCTACTATTTATACCGGAAAAAAATTTAAATTTTTAATTAATCTTCTATATAATATAAAAAATTCTTCTATAATAAAACTTTAAAATAATATATTTTAGTTTTTAAGCCAAAGTGCTTAGCCAAGTAGTGTTAAAGTGTTAAGCCAAGTAGTCCATAAAATATATAAACAAATCTGTACATATAAAAGAGTAAACTCAATGATTCACTGACTCAACACTGTCATGACGATTCTGTGGGAAAGAGGGTCACAAATTTTAGTGACCAGGTTGGTTTTCGGAGCCTGACCCCCCAACTAAGACGAAATTTTGCAAAATACCCCCCCCCGTCCCCCTTGGGGGGCAGAAGGCTTAACTCGGCTCCAAATTACTTAACGGTGAAGAAATTGCAGATGGAAAGACCAGACTTGAGTACAAAAAAAATACTTTCTGCGATTTTGGAATTTTGGATTTTTAAGGGGGGGGGGAAGGGAAAAGGTTTTGGAAGAATGGTACTCAACACACGAGGAAATCGAACTGAACACACACTACAAAGGGATTTTATGAAATTCCACCCTACCGCCCTTTGGAGAATGGGGGGCAAAAACATGTATTCATGCGTAACGCTGCACTAAATTATCTAAGGTTGGACATTTTTTATGTAAGGGACGATTATATGTATCTAACTCATAGTATGAAGAGATTTGGCGAAATTCCTTCCTTTAAGAACGGGGGGAGAGATTTAAAAAAAAAAAAAAGTTTTAAAGCATAGCTCAGCTTTAAATAATTTCATGATCTCAATTTTTTGATGTGTCGGTTAGGTATGTGTATGCAACATGCAATATAAAGTAATTTTGGAAATTTACTCCCCCCCCACTTCCTCTTGGGGCGGGCGGGGCAAAAACCACATTTTGAAGCTTAAATCCGTCCAAATTACCTAAGAATGGCGAATTTTGGTGTGTGGGTGTTAATTAACTGTGCGAAATATGCACTTTGATGAGATTTTGTAAAACTTTCAACTGTAACCGCGAGGGAGGGATAGTAAAAAGCAGGTAAGGGACTGCCGAAGGCATTGGGCAACTTAAAATTAGATTTTCACAGATTCCAATGTTTTTTTTTTATTTATTTCTTTTTTTTTTTTTTTTTTTTAAGGTATTTTATTATTATTAATGATATGCTGTTTTGGGGATTCATTTCAATATAATGACCAGCGAAGCGGGCAAAGCCTGCTAGTAATTTTCATAAAGCGATAAAAATGAACCGACATTTTTTTTTTTAAGTCATTGTGCAGAAACTAATAGTAATATGAGAATTACTACTTTCAAATATTAAATAATAATAATAATAATAATAATAATAATAATCAAAACAGTCTTTGGGGACTGCCGATAGAAGAGAAAACTAAGTAACTTCTGAATTGTATCGTCGAGCTATTAGATTATTATTTTCGAATTATTTTTGGTTTGAAAAGAAGTGTTTATGATCTGTATTACATGATTCGGCACAATATTTGTAGCTACCCAAATTAAATGAACTAAGCCTTCTATTAGGTAAAAATATTGATTACTTATGAAATTTTTTTAATTAGTAGCTGAGACAAAAGAAAACCGGTTCAGGACACCTCAAACGTGTAAATCAGGTGTAATCTCGATTTCCACTTTCAATAATATAAAATAACTTTAAAATGTCTTTCGAATGATGTATTAAAAATAATTTAATCATAATTAGAAATTGAAATATTGAAATTTGAAAATATTACAGCGCCATCTGGCGGTAGAAATTTCTATAAGCTACTGTTCGATTCCAACTCAACAAAGCTTTCTAATGATGTATTACTTATGAAATTATTTTAATTAGTAGCTAAGATACAAAAGAAAACCCATTCAGGACACCTTAAAACGCGTAAATCAGCTGGAATCTCGAATTCCACTTTCGATAATATAAAAGTACTTTAAAATATCTTTCGAATGATGCATTAAAAATAATTTAATCATAATTAGAAATTGAAATGCTGAAATTCTAAAATATTACAGCGCCATCTGGCGGTAGAAATTTCTGTAAGTTACTGTTCGATTCCAACTCAACAAAGCTTTCTAATGATGTATTACTTATGAAATTATTTTAATTAGTAGCTGAGATACAAAAGAAAACCCATTCAGGACACCTCAAAACGCGTAAATCAGCTGAAATTTCGAATTCCACTTTCGATAATATAAAAGTACTTTAAAATATCTTTCGAATGATGTATTAAAAATAATTTAATCGTAATTAGAATTTGAAATTTTGAAATTTTAAAATATTATAGCGCCATCTAGCGGTAGAAATTTATGTAATCTACTGTTCGATTCCAAATCAACAAAGCTTTCTAATGATGTATTACTTATGAAATTATTTTAATTAGTAGCTGAGATACAAAAGAAAACCCATTCAGGACACCTCAAAACGTGTAAATCAGGTGAAATCTCGAATTCCACTTTCGATAATATAAAAGAACTTTAAAATATCTTTCGAATGATGTATTAAAAATAATTTAATCATAATTAGAAATTGAAATACGCGTATTAGAATAAAATTTAATTTGCAATTAAAATGGAAATTTTCTTCCAAAATCGATGAAATTTAGACTGGAATTATCCCGTATGTTGTTAATGACGCGAAGTAAGTTTCAAAGAATTTAGAAGAAAATTAAAGCATTTTAAATTTGCAACTTTTATTCCTAGTAGAAAACTACGTGATGTCAATTGGCAAAAAATATGTTTCTTCCCGATCAGATTCTCTGTGAATGGGTTGTAATGGTAACGAACGCCTGCAGAATTTCATTCAAAGCGTTAGCTGACGATGACGCGAGTTTCATGATTTTTGCTCACCCAAAAGTGCTCAACGCGCCTAAAGAAGTTTTCACTTCAATAATAATAATAATAATAATAGTAACAATAATAATAATAATAATAATTTTATTATATGCTGCTTTAAAAGTAATAGCCTTACTTCAGCCATGTGTAAAGTCGGAAAACATAATACACTGCATATAATGTATTAATATTTAGAATATTTAAATCAATCATAATAAGACTAAAATTATTTTCTTGTAATTTCCATTTATAATAACATTTCACAATATATTATAATATTTTATGTTATTCTGAACAGAAGGATAATTAATATCAATTATGCGACATTTTAAAAGAAACATGCATCTTAGGTAAATGCGATGAAGTATGTTAATTTCTTATGTTTAGGCAATGTCAAATTTTTAAAACAGACTTTAAAGAATTACCTCTCAGAATGTGAAATTCATGGAAATTCTCATATGAGTATATGTACACAAACGGGTGGTGCTGCATATGTTGTTTTCAATAAAGAGCAGGTCCTTATAAACTTGTATAATATATAAATTTCATAGCATTCAAAAAAAAAAAAAAAAAAAAAAAAAAAAAAAATGAAGATCAGAGCGCGTAGACTCAAGAACATGACCTAAAGGCTAAAATGTGGATACACAAAGGGGAAAAAAAACCTTGAATTTACACAATCTTTTCAATTTTATTGAAAACATTTATAAACGCATGCCAAAGACTTTCCATATTGCTCATAAAATATGATGACTACGCAAAGTTAAAAATTGCATATCGGACAATATACAAGAATTGATTTTTACTTATAGAAAATTTTATTTTATTTTATTTTATGGATGTTTTGAAATGTGTGACATTTACTATTGGGATGGAATTATTTTGAAAAACTCAAAATAAATAGAGTAAACTTTGATTAAATTTATATTTTATGTGCTAATATTCTATAAATAAATATCGTTGGATAGTATTTTAATCTAAGTTTTGAATTTATCGGTAAAGTGTGTTCGTGAACCACGTTAAAACTGACTCTCCTAAGTAAAACATTAAATTAAATTCAGGGTTTTATTTTCTACTTGTGTAAATATTATATGCATATTGTATGTTTTATTGTATAGTATGTTCAAATTTTCGTAGCTTTACTGTGTGCTGCGAGAAATTATAATTTTCAACAAAATGATGCTTCAATGCATACTGCACAAATCGTTTAAAACTAGTTTTGGAATAATAAAATTAAAATGCTAAATTAGTCCTCGAAAAGTCCCAGTTTAAACATAATAGAGAAAGTATGCAACATTCTGGTTCGACATCATTACATGCACGGGAGGCAGTTTAACAGAAATGTTGAACTATAATATGCTATCCTATTAGCATGGACGACCTCAGGCCGCTGTATTAGTCAATGTTGACGCGTTTAGTTGCTGTTCTAGAAGCTCATTTTTGCTTTCTAGAAGCCTATGTTGGCTTTACCAAGCATTAGACACAGAGTTTGTTACCAATTTGCAAGTATTTATTTTTGCAGGTGCATTTAACTTCATGCAACACGTATTTTTTCTATGTATTAAAAAAAAAAAAAGTTATTAACTTTCTCTGGCATTTTTTTTTTTTTTTTGCGACCGCATTTCTTCGTGGAGGGCATAGTTCTCCTTGTAGTGAGAGGTCCAATGTGCGAGGAATGCATACAACGAATACATTCCAATAACTTAGATATTTCTATAATCTTAATTAACGAAGTTATTAATTAAAAATGTCGGGTTTATAAAGATACTTTACTTGCCTTTTTGCAAAAGGATTCTGAAATTGTTGTTCTTTCAACCTTATTACGTCATTTTCCACAGGAAAATTAAAATGTGAACAATGGTGTAATAAATAAATAAATAAATAAATAAATAAATTAGTGTCCATATTTTTTTCTGCTTTTTTAAAATTAATTTTCTAACTGGCAATTTCTTTTATTGTTTATATATATATATATATATAATGTGTGTGAATAAGGATACAATGTCGTGTCTGTATAGTTGAGTGCGTTTCCTTTTGTCTTTATAGGCTATATATATATAATTAAAGCATATTTTAAAACACTTCACATACATTTTGGCATAAAAAAAGTTTTATAGATTCAAAACCAAGCTAATCTACAAATACCAATCTCCTAATTCAGCATTGATATTTTTTTAACACTATGGAATTGGCCATTTCTACATTTCATATTTCTAATTATGGCAAGAAAAAAATCCATCACCTTAAACTCTCAAAAATGGAAAACATTTTATTCTCCGTTATTTCAAGAAGTAAGTAGGCGAGAATTAAAAATGTAAGCTGTAGTAGATTTTTCCAAATAATAATAATAATAATAACAATAATAATAAAAAAAAAAAATCTTTTTTTTTTTTTTTTTTTTCTCTCAGATAATTTCGAAAATAGCTGTACATTGTTATCTAGCTGTGCATTAAAAATATATAGAGAGTATTACGGAATGCCTTAAATTAATAAAAAAAGTATAATAGTAAAAATATATATGCATTAGAAAAAAAAAAAAAAAAAAAAAAAAAAACTAATTTTTTTTTCTTTTTTAACAAACAATTGTACCGAAAAATTCATCACCAAAAAAGTGACAAAAATTTAAAAAACGCCAAGGGGATCATATACTTTTGCTGTAACGCAAAATGCTCTAGATATTACAAATTCCTTTCTAGTCTAAAAAAAATACTGATTTTTAGCATAATATTTCATTAAAAAATAATAAAAAGATATTAAATATTAAGTATTTCAATTTGACATTAAGAATATAGGGATTTCTATAACTTTTTTTTTTTTTTTTTTTTTGGTCTTGTGCTATGCACTATTACTAGTAAGTAAATAGGCGGCCAGGGCGCTGAAGAGGTTAACAAGTAAAGCGAGTCGGGGGAAGATGAAACTTCCCTCGGGGGTTGGTGAGCGGAACGAGCAGGGTATAGAGCCCCTAGTTGTCATGAATTTAAAGAAATTATGAAAAATCACGGGTTTCTTTATGGTTTAGACTCATGTTGTCATTTGTCGAACCATGCGCATACAATTTGCATCAAACGTTACCTATCTATACGTTTTGATTACTCTTTTATATAATTCCAATTCTTAAAGCTAAGGTGCGTTTATATTCATGCAATACACTTTAATTATGCATACAACGTCTCAATTTAACTATATTTATCATACATGTAACTTACTTCTTTTTCGAGAAAAAAGGATGTTGGTATGAAAGGAAAGTCTTCTTTCTTTTTCGGTTGGAACGATGATTTTTTTTTTTTTTTCAAACCTCACTTTCGAAAACCATTACAAATTTGTACTTTGTGTATTCTTCTGCACATGGAATAAAAATCATCAGTTAATACATAATACTAAAACTTAAATAACTTGTAATTTCAATATATTTTTTTAATTATTTATTAACATTTTATTTATTCCTGCTATGCAGCATTTTAAAACATATTCATATTCGATGCAATAATGTATTAGCTTAAAAATGTAGAAAAGTAGCATACAATGTCATTTAAAGCACAATTCTCAAGATCTTTTTTTAATATGTTTTCTTTTATTTTCTTCCAAATATCTAATATGAATTTAATATATTATATTTAGCAAATGAATTTGTGTTTTATTTCGCATTTACATATCTTATAAACAATATGTTTAAGAATATTGTTTTTAAATCTCGGGTTATATATATATATATATATATATATATATGTAACATTTTAAACATTATTCTAAAATATTCTCTATCATTGCACAAAAACATGAGTTTGGAAAATCATTGTAAATATAGAAAAACAAGCAACGTCATTTTATATTCACACCATTTATCCCTCAAATGCTATTTATTTAATTATGTATTAATTCCTTTCTTGTATGTGCTTACAGTAAATACAAAATAAACTTAATTCGAAAATTCCTTCTACTATTGTATTTAAATGTCTCACATTTTAAATGCCTCCATTAAAAATATTAAGTACAGTTTGTGCGAAATTATTCATATTTTATAAATTATTATAGTTCCATCTAAGATTATTTATAAAACTAATTTTTTTTTAAATTCCCGTAAGACAACGTTTGCATAAATATAATTGGAATAGTTAATGTCCTATTAAATAAAATGCGTAATGCTATTTTATTATAGGTTTTACAATTTACTATAATATTTGACTTTTATTTCTATGCTAAAAAGCATAGTTTAAAGCATTAATATGATCTAAAAGAATTTGCAAACTGATTATTAAATTAGAAAATTCAATTATTTACGAATGAAAACAGTGTTATTTTGAATCTTTCGAAATTTTTATTCAAAATTTATTTTGAATTCGAAACTATATTTCAAATGAATCTCATGTATACATAAAAAATAGCTTGTTAACTAATTGCACTATAGGTATAACATGCATTAAAAAACCCCCAAACTGCATTCTATAGAATTAATCATTAACGACATTAAACATTTTCATTATTTTAAATGATTAATTTATTACAAATTAGGCATGTAATTAATTCATTCGATAGAATTTAGTTTATAAAAGATTTAAATGCAAGGGAAATTTTAAAATTTAATTCTAAATTAAAAATTTTATGTGGATAGTAAATCCCTGAAATTGTTTTCTACATTAGTGTTTTTTTTTTTTTTTTTTTTTTTTTTTTTTTAACTGGAACGTGCGAATAAAAATATTGTGTAATTTTACGACAAAAAACATATATCTGTGTATTTTTTAAGAATTAAGGGAAAAAAAGTTCAGTTCAATGAGTCATTTTTCCCTTATGCTAAAACATCTTCACTGCATTAAAGTTGGCAGCAAAAACAGTTAATAACGCATACACACTTTTCAATATGTATATATTTTAGTCCGCTCGCTAATTTTTATCATCACCTTAATTTTTTATAAACAGTATAAGATCATAACTGCACAAATATTTAATTAAATAAAAAGTATTTCGTGCGCATATTTTAGGTAGAAATTCTTGCTGGTAGTTCAATAATTTTCTTGCCGACTATAGATCCCTTAAGAAAACACGTAGATTTTATTATACTGTAACGTTTTATAAAATAATCAAGAGCGTAAAATGAGGTAATGTTAGGTTGAGTAAAATATAGCCACAAAATTTTCGCTACATAATTCTAAATAAATAAAATGTATTTAAATATTAAATTACATCAATACTCAATAATTTTATTTCTCAAAACTTCAATATAATTTCTCCTTCACATAAAGCTCCTTCAGGTAAACTGTTATTTCATACACTTGACGTGAATAATTAGGAATATATAATAATACCTTTATCTTTAATAATTAGCCTACTGCTTATAATCGACGAGAACTTTAAATAAAATAAAAACAGTTTGCTAAAGTAAAAAGAAATTTATAATAACAGGAGACTTGGCATTGGAATATTAAAACCCGAATAAACTACTACCTCAGAAATGCCAAAGAAAAATATTTGAGATGCATACACCTCTTTCGGTAGCCTTAAGCTTACCGTCTTCAGTGCTAAGAGAATTCCGAATCTGGAGAAGTGCTCGTATATACAGGAGAGGGACCGAATTTAGTTCAACCAATAGTATTACGGGAAAGGTGGGGAGTGCGGCCAATAGGAATTTAGGAATGTTAGCTGTGTAAACAGTAGAAAAAAATAAGAAAATGTGGACTGGATAAGAATGTTAACTGTGTAAACTGTAGAAAAATTAAGAACATGCGTGGACTGAATGTCAGTCCACATTCCGTCCACATTGTCTTAATTTTTCTACTGTTTACACAGCTAACATTCCTAAATACATATTGGCCACACTCCCCACCTTTCCCGTAATACTATTGGTTGAAGTAAATTCAGTCCTATATATACGAGCACTTCTCCAGATTCAGAATTCTTTTTGCACTGAAGACGGTACGCTTAGTGCTACCGAAAAAGCTGTATGCATCTCAAATATTTTTTCTTTGACGTTTCTGACGTAGTAGTTTATTCGGGTTTTAATAAAAAGAAATTTATTCATTTGTAATCTGAAATTAACCTTAAGATAAATAATGATTTTTTCAGAACTTAAAAGACGTATACGCAATACATTTTGCCACTAGAATGATCGAAATTGAATACTTAGAGAACTTACCTTGGTGCTTCTCCGTCCGGATCTGTATCTCTCGTTTTTAAAAGGTAGGAGAATAGGACTTGTCATTCAGCCGAGTCACTTCGTTCTTATTATCTACGCTGGGAATCTTTATCACTAGTGAGGATTGCTGAATTCATAGAAGATGTCACTGGAAGCACTTCTTCACACTTCTCTTACCGCTATCTTGTGCTGTCCCTAGTTAAAGATAGACTATAAGCTGATACGTTTTATAAACCAGTCAGAAGCGTAAAATGAGGTATAGTCAGGTGGAGTAAAATACAGCTTTAAGTATGTTTATTTTAAATGCAATTAAAATTTGTCTGAGCTCAGTTAGCTATATATGATAAGTAGATTTAAAATGGGTCCCACAGTAAATTGGTGAAGAGTTCCAGAATTTATAAAATCTTTTATACACATAAATAAAAACAACCTCTTATAGAGTTTCGCCTTCACAAGGTTTTCGTCTCTGCTAACCGAGATGAAAATCTGGGCTTCAGCTCACACACAAACTTTATTCCCATAGGTCCTGTCCTTTTTTATCATAACAAGAAAACTAGTTTTTTTTAGGGGAAAAAACTTTGTTTCTTCTATCGCCTATGATCTGTTGGAAGGTAGAGATTGCACCTCAGTTGGTCCCTTATTTCTAAAAATTGGAGGTACCAAGACGGCGATATCCATCTCTTATATAGCCCTAGTATTTACTATGAACTTCCAATACTTGTCAAGGCGTTTCAAGGCGTTGTTTTTCTTTTATTGTAAGATGTCAAAATTGTAGACTTTCAATCAACTCGATTTGTTTAAAACATGACCGCTCGCCCCTTTTAAGACGATTATATGGAAATTTTGCAGAGAATGGAACTTTGTATGGATTCAAACAAGGCTGCCCACACAATAGTCATTTTGTTTCTAGAATCAACAAAGCAAATTTTCTCTAATAACAGTTTTAAATAGTGTTAATTTTAATAACTTTATTTCTACAATCCATTCATATAGATAACTTTAAAATAACCTTTTTATAATAATAAACTAAATAGAATTACTACACTGGTAAAACGAAAAGAAATTTAACAGTTACACTAAAAAAAAAGTTTCAAGAAGATTGAATCTATAACTCGAGAAAAAAATAAAGAAATGAATTAAGAAATAAAGAAAATAAAAAAAAATAAGAAAGAAAATAAGAAAGAAAAAAAACGATAACTCTGAGATTGTTTTTCAAATTATTATTATTATTATTATTATTATTATTATTATTATTGCACCCGGCTGAGGCAGTCTATTTTTTTCTCCTTTCCTGCACGATACGTTACAGTATAATGAAAAGGTTGAAAGATTAACGCCAGTGTCATGAGACGCAGATTGTTTCTTTCATTCGAATGCAACCAGACTAAAGGATTATGATCAGTCTCTATTCTGAAGTGCTGACCGTAGGTAATGTAGTAGCTTCTTAATCGCGAAAATTATCCCCGTGATTTCTTTTACTGTAGTACAGAATTTCTTTTCGGTTTCCAAGAATTTCCTACTCAAATACAAAATAGGATTCACTTCTTTTTTTTTTCCGTTCTTTTGAGCCATTATGACCCCCTATTACTTTATCAGAGGCGTCTGTCTGTAAAATGAATTCCCTTGTGTAATCTGGTGTGTACAAAACAGAATTTCCTGTTTGCTTCTTGTTTAACGTACTCACAGCCCTTTCACAATCTTCCGTCCATGTTATCTTCTCTATCCGAATTTTTTCTTGTAATAAATTAGTCAACGGTTCAACGACTATTGCATAGTTTTCAATATATTTAGCATAATAATTAGCCCTCCCGGTTAACCGTCTAATATCCGCTTTCGTCTGGGGAGTTGGAAAGTCTACCATTAATTTTAATGGAGATGCTTAGTCACCTTTTCCGATTTCTATAATTTAAAAGACTCGCATCTTTTTAATTTCTTGAATAAAAATCGTTGATTAACGCGGTGAAGGGCCGTTTACTTTCGACTTAACAGGCTGATTAGTGATTAATTTTATATTCTGTTGTATCATATCCGCACGTAGTTCGTTCGAAAATATTTCCCAATATTTCATGAAATTGTTTTTGTAACGTTCCAAGTTAGCTGGGAGAATATTTCTCTGTTAATTCACCTACTTTCAGTATTTCTTTAAAATCAAACACACTAAGCTCAACTACGGGGTAATGAATGTTTAAGTCTGATTTCTTTATTTTGTAACTATATTTTCACTTAAGGAATTTATTTTCTTCCCTCTCTTATAGTAAGATTTTAGAAGGTTAATATAGAAGATCTGAGATTTTTCTTTTCTATCCGACAAGTTAACATTGGGGTTCGTCTCAGACATTTGGCCTTCTATTTTTCCCTGTCCGATCTATGTGATGGTCAGATTATTTGAAGTCGTTAATATTAAAATCTGGTTTCCCAGTTCGAAATTTCTATGACTAGCGCTCTTACCCTTTCATTTTTCTAGTTGATCTTGCATCTCGTACCTTTTTTCCACGGCTACCTCCTGGCAAATCTGCATTTCAGTGATGCGCCCGTAAACATATTCTGTCATTAAAAAGTCTTAATTTTTCAGTTCCACCATTTTTTTTAACCACAAGATTTGGGAAGTCCTTAGATTTTTTTTCAAAACTTAACCCCTGCAGGATTGAAACCGTTTAATTCATGCGTTACAGTTTCTAACATAAGTAATGTTGCTGGTAATTGCTTTACCTAATTCTGGCCTTGGTCTAAACATAAGATGCTTAAGGGAACTTTAACAGAATGTTGGAAATGTACGATCGCATTGGAATCCCATGGATTGGCAGACATATGAATCGCTTTAATTACCAATCTCTCAAAAAATGCAGATATAAGATTACTGATGAAATACGTCCCTAAATCGTATTTTATTTCCTTCGGAAATCCATCTCCTTTAAAATTATTTAATAAAACTTCTACGATCGGCTGTGTATTAGTGTCTGCGATGGAGATAGCTTCCGGATACTTTAACGCTAAACACATATCCGTACGAGTATTTTTATTTTTCTTACCGGTAGCATTTTGTGGTTCTACTACATCAATATTTAATCTAGAAAAAATGTTGGTCTAATTTCTGTAGGTATGATTAATTGTTTGCTCTCCGTACTTTTGTGATCTACGGATTTCATAAATAACAATTCATTCTTCATGAAGTGTTCAGAGTTGTGTTGTTGTTTTTCTTCAGAACACGATTTACTTAAACTCTTTATCTTTAGAATGTGCTGTCAGAAAGCTAACGGTATCTATCTTAGCTAAGACTGACATTTCGTCCTTTTTTTTTTTTTTTTTTCCTCGGGGCTGAATTAATTTTTTTTCCCGTTCAGCTCTGCTTTTCTTCCTAACTCTACGCTAATCCCTTCACTTATAATCCTGCTGGTCTGACTTGGCCGCTTTATGCGATCTTCGCATGTTCTTTTTCTCCCTCTGCTCAATTTGGGTACGAATAACAACCTTTATTATTCCGATTGGGACGTAGCTTTATTTCTTGAACAATCTTAGCTATATTATTGCCTAAGAATTAATACTGCCTTAGCAAATTCTAGTTTCAGAGTGGCTAAAGTTAAACACCGAAAATCATTATTCAGCGCACTCTTTAACGAAATAGTTTCTTAGTTTAAACTTTCGTTTTTAACGTATTTTGCTGCGAAAAGATCCACGCTACTCCGTGCATCACGGAGAATTACCATTTGCTCTCCCTTCACGCGTACCTTACTCGTGTAAGGTGAAAGGAAAGGGGCAATTTCTTTTTTCTGTAATTAAATCACATACGCTGTCTCCTTCATTTAAATTGAGACACATCGGTCTTAGGTGGGATTTTGATTCACATCATAACAGGCTGGTTCTTTTCTTTTATCAAAACTTTTTCACTTTTCCCGTTTTTCATCGTTATTCTTATCCTTCCAATTTTTATCAGCTTTCTTATTTCCCATTATTTTCCTATCCCTTTTCTCCCGTTCTGTATTTCGATGCCTATGAAAATGTTTCTTTTCGGAATCATTATAATTTGGAATTCGTTTTATTATTCATAATCTTCATACTCATCTAATTTAATCTTAAATGACCCCGTACATCATTGTGATACTTTTATTTATTTATTTATTTTATCTATGATCATTATATATTTTTTTTAGAGATTTAAAATCATTAAGTTCGACTCCGCTCAACCACCCATCAAGGTAACTTCACAGTTCAAATACTAAATCCTCCCAAATGGTATCTGACCTTTTATGTAAATTAAGGACTTAGTTCGAAAAGCCTCTAGGCTTAATGTGACATGTTAAACTGTATTTTTTTCACATTTTCATAATTTTCCAGAGACTCCTCTGACTCTCGTATCACAATCTCCGCAATTTCTGCGGGCACTAACGCTAGTAATTGAGTTACCCATTGATCATCAAAGATGTACAATTTTATTGCTTGCCTTTCAAATAAGGTTAAAAATATAGAAATATTAGTTTTCTCAACATCAAATTTTTGAATCACCTGTGTTAAAGACGCGATCGGCATAGCGCTTTCTCTAACTTGCAAAATTACACTAACGGTCTCTGCGCTTTGTTGTAGTCTTCTAAATTCGTGCTGTCTTTTTCATTCTTCTTCCTGAAATCTGCGCTTCTCGTATAAGCGTCGTTGTTCAATTTCGCCATCTTATTTCGCTACTTCAAATGGCGCAAGAACCGCGATTTCGCTAAAATTTGGCTAACTCGAAATTTTCTCAAAAATATTTGCGATTTTATCACCAGGTAATACATTAATTTATAGTTCCTCTGCTATTGTTTTTCAATCCACTTTCCGATATTTTCATAAACCGGCCATTTTATCTCTTTAACGTCTACACTACTATAACCAAATAAATAAACAGAAATTCAAATAAAAAATTTCAATTTAAAAATTCTAGAACATGCAGGAAATAAAACATGTGACAACTTTAAAATAGTTTTAATTCTAACAAAAATGTTTCCTCAAATGATACAAAAAAAGTTTTAATTTGCGAAAAAGGTTTTCTTTATTTTAATTCACATCTGTGCTCAACAATTTTAATTTATTAAAATAATTCCCAATTATAGCTGCAAAATTTTTGTTGCAAAATACTAAACTAAAAAAGGGTATTCAAATATTAAGTTACCTCAATACTCAATAAATTTAATTCTCAAAACAACAATATAAATTCTCCTTCACATAAAACCGATAGCGAATAAGTTTTATTTCACTCACTTGACCTGAAAAGTTAAGAATACATTATTATGTTTTTTCCTTTAATAGTTAGACTTCTGCTAATAATCGACAAGAACTTAAAATAAAATAAAAACATTTGCTAAAGTAAAATAGAAATTTCTTCATTTGCAATCTGACCTTGCCATAAGAGAAATAAGGATTTTCTCAGAACTTAAAAGAAATATATGAAATTTAGTTTGCGTCTAGAATGACCCAAAATAAATACTGAAAGAGATTATCTTGTTTCTTCTCTGGCCAGATCTCTATCTCTTGTTTTGAAAAGGTAGGGAAGCAAAACTTGTTATTCAGCCGAGTCACTTCGTTCTTATTGTCTTCACTTAGTTCTTATTGAATCTTTATCGCTAGTGAGGATTGCTGAACTCATAGGAGATGTGACTGGATATGCAATTCTTCACGCTTCCTATAAATTAGTTCCTACACTCAAATAAAAATAGTCTCTTATAGAGTTTCGCAATAGCAAAGCATTTGTCTCTGCTCTCCGGGATGAAAATCTGAGACTCAGCTCGCACACAAATTTTAGTCTCACTGTTCTTTTCCACTTTTTTCCTTAACAAGAAGACTCCGTTTTAGGTGGTAAAAACTTTGTTTCTTCTAACTCCAATGGTCTGTTGAAATGTGGAGATCACAGATCAGTCGGGCTCTTATTTGTTAAAATTGGAGGCTCCAAGACGATGATGCCCATCCCTTAAGATTTTTCCCTAGCATTTCCCATGAACATGTAATACTTGTCAAGGCGTTTTAGGGAGGCATTTATTTTGTTGCAAAATGTCAAAATTTTAGACTTTTAGTCGACTCTGTTTGTTCGAAACATCCCAATTCAAATTCAGTTTTGTTTATTATCTCTCACATGGCTTTTTGTTGAAAACTGGAAATTTTGATGTTAAAATATGGTATATTAATGGTAATAGAACTACTTTCTTCACTTTATAATTTATAAATAGTAAAAAAAAAATGCTTAAGTTTGTATATTTCAATGAATCATTTACTTCAAAAATAAATATGCCTTATTTTTTCTTCTTCAATAAGTATTGCCTTTAAGACCATTTCATTAGAAATCCATGTATTCTAATTGCTTTCATTATCCATATGTATGTACATAATACAATTCTCAAAAATATCTTGAATTCATTCTTTGGTTATATTGATTCGGAAACTTCTTGAAAATGGCAGCTATACAAAAAACCGAAATTCATAAAATAGGTACTTATGATGCAGTTTGTTTCAAACGCAGTAAATATGCATGTATACATACATTCATGTCAAAACGCCAACACACTTTTGTTGGTATTTCAAGAAATACTCAAGCATTCTAATTCAAGGGATTGTCCATTCGTTTCTGATTAACCAGTCAAAATCGTTCCCTCGGTGTTGTTGTTGTTAGTGGTGGTGGTAGTGCTGTTGTTTAGTTAAGGCCAGTTGTCACCACTAGGAAAATGTGTCTTATGGGGTGGCCCTCAGTGGGATAGTCTCACTTCGAGGAACTAGCCAGTATTTACATGAGTTTTGTAGAAATTACGGAAAATCCCGATAGGTCGACATGTTCAACAATTTTTGATAATAATAATAATAATAATAATGATAATAATAACAATAATATATATATATATATATATATATATATATTATTTTTTTCTGTCAATTATAATTAGAATTTTGTCTTGTAAAATATGAAATACAAATGTATTTAATAAAATATTTTTAGAATGAAAATGATAATTCCACAATATTTCGTCCTGTACGATTAATTCCGTCCGTTAACATTAGTTTTAACAATTTCTTTTAAAAAATTAACACAGAATGTCAAACATTTTACTTTAAAGATTTTTTTCTCTTATTTAATTTTATACTCTCTGTAAGATTTCCAAAATCCGGAATGATGTAAATTTAGACAACTTAATCCATTCAAGAAAGAGTGAAAATACCATAAAAAGTATTTTGTGATAGGTTTAGGAAAAAGTTTTGACTTGATTAAGTATATAGGAGGATTTTCTTTAGTTTATTAAACGAATTGGTATAACTTTAAAGTTAAAAAATAAAATAAAAATCTAACATAGATATTAGAAGTTCGAATACAAAATTGTTCACAAAACATGTGTTTTAGAAACAACTAAGTAAAAAGCATAGTTAGAAAATTGTATTTAACCCTGGCCATAAGCTTGTTATTAATCTGTTTTTTTTTCTAAGATTTAAACATTAATAAAACATTTATAAAAGTCTGTTACAAAAAAAGAAAATAATAATAATTTTTTGTTATATATAACATAACTTTTTTTTATTCTTTCATTGTTATTATAAAGTGCACAAATCTAATTTTGATTTCAATCACATACACATATTTAAGAAAAAAGAAAAAAAAAATGTTTTGTTTTAGAGAAAATTTTCGAAACAGAGTTTTATACAATTTAACGTTTTAAGGTTTCTGATTTAGAAAACTATATTTTTAACGTTGGATTTTTGTGTATATATGTCTGGTGTCAGTATGAATGTCTGTTATCAGCACAAATCTCTTTTACATTCGGATTTTCCTTCAAACTTTTCTTTCTTTTTGGGATTATTCAAATATTTCATCTATAAGAACATAAAAAAAATAAAAAATTCAAATGTATGATGTGGATAGGAAAATTTTCCTTTAGTAAAGTTAAAATAATTAGTTAGCAGTAAATAAAATTTAATAAAAATATTCACCAAAACACGTTTTATCTATAACATGATATAAATAGGAAAACACAAAAGAACTCGGCAACATTTTGAGCTGTAATCGAAAAATGCTTCCTTCGTTTTAAGTTTTGCTATATGCCTTACTTCCAGAGCTATATATATATTGTATATGATATTTTGTGAGTATACCATACGCAGACAACGTACAGGTCTAACCAATGTCAAATGAATACATTTTTTAAGGAAATATAATTGATGAAAATGGTTTACTAAATAAAACCATGTTGAGATAAATTGTTAGGAATAATAAACAATCACTGTTATTCATATGACAAACAAAATATTTTTTGAATTTAATTTATAAAAGCTGCTGTTTGTTCTAATTATACGTTTAGAGGCTCACAGAATCTATTATTATTATTATTATTTTATATTTTTTTTGCGGTTTTCTCAAGCGCTTATCAGACACGGCAACCTCTGAAACATCCAATTTTGGAGCCAACTTTAGCGCCGATTTTTCCTCGACGAAAACACCATAGAGGTCACAAGAAACGGGTGAAAAGCTGGATGAAAGAAACTAACTTTTGACGCTTATCACTTTTCTTGGCCTGAAAAGAATACACAATGATTAATGTTAAATTTTGCTTTCGTATATCGCACTATTATTTCTACCTTGATCTTTGTTACAACTATTGTCATATTGGCATAGGAAAATAAAAGCTATTAATTCAAAATTCTTATCATTAAACGGTAAAATAAATCTGGTTAACGATAATATTTCTTGTTCAAATGTCCACTTTAAACGATTTCCGTGTTCCGACATCTTGGAAATATGACGAAGCAAAACAGCGCTCACTGATTGGATGAATCTGAGGAGAAACTGAGTCTAAAGACAACTTTATCAAAACAGCACTGAAAAAGCTAGGCAAGTCTCGTGTGCTCTATCACATTGGGGAAGAGACAATTTTCTCTGAAAAATCGGTGCTAATCAATGGTTACCTCTAAAATCGCCTGTAAAGTCGTTGTGTCTGGTAAGATCTTCATGTTACTTTTATAACATATCTCTTCTACTATCAAAGAACTAGAAAGATTGGGATTTGAAGCTATCGTTGTTCCTGCTCGCTTATCGATGTTCTGTTCACGAAACCACCTCCTATACTTCAGCTCATATGCTGTTTGGACGTGAACTTTGCCTTCCACGTGATCTCCTGTTTCGTTGTCCATCAGCACATCTGATCTTCATTGCCAATGGCGTACATCCAAGATCTCCAGGCCCGATTTGAAGACGCGCACAATTTTTCTCGAAAACGGATTCACATGACAACGAAAAGAATGAAAACGAGATATGGTCTGATGTCTACACATCGCGAAATCCGGAAAGAAAAATGATTTTGGTTGTGAAAATCTATTAGACGTAAGGGAGTCTCTCCTAAGCTAAAATGTAACTGGAATGGTTCCTATACTCTCCTAAAAATACAGATTGGCGTCATTGTTAGAATTACTAAAACATTTTCAACAAAACCGAAAGTAGTACATTACGACAAGTTAGTCACATACCACAGTTAATGGTATTGTAAAATTTGTATTTATGTAAAGTTAATATTTGTATATATATATATATATATATATTTGTATCTATTTCTGAATTTTGTACAAATTTAAATTACTTAATTTTATAATATATAATGTTATTTTATAGTTATATGTTACTTTGTTTTTTGTATTTTGGATTGTATAGTTTGCTTAGTTTTCGCCCCCTAACCAATCGTTGTACCACCCAGGAAGTGCAGTCCTTGGGAAGGGGGCAATGTTACTAACTTGTTAATATTTGTTATAATTGTTATGAAATTTAGATAAAGTCAGGTTATAAAATATTAGTTTTTTTTTTACATTTTAGCTTGTTTTAGCGTTAAAATAGCTCATTTTTCTTTAAAAACCCGTTAAAAAGCTTCACTAATATGAGTAATGGCCTTGCGGCCAAATTTCGCGAAATTTTCGCTCCTTAGCGTGTTTTTTCTTGAACTTGGCAAGAAAATCCTTATTATCGATATATCGGATATATAAGACCTGATTTGATTAATTGAGAAATTAGTGGAATATTCTCATTTTCTGCGAGGGTATATAAGGAATTGCATCGCAGCCATGTCAATCAGTTTTGTTAGGCCATGTCACCATGTCAGGCATTGCTACGAAAAGAACTCCTTACTGAGCCTCTTTGATTACTGCCTATTGCTGTGTATTAATGCTATTCTACAGTTTATGCTGTGAATTTGATGTTGTCAGCTGTTATTTAAGCAGTAGTTTTTGGTGAAACTGAAGTTCATATTTTGTTTACAGACCTGTAATCTTCGAGAGTTTTCTCTAAATAAACTTTTAACAATCAGCAAGATTCGTTTTTTATTCACAAACAATTCACTAACCGCCGAGTACGCAATAATATATATATATATATATATATATATATATATATATATATATATATATATATATATATATATTCCAGTATTTTCTGTGTCAAGCGGTTTTCAGATAAGCGGTACAACGTAATGAGAAAAAATATAAGCCGACAGCAGAAGTAATTGCTTGTAGCGATCGAGGGACAGTAAAGCAATCAGCAGCATAACGAAGTTCACAAATAAAAGTGCACAGTCAAAGTCAACACTTACATTGCTAGATACATTAGAGTAATCTTAAAATGAAAAAATGCATATAATTGCTGTCATACGAAATCAGCTGTTTTTTTTTCTAAAAAATTTCCAGCATGAAAAATGTTATGAAGACATTTACTACCTAAAACAGGTCGGAACAATTGGGCAGATGCTCACATCCTATGACAATTGACGGTTCACTTTTCCCATAGTCGTTGAACTGCTAACTTTGTACGTGCTTCGAATAGAGCTTTGAAAAGGAAAAATACACTTGCCTCCAAGAATTAGGGTACAACCTGTTTCCTGATTTGTCGTTTTTGAGCATAATGTTTTAACAATCGAACGCATGAACATAAAACTTTGACAGCACACTCGTTATCAAGTTATTAATCGAAATTTACATAATTTTAATATAAGTAATAATTTTAAACGGATATAACTTTATTTTTTCTAAAATGCAACTTTTAGAAGAATATTTGATTAAAACCATTTTTTTTTCCTGCATTCACATTTATGTATATATATATATATATATATATTTTTTTTTTTTTTTTGGTATGTGAATAAATTAAAAATAAATGTGCATACAAACGGGAAAATTGGATGAGATGTTCGTTTTAAAATTTATTTATTAAGCTTTTCATTATTTTGAAGATTTCACAAATTAATAAGTATATTTTTTCGAAGACTCTTTTTTCAATTAAAAGAAAAGTTATTACAAAACGGAAAATGAGAAAAATAAAATTTGGAAATAAATTTGGAAATAAATTTGGAAATAAATTGAGAAATAAATTTGGATAAATAAAAAAGTGTCATTTACACAAATAAAAAGAGTAAATAATGGATTTTTATTTTAACAGAGTATAAAGAAATCTTTACTTTTAGATATTTGTTTCCTTTTATCCTACTTGAAAAAATTTACGATTATAAATAATCTGCAAATTGGAATAAACTCATTTAAATATTTTATATTCATTAAATATGCTAAAATATATTCCATAATTGTATTTTTATGTTTTCTGAATATTTTGGCATAACGTTAGGTATCAGTAATCATTCAAAATTTCTTAGTATAAAGCTTTAATTAAAATGTAAAATAAAAATGTTTGATGTGTTGTTAATTTTGCAGTTATTATACAATAAATATTTTTCCTGTTTAAGTAGACAGGTTTATTTTTGGTTAATACTTTTATTATTAATATTATTATTTCTATTATTATTATTATTTTCAGTTGAAATTTTTAGAGAGAGATTAGTTTTCTTTTTATTTTTAATAAAACCGTAAAAGAAGTGAACTATATCCTCTAGTGTAATGTCCAGTTTAAAAGATGTAATTGTAATTCAATAAACTTTAAATATATAAATATATGTGTGCTAAATTACTAATAATTTAATTTTTTATTGGGATATCTATATTGTAGTTCAGTAAAACTATAAAATTCTTCATTATAATTTTAGGAGTAGAATGATTTTTCTTAAAAAGAAAAAATACTTTTTTTTATTTATATTTGTCATAATACAAGGAAGGAAAAATAATCCATCCATTCCAATTAAACATTTTTAACAAAGACAGGCGAGATTTATAAACGTATTTATTGTTGAATGAGAAATCGCACAAAGTTTTCTTCAGATTAATATTAAACTAAAATTCCATACAAGATAATAAACATAATATGCACTATATTTGAGATGAAAATGATAAAATTTGTCTTTTAATTATGAAAAAAAAAAAAAAAAAAAAAAAAAAAAACAGCACTTGGTTAAATTCTTTTGAATAAATAAGAATTGTTCTTTTTCATCGATTATAAATGATAATTTATGATAAAATAAATTCAAAAACCAGTATTTAAAAAACATACAATTTTATAAATATTATTGAATTGGTTGTATGATTTTTTTTTTTTTTTTGTTACACTTTTGCAAAGAATACGATAACATGTATTCTAAATTTTAAACTATGCGTATAGCTTAAATTTCAAAATAAATAAATAAATAACCAATTTTCAAGCGAAATATTTCAGTGAAAATTCCTTGTAAAAATGTCTTAATTTATTATTTATATATTTATATATTTGCGTGTATCTTGAAGTTTAAATTTGGTATTATACATGCTTTTTTGACAAAATATATTTTATTTTTATTTTTATATATATTTTTTTTCTTTTAACAGAACTTACTTAAAATTCTAAAAAAAAAAAAAAATAAAATAAAATAAAATAAATAAATAAATAAATAAATAATGCATTTTTTTTTTTTTTTTTTTTAATGCACAAAAAGTTTATTCTGTAGAAGGGTCCATTAAAAATTATTCAAGTTTTCTCATTATGATTTAATTTGAGCAAATATTTCATTTTCTTGTTCTGATTGCAATTTTGGAATTCGTGTACTATTTAACAGGGAGCAGCCCCCGCTCTTCGCTATTGTAGCGATGTTGAGCGATTCAATGTCGAGACAAAGGGGACTACTCCAAGGTTTATTGAAAAAAAAAAAATAAATAAATAAATAATACAAAGTTTCGCCAGGCTTGTAGCAAAAGACCGACAAAGGGCGAGAGAGGTTAAAATAATAACTCAGCGAAAAGTTTTCATTTAGATTTCATGAGGTAAACAGCTCAAACATATTAAGATAAGTGCTGTGGTGCAATCACTTGTTGCCGAGCGTGCGCTCCTCGCGACAAGGGGCAACAGGCTACTGATCGTTGAATTCATTTCTACAGCTGAGCATGTGCATGATACTCTTGTAGACGTTGCTCTTGAGGAGGTCTAGGTTCCTGTCTGTACCAGTAGGCAGTATTATTGAAAAAAAAAAATATTCAGTGGCATTTCATAGATCCATTAATAGTGAGGAAATCTTATTGAGTTTTTAAATTAAATTTGGTGTAGTTAAAATGTTGTCCAGCCAGTTTACTGGTCTGGTGGAAGGATTTCTGATATGGTGGGCAGAAGTAAGGACACAGTTAAAGTAATAATGCAATGCATTTCTCTCCGCGCCACAAAGGCACAGGGGTGAGGTCGGTGATGAAATCTGTGGAGGTAGCTTGGGAATGGGACATGGCCCGTCAGAAAGGCTGTTATAGGATGGGTAAGTTTCCAGTCATTGGTTGTGGCTATGGGGATCAGGTTGTGCGTGTGTCTACCTTTTTCTGAGACATCCCACAGAGGTTGCCAATTTTGAATCAGTTGAAGTTTTAATTTTTGTTTCACGAATGAGGGGGGGGGGGGCAAGGAATATTGTATAAGGCTATTTTCAGTGGCACTTTTTGCCAGAATATCAGCCAGTTCATTCCCGACTACACCCTTGGGGACAGAAACGTGTGCCAGGTTTACATTAGATTTTAGGTTGTACAGTTTAGTTTTAATTTTATGTATGATTAGAAGCCTACTCCTGTGGCAGGCAATGGCCTGTAGGTTCGAGAGACTGTCACTGTAGATGTTAATGAAGGAATATATGTGTGAGGTTTCCCTCTACCCATTCGATAGCCTTTTTGTGAAACAGTTGTGTACAATTACCTGTGTATATATTATCTTAGATTTTTGAGCATAAAATTAATATAAATAATGACAGGTATACAATCATGAATTATAATAACCACGAACAATTCTTTAAACATATGCATTTTGAGTTTTATTTCAGCATTCAGTTTTGTTTTCATTTAAAATATATTTTTTACAATACATTTATAAACATTATTTTATTTTATCTACTTTTAAATTAGAAAACTTGTTTAAATGCATTGCTTTATCTGCACTTTTTCATGTGTTTGATTTTACAGATAGCAATTTTACATCACGAAAATTTTTAGAACTAGATTCTTACTAATTTTTATTTTATATATCATTTTTTTAAATTAGAAAACTATATATATATATATATATATATTACTGTAGGGACAATACAGATCATCGCTCTGTAAAGAGATATAGCTTTCTCGGTATTTTGAACAAAAACCCAATAAAGAGTTTAACCATCGCTATGGGATATATTCGGAATCACTGAGATATTTTCAAATATTCTTAACTTTTCGGATTATAAAGAATTAAAAAAGAACTGTTCTGTATTTATTTGGTTATATTTTAAAAAGTTAAATATTTGTTTCAAAAATATATACATACTCTTATAAAAATCGTAGCTATCTAATTAATAATTATATATTAAAAAAAAAAAAAAAAATTCTATCAAACTTTGTATTAGTTTGTTATCCTCTCTTTATTTATGGAAATTAATGTATGTTAATATATTTAATTATTATCACTATTATCATTTATTTAGTTTATTGTTTGTTTTTTTTTTTTTCAATTCCTACTATTAGTTCATATCCTCCCTATACATATTTTTTACAAATCTTGCAATCGATTTTTAAATAATTTCTTGACTAGCTAGAAATTTTAAACTTACAGGATTGCTCAGAACAAGGTGACAATACAATACTTTAAAGTTGGATATTCGAATTTTTTTTAGTTTTCGTATAATCAATTAAAATGCGAAAATAATAACATCCTAATAGCGTTAATATAGCCATTAAAATTTTAGCTATAATTTAATTGTTGAAAAAAAAAAGTTTTTTTTTCATAAAAATAAAAACATTTAATTAAACGTGAATATTAAAAAAAACTATAAAAAGTTAAATTCTGCATTTCACAAAAATTGACATCATTGTCACTTTAAAGCTTTTATGCACATTGATAAGAGCTCTACGATTCACCAGAAAGTTTAAAACAAGGTATATAAAAAGATTTTTCTTTTTATCTTATAATTATTTTTCTTTCATTTTTCGCGCGCTTTTTATTTAAAAAAAAAAAAAAAAAAAAAAAACTTTTTCGATAGTGTTTGTAAGTAGGAATTTTCTTTTATATTACTTGTTATATTTTACTTCCTAAAAATGCTTATGAAAACAAGTGAATCAGATTTTTACTATGCTATATTCTACGCTAATTTAAAATTAAACTGTGATCAATAACTTTAAAATATACTTATACTTTTGGTATAACGAATTCTTAATTTCTTTCTACTTATATTTGTGCTTACTAAAGTGGGTGAAATGAACTATATTTTTCACCTCTTTTACAAGTTCTTTCTACTTTTGATATTAAATATATCATCCGATATATATATATATATATATATATATCCTAAATCCCTTAGTAAAGCAATATAACTAAATTTTCTTCTGATTACAAAATATATAATAAACAAAATTGTATATGAGGATGCAAAATATTCTAAATCTACGTTGAAAATAAACAAGCATGTATAATTCAAAATATTTCTTCTATTTTAATACATGCTCCTTCAAAATATCAGATTTATGTTCCTATATTAGTTTTTGCCATACATGATTTTAAAATCTAATATTTGAAATTTTACAAGCAGCTTAGTTAAGGATTACAAAAAATAACGTATATTTTTCTCGTATTGTACGAATTATTATGCAATGTGTAAAATAATTTCATATTCAAAATTTTTTGCTTTTTAATCTCTTAAAGACATATATTTAAATCTTTGTACATTACTTTATAATAGTTGTAAATTCTATATTATATATGATTTGGCAAAAACTTGATATTCTGAAATCATGAAGTTTAGCGCTTTTTGAAATCGATACTTACATATATTACAATAAAATAAAATACAATTTGCATAGAGGTTATATCATAGAATAGTGAAATCTTAAAAAAAAGAAAACAAAACAAAAAGAAAGTAAGTGAAAAAATCTGCAAGGAAACTACTCGACTTTTCAAACATTAAGTAATTAACGCATGTATCAATAAATTAAAGTAAGAGAAAATTATGATAGGTACATGAATACTTTCTTCATATAGTATGTTGCTTAATTAACGGTATGCCTTTCAAATAATTTGGGCCCATAGATCATAATGATAAATTTTATTTGTATTCCTGTAAAAATCTATTAGTGCTAGACTCACCAAAATCTATAAATTTGAGTCTCAGGGCAAAATGATAAAGATATTTTCCTTGTGTCCCTGTAGAAAAAAAAACTATACACGCTAGATTCAGCATAATTTACGAACCTCATTCACCGGGGACCTATAGCATATGTATAAATTTTCAGACCAATTGAATAAGGCGTTTAGTCGTTATCACAGTTTAAAAAATTTCGGCAATTATAGACCATAATAATAAATAATTTTCTTTATTTCCCTGTAAAAAATTATAACCGCTAGATTTATCAAAGTGTATATACACACAGAAAAAATTGTTGTCAGTAGACAATACAGAATTGACTAACCCAAACAGATGACTAGAAAACTTGAGTTAAAAAGTGCACTAGCTGAACTAGTCTCAACAACAAAACCTCAGACAGAAGGTTAATATTATCAGTTAAGACGGCTATATCTGATAATATTCAACTTCCTAGTATGGGGTATTGTTTTGGAGACTAGTTCAGCTAGTACACTTTTTAACTGAAGTTTCCTAGTGAGCTGTTTGGGTTAGTCAATTCTGTATTGTCAACTGGCAATTTTTTTTTCTGTGTGTAGTTCGTGCGACGATGACTCATAACATGTGTATAAATTTTCAGGTCAGTCAAGGAAGATATTCAGACGCAATAACACTTTAAAAAATTTGGGCTAGTAGACCATAATAATAAAGAATTTTTTTTTGTGTCCTTGTAAAAGACTATTAGAGCTAGATTCACCAAAATCAATAAGATTCGTGCTGTGGTGACCTATAACATACGTCGCATCTTTCAATTCATTCGAATAAAGCATTTTTACGCTATCGTGTTCAATCACATAGATACACACATACATACATAAACACACACACACATACACACAAATTCACACATACATCATCGTACATTAAGTATGAATTCATGGGACCTCAAATCGTGTAGAAACTCCTAAAATCTCTAACTTGGATTTTTGACATGAATACAATATCTTCTTCACTATAGTGTTCGGAAACTAAAAAGAAAGTAAACGTTGCTAATAAAACATTTATTTGTTAAATATGAAGTATTATAACAATAGAGAAATACTTCACAAAACAACAATTTAATTATCATAGATATATAATCGTATGAAAATTCTAAACATTATATATTATCTTATGGGGTCTTCCATGTTACATCAATAAATGGGTCGTGCCGCACTTTTTTGATTTTGAGGAAATTTGGTAAGTGATATATACCCATTTTCTGTATCCTAAAATAGTTTATTTTATTTCTTGAAAAAAAAAAAAAAATCTTGAGATATAGCAGTTTGTTTACTCTGTGGATGAGTAAAAATAGTCATTTTTGACTCATATTCTAAAAGCTGTAGAATTTTTATTTGAATTATCAGGAACGTCAGACAGGACTTATTGGAAAGATTAAGGAATGAACTTTATTTGTGCACAGTAAAATAGATTTATATTTAGCTTAATTAGAGTATTTGGACATCAAACAGTCGTTCACAAATTAATGTTTTTTGTCATTTTAAGCATTAAAAAACAATGAAGGACTTGAAGTAACAAACTATTTTTTTCCTGTTGCATTTACATATTAACAGTGTACAGTCGGTAACAAAAGTGTCCGAACACTAGCAAAAATTCCTATGTAAAAAAAGTAGCGTTAATACTGCTTTGTTAAATAAATCCTTATCGAATCTTGTTCTTAGTCAGTCTAAGAACATGATTCGATAAGGATTTATTTAACAGAACCGTATGAAGTGTATTTTTTTTACATATGAATTTTTGCTAGTGTTCGGACACTTTTGTTACCGACTGTATGTGGAAAAAAATTAGCTGTTACTGGTTGTCCTTCATCGTGACAAAATTGCCTAAACTTTAAAAAAATCGAAAAATGCGCTTTTTTACCTCTCAAAATAGTCATGTGAAATAGGTAATAAAAATCTCAAAATGCTATGGTATGAAGCTCTTATACTGTACTTTAAAACAAAACAAAAATTATCTTGTTATTCCAAAGGAAAGAAGAGATACAAGTTTTTAAAGTAACACAAAAATTCATTCATGACCGCTATTGAAAATAATTTAAGTAGACAAGGTAATTACCAAATAAAGCACTTTATTGAAACGTAATCTAACCTTAAAAAAAAAAAAAAAAAAAAAAAAAAAACTTACAATTCTTATTCTTTATTATTTAGCCATTTTCTCATTCAGCAGAGTTGACAGGTGCTCATTTATGTATGAAGTTATGTTTCAACTTTTCCTTTTAGCTGTCAAGTACAAATCAGAGGGTGTGAGAATCTTTAAAATGCTTTCATTCTAGACCCATGAATCACATTCCCTGGCTTATTTCTTAAAACATAGGTCAACCACCCATTATAAGAACAGCAAAAATTTCATAAATTTCTAAATTTCTGTTATTATGAACAAGATTTTGAATTGGAAGCAGAGTAGCTTTTTTTTTTCTTTGCCACGTGACCATGTGAGTGTATTGGTGAGACGGTTAAAAGAATTGGGAGAAAGAGTAGTCTTTAAAGAAAAGTAGTCAGTTTCATAGAAAATATAAATATTCATTTTTTTTCTTATGATAAATTATTGAAAAAATTGAGCAGCAACTGCAAGATATTACATTGCAATTTGCGTACCGCAAATAGGAACTTCACACAGTTCTATTACTGTCAGCCTCTGTGTTCTTCATGTCATTATAGCATGTTTCAGAGGGTTTCAGGGTTGTTTCAGTCAGTAAAGAAAATCCAGCCCAACCCCAGGCTAAACTACGGCCAAAAGTAAATGGTTATGTTTACTGTGTGTATGATAATGATTGGTGGCTGAGTGAGGATCTGGAAGTGAACATTTACAACAATAATGAAGATTTTAAGGTCACTATTTCTATCCTCGAGCACATGTTTCAAGAAATCAGCCATCGAATGTGATTCATTGGTGTAGAAATAAGCATTTTAAAGATGCTCACACCCTCTGATTTGTACATGACAGCTATACAGAGAAGTTGCAACATACCCTGTACATGAATAAGCGCCTGTCAACACTGGTGAATGAGAAAATGGCAGAATAATAAATAACTAAAAATATAATAAGTTCACTTTTTTTTTTTTTTTTTTTTAAAGGTTAGATTACATTTTTTTAATGTACTTCAATTAAATTTAATTCAATAAAGTGTTTTATTTGGTAATTATATTACTCCTCAACTGGAGGAGTCATCTTGATTATTGTATTTCTAGGGCTAAAAGGGTGTTTTGGGCCTGTAGGAATGCTATTGGTAGGTCATGGGGTCTTAGTCCTATAGTTATCCGCTGGATTTACTCCATGATCATTTGTCCAATGATCACTTATGGTTCTATTGCCTGGTGGTCTAAGACTAGTCTTGACACTGCTAAGAAGAATCTTAATAAGATTCAAAGGATGGTGTGTGTCGCGATGACTGGTTGTTTAAGGACAACACCAACTGGAGCTTTAGAGTTACTCTTGGGCTTTATCCCTCTGCATATGCGCATTGAGGCTGAGGCTATCTTGTGTGTAAAGAGGTTAAGAAGTTTTGGGCATTGGAATAATTATTCCAATTATCTGAGCTGGAAGCATCTTAATAAGGAGATTTTGGATCACCCGCATTTTATTATGCAGTGTGATAAGGTTCTCCCTAGGTATGCTTTTTCTAAGCCGTATATTATCCACTTGCCCTCTAGGGACATTTGGATGAATACTCCACCTTGGGGTAATACGAATCACATTAAGTGGTACACTGATGGCTCCAAGATGGATAATGGCACTGGTGCTGGTGTTTCCTGTACTGAGGATGGCACTTCACTTTCCTATCCTTTGGGGAGATATGCTACTGTCTTTCAGGTTGAAGTCTTTGCGATCCTTATGTGTTGTAGGACTTGCATGAATAGGGGCTATAAGAATCGATATATTGACATTTATTCTGATAGTCAGGCTGCCCTGTTGGCTTTACAGAAGTCAGTAATGACTTCTTCTCTTGTTTGGGAGTGTTATCTCACTCTTTGTGCTCTTGCTACTAACAATAAAATCTTCCTGTATTGGGAACCAGGTCATACTGGTATCCTGGGAAATGAGTTAGCTGATGAGCTGGCTAGGAAGGGTTCTGATACACCTTTTATTGGTCCTGAACCTGTCCTGAGTATATCTGGTAGTTTGTTGAGGGGTACTATTTTCTCCATCATGAGAAACTTGCAGTACTCTACTTGGCTCAAGACTGAGGGGAGCAGGCAAGCTAAAGAGCTTAACTGTGGTAATCCTAGTGCAAGGGCTAAGGAGCTCATGAAGCTGAATAGAAATAGCATCAGCAAGGTGATTGGTCTCCTTACGGGACACTGTCGCTTAAAAAGACATCTTTATATCATGGGTATTGCTAGTGATCCATTTTGTAGGGGTTGCAAGTACAAGGAGGAAACTGCAACACATATTTTATGTGATTGTGAAGTCTTCTCTGCCTATAGGTTTGAGCACTTGGGGCGGCATATAATTGAGCCTTGGGAGCTTCAGGATATTCCGGTTAGATGTCTGCTGGGTTTCCTTTCTGCCACAGGTCTTTTTAAAGATTAGGTTTTGTGGGTTAGTACAATAGACCTCTGGTCGCAGTGCTTGGTTTCTTGTAAACCACCCACTTATAATTCATTCATTCATTCATTCAAATGGTTATGTTTACTGTGTGTATGATAATGATTGGTGGCTGAGTGAGGATCTGGAAGTGAACATTTACAACAATAATGAAGATTTTAAGGTCACTATTTCTATCCTCGAGCACATGTTTCAAGAAATCAGCCATCGAATGTGATTCATTGGTGTAGAAATAAGCATTTTAAAGATGCTCACACCCTCTGATTTGTACTTGACAGCTATACAGAGAAGTTGCAACATACCCTGTACATGAATAAGCGCCTGTCAACACTGGTGAATGAGAAAATGGCAGAATAATAAATAACTAAAAATATAATAAGTTCACTTTTTTTTTTTTTTTTTTTTTTTTAAGGTTAGATTACATTTTTTTAATGTACTTCAATTAAATTTAATTCAATAAAGTGTTTTATTTGGTAATTATATTGACTACTTAACCTATTTCAATTGCAGTCATGAGAGATTTTGTGTGTTACTTTAAAAAACTTGTATCTCTTCATTCCTTTGGAATAACAAGATATTTTTGTTTCGTTTCAAAGTACAGTGTATTTGTGTGAGTGTTTTACTATGGTATTTTGAGATTTTCATTACCTGTTTCACATGACTATTTTGAGAGGTAAAAGAGCACAAATTTAAATTTTTTTAAAGTGTATGCAATTTTCTCACAAAGGAGGACCACCTTTAACTTCAAGTCCTTCATTGATTTATTAATACTTAAAATGACAAAAAAACGGGTGGACTAGTGTTTGATGTTCAAAAAACTTTATTTAGGCTTACTATAAATCTATTTTACTCGGCACAAATAAAAGTCCGTTCTTTAAGCTTTCCAATAAGCGCTATCTGATGTTCCTGCTAATTCAAATAAAAATACAGCTTTTGGAAAATATGCCTAAAATGTCGGTTTTTACTTATCCACAGAGTAAACAAATGGCTATATCTCAAGAACAAAAAAATTTCAAGAAATAAAATAAACTGTTTTGGTATATAGAATACAGGTACATATCACCTATAAAATCTCATGAAAATAAAAAATATTGCGACACAACTTTTTCTTAAAATTTGTTGATTTTATATGGAATGACCCATCAATATATATTTTAGGAATATTTGGTTTTTGTAATGCGCTGCACTATTAATATTTGTATCTGCCTGCATTTCATAATACAAAAAAGTACATACACAAGTGTAACGCGTTATATGTTGAACTGATGTTTTAAAATATTTCCCACGTAAAATGTCATGTACAAATTTTCCAACACTCAAAAGTGTTTAATGCTTTAAATTTTATATCGTTTGTTTATATGTTTTTTCGTTATTTCACAACTGTTTTTCAAAAGTTCATACTTAAAATTTATATGAGACGCTGATTCAAATTTAGCATAAATAATTATGAGTAAAAAAAAAAAAAAAAAAATGTTTTTAAATTTTATGATGAATCATTAATAAAATACACGCGCATAAAAAATAATATTTAAGCAATATTTAAGCACGCGGACTAAGTTCAGTGAAATAATAATAATAGTAAAAAAAAAAAAAAAAAAAAAAAAAAAAATGCGTTTTAAAAGTATAATATTACTTCTTTTAGAACAACGTATATTAGCATCGTGAACTACATTCGTGCTTATCAACGTGTATATATTTTTTAAAGGGATAATGACGGCAATTTTTGTGAGATGCATAATTTAACTTTTTATAATGTTTTAACGTTTACGTTGAATTAAATGTATTTATTTTTATGTCGAAAAAAAAAAATGAACTCGTAAATTATTTTGGCAACAATTAAATTATAGCTAATATTTTAATGGCTATTTTATTGCTATAAAGAACTTATTATTTTCATATTTTAATTAATTAAAAGAAAACTATTCGATAATTCAAAAATCTGACTTCGAAGTATTGTGTTGTCACCGGTTTCTGAGCTACTGTGAAAGTTTCAAATTTCTAGCTAGTAGGGAAGTTAGTTAAAAATAGATTGCAAGGTTTGTACCAGACAAACAAACAAACAAGAATCGAAGTTAATAAAAACATTGTAAAAAAATAATTATAAGATTAAAAAAAAAAAAAAAACTTTTTATACACCATGTTTTAAACTTTCTGATGAATCATAGAGCTGGTATCAATGTGCATAAAATTTTTAAAGTGATATTGACGTCAGTTTTTGTGACATGCATAATTTAACTTTTTATAATTAATGTTCACGTTTATTTAAATGTATCTATTTTTATGTCGAAAGAAAATGACCTCGTAATTTTTTTGGCAACAATTAAATTATAGCTAATATTTTAATGGCTATTTTAACGCTATTAGGGTGCTATTATTTTAATATTTTAATTAATTATTGGAAAACTAATAAAAATTTCGAAAATCGGACATCGAAGTCACCGTGTTCTGTGCTACTGTGAAAGTTTTAAATATCTAACTAGTAGGGAAGTTAGTTAAAAATAGATTGCAAGATTTGTACCGGACAAACAAACAAACAAAGAAACAAGAATAGAAGTTATTAAAAATATGGTAATAATAAAGTAAAAGCATAGTAGAATTTATATTTTAGAAATGCGACAAAATTCATCTAAATTGAAAGGTGTTCAAATATATTTGTTTTTAATGCTTCTATTTTACGCGGTGATTTTTTTTTCAGACCTTTTGAGTCGATTGTTAATTTGAGCCACTTTTTTTTTCATTGGCTCAGAACGTCTCAAAGCCTAGTGTAACTAGTATGTTGTGGCCACCACAAGACTTTCTTCTATATTTTTCTATACATATTCAATCAGTAACAATATTAAAAAAAAAAAAAAAAAAAAAAAAAAAATTCTAAGGTTTTTTTTTTGTAAAAATTAATACATATTCAATCACTAACAATATTAAAAAAAAAAAAAAAAAAAAAAAAAAAAAAAAAATGCGAATTTTTTTTTCTAAGGTTTTTTTTTTTTTTTTTTTGGTTAAAAGTAAAAAAAAAATTGATAACTTTGTTTTAAATTATCACAGATTTATAGTTCAACCATTCGTTTTAAAGGTATTGACGAGATCTTTCGAATGATAACCTTCTTCAAAATTTACCCCCCACGGAGGGGGGGGGGTACTTCGCCCCAGGGGGGAAGCGATGCCCCCCATGCATAAAATTTTTTTCCTAGTTACGTACTACTATTATCAATAATTCATATTAATTTTACAATCACAAGTGTAAAATAACTCTTATTACGCACATTTATACGAATTTTTGTCCTATTCCGCCATATTAAAAATTTAGATAAAATGCTATCACAGCGCCTCCTGTTGAGCTATTGATCCCCAAATATTATCAGCACCAGTTTATGTCGGGGACCAACTAAATACCAAGTTTGGTAAAATTTCGTTTAAAAAAAAAAAAAAAAAAAAATACGATTTTTTTTCTAAGTTTTTTTTTTGTTAAAAGTAAAAAAAATCGATAACTTTGTTTTAAATTATCACAGATTTATGGTTCAACCATTCGTTTTAAAGGTATTGACGAGATCTTTCGAATGATACCCATCTTCAAAATTTAACCCCCCCGGGGGGGAACAGATGCCCCCCCATGCACAATTTTTTTTTCCTAGTTAACTACTACTATTATCAATAATTCATATTAATTTTACAATCACAAGTTTAAAATAACTCTCATTATGCTCATTTATACAGAATTTTGTCCTATGCTGCCATGTTAAAAATTTTCATAAAATGCGATCACAGCGCCACCTGTTGAGCTATTGATCCCCAAATCTAATGGGCACCAGTTCATGTCAGGGTGCAACTAAATACCAAGTTTGGTTAAATTTCATTCATTGGTTCGTGAGATACAGCGTCCACAAAAAAATGATACAGACACAGAGACAGACAGACAGACAGACAGACAGACAGACGCACAGACAGACATTTTCTAAAAACTATCAATTCGTGTTCAGGACATCCCAAAACGTGTAGATCCGTCAAAAAACGGAGGTCGAAAATTTTCGCGAATCCAATACTTTCTCTATATTACATATAGAAGAAAGTAAAAAAAATTGGGAGTACGAACAATATTTATTCTGGCTAGTCATAAAAAAGTTCTTTGTATGGTCAATTTATACTGCGCTGATAAACGGCTGATGATAAATGAGAAGAAAGATTATTATACGCACCGAGAAAAAAAAGGTTCCGGTGACATGAAATCATTTATTGTTCGCTTCATTCAACCACGAAGACTTCATTTAATTAAGATATCTGTCCTAAATCGCAATGCATTGGTACTTTTTTAGGTTTCCATGTGCACAAAACCATTGGGCCTATTAATGTCATTTTAAACAAGATATATTTAACATTGAACTTTTTAAAAATTCTGAAAGTATTTACAGCCGCTGGGGATGAGGAGATTGATAAATGGACAGTCAGACGGAAATCATAATCACACTTAAAAATTGTCAGAAAATGTGAAAAATACTTAATATAAGCGAAAATGCAATTCCAGCAATTTTTCAATAAAAGCCGTTATTATAAATGGATATTTTTGTTTCGCGCTGTAAATCTAATGCTAATTATATTATATTTCACATAAAACTTTCTTTTTTGCATATTAATAACAAATTTCAATTCCATTAAGGTTTGTTCAAAGTAATGTTTTGAAAATTTGGACTATACAAATTCCTCTCATAGAATGTATTGCTTTGGAATACTTTTAGGTGTTCCTGTACACAAATCAGTGGAGGTATTTACTGCATATGCTATAGAAAACATACGATGGTGAACTTGTATAATATATTTCAATTTAATTAAGATTTGTAAGAAAAGAAAAAAAAAAGAAATTTTATAGAAAACGTATTAAAATATTGTTTATAGAAATACCTTTCACAGAACACAATGATTTGGGTTACTTTCGGGTGTCCCTGTACAAAAACAGCTAGAGGTATCCCCATTTTCAATAGGGAACGTCCGATAGTGAGCTTAAATAACATATATCAGTTTCAAGAAATTACATGAATATTTACAGGAATTACAGCGTGAACATACAGATAAACCGAAGTCATTAACACTTTTTAACCTTGCAGGGAAAGGGTTAAAAAGGAATCTTTTGAAATATACTATCCGTATAATTTTCCTTGGGAATGTTAATCTAATAGCCCATACATTTTAGAAAATTTTAAAGAATTCAAAATTGAAATCAAGAATCGAAAGTAAGGCACCGTAAAAAAAAAAAAAAAAAAAAAAAAAAAAATGTAAACATACAGTAATGTAAACATTTTAGTTCAATAAGGTTTACTAAATTTACGCAAAAAAATGATGAAAAATATAAACACATATTTTTCTTTTGTTATTAGTAGATAATTACTTATAATTGTTCCTCAAAATCAAACAAACAAAATGATTCATGTTACTTTTTGCACTTAAACAATTAAAAAAAAAAAAAAAAAAAAAAAAAGATGTGACTTACATTTTATACACATATTTTACTGGGATATAAAGTAAATTTTATTCATGCAGAAAACTAAATTATGTTTATAATATTAATAACGGTTTTCTGTAAAGTAAAAAAAATACTAATAGCATAATATATGTAGATTTCATCTTTGATTCAGAATATTTAAGCAATTAAAAAAAGACCAATGTGCGACAAATAATGGAATATGTCATATATTCGTATTATTAACTGTACTTCGTAATTTAAACTCAATTTAAATAATTATTATTATAAAGTTTATATGGTTATATTTACATAATAAACTCATCTTGTTATATAAGGAAAAAGCACTATAAATTATAGTAAAGTAAACAATATTTTAATATTTTAAACATTATTCAAAATAGACTTTTAATTTCTTTTAAATCTAAAGTTATAAATAGTTTAAAACGTATTATTCTAATATTTGCGATTTAATATTTGCGATCATTTTCTTTGCGATTTAATGAAGGATTTTAGAATCGAGAGTTTTAACACTCGTAACACAACAGTATAAATAATGTTTTTAACAATGTAACGGATATTAAATAATGTTTTTAGAATTTACAGTAGAATTTCACTTCATATTGGATGCTTCGTTTATTATAAGATGCATGAATATTTTTAACAATGCAGTACTAAGAGAAGATGCAGAACAATGAACGGTTCCGTTTAATGATTAAATTCGTAAAAAGAAGGATATATTGATTACATATATATATATATATATATATATATATAAGCAAATAAATAATATAGTATAATTTAACTTAAACTACTCAAAATGTACGGCTAAGGTATGAAAAAAATGTGATGGTTTACATATAATGACTATAATATTGACAAATAAAAATATGACCGAAAATATAAATAGTTTGTGAAAATTAACAAAATTGGTAAATTGAAACATGAAATCTAACCGCATTACTTATTTAAAATCATGAAATATTAAAAAAAAAAAAAAAAAAAAAATGTAGCAGTGTGTGTACATGCACCAAAATAAATTTAAAATACGAGCAGCGTGTATTAAAAAAAAAAAAAAAAAAAAAAAAAAAAACTACGAAGTGTTATACATAACGTTACAAATATTTTCGAACTATTCATGATATACTTAAAAATAATAGGTCACATAAATTTGAATGATACATCTCTAATTTGGTAAGGAAATGCGTGGTTTATTTAAATATATGTGATAAAACGCAATTAATTGGTATATTTTTGATTGTCCCTGTACGCGAACAGGTTACACAAGATTTTTTAATGTAGTTTTAAATAGAATACAATCCACAGTGAACCTGAATAATATATATAGTATTATTATTCTAAAAATATTTATGGACGTTGGAGCCTGGCAAGATGGGCAGACAGATAGATGAACAATCGAACAGACAAGTACAGAAATTCAAATCATAATCACACTATTGAACTTGAATAACATATATCAGTTTCAATATATACCATAAGGATACATGACATTTTGGTTTCGCTTAATTGGTCCCGAGGAAATTTTAGTCCCGGGCCATTTTGGTCTCGAATCGTTTTGGTCCCGCTAATTTTTTGCTATCTTTTAAATATATATGAGTTTTTTAGAATGATAGCATATTTGTTGATTGATATTATGTCATTTTCAACCTTTTTTGTAAATGATGTATCAATAGGACACATGGAACAGAAAATTTATTATTTCGCATCGAATTTTTAAATGATAAACGGTATTAGTTATCAGCGAAGATCTAAGCATTGCTAATTTATCTAACTCCCCAAAATTTCAGTTTAAATAAAATACAAGGTTTTAAATATAAAACACTGTAATGCGGCTCTCAATTATCACATTCAAATTTAGAGTGTTCGAATACAAAATTTGTAGGAAATCGATGCATTATCCAAGCATCTCCTAAATGTTAGAGTTTAATTAGAAAAGAAGGTACTAGGAGCCGAAATAATGATCTCGAGGTATAATTTGTACAATTGTCATTTTCCTCTCAGTCAATTCGGATATTTTTGTCAAACACAGAAAATAGTTACATGTAACGCAGAATTGGAAAAGCATTTTTCTTCCATTACAATATAGTTTTAAAAAATTTCGATTAAAATCCCCCCCCCCTCTCTTTTCATATACGCTGAAACAAAACAGTGATATTCCTTTTTACTGTCTGTGGGAGAAACATGTGTGAAACGAATCCTAAGGTGATACTGAAATTTCAATGTGGGCATTGTTCTTAGTCATAGAGGCATATCAGACAGATATATATATATATATATATATATATATATAAAACATAAGATAAATGTGAATTAAAAAGTTAAAAAATCGCTCATCAAGATTTTCTAAACCATGATACTTGCAATGCACACAGTTGATTAAATATTGGACTACTTAGTTTTTTTTTTTTTTTTTTTTTTTTCAATTTTAAAATAATATCATTATAATTGAAAGTAAAATAATTTATATACATATATACATGGTTAACGTAATTAAATATCACGAACAAGAAATACATCTCATAGAACGTAATGCCTTGGGATACTTTTGGGTGCCCCTGCACACAAACCAGTGACGGTGTTAACTCCATTTTCTATAGAAAACATCCCACAGTGAACTTGAATAACATATTTCAATTTCATTAAAATTTGTGTAAAGAAAATTTTTAAAATATAGTTTATAGAAATAATTCTCATAGAAAAGAATGCTTTGGAAACAGTGCTTTCGGGTGTCCCTGTTTACAAACCAGTAAAGGTATTCCCTCCATTTTCAATAGGGGGCATCCGATAGTGAACTTGGATAACATAATAAAAGTTTCAAGAAATTATATGAATATTTACGATAGCTAGAGTGCGGACATACAAGCAGCCAGAAAAAAAAGCGAAGTTTTTAACACTTTTTTAAACTTGTTGGAAAGTGTTAAAAAACATAAGAGAGGGGGAAAATGAAACAACATTACTGGTCGCATCGCGGTCCGATTTCAGAAATGAAATGTTTTATACATCCCCAAAAATAACAGTAATAATTTAAAAACGTGCTATGTTAAAGGAAACTCACTCAATGTCAGTTACACAGAGTTTTCCCATTTTTTTTTTCTTTAAGAGGTCATCCGTAGGCATTGTTGCTACATTTGGCGGACATTTATTCAATATTCAACAATAATATTTACTAGTAACGCTTGCAAAATCACTTCAAAAATTAATAGTACATTACGTATATCAAATATCACTTTTCAAAATTGTTGGTTATTATTGAATAAAAAATCTGACAGAAGTGACAACACTGTATGTAGGATGAATTTATAAGTAACTATCAGGCTTTGCCCGCTTCGCTGGACACTATATTTAAATGAGTTTTCAAAATCCCATATCATTATTAATAACCTAAGTTAAAGTTCTCATTGTGTTCTATAGAGATTTCTCACGTTCGCTACGTGAAGAGTCCGGAAACCCAATGCCTTCGGCAGCAACTTAATCGTTTCTTACTTCCCCTTCCCCACCGTGTAAGTTCGAAGTTTTCCAAAATCCTATCAAAGTACATAATGCGTACACATAATCAACAACCACACAGAAAAATTCGCCATTATAAGATAATTTAAAGCGAATACGGGAAAACGTGTTTTTACAATTGTTGATTGTCCCCCGGCCACAAAGGGGGTAATGGGAGGGGATTTCGTAAAATTATGTTTCATTAAGTGTCGGATACACATAAATAATTTACGAACCAAATTTCGTGACCGTAGATTCCATACATTTCCCAGCACACAATTTGAGTGCTAAAAGGGGATCTCGAATTTGCTTCATATATATATATATATATATATCGAAAACCACAAAAAAAAAAAAAAAAAAAAAAAAAAAAAAAAAAAAAATGTGTTTTTGGAAATATCCTGAAGAAGTCTAGCATTTTTTTTCAATATATTTGTACAATTTTTAACTGAGCTCTGGTAAAAATCCGGAATTTCAGAAATTTCCCCCCAAAAAAGTAATTTGGAGCCGAGTTATGCATATAAATGTATTTTTTACTTCCCGCTGCCCAGGTAGAGAAGGAAGAGAATTTCGATAAACCCCGTTACTTTAGGTTTCGGATAAATATAAACAATCCAAGCACCAAACTTCGTGACCGCAGCTCCCATAAATTCCCCAGGACAAATTTAGCGCTAAAAGGAATGTCTCGATCCCCCCCCCCCCCGCCTCATAACACCCTTAAAAAAATAAAATGTGTTTAGGGAATATTCTCAGGAAGTCGCATTGATATTTTCAACACTTTTGTTCCACGTTTGGTAGAGTTCTACTCAGAAATCCGGAATTTCCGAAATTTCCCGCCAATAATCGACTCATGTCTTGTCTCCCCTTGTCTAATTTCTTTACTGTGAAGTAATTTGGAGCCGATAAATGCTTACAAACAAGTTTTTGACTTTTGCCCCCTTTAGGGGGGGAACTACGAATTTCGAATTTTTTGATAGATATAATTTTAAGTTTGGTAAAGACCTAAATTCCTGCCAAGCGCCGTTGAATTCCGTCCAGCTCTTTTCACGTGATACCCGGATCAATATAGCGTTACACACACACACACACAATTTTAGCTTTCATGGTGTAAGAAACGTGAAGATATCGCAAAATCTTTTGATTCTGTTAAATTTACAGACAAAATTCTGATTTTAATAATATAGATGAAGGGCGAATAGACTACAGACGGGTTAAACGTAAACTAAGAAAAAAAAATCATTTTGTGTAATTATTATTTATCAATTAATTTATCTTCAAAAGTTTACTTTTTAAATGTTATTTTGTCCTAATCTACATTATTTCAGAAAAAATAAAGAGAATTTACATGTCTTATTTAGATTCATTTATAAATTTTTAAGCAGGATAAGAAATATTTATTTATTATTTTACAGTTAAATTATCTTCCAAATTGTATTATTTAAATATTATTTGGTCGCAATCTACATTTTTTCTGAAAAAATGAAGTCAATTTATATTTCTCGTTTGACATCATTTAAAATTTTTTAAGCAGTATAAGAAATATTTTGAAATGTAGACATAAAATAGCATTAAAATGCATAAAGTTGAACTAGAAAAAAAAATCCTTATTTAAATCTACCACTGAACGAGAAAGCAGTGACCTATTTCTACATTAAATAAATGCTGTAAAAGTTAATTAATGCTTACAAAAGTTTAAAAAAACAAAATTGTAAAAAGTCTCATTAAATTTGTAAAGAAGAAATTTTCACTTAATTCTATTTCCTGTACATTTATTTAAAGTGATTTAAAATACATTGTACATTTTTGAAGTAATTTGCTACAATTTCATATAAATGCAAAGTTGTTTAAAGTATATATTTGGTTATTAAAGAATAACTATAAATAAATTTTCTCTTATTAATGCCGTACTTCATTAATTGTGGTTAAAAGGAGAAATTTGCATAAATTAAACATGTTTGTAAATTTTATTTATTTAAATAATAAACTCAACTGCTATTTATTAAGTACATTTCATCAATTTAGTTTTAATCAAAAGAGGCCAATTAAGATACGTTTATTTTACTAAGTATTTTCTAAAATTTTATCAAAAAATTATTTAATAATGTTTCGGATCTTTAAATACGAGTTTGTGTCGATACATATTGCGCGAATATTATTGTTATACATATATATATATATATATATATATATATATATATATATTATGTTGGTGTCACATTAGTTCAAAAACATGTTAGAAAAAAAGATCCGTGGTTTGTTAATTTAGGTAATTTATAATTTTTTTATAATTTAATTCTTCTTTTCATAAATTCAGATTTAAATTTTATTAACGTTTTTGTTTGAAATATTATTAATTGAATTATTTCCCAATGGCCTTTATTAAATTTACTTGAGGTTCTTCCCAAATTTCGACGGTTTACCATCACCGAACATTGCAATTTTGTTTCTTTTTCCAACACGACAATCAAGCTCTGTGTCACGTTATTATACCTTTTAATGAATTTTACCCACTGACACGATGTTTTAGCTGTTTTGGCATATGTGATGTCACTTGTATTTTTACATTTGGTGGGGAGTAATGCAACATTGAACTTTTAAAACATGTTTTGGTCATAATGATGAAACAGTTAGAAACGTAATGAAATAAAAAATTAGAAAGGGAATAAACCAAATAAAATTAATGAAAAAAAAATACTAAACGTGAGCGCAAATGAAATAACAAAATATTTACTCGAATTGATATCAATAAGCAATATTTTTATGGTGTAAAAGTAATTATGGAGATATAATCATAATCTAATAGGAGTTTTTAGAACTTGCTTTCAAAGGGAACTAGAATTTGTTGCGTGACATATAATTATTTTTACTAGAGCCACAATTTGTTTTTAGATGTCAGTCACAGAATTTTTGTCTGCGCCTGGAAACTGCGTCAATGCAATCATTATTCAACGAGTACTGCATGCAAAGAATATGTGGAATAAAATTTACGTCCCTGTTGTTGCAAAAAGGAAAATAGGCGCATCAGTTAACGAAAGGCATCTATTTGTCTGGAGTGTCATACCACTTTCCTGAACCATTGTATAATGGAGAACTCCTCATTAGACGGATTTCTTTTATTATTCACATTTTTATTGTAACGAGTGAACTTTGGTCTAGATATAGAGGCAATACGACTATTATTCTTGCATCGAACATCGGAGAATGATTCCTCATAGTTCGGCGGGTTTATTCCTGGCATTAATTCGACTCGGTAACTTTTTGTACTTTGGTAAAAAACTGTACTTTGCATTTGGTAACTTTTATTGTAAATTGTATCATAAACGAAAAGTGTCATTAACTTTACATTCCTTAAACTTTGTTAATGCCTTCATCTGGATTTTTTTTTCAACTTTAGATCAGTGTGTCATTCACCTTATTCATAGCGAAGAGGTTCATCAAGCAGATATTCTTAGACGGATTAAAATGCTGTACGGGGAGAAATGTTTATTTGTCAAATTAGTGAGCAAATGGCGTTTTTATTTTCGTGATGGACAAAACATTTTTAAGGAAAATGCTCATTAAGAACAGTTGAAAAATCACAATCTTAATGAGACACCCAACTGTTCTTTCTAAGTCACGTCTTTTAGTGCCACTTCTATTCATTAGTTAATATGACGCGGGGGACAGAGAGTTGAAGTGACTTGATAACATGCACTTACTATTATCAACACACTCATGTTTATCTGTCAGAAACAATGAACATTTTTTTTTTCGTAATGGACAAAACAAATGGAAGAATGACAATTGTCGAGAATAGTTGATGAAAATTGCTTAGGTACCATTCTATTACATGTGTCTAAAGACCTATGGGTATGCACAGCACTCGAAATTTATTGCTCCTATAATCGAAAGTTTTACTTTGTTTTAAATTTAGAAATGCAGCTTTTCATTTAATCACACTGTATATAATAGATGCGACTAAGCATTCATTTTCTAAAAAATGTATACAAATCCATATAAGCGTGTTTATATGCAACTATGCAGTCACTCATATAAATTAGTTTCCTTTCAGCCTTACATTAATGATTTAAAATAAATGAATTTGAAGCAACTTGTAAAAATCCTAAAACCGTTTATACTTATCACGAAGTGAATACAGGGTTCTTGTAAATAAACTAATGTCATCAATAGCATTCAACAGTTAAACTATTGTACTAGATAAACATTTATTTTTATATTTTGATAGCTCATATGTACTTATGTATATATGTGTATATATGTATTTGGAATAGAAAGAAAAAAAAATTGATTTTAGAATTTTCATTAAGAAATGTATTGTAAAATGTCTTTCCAATCTCTATATTTTAAGAAAAAATTAATATATTTAAAAAAAAAAAAAAGTTTCGCATTCGTCGATAAGGGATCTAAGAGTTTTAACCCTGAAAAAAGTAAATATATTTATTAGTATCCTACGCTTATATTAAACAAGTTAAACACGTGTCCTTTACACACACACACAAACACACACACACACACACACATATATATATATATATATATATGTCTTCGATTTCGCAAAAACGGCTTTAAAATTTTTGATGAATGTTTAAGGTTAAGACATTTTTGGTGTGAAAAATGATTGATTGGTCTTATCCTTATCTTAAGGAAATTTTGTGTTCACTGTTAAACTTTCATCCGCCTTTTGAAACATATAGCAAAATTTTGGTTTACTCAGAAATATGCATAAATATTTTAGGAATGTTCGCCGTAAAAGAATTGTTTTATGTAAAAATTCGACTGAGTTTATTCTCATTATAGGGAAAATTCGCATTCGCTATTAATCTTTCCTCTGCCGCTTGCAATATGGTAGAAATCGGGTTCACTCAGAAATGCATGTAAAATTTTTGATGAAAATTTTGGGGTTAAGGGACTTTAAGTGAGAATAATCGTTTGGACTTATCCTCATCATCAGGATAATTCACGTTTGCAGTTAACTTTTTATGTAGTGTTCGAATATATGGCATAATCAGAGTTTACACGGAAATATTTTAACGATTTTTATAAAACTCTGGTATTAAGTGTTTTTTAGCATAAAAACGATTGGTTTTATTCTGATTTTCAATAAAATAAGCATTTGCTGTTAACCCTTAATCTGCCGTTTGTAGCATATGATAGAAATTTGGTTTATCCTTATTTCATATAAAGTTTTGATGAAAGTTTGTGATTAAGGCTTTTAAGGATGAAAAATTGATTAGATTTATCCTTATCTCCAGGAGAATTAGAGCTCGCTTTTAACCCATTATCCGACGGCTGTTAAATATAGCAGAAAATAAGTTAATTGTGAAATTTTTATATATATATATTAACTTTTGGTGTTAATTTCTTTTTGTGTAAAAATCTATTGGACTTATCCTCATTTGCGTTTCTTTTAACTTATCATCCACACCTTTCAATACATTGTAGAAATTGCGTTTACATAAAAAACATATGTAAAGATAGCTTGAAAGTGTAATGTTTTTTGTTGGGAAAAATCCATTGTTTTTATCCAAATTTTCAGGAAAATTCGTGCTCGTGTACAAGTATTTATCCGACGGTTGCAAAATATGGAAGAAATTGGGTTTACTCGGAAATGCGTATAACGATTATGATAAAAATTCCTGAATGGGGGATTTGGAGATGAAAAATCAATTTGATATAGCCTCATTTTCAGGAAAATTCTCATTTAGAGTAAAACTTTATCCTCTGGTTGCAAAATATGACAGAACTTGGGTTTATTCGGAAATTGATATACAAATTTGGATGAAAGTTTGGGGATTATTTGATTTTTGGGATAAAAATCCAATTACACTTTTAATCATTTTCCGAAAAATTCACTTTTGCTGTCAATCCATCATCCATTCCGTAACATATGGCAGAAGTTGGGTTTACTCAGAAAATAGTAGAATGATTTAAATAAAAATTTAGCATTTAATGTATTTTAAGATGAGAAACCCATCTGACTTATTTTCGTCCTCTCAAAAATTAGCGTTTACTCTTAAACTTTACATTCTTCGTAATAAATATAGCTGAGATCTGGTTTTCTAAGAAACTATTCGAACGATTGATAAAAAAAATAAATATATGGGGCTTTTTGAGTTTACATTTCCCTCTGAATTGCACCCTCTTCAAAACAAATATAACTCACGGAGAGCTCGGAATACACACTGGAAAAAATGGTTAAAACATCGTTTTTTTTTCGAAATTACTCGAATGATTTTAATAAAAATTTTGAGTTATAGTGCTTTGGAGATGACATTTCGATTTCAAGTGATGATATCCTGATCTACTCTGTCTTTCGAAATTCCCCTCCTTCTCATGTTATTTAGCGTTCATTCTTAACTCGCACACCATTCGGGGAAAATACTCAAAAGCTTGGCTTTTTTTTTTCTCTTTGAAAATCAATGGACGACTAAAAAAAAAGCCGATTAAGTAAGTGGTTCTTTTATTGTGAAAGGCTGATTTGGCTATTCTTTTTTTCTTTCCTCATGAACATGAAAAATTGGTGGTAACTTTTGCTTTTTCTAAAACTAAATGTATCTGAAATCTGGATTTCTACGAAACCCCTTGAATGATTTTGATAAAAAATTATATTTAGGTTTTTGAGATGATATTTGAATTAGAATTTTCCTTATATACAGGAAAAATAGCTTTTTCTGGTATCTCCTGCTCCATCTGATTCATACAAATAGTCAGAAATATATTGATTGACTTCGGTTATCAAGGCATTATGTTATTAAATGAAATATTCTAAATATTTTGTTGTTTTATTTATGCTTCTACATACATTGATTTAAAAGTTATGAGCAAAGTGTAACTCACATGAAATTTAAAATTCTTTCGATTTCTAAAATTTAAATCTAACTTTACAAAGTTTTTTTTTTTTTTTTTTTACTATCCGAAAGATTTTTGCCTTTTAATTTTTTTCCTATGATTTTTGCCGCTATCCGTAAGATCCCATGAAAATAAATTGAAAACATTTGAATGTTTAAAGGAAAAAATAATAAGTTTTACTCATAATTTTTAAAATATTAAATTATGCTACATTCTTATTTATTTTATAGATATACTTTATATAAAAGTGTGTAAAGTTTTTTAATGTAATAAGTTAAGAAATTTTTACGATTTTTTTGTAACTTTTAAAGCAATATTCCTCGTAGTAAATAAAGCATTATAATGTCTGTAATAGCTCACATATAAATGCAAACACACACACACATGTATATATATATATATATATATACAAATACTGGTCATTAAAATTGCAACACCAGGAAGAAGTGCCAATAAAAGAATGTTAAATATTGGACATATAAATTACAGTGTAAAGAACAATTTACTAAATTTTCAGGATCTCTGGATGTATAAATTCTGAGAAAGCAGTACTTAAAGTAGCGGACTGTTGCAGGAAAGACAAAATTTATCGACCTAGAAATTGAATCGAACAACGATTGGGTGAAAAGAACGGGTAGATCACTCCAGGCAGATTCAGCACGAAGCCACAGTCCGCCGACGCAGTTATTGGAGAATGGTGGCATGCCATTCACTTCGCAATACATTTGCAATTTATGCAAAATCCTTTGCTACAAAATCGTTGTTCATTGCTACAATCGAATAAATGCTGTAAAAATCAAACTCCAGATAACACGGAAAAGATTCGATCGTGTATTGTCTTACTTAAATGGTGCGTAACGGATTTCTCGACTATAGAGCAGAGCCACAGGCCTTATTTCGTCAAAACGTTAATGGCTGAGTGATGGCTATGTGAAAGAAAGTTGATAGAGAACATGTAGAGAGACCAATGACGCCACATGCAATGCCTATAGGAGGTAAACCAGTATGACGATGTCGATTATCATCTGGTAATGCACATTCTCCGCGATACCGCGAAAGAATGAAGCGACCATTTGATGCTGTAAACAGAATTGTAAATCGTCTGAAAATCCGGCTCCACGCAATCCTGCTGTCATGTTTGTTTCTCGTCAAACATTAAGACATTGAAGGTTCTCCTGCCTGTGATGCAGCTTCTGGTATACCCGAGGCGATAGTTATCGCATAGTGGCTCAACACATGCAGTGATGATTTAGGTTCCATTCGATACACGTCTCGATCACCTATTGTTCACATTGCCGTCCCTGTGAACTGCGGCCGTTATATTTTTGATGAATTAAAGCCCGTGCCTTTGCCCTGTTTACGGGGTCTCCGAAAGTGAACAGTTAAGCAAAACAATGCACGCCCGCATGTTCTTTAAGTTGTCCAGAACATTCTCGATACATGATTTGTTCGACCTCTGTCCAACGCGTTCTTCTGATCTCCCACCAATTGAAAACGGCTGATCAATGGTCAGCATCGACTGTCATGCCACTCTTCTCTAGGAACTATGTGGTTCAACTGTGATACAGTCTCATAGAGTGTTGTACTCGTGCATGTCAACCAATTACTGTTCGATTCAATGTGAAAGGCGGATAAATGTATTATTGCTGGGAGAGATCTCTGCTTTATCACTGATTTCTAAGGGCATATAACTGCAAATTTTCTGAAAATTTAATTAATTGTTCTTCTCACTGTAATGTTTGTGTTCAAAAAATGTCATTCTCTTATTTGGATTCTTTCCTGGTGCAACAACTTTATTTTCCAGTAGTGAAAATTTATATGTGTGAATCTCCAGAAACCTAACAATAACATGTCCGAGCAAAATATTATAAGAATGCCTAGACATAGAAAATTGTTTTTTCCTTTTCTCAAAGACACAATTTTTCTAGGGTATTCCCATTCATATATATATATATATATATATATATATATATATATATATATATATATATATATATATATAATCATTTACTACTCAATGTAAAAAACTTTAAACGACTAAAATGTACTCTCCTGGCCAGTGTAAATTGTTCTCTCAAACTTTATTTATTTATTTGTAAACTTAATAATAATTAATTACAAACTTAATGATAATTTTAGAGGGAAAAAAATTGGTTTGGTGCATAACAGTTCTATTAATTTCCAATATTTTGTTGGATTCTTAGAATGATTTGATGATATGAAACACCGAGCATTCTTATAATAGTTTTGAAATTTTAAACTGAGGTATCTAACATTTTATTTTGTCACTTTCCTGTGCTACTTTTCTATTATACATAAAAGTACTTTTCAAAAATAATACCTGTTATTCTATGCAATTAAACGATTGTAATAATAGACAAACCTTCTTAAATCGAAATTTGGCTCTAAGCCTGAGTAGCAGGCCTAATAAAAGAAAAAATATCTCTCCTGGCAGATAAGCGTCGATCTTCCGGCATAATTAGTATAGTTAAACATAGCCAGATAATTAGTATAATTAAAATGAGTTCCCTTTATTTTTACCTTATTTGGCGTCTTATAAAATGTAAGAATATATTTGTTTTAGAATTTTTAAAGCATTTTTTTTTTTTTTTTTTTTTTTTTTTTAAGAATTTGTGATTTAAAAATGCTAATTTTTTTACAGAATCACCCATACATACGAAAATTGCAAATTTCTCTACGCCATTTGAAATCTATAGTTTGCTAATATATATATTAATATGCACAATCCTAATGATCTTGTTGAAAGATTGTTTAATAAAATATGAATGTATAATTACGTATATGTATAATCAAAAATCGAAAAAAAGAAAGAAAAATGTTATATATTTGTATCAAAAGCGCATTTTTACAGGGTTTTAAATTTTATCAATTATTTATATTAGAGAAAGTAAGCATCTCTCGTAGGTATCCATATTTTCAAAATAAATATATGGTAATGAATATAGCACATTTTTATTTTTTTTATTATTATTATTATTTTTTTTTTTTAAGGTAAGTATTTCCAATGGCCAAAAAAGTAATAAGGATTGATAGTTAACAATTAATTAATACAATTTTAAATTCATTTTAAGAAATGTAACTGATAATTTTTTATAAAGACATTGATTTTAATTAACATTATAACTTAAAATATTCAATTTTAAAACTATATTTAAGAGTCTTAAAAATAATTTTAGTTTTGTAATAATTCATTTTTGATGTTTAAAATAAATAATTAAATACACACTGAATACTTTTTTTAAGTGAAATTCAATAACTTATATATTTCTAGATTATTCCATAAAATTAGCATGATTTGGTACCTAAATAAAATTATAAATTAATTTGAAAATATATTAAAACTTGTTTGCAAAATAATAATTTCATCAATAATTTATAAATCACAGACTGGATTTCGTAAAACATTAGTTTCATTCAATTTTTAGATTCCCCATACACACTTTTTTTTTTCTATAGAAAGTAAGTAAAAAAAAAAAAATAATAATAATAATGAATTTTTTTTTCTGTCTTTTATGTGTGTAGTTTAATCTGAGTGCCATAAAAATATGCTTACGGGTATTTCCAAAAATCATAACTTTGTCATAATATAAATTATATCTATAAAAAACGTTGAAAATACTCCGTGTAGGTGTTCATATTGTTCTACGGAGTATAAATGAAGCGTAAAATGACTTCAGTGTGTGATACGAATCTTAGTATATTTTTACTACATTATACATCTTTTCTGGAATGTTTTTGTTCAATATTTGCTTCTAATGATTAGGAATTATGTTTTTCATGTTTTTGAACATTTCTTTCGTTATTTTAATTTAAAGTTTATCATTTCCATTACCTTTTTAAAGGAGTTTTAAAATAATACAGGTAATTTATATGATGGCGATTTTGTTTTTTAATATAAAGCACTTTATCTTGTATATAATGATAAAGAATTTATATGATGTTCATAAATTTATTTTTTAATTAATTTATTTTGTTTAATTTTCATCTACGAAAAAATGAAATATATCACATTTTTCGGTAAATATAATATGCTTAAATAACAATATTATGTTATTCATGTGAATTTTTTTTTTTTTTTTTTATTGCGCGAAATACTAATAATGTTAATATAGTTATAAATAACGTTTCTAGACATAATTTATTTCTATAATTATTTAAAAAAAAAAAAAAAAAAAAAAAAAGTTTAAAATATTAATGTAACTTACAGTTTTTACACAAAATCGACACATAACCCTTATCAGCAAAAACCACAATCAATGGTTTGAAAAAAAAAACACCAGAGATATTTAGCAGTTTTGCAAAATTCAAAACCAAAATTTCATGCAAATTTTCTTTTTTTAATTGCGGAAAGTTTTGAAGTACTTGTGGGCTCTGAATGGGCTCTTAAAAACTCAATATGCGCACTTACTTTTGAGTAATGAGCAACTTTCTTCTTGTAAAAAAAAGTAGAAATGAAATTCTAATGTATCACATATAGATATCTGTATTAAGGGGTTAGGGGTAGTCAGGATTTTCAAAAAATCAATTTTTTTTTTTTTTGCATTTTCTTAAAGTGTAATATCTTATAAATATTCTCTGAAAATTTGAAGTTGATCCGATAATTACTTTTCGAGTGGGTCTAATTCCCATCAGTATGCAAAAAAAAAGGATGCTGCACGTGTGAAAGTGGCAGATCAGCGCGCCAACGACAACACTCGGGAAGGCAGAATGCTTCGTAGGCAACGGCAAATTGATGTTTTGGAAACTTCCACAATGGCTGAAGAACTATTATATGGCCCAGGAATAGATGACTCAGTGTAAGTGATTAAATAATTCGTATTTCTGTACGTAAATCTAGTGCGAAACTTTAAATGCGTTTTTCTCAAAACTATGTTTTTTGAACTGGTGACAACTGTAACTTGAAAACCGCTCAGTAGATTTTAATGAAATTTATACAGCTTTTAGAATACATAATAAACTCGGGCCTGATCGAAGGATTTTTTTTTTTTTCAAAAATTTCGATTTTTTAAGACCAATTAACTGTTGGCTTTTTCCCAAAAATTTAGAAAAAAATTTCCTGAGTCCGCCATTTTTTTAATTTTTGAAAAAAAAAAAAGGTTCGATCAGGCCCAGGATTATCTATTTATAAAACTAATTTTTCTTATCCGATTGATTTTAGATGAATCTCCAAGGACTTATCATTGTCACCGCAAGGACCTTTTTTTTGGACTGGGTCAACAGAAACAGCTATAACTTTGGAAATTATAATTTTTTTTTTTTCAAATTTTCGTGACTTCAAGTCAAAACATTGTATAATAATGCCATATTATTACTTTTGTAAAATAAAATGATTTAATAGCGAAAAAAAATTACTGAAAATTATCATTTTTTCGTGTCTCTGACTACCCCTAACCCCTTAACAAAAGCCAATTTATGTTCTTTTACGCGTTAATATTTGTTTATTAATGACTGAAAACGTGTTACTAATAGAAAAAGCGATGGTTTAGAAAAACATTCGAATAGCGGGACTTCAATCACATTGTTTTATTTAAACAAATTTTAATTTGTAAACAACTATTTAACCCCTCTGACAGCCTTATTCACCAAATTTTAACACTGATGTTAACCCGGGAATACGCTAGGTTATCTCAAAATCGGTATTCACCACGCAAAATAACACTCTTTTTTTAATCCTCCTAAATTGGTGGGTTAACTCTGGTGTTAAATGGGCATGTTACAGTTACAGGGAAAACACTCTTGTTTACTTTTTTAATGCATTGCGTTTTTATTGACCAATCAGCGAGACTTTTACAGATAACTCTGGGGTCAACTGATCCACGGATGGTGAATACGAAAACTTTCTAACCCAGGGTTAAGGGAGTGTTAACTCTAACACAAGTGTTACGTGAACCATGGGTTAACACTGATTTGGTGAATAAGGCCGTGAGTGACTTAAACATAATTTATCGTTTATTCAACAATTGTTTTCTTCATAATACGCTTTGAATTCAAAATTGCATAATTATAAAATTTTAGCATGTTTCTTAAACACAGAGGTCACTTATAGTTGTCGTGAGGCTTATCTGTAAATGAATAATCATATTTTTAATTTTAAGCTCAAATAACTATTGTTTGAGATTTTTTTTTTTTTTTTTTTTTTTTTTTGCTGAAATACTTATTATATTACATTATAATAAGCATGCAGTGAAAGTAACCTTACAATTCTGTTTGCTTAATACTTTCTTACTACTTACATTACACAATAATTACTTAGGATTTAGTGGAATAATAGCATCATAATAACGAAACGAATGACTATCCAATCGTCAACTTTAAATAGTCATTTTTCTTCCTGATGATAAACATTGCGTTCTATATGAACATCACTTATTGGTATACTAAACATCATTGTGAGTTGTATTAGTTTTAAAGATAAATTTACTGATTTTAGAATCGAACCATCAAGTTTTATGAATAAGGGAAAATTTTAATGTTTGCCAGCTGCCTTCAATATTTCTGTTTGTTCTTTTTGTTTGTGAGAGCTGCTGTTTTTATCATCTAAACTAAGAAAGAAAAAAAAAGAAACAGCTTTAATATTAACAATTATAGTATAGTAAGTCTCATATATATATATTTGTTTGAATCTATATTTGTGACATACGCAATATTTATGACTCATAAATTATGACTGATACCACTTTTTAAATTTTCTTAAAATTTAATAAAATTATTTGCATAATTCTATAATTTGTGTAATTACGTATGTATCTATACACCAAGTAATTAACAAAGAAAAATTTTTCTGGTGCAAACTTCATAAGAATATCATTTTAAAAACGTTATTGGTTTTAGTAGGACTTACACTATAGCCAAAAAGAACATTTTCAATTAAAAAAGAAAAAAAAAAATACATTAATATCTATATATATAGGTAGATACAGACAGATAGATAGGTATAGATATAGATATAGATATACTGCGGGAGGCAGCGCTACAAAAATGTCAATTATTTTATACCGGCTGATAATTATACCAATGATTGTTCTCGTCTCCCTCATCAGACATCCGACCGTCAGCTGCTCCAGTAGCGGTTGGGGTAGTAGTTAGAGAAGGTCAAAGTCGTAAAAAAAAGTTATTTTTAAAGTTATTTTTTTTCGCTCCAAATTTGGTCTAGGGGATTATTTATACTATATACAATAGAAAAATAACCGTCAGTCACCTGGGGAGTAGTGGATTATACGTCAGTCGCTAGGCCCAACCTGCAAAAAAATCTTAAAATAAAAAATTATTTTATACCACACGAAACTCATATATGTGATTTTTCATACATTAAATAATGAGAAAACATCTGTCAGCTGCTTTGGTAGCGGTGGAAAAACTCTCAGCTGAGACCATGAATGTAGTAACATGGCGTAGAAAATCCGAGCGCAGTCAAGTTATTTACATACATAAACTGAGAAATTTTACCCCGTTCTGAGGTAATATTTATTATTATAAATGAAGATATTATATATATATATCAATCACAAAATAGTTGCTTAACTTTACAATATTGATGTAGTAAAATATTCCCAATTCTGCTAAATTCTGTTTTCAATCACTTTTTTTAAAAATATATTCACTATTACGTAAACAAATAAGAGTTAAATAAAGTTAGAAAATACAAATATGTAAATAAATGACTCTAGCAATATATTTTGAATTCAATGATTAACAATTTAATACACAAATTAGTCAGAAATATGAAAACTGATGAAACAGAAATATTTATATAGCGGGAAAATCTGCTAAAAACACAGATTCGCACTTTTCTTTTGAACTGTCGAAAATATCTATTTATAAATGAACGTCTCAGCCACAGCTGTCTTGTTTTTTTTTTTTTTTTTTTTTTTTCAATAGTTTCAATATCTTAAATGTGTTCATAAAAAGAAAAAGAAAAAACTTCATTAAAAAATATCAATGTTAGTTACATATTTAGTACAGACATATGAAAAAATAATTTAAAAAATACCTGTAGAATCTAAGACGATGTTTGTTATACTGCTAATGTTTGATGGAATTTGATCTCCATCGAACTATTTAAAGTAATATTACTTACAAACTCTGAATAAACACCATAAAATGCAATAAACTCGCAACAATTGTTTCGGGTCGAAAAAACACACGACCCTTCATCAGGCGAATAAAGTAAGCACGAGTAATGCAGTCAAAGCGGCAACGCACACAATCGTTTAAAATGAAAAGAAAAACTTTATAAAGTAGAAAGTAAATATAACAACTAGTGTGAGTAGAATTGTACAAGAAAACAAGAAAATAAATAAGTGAGTGAGATTAACCGTATAACAATCTAAGGATATCAAAAATTAAACAAAAATCTAAGTTACATGAGTAATTTCCAAGCATCAGAGAAGAATGGAGTGGAAGAAATAATATCATTAACAAGATTTTTCGAATTTTTAAATATGTAAAATTCTTCATGAAAATCCAAATGGGAGGAACAGACAGGAGATTAAATTATGTTAGTTTTGGAAAAATCAAAACGATGACCTTGAAACCAGCAGTGGGAAGCAATAGAAGATTTGGTAATCTCTTCATTACGAACATTCCGACGGTGCTTATTTATTCTGTATTTCAAACGCCTCCTAGTTTGACCAATATAACCTAATTTGCGGGACGAACACAGAATTAAATAAATTCCAGAACGGTTTTCCGTGGGAATGGAATCCTTAAGAGAAGATAATTTAATTTTATTGACGGGTTTGTAAATGACTTTGAAACCAAACGGTGAAAGAATTTTAAAGATTTAAAAAAGAGTGAAGAATAAAAAGGTAAACAACTGGGATGAAACTGTGATCGTTTAATTTGGGAGCAGAACGTTTAGGATTCTAAAATTAATATAGAGCTTTATCGATAATAGATGAGTTATAACCACGAGAGAGAGCAAGAGATTTTAAATAATTATTTTCTTTCGAAAGATTAGACGGATCAGAACAAATGTGTAAGGCACGATAAACATAAGTGTAAAAAGCAGACATTTTTTGTTGAGGGGCGTGGTTAGAGAGAGCATGCGGTGGCAAAGAGACTGAGAATGGTTTTCTAAAAACAGTAGTTGAGAAACAATCCTTTTCTTTATTCACAAGAACGTCAAGGAAAGGCAAAGAGCAATCCTGTTCAACCTTAAAAGTGAATTGAATGCAAGGGTCAATCGAATTGACCAAAGAAAGTAAATTGGACAAATCGACATCAGGGGAGACAAGAACGAAAGTGTCATCCACATACCTAAACTAGTGAGGAAATTTATACACACCGAAGAGTTTTTCTTCAAAATAGTGCATATAAATGTCGCAAAGTAAAGGAGAGAGAGGACTACCCATGGCCATACCATCATTTTGGGAATAATAAGTACCATTAAAAATGAAGTCAGTTCGCCTGATACACAAATGAACTAAATTTACAAGCTCCTCAATTTCAGTAGAAGAATAATGGAATTCACGTATTCTTCTCTCTAAACAAACCAGAGCACCTTGAACCGGAACATTTGTAAAAAGTGATTTGACATCTAAAGAAATCATAGTATAGTTAGACGGATAGATGCATTTCAGTTTGTCCACAAACTCATACGAGTTTTTTACAGTATGAAGATTAGTAGTAGTTAGATGCGAAAGAGAGTTTGAAAGAAATCGAGTAAGATTATAAGAAGCCGTACCAATATTAGACACAATAGGCCGAAAGCAGAGAGTACAGATATTTTGAAGAAAAACTCTTCGGTGTATATAAATTTCCTCACTGGTTTAGGTATGTGGATGACACTTTCGGTCTTGTCTCCCCTGATGTCGATTTGTCCAATTTACTTTCTTTGGTCAATTCGATTGACCCTTGCATTCAATTCACTTTTGAGGTTGAACAGGATTGCTCTTTGCCTTTCCTTGAAGTTCTTGTGAATAAAGAAAAGGATTGTTTCTCAACTACTGTTTTTAGAAAACCATTCTCAGTCTCTTTGCCGCCGAATGCTCTCTCTAACCACGCTGCTTTTTACACTTATGTTTATCGTGCCTTACACATTTGTTCTGATCCGTCTAATCTTTCGAAAGAAATTAATTATTTAAAATCTCTTGCTCTCTCTCGTGGTTATAACCCATCTATTATCGATAAAGCTCTATATAAATTTAAGAATCCTAAATGTTCTGCTCCCAATTTAAACGATCACAGTCTCATCCCGGTTGTTTTACCTTTTTATTCTTCACTCTCTTTTAAAATCTCTAAAATTCTTTCACCGTTTGGTTTCAAAGTCATTTACAAACCCGTCAATAAAATTAAATTATCTTCCCTTAAGGATCCCATTCCCACCGAAAACCGTTCTGGAAATTATTTAATTCCGTTTTCGTCCTGTAAGTTAGGTTATATTGCTCAAACTAGGAGGCGTTTGAAATACAGAATAAATGAGCACCGTCGGAATGTTCGTAATGAAGAGATTACCAAATCTTCTATTGCTTCCCACTGCTGGTCTCAAGTTCATCGTTTTGATTTTTCCAAAACTAACATAAATTCATCTCCTGTCTGTTCCTCCCATTTGGATATTCATGAAGGATTTTACATATTTAAAAATTCGAAAAATCTTGTTAATGATATTTCTTCCACTCCATCCTTCTCTAATGCTTGGAAATTACTCATGTAACTTAGATTTTTGTTTAATTTTTGATATCCTTAGATTGTTATACGGTTAATCTCACTCATTTATTTATTTTCTTGTTTTCTTGTACAATTCCACTCACGCCAGTTGTTATATTTACTTTCTACTTTATAAAGTTTTTCTTTTAATTTTAAACGATTTTGTGCGTTGCCGCTTTGACTGCAGCACTCGTGCTTACTTTATTCGTCTGATGAAGGGTCGTGTGTTTTTTCGACCCGAAACAATTGTTGCGAGTTTATTGCATTTTATTTTGTTTATTCAAAGTTTCTAAGTAATATTTTTTACAACGCCAGTTTTGTGGTGCTTTTTTGTTATATTTAAAGTAATATTTACTTTCTTTTACACTGTTAAAAATAAATCCGTGAATTAACGGTGAAACGACTGGCAGCAAAGTTGCCTGACTTTTTCCGTTCCGTAAGTACATTTTCCGTTTTGTAAGATAAAAAAGGAAAAATTCCGTTTGAGTAAGCGGCAACTTTCCGTTACGAAACTGGTATTTCTCCGTTAATTCCTACCGTTATTTTCCGTTAATTAACGGCCATTTTCCATTCGTTAATATGGCAAAAAGGGTATATTTCCGATTTTTATCAATTTTTGTCAGGTCACTATCCGTTAATTTAATACAATAAGAAGGGTATATTTCCGTTTTTGATCAGCTTTTCTCTAGTCACAATCCGTTATTAACATTTTTTATTTAGAAATGATAATTTTTCAAACACATTTGAAAAGTAATCATTTCTAAATTGATTCCATCATTTTAATAAGAGTATACGCTCTCATCAAAACAATAAAAATATAATAAATGACAACTATAGATAATTGCATTTTTTCTGAAAATAAAACTACCTTTTTTAGAAAAAATACCACTACTAAAGATTCCTATAAGTCAAAGTTTTTAATGTATAAAAAGACTACACTTTCTTCAGTTTCAACCCATTAGGCGCCAATACTTCCATTTTGGGAACATTAACTTTTAATTATTTTTTTTTCAAACTAACTATTCAAATCATAATTACAAGGTCAATTATATTTGAATTTAGAATAAATGCAACATATTGTGTAATTTTTCAATAAAACTTCTGTTAAAATTTGCATTTTTTACAGAAATTTAAAATATGTTAATTTTTACCTTTTCATTAAATTCAATATCTATGCTTGTATTTTTAGAAAATATAATAATGAAAACTTTTTTATTGGTTTAAATTTTCTTAGAACCTATTGTAACAAACAACGTTGATTAAAACTGAAAATCTACATCAACTCGTTCTCAACAGAAGAATAAACAGCCTTTTCCCATTTTGGGAACATTGGCGCCTTCTTTGGTTTTTGAAACCAATCAGATTTCTGTGCATATAACTGACAAAATGGCTAAGGTATGTCCTATTTATTGATATTTTGCAAAAAAGTTTCATCAGTTTAGGGTGTTTTCAGAATTTTTGTGCATCTATAAAGAAATGATACTTTAAACAGGCTATCATTGTGTAAAAATGCACTTGTGATAAATTTTGTAACCATAAAATTCATGTTAAAAATTTGGATTACTACACTTTCATAAAAATATCATTTTAATTTACAAGTGCAATTTACATTGGCAAAGAGTTTACAGACACCTTGGTATTTGAGTAGAAGTAGTAGTGATAAAGTAGAAGTAGCTGTGATTAATGTCACAATGAGCTACGGAATGGGCTATTGGAGAGGATCTGGGATCCACCCTAAGGTTGTTCCATACAGATCAGGGTTGTCAGATTTGCTGCCCGGATAGATACCCATTTTCCCCACTGGGGTTTTTTTGAGAAAATAGTTTTTTTTTTTTTTTTTTAATAAGACAAAATTTTGTTAAGTAATTTTTAAAAGCAATAATATTCAGTAAAATACTTTTTTAGATGTAAACTTTATGTGCATGATTATTATACCATGTTTTATTGAATTTCATTAAGGAAAGAAAAGACCTTTCGAAACCAAACATTATACATTTTGGCATAGTTTTTTTTTTTTTTTTTATTCAGCATAAACAGAAAACTTTTGCTCATTTACAGATGAAATTTTTACTATTATTGCAACATTGTACTAGGTTTAAAATTCTAACCTGTTTTTGGAATAAAATAAATATAATTTTTTTAATAACATAAAATATATGCACAAAATTAAAAAAAAAATAAACTGTCTTACCTCTTGTTTCTTGCAAGATAACTTTTTAAAAATATACAACAAAACCTATACTCTTGTATCAAATTAAAGCTAAACACTGCCTTTATTCTGTAAACTTCAAAATTTAAACTATTCTAAAATATTACTATTTTTTAAAATTAAAATTACGTACAATTTTGAAATTATTAAAATTTTTGTGATATATCAAGATATAAAATAAAATATTTTTGACCCACTATCAGAACTGAGGTTGAAAATAAAGATCCATATGTACAATACATATGAAAAATTTCAAAGCTTTTTTGACATACAAACATATATTTTAACTTTACACAAATTGAAAAATTAAAAAAAATGTTCATTTCCTACTTGATCGATCAAAATACTCTAGATTATCATAGCAACACAGCACATTTTGAAGTAACTTTCTTATTTAATCCATAAGAATCTCACAGAATTAAAATATTAAAGTTCCCGTGTTTTTTGCCAGTTACCAAGAGGTGGAAAAACTCAGCATTTACTTACTTTAAAAAGACATTGGTATGGCTAAAACTTCTTAACATTTCTTAAACACATATTTCAATTACTCTCCATTACACTAATTATACAAATATATTATGTCAGTATTTAACTGTTTTAAAATTTTACAAACCTTAGAGCAAGTTGACCTTGAAAACCTTGTGGGGCCCCAGATTTTCTTGAACTTGGGGACCCTCAAACTTTTTTTTTTCAAATCAGGCTCATCACCTCCTAAGGCCAGCCCTGTATATACCATAAATTATCAACTTAATGAGGAAAAAAAATTCCATTTTCCCCAAAAAACCCATCTTTCTACCCAAATAACAGAAGTTTTTAAATAAAGCCCACCTGGGCTAGGTTTTTGTCCAAAATCCGTGATTTTTACAACCCTGATACGGATGCTATTACAATTTGGATTTTCAACAGAAAAACTTTGGAATCCCAACGTAGCAAAGTAGGCTGCCGAGCTCTTAACGGTGGCACAGTTGAGGACGACACACTGTTATATCTTCAGTCTCTTCACAGACCAGTTGAGAGGAATCCCCCCCCCACATGAAATTTTCCACATGAAATTTTTATTTCTTTAAATTAATGTGCACACAAAGGAAATTGCATGTAGCAACCCTATAAGAATAACTCTCATTTATGTTTGTTATATAAAACTTATTATAAAACTTAATTTCTGCAAATTGCAGTCAAAAATTTGGCTGAAGACATTAAAAAAACTAAAAATTTTGTATTACAACCCTAAAATTGTATAACAAAGTTACTGTTATCACATGGGAGTAAAAAAAGTAAAATTTTCTATAAGTATTTTTTGTTTCTACTTACTGAAATCTGTTCATGTCATAAAACCCATCTCATAACCATACGATACAACATGTTATACTATTTCTTAGCAGGGGGAAGGAGTGGGGACTGAAATTTTTGGCATGTACACAAAATGTACATTAATATGAATAATTAAAAACTTTAAATCTAATTTATAGCTTACAGACTATTTTTAAAACACTTATCTCACAAAACTTTGAACAGAAATAAAACTATACACAAGCATATAATAGCATATAAAATCAATTTTATTACATAGTATACATATAATCATTTACAATATTGCAATAATACAATTTTTTTATATGTTAAACAAACTTTCAAATGATTTCAGCTCCTTGACAAGTTTCAGAACTTTGGGAGATACAGAATACTGTTTACTATTTTTTTTCTTAGGAGCTTTTGACCCGCGCTCCGGATTTATATTGGCATAGCACCTATATAAAGAAAGAAAAAAAAACACTTTTTAATAAGGGTAGTCAGATTTGCTCCCCGGGCAAACACATATTTTCACCTTGGGGAGACTTTTTTTGCCCTAAGAAACTTGTAATTTTAAGGACAAAGAAAAATGTAACATTAAAATGTTGATTTACAAGTATAAATCATACTCATAGGGCTGCCAAGAGGTGTCAGAGGGCCAGGGACAAACATTTAAAATGGGGCCTTTTTAGAACTTCACAACCACACCTTTTTTGGCCTCTTGGGTCCCCCAAGAATTGGGGACCCAGAGCAAAGTGCCTCAGTTACCCCCTCTATCGGCAGCCCTGCTTACTCATATGATGATAATCATACCTGTCATGCAATGATATTTACCTCTTTTATTATTTTGTATATAGTGTGATTTTTTAATGCAGTTACAAACTTCTTGGAGGGGCAGGGTAGACCTAAACAATTTGAAATTACATAGGTACTTGGGGTCTCAAAATGTCATCTAAATCCGCTAGAGACATTTAACATAATATGCAAAACTAATGAAGCAAACAAAAATAATTTTCCAAACATCTAATTTACACTTTTTCCAAATATCTAATTTATACTTTTTTATACACATTCGAACAATATCTCTACAGAATATGTTCAAATTAGTTAGGAAATACACTGAGACACATGTAACATGGCATTCACATCCATCAGTGGATGCGGTGATGCAGCACCGCATGTTTCGAGTCTCTCTCTCTTCATCTGGCAAAACTTTTGTGCTTATTCTGTAGAGCTATTGTTGGCATATGTGTAAAATGTGATGAAAAAATCATAAATTAAATCTTGTATAATCATTCTTGTTTGTCGTTTTTGTATCACTTATTATCTTAAACACCCCAGTGGCTTCGAACGTAGCAGTTTGCGACTCCATGCTTCTAATTTGAAACAGCACCTTTGACCTTATACAGTTGATAAATTACTTTTGTGGATTTTGATTGAATAATAAATTGCATATATTCTCATATGTGGAGCACTTTCCTTTCTTGTATTTTTTGCATACACTACCGCATAAACAAATCACCTTCACCAAACCACTACTGCAGTGTGACTTTGAGTCATCTAGGTGTGCCCTATCCGTCCTAGAAATTTGAAATCCTATTACTAATACAATTCTTGTTTACTGTTCCTGTACAAAACACTTTAAAATCAAAGAGAATATTATAAAAGAGCATGTTTTATTGAATCTCTTGATGTAAAAAATATCTATAAAGATATTAGTTGTTGTTAAATTATAACTTAAACAGAACCTTATTTGTAAAAAGCATTTTACACCTCAATTATTGAATTGAAAACTAAGATTAACTTATAAAAAGGAATGTTTATAGGCATAGATTTATTTTTTATATATAGCATAACCCCATCAATGGCACCCATTAACAAATGATGTGCTGGATTCGTGTAAATAACGCTGACATCTGACACACTTAATCCAATCACAGGTTTTTTTATCGGTTTTTGAGTAATCTTCTTCGCATCCAATGCACTTTTCCACTTCTTCAAGAAGTCCGTTACTTGAGTCATCCTTGTACTGAACTTCATTTAACGAGTCTGAACTGTCTGCATTTTCTTTACGCTTCTTGATCCGAACATTTTTCAGGAGTTTTTTTTTTTTTTCTTTTTCATCAAATTTCAATTTTAACATGTTAATATTTTCTTTTGATGGCAAGTTTCTAGCTTTAAGTTTTCTACGTTTGTTTGTTTGATTTTGGATCTAGCTAGGATAGGTGACATATTGCTAAAAATTTTGGAAGGTGTCAATTGGGTCATTTCATTTTAAATCATAGGCCAAATATCATCTGGTCTTGTAGAAGGTCTTATTACAGGTGACAATGCTCTTCTTTAAGAGGATTTTTGGCCACATTTGTTTGCTGAAGTAAAGTCGATGAATCTGGTAGTGGATTTCAGCAAGGGAAACGAGGTTCTTAAGGGGTAGATTCCCATTGTATTGAACCAGATATTTTTTTCCTCAGAAATAGGGAATCAGGATTTTCTTATGAATCCCGGGAATTCCCGTGACAGAATTCTAGAGTACAACCACTAGTCAAAATGTCATATAGAACATGTTTATGGGATGGCCATCTATCCCGATGATTTGGTGGACGTCTCTCCCGATTGACCATGATAGACGACCATAGCGCGTCATTAAACATGGTGGACGCCAACTCAAAGAAAACCTACCTACTGGCATGCAGTTAGGCCTAAACAACTACGAAACTAAAGTTTATCACACAACTCACAGTGAAACTTATATTTAAATCAAAAGGGTATGACATGCTATATAATTTCAAGGGATATCGGAAACTAAAATCATGAAAATTACTTATTTTTAGTTAAAATTCAAAGACATCCAGAAATAGCAACACTCACTCATGTTCCTAACTAACTACCAACTGACTGGCAGCGCCGTACAGCGTGTCGTGGGAAAAACTATAAGCGTTGGCCATCTATCCCAGGTTTACCCTAAAATATGTGCATGTAATTTCCTAACTATTCCATTTTTTTTTTTCAAATTTCTTCTCTGTATATACTCACAGAAAAGCTATTTGTAGGTTAAAAAGTAAATTAATGTGATTTTTTTCACCATGGAAATGTTAGCCAAATTTGGGTATTAAATCCGTCCATTTTCACAAGAAATTAATGTTGATGTTGATAAAGAAACAAAAGAAAAAAAATACTGTTACATATATTTTCTTTTCTAAATTCAAGATTAAAATAGTTATAACTGTTCAGTAGTTTTATTACTTAAGGGGAAGGGGAGTGGAGGTGGGTTGAATACAAGAAAAAGAATTAAATTAAAAATGAACTGAGATATTTCGAATCCAAATGGGAAAATTATCAACTAGTACTGAATAATCTATAACTGTTTAAATAAAAATGCTAAAAATTTCTAACCTTTGAATAAATTCCATAGTGTGCCTTGTCCCCTCATGGTATTCAATGTTGTAAACATAATAGGACACGAAAAGGCAAGTGAGTGCTGACATAAAATTCTGAGTAAAGACAGTCGGAATTCCATCAATTATTATCTAGAATTCAACAGCTTCATAAATTGTTGTACCTAGAAATTAAATTTAATAAAATGTTATCAGAAATCTTTTACAAATATTACATTAGTCAATTATAGTTATAAATTAAAATACAGATATTTGAATGTTTTCATTTTTTATTATGCGCAGGATACAAACATGGCTAAAGTTTATTGCATTTCGTTTCGAAAAAAAGTTGAAAAACAAGGCATCTTATTGTTACACCTTGTTTACAACATAGAATTAATTGTAATTTCAGAACTCTTGAATTTTGGTTTTAAGTTATTTCTTGGAAGGAATTTATGCAGTCATAAATTCCAGTTTTAAAATATTTCCTCAAAGGAAAATCTAGAGCCCAGACATAAACCATGCTGATAAAAGCTTTTAAAATACAAAATCCTCTATTTATATTTGTGTTTGCATTTTTCTTTTGCATACTTAAAATTAGTTTATTGTACACAATTATGGAAAACATGTCAATTTTTTTTAAATTATTATATTTAATGTCTTCAATGAGTTTTATTTTAAGCATAAATTTCATTGCTTACATTTCACAGTCAACTGCAGATTCGACAGAATATGCTGTTTGTATATTATATAATTTGTTTAAATACTGGCAGATAATGCATTGAACACTAAGTTTTAATATTTATCAATAAAGTTAAATACGATTAATGATTTATTATTGAAACAAGATCATAATGTTGGATAATTTGAACGCCTACTTACCAAACGTTTTTATATATGGTGTAAGAATACTCTCCTCAGCTGAATCCTACAGAAAATAAAATATTTACTTACTAATTTTTAAAATATAAGTTGTTAATATAGAATATCACATCATATGCATGTGGACATTCATATATAGATATGGTTGCAGTTAATTTTTTTCATTTTAAATTTTATTCTGAATTTTAAAATGTTAATTAAAAAAGGCCATTCCTCGATTTTTCAAAATATTACAGATTACAGGAATAGGCCATAATATGCTCAGATAATAGGATATATATATAATGATTTCAATGGTATCTTTTATAAGGTAACACATAAGGTAAATTACATTGAGAAAAAAAAATCATTAAATTTTAATTGAAATGTTCATCACAAGAAAAATCTTTAAAAATAATTACATTAAAAAGCATTAAAATCACAGTGAAAACTTTTTTTTTAAAACTCATTTTAAGCAATATTTTAAAAAGCCCTTTTTAGAGATAGATGGCTGTATTTTATCCTAGTGTATCATATGAGCATAACTTAAGCCTTAAAATATCATTTAAAATTATCAACTTAACTTATCCTTGCCTTCAAAAGTATCTTGTATTACCATATAAAATAAAAGTATGCTTTAAAAGCTTAAAATGTTTTGTGAGGATAATATTAGAAATAAAATCTTACCGAATTCTCTGCAAAAAGCAAAGCTTGCTCTTCATTAAAATAGGCCATCACCAAGGGAATAGCTCCAATAACTTCTGGGGTTTGGTTTTTAACTATAATCTTAGCTTTTGAAATGCAGTCCAAACAATTCCTAACCGATTTCATGCTTTTTGTCTGCATAAAATCAAAGATTTTCTTCCCTTTTTCAGGAACTGCTGCAAAAAAAAGTTCTTTTATATCCATTTCCAACAATGTGTTCGAGTGATATAACAAATGGTTTTCTTCAAATAAAAATGGCCAGTTCTCTTTAACTGACATTATTGATGTCTTCAAGTTGTTGATGAAATAGCGTTGGGACGCATATGTAATTTTCATTTTGTTTTCTACTTCTTCTTCTTCTCTTTTTGATTTTGTAAATTCAGAAATAAGCCACTCTTTATGTTGCATCTGTGATTCTTTAGTTTCGCCATCTGGTAATTCTGAAGGCTGCCAAAATAAACAGCCATAACTGTCTCTTGTGGTTTTTCTTTTAATTACAGATCCAAAATTAGTTTCAAATGATATGTTTTTTCGTTTTCTGTTATCCATACAATTTTCCAACTTCTTTACCAATGTTTCACAGCCATTACCAATAACTTTTTCTCCGCACATATCTAGGAAAAGGTTAGGGTATTTGCCGACTATTTTAGCTGCAATTATTCTGAAATCTTTTCTTCCAAGATTTTTTTTTACGTTTGTAAGTTGAATCAGCAAAATTCGAATCATTTCATTTATGTGCTTCTTTAACGGAAGAGTATTCTTATCATGAGCTTCCTTAATTTCTTTTGGAAACATATTCCAATCAATCTGGAAATTATGCGCCCATGATGACATTGACAATTCTGTTAATGGAGAAGCAGAACTTCTATCACTTGAAATTTCGTCAACATCAGAATTTTCAACGGATATAGATAGGCTTGTTCCTGAAGAATTGTTATGGTCGATTGTTTCAACTGAAGAAGCTGGTATTGTTTGATGGCAGAACTGCAAAAATTTTTTTTAACTGAATGGGTTTAAAAATGTTATTGATTTGCTGCTCTTCAACATATTGGAGATCTTCTAATGAAATAACACCAATTTCATCTAATTTTGAAACTAGACTTGATATGGTTTGGTCATCAACTCCTGGTAGAGCTGATCTTAATAAATCTTCGATTTCCTATAGAAAGAATAAAAATAAAATATCCATTATTAAAAGTACTTAATATGTATTAACACAGAGACACTATACTCAAGAAAAGTTTCTTGTCTGTGCATATTGGAAATAGTATCTCTTCATTTTTCAAATGCATAAATTTATAGTAGAAAGCATGAATACTGAATTAAATTAATATATATCTTGAAAATATGGAATGTTGATTGTTAAAATAAATGCTTTATAGTTTTAATTTTATCTTATTTTTTATTCAACAAATATCTCTTGCTTGCATATGACATATATACAATACAGCAGACGATTTCAATCCTAGCCAATCAGAGTGCACCAAAGTAGTTAGACTAAATCACTTCTTCATGGCTTTCATAATATAATGTAGTAAAATAAGCTTGTCTTTAAGCACAGATTTGCATTTCAAATAAAATTCTCATAACTATTTGAGATATAGACAGAGTAGTCATTAATAAATTTATTTTTATTTAAAAAATTGAGCTTTTAGAGGCAGATAATAACATTTCAATTAACAGAGTCAGATAGCATAGACGAACACACGAACATCGTTCGCAGAAAGTTTGCCAAGTTTACAGAAATTTTTTAGTTACTAGATAAAATAATCCTTTTTTTTTTGTAGTCGAAGACACGAGTGAAAAAATGTGTTATGTTAGTTTATTTATTTTGTTTGTTTGCAGTAACCTATCATTGGGTAAAACAAAAGCAAAAAATCTAATATTTTGACAAAAAGAGGAAATATAGAACAACAGAAATTGGACATTTATATGCAACAAAAACATTTAATTTCAAATTACACAATATTTAATTATGTTGCATAACACCAACTTCCACTGGTGTCTTCTATGTTACTATACATATAACAAAAGCAATGTTTCTTTTAGTTTTAAAATCTGGCAAGCAAAAGATTATTATTATTTTTTTAAATTTATCATTCATAAATCTTGCAAGAGAGTATTGCGAGATCTTTGCAGTAAATTTTCAAGTAATTATTTGTGTTCACAGACAGTTTTTAATTTTATATTATTCTGTCAATTAATAACTTGTAAGAAAAAAAAATTTTTACAATTGCAAGAAAATCTGACAATTTGCTAATATGAAAATCATTTATATGAGATAATTCACTGGAAATGATCTATAATACTATGCTTGAGTACAATTAAATATTCCATTTCATGTTTATATACAGTTAATGGATAATAATCTAACAGGTCTGTAATTTCTGAACATTTAAAAAACAGTTCTTTTTCTTTTATGTACAAATTTGTTTTATTACAATAGCTTGAATTAAACACATTCATGACAAGAAAAATTTTACTCTCAAGATTCAATATTAACAATATTTCTCCAAAATAAAGATACTTTTCTTTCCTGGATACCGTCACATGCAAGCCCTTTTTATATGTTATACCACGAAATGTAATTCTGTCCGATACATATGCTTTTGAGTGATTTTCTTGCAAAGTGAATAAAACTGAATCTTGTATTTGTTTGTTGTACAAAAATATGCAAAAAGGAACAGCTGATTCACAAAAAAAATCATTAAATCTAATCTATCACCTACTCCAAGATAAGCCTGAAGTAACTGATGGCGTTCCGGTAATGTTTTTGTCACATTTATAAAATTCTGGCAAGAATGGATACATTTTTTGAAATATGAGTGTTTAGACTCAAAGCGCATTGTCCATAATTTAATTAATGGTCCAAACTTTAAAATTAAATTTGGGTAATGCAACATAAAATGATGCTTTGCTCTTAAAGGGACATGTGAGAAAGCATCTTGCCTTAATTCCAAATATTCCTGTATAAGATTTTGAAGATAAGACACTTGTTCTATGGTTATTTCTGGAGTGCATATAAGCTCAACCACTTCATGTAAAAGAACAATTAATTTATAAGTTACTTTATCACAGTTTTTAAAGTCATAAAAAATGACAGGGAAAAACCGCAAAAAATTCCAGTTTTGTATGGCATGGCCTGACAATCTGTTTCCTTTTATGTTTATACTAATAGGTTTATCTCTGTTTTCACAAACACCATAAGAAAATTTATTGATTCTATCATTTACAATGTCAATTGTAAAGACATTGTCTTTTATAAGATCTTTCACATAAAGAAAAACATCATATGCAACAACACCTTCTAAAATATCATGACCGATGCAAGGAGGGAGACCCGGCTGGCACACATGAAAATATGTCAGTTCATTAAAAACTGAATTAAATTTAACCCCTTTATAATCATTTAAATCTGTGTGTTCAATATGCAGGGTTGGCAAGTTTCTTCCAAGGTGGAAAAAACCGCGGAAAAAACCATGGAAAAAACCGGCCGGAAGAAATAGGTTTCTTCCAAGTGGAAGAAATGGAAGAAACTGTTTTTCTTAAACATTTATCCTATAAATTGCAGATTTGTAAGATACAATGGATGCATTGATCTTATAAACAACTTTAAGTAACTTTAAATATACCTATACAAATTTAATAACATATTTAGTTAATAATTATGAGTTTTTTTTTATCAAAATGAGCTAATGAGCTTCGGTATCTGATGATCAAGTTCCAAAATACTCAAAATACAGTAAAAAAATCAATTTCTATTTAAACAGTATAAAGTTTTATAATTTAGACAATTTTATTTCTTTAACAGGTAATAAATAATAATTTGGTACACTTGCTTATACTTTCTGATAAAACAGCTCTTAATGTAATCGAGTTAATTAAAAGAACCAGTATGCAATAATTACTATTTACTGTATTACAAAATATCATCAAAAACTTCATTTTCCTTATAGTCACATACAGTACAGTCAACTCCCTCTAATCTGCAGATTTATTATCTGGAAATCCTTCTAATCCGTAATTGATTTTTAATCTAAAAGAAATTTACATCTCATATTTCAAAAAAATTCACATTTCTCACATTTTATTACCATGTTTTTATTAACTTCGATTCTTGTTTGTTTGTTTGTCCGGTACAAATCTTGCAATCTACTTTTAACTAATTTCCCTACTAGCTAGACAATTGAAACTTTCACAGTAACTCAGAACCCGGTGACAACACAATAGTTCGAAGTCAGATTTTCGTATAGTTTTCTTTTAATTAATTAAAATATGAAAATAATAAGCTCTTAATAGCAATAAAATAGCCATTAAAGAATTAGCTATAATTAAATTGTTGCCAAAAAAAAAAAAAAAAAAAAAAAAAATTACGAGTTCATTTTCTTTCGTCATAAAAATAAATACATTTAATTCAACAACGTGAATGTGAAAAAATTATAAAAAGTTAAATAATGCATTTCACAAAAATTGACGTCATTATCAATTTTAAAATTTTATACACATTGATAAGTGCTAATATACGTTGTTCTAAAAAGGAGAAAAATTTTATTTTTAAAACCAACTTTTTTTTTTCACTATTATTATTATTTCACTGAACTGATTCCGCATGCTTAAATATTATTTTTTAGCCTCGCGTATTTTATTAATGACTCATCAGAAAATTTAAAAACATGGTATATAAAAAGTTTTTTTTTTTTTTAAATCTTATAATTATTTATCAAACTTTTAGCATAATCCTTATTTTGAAACACAAATGGGGAAGGGGGGGGGCGAGGGAGTAACATTCTTATATTTATTATCCTGCAATTCATACAGAATAGCGCAGAAAATAAACCACTATTACATGAATGTTTAACAAAATTAATCAGCGATGAATATTATTTCCAGACTTTCAAAAATATTTTGTTTCGTATTTTTTAAATATGTTTGTTTACATTTTATAGGTACCTATTATTTAAATATCCTTAAATTATTTACCATCATATATGAATGTGAAGAATTAGTTTTATTAATATTGAAGAAATATTTATTCTAAAATTTATTAAAAATTCTCTTTCCGTTTTGATGTCTGTTTAATAATAACTGACTTTGTATCTGCAAAAGAAAACTGTTAACAAAGGCAATGATCTCTAATTTGCAAATTCCTATTATCTGCATAACCTCTGGACAAAACTTTTGAGGGATTTGACTGTAAAACAAATGAAAAGTTTTTTCGTAGCTCAATACTTCACTTTATTTTTCAACTTAAAATAGATAAATACAAACTATGGATTTTTTTTTTTTTTTGTCCTAGAGAGCTTGCAGGACAGCTTAAAAGTAGGTATCTTACTTATTGATACAGTTCATTGGGTACCAGCTTCGAGTTTATACAAAAAATTGTATCCTTAAAAAAAAAAAAAAAAGTGCAAATATTATGGCTAAAAATTCCATAATTATTATCACTTGTACTGTTTGAAGGTATAATAATATTATGAGATAGTATCTATGCAAAAAGTTCTAAAAATATTAGCATTGAAAAGTAAAAACCCATCACCTGTATATACTTAGTGTTTGTTATCAAATAACTTATTTTTCTAAAGATATTTTTAATATTAATTGAATAATAGTTTAGATTTGGCATTATATTTATACTTTGAGTTTATATAGTTCATAAATTTTAATTTTGAACATCTGTTTTGTCTTTTGGTTTGTTTCTTCCATTTCTTCCGGTTTCTTCCATTTCTTCCAGTTTCTTCCGGTTTTTTCCAGTTTCTTCCACTGTCCTGGAAGAAACTAGTTTCTTCCGGAAGAAACCCAACCCTGTCAATATGGTTAAGACAGTCTTTGTAGTTTTCAATAGTTCGCATCTCATCAAACACATAATAAAAAGTTTCTTGGAACCAGGGTTGGGTTTCTTCCGGAAGAAACTGGAAAAAACAGGAAGAAACCGGAAGAAATGGAAGAAACCAACCAGAAGACAAAACAGATGTTCAAAATCAAAATTTATGAACTAAGTCAACTCTCAAAAATCCGCAACTCTAAAATCCGCAATTCTCTAAAATCCGCATATCATTTGCAATGTAAACAAACATTGTCACTAGTGATTTGTTCATTAGTGGATTACAAAAATTCAGCTGTATTAGGAGATAAATCAATTATTAACTTATGCTGGTGAATCACCAATCACTCAGCATGTTACAGAGAAGGAAATGATAAGTGTAATTATATATAAATATCAAAAAATAAATCATGTTAATTTAGAGGAAGAAGGAGAAGACAATTTTCGTGAAGGATTTTTCTCTCACGAAGATAAATATTCAAACTTTCTCATAGCACTAACTTATGTGATTGACCAAGAATTGCTGACTTTTTTGCAAGTTATAGGAAAATAAATATGTATGAATATTCTTACTTAAACTGCTATTAATCAGACTTTTCAAAAATCTAGATAATTTGCAACTATAATGATGTATAAAAATTTTTCTTTAAATTAAATTTCATGAAATATTTGTACTTTTATTAGGCACACTTTATTTTAGCATTGTATGTATAACATATAAATTATTCCTTAAAGATTTGCTACTCAAATGAGGTTCTAAGATGTAAATAAAAGAAATTACTCTAAAATCTGCAAAATTCAGAAATCCGCAAAACACTTCGTTTTAAGCTGTGCGGATTTTTGAGAGTGTACTGTATATAAACTCAAAGCACAGATATAATGTCAATTCTAAACTATAATCCAATTTATATTAAAAATATTTTAAGAATAATATATGTTATTTGATAACAAACACTAAATATATACAGGTGATGGGTTTTTACTTTTCAATGCTAATATTTTTAGAACTTTTTGCATAGATACTACCTTATTATTATACGTTCAGTTCAAACAGTATAAGTGATAATAATTATGGAATTTTTAGCCATAATATTTGAACTTTTTTTTTTTTTTTTTTAAGGATACAATTTTTTGTATAAACTCGAAGCTGGTACCCAGTGAACTGTATCAATAAGTAAAGATACCTACTTTTAAACTCTCCTGCAACTTCTCTAGGATTTAAGAAAAAAAAAATCCATAGTTTGTATTTATCTATTTTAAGTTGAAAAATAAAGTGCAGTATTGAACTACTAAAAAACTTTTCATTCGTTTTATAGTCAACTCCCTCTAACTCTCAAAAGTTTTGTCCAGAGGATGTGCAGATTATAGGAATTTGCAAATTATGGATCATTGCCTTTGTTTACAGTTTTCTTTTGCAGATACAAAGTCAGTTATTATTAATTCATAAATAGACATCAAAACGGAAAGGCAATTTCTAATAAATTTTAGACTAAAATATTGCTTCAATATTAATAAATCTAATCTATCACATTCATATATGATGTTAAATAATTTAAGAATATTCAAATAATAGATACTATAAAATGTAAACAAACATTTAAAAAATACGAAACAAAATATTTTTGAAAGTCTGGAAATAATATTCATCACTGATTAATTTTATTAAACATTGATCTAATAGTGGTTTGTTTTAAGCACTAGTCCATATGAACTGCAGAATAATAAATACAAGAATGTTATCCCCCCCCCCCTCCTCTCCCCAATTGTGTTTCAAAGCAAGGATTAAGCTAAAGATTTAATTTTAAAAAAAGTAAAAATGTGATTTTTTTTTTTTTAAATATGAGATGTAAATTTCATTTACCATAAAAAAATCAATTACGAATTAGGAGGATTTGCAGATTATAAATCTGCGGATTAGAAAAAGTTGACTGTACGGTATATGACTACTATAAGGAAAATAAAGTTTTTGATGACATTTTGTAATACAGTAATTATTGCAAACTGGTTCTTTTAATTAACTGGATGTTTGTTAAGAGCTGTTTTATCAGAAAGTATAAGCAAGCGATCCAAACTATTATTTATTACCTGTTAAAGAAATAAAATTGTCTAAATTATAAAACTTTACACTGTTTAAATTGAAATTGATTTTTTTACTGGATTTTGAGTACTTTGGAACATGATCATCAGATACCGAAGCTCATTTTGGTAAAAAACTCATAATTATTAATTAAATATGTAATTAAATTTGTATAAGTATAATTAAAGTTACTTAAAGTTGTTTATAAAATAAATGCATCCATTGTATCTTACAAATCTGCAATTTATAGGATAAATTTTTAAGAAAAACAGTTTCTTCCATTTCTTCCACTTGGAAGAAACCTATTTCTTCCGGCCAGTTTTTTCCATGGTTTTTTCCGCGGTTTTTTCCGCCTTGGAAGAAACTTGCCAACCCTGCTTGGAACATTCTTTCTTTTGTAACTAGGCAGTACCTGCAATGGTATACCGATGTGGAGAAATTCTCGACAAATCCTCCAACTCCATGACTACCAAGATTGTCTCCAATAATCAGGGGTTAATACAGGTCGAGTTTACTACCATTTATGGGTACCTTCACAAAAATAGACCTGGCAAAAAAGGTATCTTCACAAAAATCATACAGCTAAAATCGGTACTTTCACAAAAATCTTAGTCCTCCCAGCAAAATCTAACATTTTTAATTAGCACATTTTCAAACGAAAGTAATTCGTGCATTTCTGTTGATGCGATTTGCGAAGCAAGAATCATACAGAATGTTGGTTTTAATCTACACACAAGCGTTTGTTATGGGCGAGAAACAGTGCAGCATATGTAAACTTGTGTGTATCAGTACAGACACGCTCTGAAGTTGTGGCCATAGTGTACTGATTGCTGATTCGTCAGGTGGTTTAACATTTTGGTGACTGTATGGTGATGTGTCTATCCTCCCTGGTACAAATCATGTATACTGCAGTGATACTAACACAAATAAAAACAACTTCTACTTACACTATCTCTACTGAACTGTTTACTTCAGAGTGAAGTAAGTTTTGGATTTTGGTTCCTGTTCTGCTATAAGCCTCACACTAGCTGCTGAGAGTTAATTTTATTATTCTACTTAGCAGGGCCTGATTATCGCACAGGCCAACTAGGCTTCGGCCTAGGGCACCTTTATCTAGGGGCACCAAAATAGTTTTTAAATTTAAAGTGATATTTTTGACAAAGATTTCCTAAAAAAATTTAGCTGAAAGTTAGCTAACGATAATAATCTTTAGTTGAAAATAGGGATTTTTTAAATACCTTACCCCATTTTGCCCAGCCACCCACCGTTTTCTAGATACACCACCCCTCCCTCAATTTCTTTCACTGTTCGATAATTTTATGACCATGAATTTGATTTGAAGAATGAAAAATAATTAATTTAACATTTAAAAACAGGAAAATATAAAGTTTAAAAGGTAATATTAATAACAGATTAAAAAATATATAAGATATGTAATGCATAATTTCAGTGACAAATCCCCCTAAAAATTTTTCCCTTGTCGGAAATGTCCATGTTTTAAAATTTTCCAACTCTGTAGCCCCTCTAAATATATTTAACGGTTAAAATAATGCTCCCCCCTCTCCTAAAGCTCAAATTTATAGCCATAAAATCACCGAAAAGTGATAAAAACAGGGGGCCATTCCTAAAAAACGGTGGGTGATAGGGTAAAATGGGCGTCCTATTCGGATTCTGTAGGTCATTTTACATAAGAATATGCTGAAATGTTGTCAGAGGCAACTTTCATGCCGAGCAGTGTTATCCGATTAAATTAAAAAACACAGCATTAGCTAGATTATGAAATGTACCAGTTTTTGTGGAGATTGGTTGAATGGATATAACTTTTTACAGCGGATCTAAAAATCCAGAGAAAGTTTTCCTGACAGACTTACAGTTATATAATATAAATTAAAGAACTTTGTAGCATACTAATGGAAAATATCTGTACATTTTCAATAGTATTTGGTCATGTGTTAATATTTACATATTCGCTGACTTTGTATGGTATAAATGAGATATATTAGGATTAAAAAAGAAAACAGTATTATAAAATATTAAATAATGTAAAAAATTACATTTCTATTGAAGTGAATTCCAACAGTCATAGAAAAAAGATAATATCTCCTCACCCAATAATAATACTATTGATTTGAGGTCTCTTTGCAAAAGAAATGAAAACTAATTTTTTATGATGTTGATGCCTTAATTTTGTTGCCAGCAAACTCAGTGCACAAAAAAAAAAAAAAAAAAACTCTTTTTTTTTTCGGGGGGGGGGGGCACCAAAATCATCCCGGGCCTTGGGCCCCAGCTGGTCGTAATCAGGCTCTGCTACTTAGTTCAAACTCCCCCCCCCCATACACACACAGAGAAAAAAAAAGAGTGCACTACAATTTTTCACAAAAATAAAATATAGTTAAGATTTTTCACAAAAATAGGTATTAAGTTTGAAATCTTAGATTGGCCCCTGATAATTGAAAATACTGCGCCTCGCTGAATTTTACTTCCTTCAATAACTACCCCTTTTTCCAGCAATTTTAAATCATCAACTAATCGCTTAAAAACTGATTGCCCAAAGTAAAATGCTTTTGTTTGCACAGTATCACTAGTTGCATATTATCTATTTTTGATCGATTCCAAGGGTACAGGTTTCCTAAAGTGTAATACACTGCAAGAATTTTATGTTTTTTTTTAGCAGATCCAAGAGGATTTACTGTTTCAAAGGAATCTTGATAAAGAAAATTTTTTAAGAAATTTGATTCGTTAAAAATATCATGTAATTTAAAGACAGTTCCATCAGAATAATCAGTTAATAGACTGTTGTCGTAATTTTTAATGGGATTTTCAGCTTGGAACTTGACTGAATTATTCTGTATTAGAGCTTTCAAACTTTTTAGTATAGGAACATAATGATAAAAACATTTCTTATTTAATCTGTCTCGACCTAAAAAAATGCCAACTGGTTCAACATAATTGAAATTTTTTTTTGAAGTAAGCATTTCTTAAATAATTAGATTTTAAACAGCTTTTGTCTGAATTAATAACAGATAACAAATTATTACTCTCTATAGACTTTAATATATTATTTCTTGCAAGTTCATTTATGTCAATTTTAATCAGTTCTTTACTTATACACTCTTTTACACTTTGCATGTTTAGTTCATGGAGACTTACTATTTCAGTAATTATTAAGTCTATAACAGAAGATGACAGCTGAAATTTTGATAGCAATCTCAGGCAAAATAATGCTAATGAGTTATTTACAGATTGTGGAGAGATTTTAGAATTTTCGAGCAAATTATTAGAAACTTCACTATCTTCAAAGTTCTGAAATGGACTTCCAGCAACACAATTTGATTCTTTGTAAGGTTTCAATTTTAAAGATGGGTGTTTCCTAGATAAATGGGCAGAAAATGAAGATCTTTTGTGAAATTCTATATTACAATTAAATAATGGACATTTTATTTTTTCATTATTTTTGATATGCTTTTGGAGATGCGCAATCATAGTTGATTCATCACAACAATCTTGCTGGCAAGTTTCAATCCCACATTTTAAAGATATACTATTGGAGTAATTTTCAGTTTTCTGCCTTTTATGATCTCGAGAAATATGAGCTTTGAAGGATGAATATTTAGTGTATGTTCTCGGACAACCTGAGACACTACAACTAAAATTAAAGTTCTTTACATGTTTATGTAGTTGCAGATGGCTAGCATATGATTTTAAATTAAGGAATTCTACTTTACACAGTTTACAAACAAAGTTTTTATCAGCACTCATTTTTGTTAAAAAAGCATGTATTCAAATTATGATTCATTGCATTTTCTAAGTTGATTCATGTTACTTGATCATGATATTTCAGTGATAACATACTAAGAGCAAAAATGTTTCTATTCCATTTGGTTTAGGAATTCGCGCTCTCTACAAGTGCGGGAAGCCAGAACCGTTATAATTGGGTAAAACAAAAACATATTTTGCATGATAAAAGGTCAAAAGCAAGAATTAAAGACACTACAATCAAAATTATTTTTAAAATATCGCTTATATTCAAATCAAATAATAAATATCAGGCACTTACTTCTAATCTAGTAGCATGAAACGCCATTGTTTTGAGTAAACAAACGAATCACCCCAGGCTTCACGTCACGGCTCACGACGAGGCGGTCCTTCCCTTCCATGCCGGCAGAGGGCGGCAGTTGATAAAAACAAAATGATAACGGAATATTTCCGATGTCCCAAATAAGGCTCCTATAGTTCCAATGTTTCCAGGAAATATGACGAAATTTTGTGTTTTTTAACGGAAAATGCCGGTTTGTCGTGAAAATGGATTTTTTCTGTGAAATTCAGGATAAAAATATCCGTGAATTTCAGATTATTTTTAACAGTGTAGTTTCCATCCATAATCCAGTGGTGATAAATTCGATGGTTTAGAGCTAAATTGCATTACTCCACAAAGTGGAAATACACATTAAACGTAAATTTTTTTGCCGTATTTCGGATCTACATGAAGGAAATGTTGGGCCACCAATCGTTGACTTCAAAGTGAATTTATCTTTTTTTTTTTTTTTTTTTTTTTTTTTTTTTTACGTCCATTTTATAATTTTTTTTTTTTTACTCTTGCTGAATTGACGTCAACAATGCTTTTTAGATTATACATTTTAAAAACAAATTATTCTTCTGTACATTGCAGTTTATCTAAATTATAATCAGGAGAGTTAGTTAAGTCAATAAATGCCTTGATGTAGGTTGAGGATTTTCTTAACAAATCAAATGGCCTTTACCCCCGTTTTCTGAAAACAGCAGGATTAAAGTCGTATTCAGTGAAAGCATGAAACCCGGAAAACGATGCACACAAATTTTGACATTGACCTGCGTATAATTTAGTCTCATTCACATACCTTTGGATATTTCCTGTTGTAAGCAGGATATGTATTTTCAACTTACTTTAGACATGCATCATATTTACTAGTAATATAACCAAAATATCGGTATAAGAGCATCGTATAGTGACATTTGCATCAAAATTCAATTGGAAAACATGAAATAATATTTCTGTATCTGCTTCTTTGTGTTTTAGGCTGTACAGATATTCCATGTTTCTCAATATTATTTCATTTTTCTTTTAAATATTTTATTATGATTTATAATTAACGAAAACGCTTCTCCCACCTATAAATAAAGCGTAGCGATCTTTTTGTCAATCTTTATTTTGAAACTGTACTAAAGAATCTTTAAAATTTATATTCTTTAATCCAGAAACAAAATTTGCAGGTCGTGTTTAATCAGGATTGTCTATAGAAAAATTTAGTCCCCATGTCCTTCCTCTTAAGGAATGCTTATGATCTTCTTTTGATGGAGAAAAACATGAATCGAAGGTTATTGTGATTGTATGTGCCGTAGTTGAAGTAAAAATTGACAATAATTCCATGGAAATATTACCAAAGGTCAATGGAACGTTTGTCATTGCATTGAAGATGAAGTAACCATCGAATATCCTAACGTCACAAACTCCTGGTGGATTACTGTCGATATCCCTTTCCAATATTTTCAATAATACCGATTTATCTGTCTTACAAATGGCTCCATTAAGGTTGGACTTCGCTGACGGAACTGGCGTTAATGCATAAGTAAGAACAACTTCTATCTTTAATGTATGATTCACAGCAAGTAAGTATAATTGGCCAAATAAGTCGCGCTGCATCCGCACTTCAACCAATTTAATAGACACTGTCATTTTTACTTTCTTCTATATGTAATATAGAGAAAGTATTGGATTAGCGAAAATTTTCGACCTCCGTCTTTTGACGGATCTACACGTTTTGGGATGTCCTGAACACGAATTGATAGTTTTTAAAAAATGTCTGTCTGTCTGTCTGTCTCTGTGTGTGTCTGTGTGTCTGTCTGTATCATTTTTTTGTGGACGCTGTATCTCACGAACATATGAATGAAATTTAACCAAACTTGGTATTTAGTTGCACCCTGACATGAACTGGTGCCCATTAGATTTGGGGATCAATAGCTCAACAGGTGGCGCTGTAATCGCATTTTATGCAAATTTTTAACATTGCAGCATAGGACAAAATTCCGTATAAATGGGCATAATGAGAGTTATTTTAAACTTGTGATTGTAAAATTAATTTGAATTATTGATGATAGTAGTAGTTAACTAGGAAAAAAAAATTGTGCATGGGGGGGGGGGCATCGGTTCCCCCCCTGGGGGGGGGAAGTACCCCCGGGGGGGGGTTAAATTTTGAAGATGGGTATCATTCGAAAGATCTCGTCAATACCTTTAAAACGAATGGTTGAACCATAAATCTGTGATAATTTAAAACAAAGTTATCGATTTTTTTTACTTTTAACAAAAAAAAAAAAAAAAAAAAAAAAAAAAAAAACAGAAAAAAAACTCGATTTTTTTTTTTTTTTTTTTTTTTTTTTTTTTTTTTTTTTTTAAATTATTGTTAGTGATTGAATATGTATTAATTTTCACAAAAAAAAAAAAAAAAAAAAAAAAAAAAAGGGGAAAAAAATTTATTTATTTTATTTTTTATTTTTTTAATATTGTTACTGATTCAATATGTATAGGAAAATATAGAAGAAAGTCTTGTGGTGGCCACAACATACTAGTTTACTTTCTTCTATATGTAATATAGGGAAAGTATTGGATTCGCGAAAATTCCACTTTTTGATGGATTTACATGTTTTGGGATGTGGAGAACACGAATTAATAGTTTTTAGAAAATGTCTGTCTGTCTGTCTTTCTGTCTGTCTGTATCATTTTATTGTGGACGCTGTATCTCACGAACCAATGAATGAAATTTAACCAAACTTGGTATTTAGTTGCACCCTGACATAAACTGGTGCTGATTAGATTTTGGGATCAATCGCTTAATAGGTGGCGTTGTGATCGCATTTTATGCAAATTTTTAACATGGCAGAATAGGACAAAATTCCGTATAAATGGGCATAAAGAGAGTTATTTTACACTTGTGATTGTAAAATTAATATGAATTATTGATAATAGTAGTAGTTAGCTAGGAAAAAAATTTTGTGCATGTGGGGGCATCGGTTCCCCCCTGGGGGGAAGTACCCACCCGGGGGGGCAAAGTTTCAAGATGGGTATCTTTCGAAAGGTCTCGTCAATACCTTTAAAACGAATGGTTGAACCATAAATCTCTGATAATTTAAAACAAAGTTATCGATTTTTTTTACTTTTAACAAAAAAAAACTTAAAAAAAAATCGCATTTTTTTTTTTTTTTTTTTTTTTTTTTTTTTTTTTTAACGAAATTTAACCAATCTTGGTTTTAGTTGGTCCCCGACATAAACTGGTGCTGATTATGTTTGGGAATCAATAGCTCAACAGGTGGCGCTGTGATAGCATTTTATCTAAATTTTTAACATGGCAGAATAGGACAAAAATTCGTATAAATGTGCATAATTAGAGTTGTTTTAAACTTGTGATTGTAAAATTAATATGAATTATTGATAATAGTAGTATGTAACTAGGAAAAAAAATTTCTGCATGGGGGGGGGCATCGCTTCCCCCCTGGGGGGAAGTACCCCCCCCGGGGGGGATAAATTTTCAAGATGGGTATCTTTCGAAAGGTCTCGTCAATACCTTTAAAACGAATGGTTGAACTATAAATCTGTGATAATTTAAAACAAAGTTATCGATTTTTTTTTACTTTTAACAACAACAAAAAAAAACTTAGAAAAAAAATCGTACTTTTTTTTTTTTTTTTTTTAATATTGTTACTGATTGAATATGTATAGGTAAATATAGAAGAAAGTCTTGTGGTGGCCACAACATACTAGTTTTCTTTTGGATAGTAACCGCAAAAGTTGAAACTTAACATTCAGCAATACATTTTTCAAATCTTTGAGGATTAAAACTGCATTCATCAATATAATTTTCTCGCTGTTCATTCCCTAGACTTTCAGTGTTCAGTAAAATTTAGCTACAGTTTCTGGCGCTGCTTGACTACTCGATAGATTGAATAAAGTGTTAACATCAAAATTATTGGAAGAGAGATCATTTGTTTTCAAGTGAGATATTAAATTCTCAAGTTCAGCAGCATATTTATTATTCTATTTTATTCAGACCTGCAGTAATGTCTTAACATTTTTGTAAGCCTGCATTTTCCATTACCTGGCTTATAATTGCTGTGCGGATACTGTGAATTCTACAACAACGCAAGATGAAATGATATTGGTTTAAGGGATTATGCCCGCTAATCATTTCGCTGCTTCAGCATTTATTGTTTGTTCCAACGTTAGATCTACAGGTAGTCTGGAAAACGATTAATCAGTTCATTTAACTTGATATGATCCTTCTTGAAACTTTAACTTTAATTATGGATGAGTGATGTGCGCGTTTATTAATTTTAGTTCCCCATCATACTATAGGTATGGGGAACTTAGGTAATCGTGAAAATTTTCGATCTCGGTTTTTTGACTTTTCTACACGTTTTCAGGTGTGAGGAATCCGAAAATGACAAAATTTCTATGGTGTCTGTCTGTAGGGTGTCTGTTAGTGTGTCAGTGTGTCAGTCCGTTAGTATGTCAGTCCGTTAGTGTGTTAGTCCGTTAGTTTGTTAGTCTGTTAACACGATATCTCACGAACAAATGATCGCAGATAGGTCAGATCAGTTTTAAAATATTACTTTCGACACTGGAAAGAACCCTAATTATTTGCAACATTCGAATTTAAAAACTTCGTAAGTTATTAGAAATTTACGATTTTCTTAACATGGGAGAATAGGACGAAAATTCACTTAAACGTGCATTTAATGGAAACTTTTTACTGTAAAAATGTCAGACCAGTTTTAAAATATCAGTTTTGATGCCGGAATAAACATCAGTAACTATAAATATGCTACTTTGAAAATTTCGCAAGTTATTGGAAATTTACGAATTTTTTAACATGGCAGTATAGAGCAAAATTTCACATAAACGTCAATTTTGAGAGATATTTTCATCGTAAAGATGTCAGACTACTTTTGAAATATTATTTAGGACACTGGCATGATTATTAAGGACTATGAATTTTTCAATATAATTATTTCGTAAGTTATTGGAAATTTACGAATTTCTTAACATGGCTGAATAGAGCAAATTTTCATATAAACGTCAATCTTGAGGGATATTTTCATCGTAAAGATGTCAAACCACTTTCGAAATATTATTTAGGATACTGGAATAAATATCATAGACTACGATTTTTCAATTTAAAAAATTCGTAAGTTATTTGGAATTTACGATTTACTTAACATGTCAGAATAAGGCAAAATTGAGCATAAATTTCCATTTTTAAATCGTAAATACATTAGACAACTTCAAAATTACATTTATGATATTTGTTTGAACATGATTGAATACAAATATTCTAATAGGAAAATTTCGTAAATCATTCGTAATTTACGATTTTATCAACATAGCGAAATTGTAAATTTTTCATATAAATATGAATTTTGAGGATTATTGCATTGGAAATAGTAGGATGAAAACTAAACAACGAAATTGACCCTGATAAAATAAATTAATATATTAGAATAAGATATATATATCGAAGTGAACGGTGGATAGCCTATTAGGCGGGGATTTCATTCTGTCATAATATCAAGCTTTGGTCAAATTCATTTCTTTTAACATGATTATAATATGTCTCGCACTAGAAATTTATGAAAATATAAATATGATGGGGAACTGAGCAGAGTCCACCTATGCCAACTAGTTTTATGATACATGACTGCGCATCATGAATAATTTTACTGATTAAAAAATATATATATATATATTAGCTATTTTCAGTAATATATATTTTAAAAATTCTATATCTCTCTTTATGATGCTTCGACACAGTAGTAAATAATAATTGATTAAATTAATAAAAATCATAAAAACATTGTGCAGTTTTGAAATGCTTGCCATCTAGTGTTAGCTGTAAATACCTTTCATATTTTTGAAATAAATATAATACTTCTTTATTTGTGATTTTATTATTAACGTATTTCTCAGATTTAAATTCCAGTATATAGACTTTCATTTCCAATGAAATTTCAATTTTTCTTTTATTATTATTATTATTATTATTTGTTTAATGTAAAATTTAAAGAGCTAACGATAACATTGGAAGCATCCTTTTACAACGATTGTAGTGTTGACATGATATATGTAAAAGTATTAACGGATCCACTTGCCAACAACTCAACGGTAATCGTAACATTAATTAACCCACAGCTATAAATGAATTTTCCAACTGTTTTGAAATACACCATGATCATGTGAAAAGAGCCAAAATGAATAAAGAAATTGTCAAACCGCGGCTTTTCACTGTTTTGTATCTGCGTAGCAACTTTTGCAATAGCGAAATCGTAAGTCAGTTACATGTAAGGTTCTTTACATTCTAATGCAATTTGTTGACTCTGTTTCATTGTTTCCAATACTGCAGAATTTTTCGTTCATGAATCGTTGATTGTCGTTAAATATGAAATTTTTTGTGTAGGAACTGTATCAATATGGATTAAACTGTTATAACGCACCTAGGATGGTGTTTGGGGGTAATTTTAAATAATGAGAAACTAACCAACTGAAATCGACATATTTAAATGCGTGAATATTATCATGAACTTTTAATAGCAAATATCCAACGACTCTAAAGTTTCTTGTACTCTAGGTTTTATATTATAAGCATACAAATCATATGTTTCTGTATCAAAAGTTCATCGTCTGTTTCTAGAATTTGTGCAAGAATCAATCTAAACTATCTTAATGTAAATTGGTTTTAATATTATCATGGTTATTATTGCGTACACTTTGGAATATTATTCCGACAGTGTCGTGCAAAGTACCTTATCATTGACGCTTGAGGTGTTAACAAATCTATCAAAATTATTGAATGCTAAATTAGTACGTAGATTGCATGAACGAATTGAAATTACTTAATATATATATATATATATACAGTCTCTTATTGGGGTTCATTTTCTAACCAACAAGTTTTTTTTTTTTTTTTTGTTAAATTCTTGAAGCAAATCTTGCAACTCCACAAACGAAAAAGCAAGCAGTACAGTTTCGCCCACTTTTAAATTCCCCATAAATTTTTATGCCTTTCTCGTCCCAATTTAGTTTCTTTCTTTTTTTTTTTTTTTTTTTTTTTTTTTTAATTGCTTGAAAAATGCATTTCAAAGAGAGCTATCGAATTTTTTCCCACAATTTGTTCAATTTTTTTTTAATGTTAAAATTACATTTATTAAAAAATAAATTAAGATAAAAAGGAGATAAAAGTAAAGTATAAAAAAATAAAAATAAATAAAAAATATAAAAAAACGCGCGCATCACACAATTTTTACTTTTCAGAGTAGAAAATTAAACTAGTATGTTGTGGCCACCACAAGACTTTCTTCTATATTTACCTATACATATTCAATCAGTAACAATATTAAAAAAAAAAAAAAAAAAAAAAAAAAAAGTACGATTTTTTTTCTAAGTTTTTTTTTTTTTTTTTTTTTTTTTGTTAAAAGTAAAAAAAAAATCGATAACTTTGTTTTAAATTATCACAGATTTATAGTTCAACCATTCGTTTTAAAGGTATTGACGAGACCTTTCGAAAGATACCCATCTTGAAAATTTATCCCCCCGGGGGGGTACTTCCCCCCCAGGGGAGGAAGCGATGCCCCCCCCCCCCATGCAGAAATTTTTTTTTCTAGTTACATACTACTATTATCAAAAATTCATATTAATTTTACAATCACAAGTTTGAAACAACTCTTATTATGCACATTTATACGAATTTTTGTCCTATGCTGCCATGTTAAAAATTTAGATAAAATGCTATCACAGCGCCACCTGTTGAGCTATTGATCCCCAAACATAATCAGCACCAGTTAATGTCGGGGACAAACTAAATACCAAGTTTGGTTAAATTTCGTTAAAAAAAAAAAAAAAAAAAAAAAAAAAAAATGCGTTTTTTTTTCTAAGTTTTGTTTTGTTAAAACTAAAAAAAATCGATAACTTTGGTTTAAATTATCACAGATTTATCGTTCAACCATTCGTTTTAAAGGTATTGACGAGATCTTTCGAAAGATACCCGTCTTGAAACTTTGCCCCCCCGGGTGGGAACTTCCCCCCCGGAGGGGGGGGGAACCGATGCCCCCACATGCACAAAAATTTTTTACTAGTTAACTACTACTATTATCAACCTGATCTTTCGAAAGATACCCATTGTTAAAATTTACCCCCCCTGGGGGTATTTCCCCCCTAAGGGGGGGGAAGCGATGCCCCCCATGCAGAAAATTTTTTTCCTAGTTACATACTACTATTATTAATAATTCATATTAATTTTACAATCACAAGTTTAAAACAACTCTAATTATGCACATTTATACAAATTTTTGTCCTATGCTGCCATGTTAAAAATTTAGATAAAATGCTATCACAGCGCCACCTCTTGAGCTATTGATCCCCAAACATAATCAGCACCAGTTTATGTCGGGGACCAACTAAATACCAAGTTTGGTTAAATTTCCTTAAAAAAAAAAAAAAAAAAAAATTGCGATTTTTTTTTCTAAGTTTTTTTTTGTTAAAAGTAAAAAAAATCGATAACTTTGTTTTAAATTATCACAGATTTATAACCATTCGTTTTAAAGGTATTGACGAGACCTTTCGAAAGATACCCATCTTGAAACTTTGCCCCCCCGGGTGGGTACTTCCCCCCCCCATGCACAAAAATTTTTTCCCAGTTAACTATTACTATTATCAACGAGACCTTTCGAAAGATACCCATCTTGAAAATTTACTTCCCCGGGGGGTACTTCTCCCCCAGGGGGGGGGGGGGAACCGATGCCCCCACATGCACAAAATTTTTTTCCTAGCTAACTACTACTATTATCAATAATTCATATTAATTTTACAATCACAAGTGTAAAATAACTCTCTTTATGCCCATTTATACGGAATTTTGTCCTATGCTGCCATGTTAAAAATTTGCATAAAATGCGATCACAACGCCACCTATTGAGCGATTGATCCCAAAATCTAATCAGCACCAGTTTATGTCAGGGTGCAACTAAATACCAAGTTTGGTTAAATTTCATTCATTGGTTCGTGAGATACAGCGTCCACAAAAAAATGATACAGACAGACAGACAGACAGACAGACGGACAGACAGACATACAGACAGACAGACAGACAGACAGACAGACAGACAGACATTTTCTAAAAACTATTAATTCTTGTTCTCCACATCCGAAAACATGTAAATCCATCAAAAAGTGGACTTCGAAAATTTTCGCGAATCCAATACTTTCTCTATATTACATATAGAAGAAAGTAAAAATAGCGTATTGCGGCAACATTTCTGTATGAAAACGAGGAATGAACGGATCGGTTTTGCGACAGTTTCAACACTAATAAAATTATCGCCAGCCTTTTGTTTAACGGGAATAAGTCGTCCGTTGAACCATGTAAATTGCTAGACTGCGCTCGGATATTTTTACACCATGTTACTACATTCATGGCCTCGGCTGATAGTCTATCCACCACGACCAAAGCAGCTGACGGTTATTTTCCCATTATTTGATTTATGAAGAATTATATATATGAGTTTCGGGCGGTATAAAATAACTTTATTTTTTGCAGGTTGGGTCTAGACTGACGTATAACCCACCACTTCCCAGGTGGCTCACGGTTATTTTCTTACTGTATAAATAATCCCCTAAACCAAATTTGGAGCAGTATAAAATAAACTTTTTTTTTTTTTTACTAGTTCCAGGCCCTCCTACCCCTACCCCCACCGCGCATGCGACGACTGACGCGCAATTTGGTTACTATTGATACCTAAACAATTAATGGAAATTAGAATTGGTCGGTATAAAATCACTACCAAAATTGAAGTGCTGCCTCCCGTACTATATATATTCACTCTTAAAATAAAAAACAAATAAATAAATAAATAAAAAAGACACACCAAGAAGGAATAATGCAAATTAAACAAAATGACATGCATTCAGTTATCGAAGGAAAATTAAAAATTTTAAAGTTTGTCTGCCATCGAATGATCATGTAACGATCAAATGAACATGAAATCGAATGAGCCATGGAATGAGTATGATATTGACTGCAGAGCATCTTAATTGCGCAAGTAGCAAAATATTAAAAAGGAGAATTTTTGATTCCAGATTATAAATTCTTTGAACATTTTATTCCGTCTACTCAGATAGACAATAATTATGCCTCGAGTATAGGTGCGCAAACAATATGCGCTGATCTCATCATTTGAGAGAGGTATGTAGTTCGGCTGAAAGAAGCCGTCTTGTCTAATCTGCGAATTGTTTGACAATTGCATAGAATAGATAATAACTTATGACTTAGATAATAACTTAGATGAAATTGGCGGAACGGGTGGACTATGGCCGAACACAGCGTCAGGGAGGAAGCAGTTGGCCTAGAGAGAGGAAAGAAATTGCTTCTGCAACATTATTTTGGCCAGCAAAATCGCGAGATCTCTCTCCCACTGAGGGCGTTTTGAGCATTATGAAAAAAGTGCTATAATCAATTTGGGATTTTGCTAATCCAACGCAGCAATTGGAATTTGCACGATATCTTGCCTCGCACACATCTAGCCTAGCACTATCTTGCCTAGCACATCTGCCAAATCTATTAATTAAAGACAAGCCAAATAACTGCCTACATAAGGGCAAGAAGTGGACCAACACGTTATTGACTTGTTTCCTTTTTGATTCTTTTCTCTTGTTTAAATCATCCAAATTTTCTGAAACTGTAACCATTTGATTTTCTCTACACGTATATCGCATCTACCGATTTTTGTCCCATTCGGATAACTCCTTGGTGCGCCATTTTTACTTTATTTAATTATTATTATTATTATTATTATTTTTTTTTTTTCGATTCAATATGTAATTAAATTTTATACATACATACCTAACATTTTAAAATGAAACATCAATGTATCGGAGGGAATATATATATATATATAGCCTTTTAAATATTCATCCAATTGTTAGAATCAATTGCAGTTTCAAGTTGCCCAAAGCAGGAGTCATTTTGGAATTCTAATGTTGCCACAAAAAAGGATACTAAAATGCTAATAATATGGGATTCTGAAGATTTGGTCATAGTGTTTTACATAAAATCCGTCAAGAATTATGAAAAAAAAATATTAATGTTCTTAAGGATATAAATATTTTTATGGTAAGCTTTTTTTAAGTGTGAGTTATATTTTTATTTATTTACTAGCAGGCTACGCCCGCTTCGCTGGTCACTATATTTAAATGAATTTTCAAAAGAATTGGAATTTTTTTTTTTTTTTTTTTATATCACATTATAAGTAAAAACTTATTTCCCGGACACTTCGATCAGGGTATTTATCTTCGACATGTGTATCTTCTGTTATATAAGAACTACGATTTTAAATGTGACTGTATCTCAGCATCTATTATATGTTTTTGTTTTTGAACCATGTGTATTACGACTGTACTACTACCAGTATAACAAAATAAAATAAAAAGTACATTTTCTTTTATAAGAAATTAAATAAATGAAAAACAAATAAATTTTAATCAGTTTATTCCTTTTCCACTATATACTACCATTTTTTCCTTCAATAAATATTATAAATTACAAAAAAAATATTTTAAAGGAATTAATTTAAAATGAAAAATAAAAAGTTGTTATACTATAAAAAATATACATAAACATTACAATTTATTTATAATGCATTAATATTTAATTTTCAATAATTAGAAAAAATTAAAAAAAAAAGAATTTCGACTTCAAATGAATGTATTAAATAAAAAATAAATAGTGAAATAACCGTTGCTAAGATACGCAGACGATTACAATCAAAGAAACAAATTTATGAAAAATGAAGCATTAAAGCCAATACTTAAAATCGGAAAAACATTAATTTAAAAAATTCAAATTCAAAATTCGAAAAAATCTCGATGGGGCACACCTGCAGGGGTCCGAGGTACTTATATGCCAAATTTGGAAGCTGTGCGATCAATAGTGTGAGCACCAGAGCGCAGACAGACACACAGACACAGACACACACACACAGACACTTCTCTTTATTTATATAGATTTATTTATTTTTATCAAAAATAAAGAAACAAATAAAGTAAAAATATCTCTTGTTTTTACAATACAGTTAATATGCATTTCTTCCTTTTTAATGCTTGTGTGGTTTATTTGTATTTACAAAGAGTTAAAGGGATTTGCATTTCAAAATATTTCAAAGTATATGTTGCAGAATATATATATATATATATATATATATATATATATATATATATATACACTCACTCTTTTTAAAAGTCATGTAATTATTAATATTTTTGAAAAATTCATATATTTTCATAATTAAAATATAATCTAAATTACTAGACATTTTTTTTTTTCATCTGTATGTCTATATACCTACAGTGTTTCTCAGAAAATTAAAAAAAAAAATATTTTCAACAACATCTATCTCTTTCACGATAATATTTAACTATTACAACTTCTTGAACGAGAAATATATCTTCTTTAAATTAAATTTATGTTTATTTGCTATTCAGCAAAGCTATTACTCATATTTTACATCATTTAAATTCCCAAAAAGGAATAGTATGAAAAAGTTAATAAAATATGGGTTTTCACTCTGAAAACTTGAGATAAATTGCTTTAAAGTAAACTTTTGACATATATATATAATTTAGAACTGAAACATAGTATTACAAATATCAAATTTTTTATCTAGGAATGTAATAATGATATCGATAGTATTGGTTCTCAAATACAAAAGTAAAAATAATTAATATATCAATCGTAAAAGATTTATTTCGAATTTAGGTTTTTACACTTTTAACCATGGTTTTGAATTTCTTTTCACTAATCGTATAAAGAAGCTGTACATTAGTCACTGTACACTGAAATAGGGAAATTTTCGAAAAAAAAAAAAAATGGTTTGATAATTTATAATCTTTCATTATTTGGTTTATACTATTTTTATGGAATTTCTGTAGTAAAAAAGTATAATAAAATATATATTATATTTTTTAATGGGTATAATTCTGTATCCCGGCGTTGAATGGCGGCATGTCCATTTTGTGAAAAGCTTTAACATGATATAATTTATGTGTTTAAGCAATAATGTCCAGTTACTATAAAAGAGATAAGAACAATGCAAAATAAAACTATACCATTTTTCTTTATTCATGCCAAATTTATTTCATTGTAACACATCAAAAGTACAGTCGGTAACAAAAGTATCCGAATACTAGCAAAAAATTCCTATGTAAAAAAGGTAGAGTTAATATTATTTTGTTAAATAAATCCTTATCGAATCTTGTTCTTAGACTGAGTAAGAACATGATTCGACAAGGATTTATTAAAAAAAAAAAAAAACAGTATTAACTCTACTTTTTTTTTGGAATTTTTGCTAGTGTTCGGATACTTTTGTTACCGACTGTATGATAGTAGTTATTTTACAAAATTGACCTTTCTCTCCGTTGTACAGAATTAAGTATTATTTTATCGATACATATAGAAACTATGCATTTTTTTTATACTTAGTAAAATGTTCCATAAACGAATGATGTGTTATTAATATGTTATTACAAATGAACTAGCTGCTCTCAGTGACCATTTGATGAGCTATCATAAAGAACTTTAAAATTTTCAGATATCAATCTAACGTACGACCCCACTCCTTCTTTCCCGTGAAGTGCAAATTACTGAAATTTCTTTAAAAGTGTACATGTATTTTTGTATTTTAAACAAAGAATTTTATAGCTATACAGTTTTTTATTCGCAAAATCATGAAATATGTAAAATCATTTTCGCCCCTTACAGTTCTAGCTATGAATTTCTGACATGCTTTTTTAGAGAGACATACTCTTTATTATTATTTTTTATTTGTGATTAAAGGGTACGTGGAAACGCGTCCTGCATTCTCACTTCCAGTGAAAGATTAATTTAATTCCCAGGTAATCGTATCGGTTACATTTTAAAGCAAGTGCCTTATAGATATTGACTTGATTATGTGATATATAGCTTGTCTCATTGTGATATGAAGGGAAATCTGCAATCACATCATGCACCTCGCTTCCTCCACTTGCATGATAATTTATTAAATTCCGGAATTTATTTTAAAAGTATATATATATATATATATATATATATATATATATATATATATTACATTTTTAATAAAAGAACTTACAGGCAGTGCTGCCAGATTTGAGGGAAATTTTTATTCAACATCCACCGTTAAATTTTACTTGTAACGGTCATCTAATTACATAGACGATTTCTGTGAAAGATGTTTCGAAACAATTAGCAAACTGTTTCAATTAAAATGTAGTGGTGGGTGTTAAATAAAAATTTCCCTCAATCTGGCAGCACTGCTTACAGGTAGTAATTTTTTTTTTTTTTTTTTTTTTTTTTAAGATGTATAGTTGAATGTCAAAATTACGTTTTGTCCCCTTCCCTTTTCAGATTACAGTCGTAAAATTCATCTTGAAAATACCTTATATGCAAAATTTTTCTAAATATGTTGATATATTTTGCTAAAATAAAAGAAAAAGAAAGTATTGCTTTCAATCAATCCTTGTCATTTAAAAACAAATTTTTATGTAGAAATAAAATCATTGAAAGTTTATTTTTGTTTATATTTTTCTATTGTAATCATTTGTATCAAATTAAGTTATTAAATGTTAGCTCATTTACTCTAAATATAAATACCCTCATTTAAATTAGACTACCACCAGAATTTACAAACAAATTAAATACAAGAAATAAATGACCTTTCCACTATGTAGCAAAAGAAAAAAAAAAATGTTCGAAAAAATTACCGAATGTGTTTTTACAGTTGAGACTTAGAAATTGCGTGCCCACGACCAAAAAAGTGCGTGTTACGGGTTTAAATGTTAATTAAAATCAGTGTACACTGGGATGCTAAAACATGTGGAAGGGAAAAACGCAGCTGAATGCGGCGTGTACCTGAAGCGAGATCAGTAAATTCAATAGAAACTTATATATATATATATATATATATATATATATATATATATATATATTAATATTTTAAATTGATATAAAAATGTAATTAATTAAAATAATTAAAAAAATATAAACATTATAATGAACAACACGGACAAAGCTTACTGTTACAAATTTAAAATTTGCTATGAATGACAAAAACATTTTCATTCAAACTCTCAATAATTTCTAAAGATTTCATTAAATTAAAAATAAATCCAAAGATCCATTTTATGATTTACTACTTTTTTGTTATGTAATTTATTAAAATACGTAAGATAAAATATAAAAAGGAAAAACCCTTTTAAAGTTAAGTATATATTAATAAACAAGTTGTGATACATTAAAAATAGAGTAAGATTTTTAATTTATCCTGATGAGAAAATATCAACTTTCACAAACAAACAAACATCTTAAAAATATTTCTTTCTTAAAATCTAACTTGAGGCTATGTTTTATTAATGATTTAGTTGCATATAAACTTATAAATGATATACTTACATATTATATACATATTATATCACATATTTTTTTTATTGAATAACTATTCATACAACTAGCCACTTTTAATGAAAAAAATGCTAATGAAAATTTTAACAAAGAAATAGTATGATATTTTAAATATATGTATTTAATATACATTAAATGTTTAAATCTGTTTGTTAAAAAAAAAAAAAAAAAAAAACTTATTATCATTAAACATTTGTTAAGCCAAAGGAAATGTTTTAATGTAATTATATATACAATACTGCTGACGATATATATATATATATATATACATTTTAAACCATACAACTTCAATGCTTTAAAATTAGTTTAAAAATTGCTTTAGGAAAATAAGAGGGGCGATACTTGCATTTAGAATAGTAATTTTCATTTAGGTATCTAATGTTTCAATTCGTTGTGAGTGTCACAAAAGGGTAACTTCAATCTAGCAAGCATAACTCGCAATACGTGGCGCTCTTTTCCTCAGTTATATCAAGACTGTGCATATCCAGAACATTGAGAACAATGAAGACTTAATAATGTGGAAGTCTTTAGAACAATAATGTCGCGATAACGCTTGTAGCTAAAGAAGGCAGTCAATGTGAACATTATATTTCAAACACGTTCCAGTTTTAGTAGTTATACCTTTCTAATATCGTCTGGAATAATTTTATAGGAAATTTTCGCTTTTATATACCTTAGAGATTTTTACATATGCATAAAACAATGCATCAAAGTATTCTACCTATGCTTTCCTTTTTCTAACAGCCTTTTATTAATTAAAATCTAACTTAAGTACTTTAAATTTACGATTCAAAGAAGAATGCGTTCTCATGTCCCATCCATACGAACAGAGGCACTGTTGCGTTGCTCAGAAGTATAAATTTAATCTTCTTTCGCATCTTTTAAATTTTCCATTTCAGTAAATTATCAATTATTCTAAAACATGAAATTCTCTTATTTCACCTCGTATATTAAAAGCCAGATTTTTAGAAATAACAAAATTATTGAAAAAAAAATATTCTAATAAGAATTTTATTAATGGATTATTATTAAATATACAGTATAACATGATTCGATAAAATTAATTTTTTGTATTAAATATTTCTCAGAGTATAATTAGAATAACATTTATCATACATAAAAATTTCTACTTTACAAACATAATCATTAGTCTTTTGAATTTAGTGACTATTTGAAAAGTTATTTTCTAGCGCTGCAATGCATTACTTTGATGGCCAGAATTATTAGAACTATTTAATTTATAAATAGTGCACACTACAGCCATGCATTCGGTAATTAAACTGCATCCATTTTGTAAAATATTATCCTGAGATACTTCAATAGCAAACACTTCTGTGGTATGAATGCTCCTATTTATCCCAAAGTTGTTTCTCAAAACGCATCACCTATACTCTAAATTTGAATATATATTTATATATATGGAATGAGAATAATCTGCTTTAAATGAATAAATTAGGAATCAATTATAAATTTATCAATGAAGCTTATTTGGAAATATCTCGTTTCAACGTTGTGTTCGCATGTATAATACTCCGTTCTATTTAGGTAATTCTTTCTCCGTACTTTATTTTTTATGTCAATGAGCACATATATATACTTTTATTTTTATTATATATATATATATATATATTTTAGTTTAATTATAATTAGGATATTCTTCAATATTATATTTATGTAATTTCATTCTCTGTTTTTAATAAGGACATTCTTCTTTAAGTATGTTACAGATGAGCATTATTCTTCATTTTACTTTTTATTTACTGGATTTTTATAGAGGTCATGTTTCAGTGAGTAGTACGGTTGTTTCATACCGTTATTAAAACTAATATTGGTTACTTTTTTACTCAGATTCTTTTAAATATGTAACTTGCTGTTTTTAATTTAGTAATTTATGAACTTGTTTTGGTTGTTTTGGATTTTTCTTACATTTTATCATATGTTTTCCTATTTCTACTACTTTGTTGTAATATATTTATATATATTAGAATTTTCCGCGCAAAATATATCTGCGTAATAATACCTACATATCTAATATGATTTTCAGAAAAATCACCTTAATAAATCACTAGAAATTTCGGGATTTTTACATATATATATATATATGTGTGTGTGTGTGTGTGTGTGTGTGTGTGTGTGTGTGTGTGTGTGTGTGTGTGTGTATGTATATATTCAAAAAAAGAAGTTAAAACTTTTATACTTGCATAAATATTACTTTTTTTTCTGTTAGGTTAAGAATTTTTAAAATTAAATTGAATTATTTTTTATTAAAAATCTAATACTTATATTTGACGTAATTAAATTACCATTTTTCCGTACTAAATAAAATTTCCATAGATAACAAATCTATCTACAAAATAAATTACTTTATAAAAAGAAATAACGTTCATTATACATATAATTAATGGAAAATCTAAAATTGTACATATTTTCGAATTCAAAAATTTTTATTTTATGATGATTTCCATTCATTTCAGAAATATTTATTCCACTTTTATATATACTGTTTTAATAATTATGAAATAGTAATAAGATATAATAAAATATCTTTCAGCATATCACATAATTTTAAAAAAACTTTAATAAAATTTATTTCCAACGTTTCGGTTAAAATTCATCTTTAACCATCTTCAGGGAAGAATGATGTTTAAAAACCATAAATATAGACAATTTAAGTCATTCTATGAAACCACAAATACAATTTCAAGGAAATTAATAGATGATTACATAAAGTATAAAAAATACTATAAGATTTTTAAAAAATGAGCTAAAATCACTTAAAAAACTTGAAACATGATCACTACAAGAAAAAGAAAACACTTAAAGAAAACGGAGCCAAAAGTATCATACAGCGGAGTTGCCAGAACGAAAAACAATAGCAGGGTAACCATAAATTATTTCAGGCCTAAAAAATAAGCCAAATTGAGGGGGCGGGGTTATGGATAATGAATCGTTATAAATTTCGGATTTTCTTTTAATAACTTCAAATGATTCATAAAGAAGAGCTTGGTTTCTATTGTCAGTATTGTAAATTATCCTGGCATTTTCAAAATCGGGTTCGATGAGACTAGTGTAATAAGTAAGTAAAAAAGCTGTGTTGGGTCTGTTATATTTTAAATCTGCAATATGTTCCCTCATTCTATTATAGAAAGGTCTATTGGTCATGGTCATCCCTATATAATAGTTAGTTTTATGGGTGATAAAATTATTAGAATCAAATTATTAGATCAAATATATATATATTTTTTAAATAATAAAATAATACAAAACTAACTATTATATAGAGATGACCAATAGACCTTTTTATGTTAGAATTAGGGAACATATTGCAGATTTAAAATATAACAGACCCAACACAGCTTTTTCACGTACTTATAATACTAATCCCATCGAACCCGATTTTGAAAATGCCAGAGTAATTTACAATACTGACAATAGAAACCAAGCTCTTCTTTGAGAATCATTTGAAATTATTAAAGGAAAATCCGAAATTTGTAACGATTCATTATCCATAACCCCCCCCCCCTCCCCTCAATTTGGCTTAATTTTTAGGCTTGAAATAATTTATGGTTACCCTGCTATTGTTTTCGTTCAAGCAACCCCGCTGTATGATACTTTTGGCTCCGTTTTCTTTAAGTGTTTTTTTTTTTCTTATAGTGATCATGTTTCAAGTTTATTTAAGTGATTTTAGCTCATTTTTTTAAAATGTATATAGTATATTTTTATAATTTATGTAATCATCTATTAATTTCCTTGAAATTGTATTTGTGGTTTCATAGAATGACTTAAATTGTCTATGTTTATGGTTTTTAAACATCATTCTTCCCTGAAGATGGTTAAAGATGAATTTTAACCGAAACGTTGGAAATAAAGTTTTTTAAAGTTTTTTAAAATTATGTGATATGCTGAAAGATATTTTATTATATTTTATTACTATTTCATAATGATTTCCATTCAGATCAATGGACGGAAATCACTGCTCTACGTACCAAATAATATTTTCAGAAAAATCTCATAAATGAAATTACTGGAAATTTTAAATGTTTTATTATTTTTTAAGAAAAAAATATAAATCTTTAAAATTTTCATCTTAATTTCAATTTCAAAAATTTTTTTCTCGTCCGTAAGTTAAAAATTCTTAGAATTATTATTATGATTATTATTATTATTATTATTATTATTATTATTTAAATGTTTAAGATATTACCATACATAACAAAATTAAACAGTTAATAAACAGATCTACAAAATAAATAACAATATATAAGGTTCATTCTATTTATAATAAATTGGAAATTATATAATTTTGGCTTTCAAAATTTAGATTTTAATATGATGATTTTGATCTCCATTAATATATGGCGCCTCATAACCTTTCGAATTAGGGACCCTACATTAGGAGGAGACAGGTCATATACGGAAAGTCGGCCATTTTAGTACCAAATTGAAGCAATTCTCGTAAAACGTAATGTTTTTTTTTTCTTCGCGGTTGGCACTTAAATATACAACATAAATGAAGAAAATTGTATTAAATTTGTTCAGAAAGCAATACAGAACATAAATATGTAGCTTTTTTTTTTTTTTTTTTTTTTTTTTTTGATTTAGAAAAAAATAATTTGTAGAAAAACGAATTTTTTTAACCTTCGACGAGATATCGTTACATTTCAATTCCGATCGGGAAACAGAAAAATTATTGTTATGTATTTCTATATTAATCTAAATAGTCGATTGTTAAAATAATTCTACCCTATTTATTCTATGGACATACACCATAATTAAAAAGGACAGAAATATTTCACAAAAAATGTGGTAATCTTAGTTTTTGTCAAGTAATTGACGAAGAAGTTTAAAACTATGGCAGTAGATAATAAATAAATAAGCATTATTTTATAAAAATATTAATATTTAATATTTTTGCAATCTCAAAATAACTATTTTATTTGTTTCAATTACGCGTTGTAATTAATAATGACGTAATTAATAATTTTTATAAAAAATATTATCCAATAAAAAAGTAAAAATTTAATTAATAATATTTTGTAAAAATATTGTAATATTTTCAGAAATTAAACTAGTATATTGTTGCCATCACAAGACTTTCTTATATATTTTCCTATGCAAATTCACTAAGTGCAAATAAATTATATAAACTATTATTTATTCAGATTAGCTACCATGATTAATGCAAACGATTTTCGTCTTAGAGAAAACTAACACTAAATATCCAGAGAAAGAGTGTTTTATGTCTATAAAAAACATCTTAAAAAATGCGTTTTTCGAATAGTTATCTCATATATCAAGTTTCGTACAATAAAGGGTGTGATAAAGACTTCCCGTTATCGAGTAAATTTGCAGTATAGCAGCGGCACGTATTTGCCAAAAAGCATCCAAATTGAAACCGCATAATGTCTCATAAGGGCATTCTCACACATCAAATTTTGTTTCATGATCCTGTTTTGATGATTTTGTTTGATGAGTAGAACCTAAGAAATAGCTTCCTCAAACTGTGGAAATCGCTGTACAGCAGCGTCACCTGTAAGCTAATAAGCATTAAAATTGAATCAGCATAGTGTCTCATAATGGCCTTATTACATATCAATTTTTTCTTGATTATACGTAATAAAACCTGAGATATAGCCTCCCCTTAAATTACGAAAATCGCTGTGTAGCAGCGCTACTTGTTGAGCAATTGACACCAAAAGCTGACAGAAACTAATTCAGTTTAAAGTGTATCTACATACCAGTTTATAGGCGAATAACTGTAGTAGTTCCTGAGATACATTCGACAAAAATGTTTTTCTCTCTCACAAACACACAGACAAACAGATGGACAGATATTTTCTAAAAATGGTCAAATCATCTTCTATATCTTTCAAAATTTGTAAATCCATTGAAAACCATAAGTCGAAAATTTTCACGAATCTACTTAATATTTTTTTCTATTATACAAATAGAAGTAAAAATTGGTTTTTATTTATTTTATGTACGTCTGATTATTTAATTGATTTTGTTTAGTTTTTACTTTTTAGAAATTGTATGTAAAGAAAAACAATAATTTATTCAATGATTATTTATAAAATTCATCATGGAAAATGCTATTTATTTTTATTTTTTTTATGGCATATGCTAATAAATATTGTACACCTTATTTTCGTTGCTTTATTTTACATTCAGGAAGCGGATACATTTTCCGTACTAGCAATTAATTAAAAAATACTTTTTTTTTAATATAATTACTTTACAAATATATATTTTGTAATATATTTAAAAATACATGCCAAATTAATACACGCAAAAAAATACATGCCAAATAGTTAAAAAAAAAAAAAAAAAAAAAAAAGAACATTGAAGTATAGCATTTAAGGTTGCAGAAGGCAAAGTACACTCATGTCCATAAATTAAGGATAATTCAGATTCACACAGAAATCGATCTTTAATGGAAAAATTTCACCTATAGAAATACCACACACATCTTTAAGAATAATATGCAAATAATAGGAAGCCATCAGATGATGCCGATATGATGTTACAATGACGAAAGTGTAAGAAGGGGGTAGATAAGGAATGGGAGCAAATAAGGAAAATTGTTCACAAGCGTTCTGTGTGTCACTCAGTGCCCCAATAGTTATGACGCAGAGGACGCATGCAGATAATTTTTTACGTGGTAGAATTATCGGCCGACTACAATGTGGGCGTACTCAGATAGAAGTATCGGGGAAACTTAGAATCGCCCAAAGTGTCATCTCTATTCTTTGGCAACGATTCCAAAATGATGGAAATGCCAGTCGACGTTACAGTACTGGTCGGCGACAAGTTACAATTCCAAATGACAACCGGTATTTGGTAGTAACTGCCAAAATAAGCAGATAAAGCACAGCATCAGACCTGTCTCGTCAGCTGTCTGCAGCCCCGAAAGTCACAGGTTCAAGACAAACCGTGGATAGACGTTTGGGAGATATTGGTCTATATGCTCGCAGGCCTGTTAGATGTGTTCCACTTACGGCAATGCACTGTGCCAGCGGTTAACTTGGAGTAAAGAACATGCAATGTGGACAGCGGCACAGTGAGCTTGTGTAATTTTTTCCGACGAGTCCAGGTTAAGCTTGCAGTGTGATTCACGCCCAATTTTCATATGTAGAACGTCAGGTACCCGTTACCACCAAAACAAAGTCATTGAACGACACTGTGTGGGGCAGGAGTGTTCGTCTTTTTTTTTTGGGGGGGGGGGATCATATTGGGCACCAGAACAGATCTGCATGTTCAAATCGGAAGAATGATAAACCAAACTTATCGGGATATCAGTCTGGAACAACATGTACGTTTGTTTAAGAGCGGACAATACCTAATCTCGCCGGCAGCCTTCGCCCATGTTAATGTATGGGAAAATTTGTTTACATAATTACTCATTACCTAATAATTATTTTTCAATTCTGTTTTCACATTTAGAAAATTCATAAGCGTTAAATTAGTACTTGTTTTCCAAAAATTGATTTTTTAAAATTTTAGTATTTCATTTTGCGATTAGAAAATGAGAAAAATGCATTTTGTGAAAAATCGCATTTTTGAACTCAAAATTAAAATGTAAAAATTTAAGAAAATGAATTTTTCAAAAATGAGTACTCATTTAACGGTTATGAATTTTCTGACTGCGAAAACAGAATTTAAAAATATTCATTAGGTAATGTGTAATTGTAGCAACAAATTTTCCCATAGAATAACATGGGCGAAGGTTGCCGGCGAGATTAGGTATTGTCCCCTCTTAAGGGTGCCATGAGCCCAGAATGGCAATGCGCGTCCTCACCATGCAAACGTTGTACACGGACGCCTACAATCTGAAGCTATCACTCGCATGGAATGGCCAGCATTCTTACCTGACTAGAATCCGATAGAGCATGTGTAGGACATGCTTTTCCGACGAGTTGTAGTCCGTCAACCACCTCCTACATGTGTACCGGAACTTCGGAGAGCATTGCTTACTGAGTAGAGTAACCTTCCCTAAGATAAGATCAATAATTTAATACTCAGCATTCCTAGGCGTTGTAAGGACTGTATTGCATCATCTGAGAGACATACAATGTATTAACCATCATACAACCCATGTAATGTTAAGTTTTTGTAAGGGAGATATTTTTTGTAATTGCTTCAGAGAGCAAAAATCGTAGTTTTTATAAATGGTATCCTACATAAACCACCTTTTTCTGTTCTTGATCTTTCGTTTACTAAATAGGCTTCATAAATAAGCCATGTTTGTTTTGCTTCTGAACCTTTATTTGCCGCAGCTAGCATTATCCTTAATTTATGGACATGAGTGTATTTAATACGTATCAAAGAATATTTTTTAGACTTTTTTTTAAAAAACAAAAGTAATTTAACTGCTAATATTGTATTGTAATCCATAGTAAAATCTGTTGAAAATATGACGCAAATTAATAAAATTTTTTGCTCAGCTTAATGGCAAGCTATGCGGCAACTGGCACTTACATGGCGGATTTCGCAAGGGATCTCTGTTTTGAATAGCGAACCATGAATTCGAGACTTAACTGACTTTCGAAATATACTTCGAAATATTTTTCGAAATATACTTCTAAATATGAAATTTTTGAGTATATTTTTAGCACTTTTTTTTTTTTCGATTTCTATGAAAACATGTGTATTTTAAGTTAATTAGATTAATTTTTCGTAACCGAATTCTCTAGCAGATGATATTATGCATTGATTTGGGTTGACTAATTAGATAGCACTTTACGTCACTATCGTATTGTTTCAACAGAATTTAATCAGAACTGTTCCACGTTAGAGCCTTGTTCGTGCGTTCCTTCCGCTTGCGTCACTCGAAAAACTGCTGTTTTTAATGATATGTCTGTGTGTACATCTGGTTTTATAACTTTTTTTTTTTTTTTTTTTTAAGTAAGATGAAATATATATATATAATGAATAATTTAATTCCTTTACAATACTCAGCAAATGAAAGAAAGATGAAAATACCAACAATGAAATTTAAAAATACGTATACAGTGGAACCTGTAAAAGTGACCACCTTGGTAAAGTGACCACCTGACTAAAGTGACCATTTTCCTGACTAAAGTGACCATTTTCCAATGTTAAAGAGACTTTATAAAGTGACCACCTGCATATAGTGACCATTTCAGCCGGTCCCTAGGGTGGTCACTTTAGACAGGTTCCACTGTATATATATATATTGCTGCAGGGATGTTTGCAGATCGTTGCCCTGTAAAACTATATAGCCTTTTCGGAACTTTAAACAAAAACTGAATAAAGATTTCCACCATTTTCATTGCTATGGGGTATTTGCAAAATCACTAAGATGATTTGAAATATCTTCAGTGCTTTGGTTTCTAAACGAATAAATAAGGAATTTTCTTCCCTTCTTCCATCGTATTTTTGAACTTTAAATTTATATAGTTTTATGAAATTCATAGCCCCATAACTAAAATTTTATTTTATAATGTTTTTAAAAATTTAAATTTCAAATAAACACTTTATAGTTTGGTTATGCTTAAATTTATATAAATATATAAATATATATTTATAATTATTCATTTATTTATTGAAAAATACTACATATTTAATAATAATTATTATTTACGTCAGTTTTTCTGATATTTAAAGCCTTACATTTAAATGTTGGACATCACCGTACCATAGTTGCATTTCATATCTGAGTTGCTGTGCATATTTTATGAAAGATTAAAATCACGTTTTAAGAATTTAGAATGTCAAAATTAAGTTTAACGTTATTAAAAACATATAGTTATAAAGATTTCACACACATATACACAGACAACACAAAAATGTCCACCGTTAATGAGATTAGAGACTAAAACCTTTCAAAAGGTATTTGTTTTAAGTATTACAGGGTGACAAGAAATAACTTGGACGAAGTTTCAAACGAAATATCTGTAACTACCGCTAAAAGTTATAAATTTATTTCATTAAGAATTGATCCTAGAAAGCAATTAAACAATTGTAAGTAAGTTAGTTGTGATACCCATTATGGTTAACAAACGATCTGTCATACTTTAATTACATAAGCAAGAAAAAAAAAAAAAAAAACAATGTGAAATTGTTCAACTGTTGAAAGTGCCTAAGCAGACGGTTTCATACACAATCAAAAGGTTTAAAGAACTCGGACATGATGGTGACAGGCCAGGAAGAGGAAGAAAGCGCACAGTTAACGCATCAAGAAACCGGAAAGTTATCAAAAACCGAGTTCAACGTAATCCTAGGATTTCAATGAGAAAGGTTGCTAGAGAGATTAAGATCAACAGAAAAACCGCACTTTTGATGACAAGAGTAGAGCTTGGTGTTCGCCCTTACAAAATGAAAGAGGTTCAAAAGCTAACAGCAGAGAATAAACGCACAAGACTTCAAAGGTGTAAAGAACTGTTAAAGCGGGCCGCAGATGATCGATAAAAAACATTTGTCTTCACAGATGATAAACTGTTCTCGATTCAACAAGCTCACAATAGCCATAATGATAGAGTTTGGTCAGCAGAAGCACCTAGACCTTCTTGCATTGTTGAACGGCGTCAACGACCAAAATCTGTAATGATTTGGGGTGGGATATGTGCTAGTGGGAAAACACCACTTGTTTTTGTTGATCAAGGGATAAAGATTAATCAACAAACATATCGCAAACTCATTTTGGAAGATGTTGTCTTACCTTGGTCGCAAAAGTTCATTGGAAACGAAAGATGGACCTTCCAACAGGATTCCAAACCTGCACACTGAGCTAAACCCACTCAAGATTGGTGCAAGACAAATTTTCATGACTTCATTGGATCTCAAGAATGGCCACCGTATTTCCCAGATTTGAACCCAATGGATTATTATGTTTGACCATCGTGAAGACAAGAGTGTGTGCTAAACCTCATAAAACTTTGACATCCCTAAAGAAATCCTTATGCAAGTAATGAGATAAAATATCAGTAAGTGAGTTGCGGCCCATAGCCGAAAATTTTGTGACGCGTTTAAAGCTCTGTATTAAGTCTAAAGGTAGCCACTTTGAAAATTTGTAAATATATTAAACAAAATAATGTATTCATATTTATTTTGAAGTTTGGTCGTAATATTTTCATTAGCATTAAAGTTATAATGTATTATGTGAGTCCAAGTTATTTCTTGTCACCCTGTACTAAAAAAACCTTTGCATTGTAAACATAAAGTATAAAAACAGTATTTAAGCATATTATAAAGCAATATTTTATGTATAGTATTTCATGAAAATTCTCATACGGGGCTACGCATTTCTTTTGATCATTGGAAATATATATGTTTGAGTTTTATTTATGCACAATCAAGTAGCTTGTACTGCTAAAAATCACAAGCTCTATTTATGGAATCTGGCAAATAAAATAATTTAACTTATTGAAATAATTTAATGATCACTGAATTTTCAATAATATATTAGAATTACTTGTTAGAATATGTGTATGGAGAAAAGCAATTTTAAATTCGCTATAGTACAAAGCGTACAGATATTCAGAAAGATAGGTAATAGTTCTAATATTCAGAACCTAAAAATCACATTCAAAGTAAAGTAATTTTAATAATGGTAAGTTCCTCATTGATGCATTTTGTGGATTAAAAAAAAAAAAAAAAAAAAAAAACTTTTTTCTCATTCTTAAGGTTACAAACACATAATAACCCCTTAACGCGCGCTGTCCTTGCTGCGAGGACACAAAATTTAAAATCCAGTTGCAAAAATTCATCCCGGAAATTTTTTAACAAAAATTTACGTTTATAACATATCAGAAAAGGCCGATTTTTTTAACCTTAAAATTTAAAATTTTTTTTAGTTTAATTTAGTTCATGAATTCCGGTGGCAGTGTAATTTAAATAATCTGAATTGTCTTGCGCCGCAAAGGCGTACAGTTTCTGTGACTTAATGTACATGAAGACCCTCTGAAATCATGCGGGAATGCTTGGTCTAAAATACCATATTATGCATCGTGATGTAGGCAGATAATACAAGAAAGGGGACCACGTAACAGAGTAAAATGTTATTAATAAATGTACAGTCTACAAAATTAAAACAGCACAGCCCAACTAATTTCGCCATAAAATGGTGTAGAATGATGCGACTAGTGTCGATCGATTAATAAAAACGCCTAGTTTATAACGGTGCAAATAGAAATTACTTAGGAGATCGTCTACATACTAAAACTGGCTTCATTTTTGTCAAAAGGAACCCCTATTTTCGAGACATTTTTGGGGTTATTTTGATCAAATGAGCCTTGAAATCGGTATAGTTTATAGTAAAGTTCTCTCGTTTTTTCTTAGAGCTATAATTTTTCCAATATGAGGATGTTAATTTTTAAATGAATGTGACAAACCTTAATTCATATTTTACTAAAACGTATTACATTCAATTTTTATTTCATACGTTTAACTGAATGAACCACAACATATTTTATTCATATTTTTGATTAAAATATATTTTGAATTACGAAAATTATGAATAAATTCATATTTCAAATAATTATGAATTATGACCGAAAATACTTTTTGCACGATTAGAACAGGCATGATAAATATATGCGTTTTCAAATTTAAAGCTCATTCCTATCAGCATTTTTCGAGTTAGAGTGCTATTTCTGCTCCTTCTTCTTCATCTTTTTTTTTTTTTTTTTCTTACGTGGCTGTCACTTCTTATCATTTGTGTCATCTATATCTTTCCATACACATGATTTAAAATAGTTATTCGAGTAAGTTTAGATGCGCACACAATTCCTCAACTAGTATTAATCATATATATATATATATATATGTATATATTTAAAATTCTCATACATATTTTCCGATTATTATCTCAATGGACATAAAACTTTTCTGTGTGAGATCATAATTTATTTTTTTTAAATATACGAATTAACCCCCAACACTTTTTTTTTTGTATGTAACTAACTCAATCAATAATTAATTCAAAGTGTGTAAATTGTGCTTTTTTTCCGAACCGCCTTGTTCATAGAAATTTAAACATGCAATCAAAATTGGGTGTTACCATTAAAAAAAAAAAAATTAAATATTAATATGTGGGCAACCTCTAAACAAAATTGGACTATTCCATTAATAATTAAATGTTATTACCAACCGATCGGCATTAGCCGCGTGTTTATATGCTGTCGCTTGGAAAAATTAATCGGAAGTTTTTTTTTTTTTTTTTTTTTTTTTAATGACTGTATATTAAAAAAAGAAAGAATATTTTGAAATCATTAAAGTCAGAGTTGGTGTAGAATTATCGTCCAAATATACTGCCCATACGTCGTATGTAGGGTTACATTTACCTATTGTGATAATTAAACTTTTTTTTTTTTTTTTTTTTTTTAAGTAAAGAGTCTATATACACTAGCATTATTGTTCATAAAAAAAATCGGTAATCGGTGAAATATATCTTATATTATTATATCTTATACATTATATCTTATATTACACATCTTACATAAAATAATAATAATAATAATAATAATAATAATGTTTCTAAATATCAATTTTCTATAAAAGTGTAAATATTATGAAAAAATATATATATATACTTTGTTAAAACAATCAATTATAAGTTTATATACATTTCATTCTAAATTTTCAGATTTTAAGAATGAAATATATTCCCTTTCAATTGACTTTCTGTTCAAAATCGAAGGGTGATAAATAATCATAGATTAAGTCACCCTAGTGCATAAGTAACCTATTATCGTAAATGCTTTTATTCAGTTTGTTCCTGTAACTGCGCACCGCTTCTATTTATCAGTCTACCAATCAATTTAATTATAAATTCAGATAATCAGGTGCACATGCATTACTTAAAATCTTCATAGAAATGTAGTACAATACAATTTAGTGCATAGATACGTAAAACGCGCCAAATACTACATATCAAAATGCAAACGAACATCATATAAAAAAAAAAAAAATAAAATAAAGAATCAAACCTTTACTTATTTAAGTATTCCCAGTTTTCAGTTATACAGAAATTGATCGATCTTGTGGTTTTAAGTAATAAAACGTACCATTCACAAGATGTTTACAAAAATATATTTGATTTGGTTTTGAATTCCATTTAAATATAAATATATGACTCAAACTTTCTCTTAAATTCAATATGTTTATTTTGAAAATTTCGTTCAAAAAGCTCCATCATATATTAAGGCTACAATTTCATTTTTCAGTCAGAATTTTGTATTTCTCTTAGAAATAAATTTTATATTAAAATTTATGATTTCTAATTTCCTTTTTCAGAAGGAAAACAACGTTATCCCGGATATTCAATTCCGGAAACTATAACCATAATGTTTTTAAAATTCTCATTTGAGTGAAGGAAAAGCTATTGACAAATCATTTTGTATTCAGTTATTATTATTATATTTTATTATTATAAGAAATAGAAAATGTTTTATAAAAACTTAGTTCACTGTGAATGCAATATAAATATTTATTGTATTCTACTAAAAGTAAAAATAATACATTTGCAATCAAATATATGGCATGGTTTTTATTTCATAAACATAAGAACTTATGTTGAACTTAAATTTCAATTTTCCATAAAACGACTGTTTAAATTTGCGAAGGACAGTTATTTTTAAATATTTGATTTTCTATGTGTCTAAGTATTCTTGCATCTTGAAGTAATTATACACTTTTATATATGCATTACTTTTTGTTATATTATATAATTTTTTTTTTATATAAAAAGCGCCTTCTGAGACCAGCTTGCTCATGATATGGGAAAATTATTCACCAGCTAACAAGAATTCAAAAACGTATGCTATGCCTTTAGTCAGAAATCTTGCTTTGAAACAACTTGATAGTCAAACTCTCAACCAGTCTACCTATGCACAATGAAAAATCTCAACTTTTTTGAAAAACGTCTGTTTGTAGAGGCAGTGGTCTTCAAAATTAAAAGGACAAGACAAAAATCGCCAAATCCTAACTGCAATTGGCTGGAAAATTATGTAAATATTTTGACTGAAAATCCGTGATAAATGAAATATTTATTTATTTTATTTTATTTTTTATGGAAACAATGAGAAATTGATATTAATAAAATGCATTTGAATTTAGACAGTCATGTGGCATATACACAATTTTAAGGGCAAGTGTTTTTGTGTGTTCTAAGAAGCAAAATTTCCCTTTTTTTCTATAGCACACTGCACTTCCAGTCGATAAGAATGCTTACTAAGCGAATGGAAACGTCTTATTCGATTTTTGGAATCATATCGCTAGGTAATAAATTTTCGGAATTTTAGAAAGGGAAAGTAGTTGCTTTCAAAAGTTCAGAACTCACTGAACGTTAAATTACGATAAAATTGAATACAACAGAAACGTTCAATTGTATTTTTTTTTCAATACTGGCAAGTATGGACAAAAAAGACATTCAATTAGGCCATTTTCTGTTTCTGTGCGTAAGAAAAGTATGATAATACGCAGTGATTTCTTAAGAAAACACTTATCGAAGGAAATTAAACGGGAATTAAACTTACAAAGCAATGCTCGAACTGTTCGACGTATTTTACAAAAAGAGAAAATGTTTCTTATGGAAAACACTTGCACGACGGCCTCTTATAAAAGTTCATTACAGACTACGGGAGGAGTTTGCCAAAAAAAAAAAAAAAAAAAATGCTTTATTGTGGAGAAAACGGGGGATAATGTATCTGGTCCATCCAAATTAAACTTTTTATCATAGGTAAAGCCAGCATCATCCCGGTTATTTCTTAAAGGATGCAGTTTTTTTTTAACTTACCCTAAGTCTCTTATGATCTTTTGTAAGAGGCGGTCATGTCAAGTGTTTTCTATAACGAACTTGTTTCTCTCTTTCTAAAACACGTTGAACAGTTCGGGCAATGCATTGTAAGTTTAATTCCCGCTTATCTTCCGTCAATAATTGTTTTTCTTTATAAATCCTGCCTTATTAATTTATTTTCTTGCGCACAGATGTATAAAAAGCCGGCTTGTACGTCTTTGCTTTCGATATTTTCCGGTATTTTTAAGAAAATTATGAATTACCGATCTCGGTATCTTCAGGTTTGTCGCAATTTCACGTGCGGTAAGTCCTGAACTTTTGAACGTAACCACTTTCCCTTTTTCAAACTCCGAAAATTCCATGACAGTAAAAACTGAATACGATGCACCCAATTACTTCATAAGCATTTGTATCGTCTGGTAGTTTGCAGAACAAAAAAACTGGAAAATGTTTAATCTTAGAACACACACATACAGTTGTCTTTACAATTGTGTTCATGTCAGAAGGCTGCCTAAACACAAAATATATTTTATAAATAGCAATTTCCCATATATTTCGATAAAAACTAATAAAATAGTAAGCTTCATTTGCGATTGGTTCCCAGCCATAAAATTTTCATATTTTTCCAGCAAACTGTAGCAAGATTTGGAGATTTTTCCTTCTAATTTTGACCATCACTGTACAAGTGTTTTAATATCTCTGCGAAGACACCCACTTGAGAAACTTCATGACACACAGAAACATTAACTTCGGGCAATGTTAAAGAGAATGAAGGGAGCGCAAATGATTTCAAATGCCCCGCAGTCATACTTCAGCCAGATTGAGGTCAGATGAGCATGGTGGTCAGACTATATTGCAACTTTGCCTGAATACTTTATATTCACCTAGGTTTTGCACAAGAATTGTTTCACTGGATTGACATAATGTGGCGGTGCATAGTCCTTCATAAATTTTATTACTGATAACACATTTCTTTGATTTAATATGGGCTCGACTTCGTCGCGCATAAGAGAAAGATAACGCTCACCTGTATTGTGCACGTTTTTTAGCTAAAATTTGCACATAATTCTTCAAAGAAGAATGGTCCAAAATTGAAAGATGAGGTGGAAACAGAACAGACTGTCAACTTGCGTGACTGTAATGGCTGTGTCGTGTATTCACGAGGATTCGACGTCGCCTATGTCCGAGTGTTTTGAGTGTTAATTAGATGTAATGCATGATTTGAAGTGCACCTCATCCGTCCAGAAAACGTTAAATAACAACTGAAGGTTTCTTTCCATTCTTGCCAAAGCCACTTGGCAAATGAATCCTACACAGAAGTATCTCTTGGATGTAACACATGTACTTATATAATAGGGATGTCGAACCGCTCACCGCTCTAGGAGCAGTGTCGAGTGATTCTAGCTATGCTAGGCCCCTCCTCAGGAGCGATATTTAAAAACACTCACACAGAAAAAAATGCAAAAACTGCAAACGTTACAAAGGCCTCCAGAGGTTAGTCTCTTCTACAGGACATAGGGTGGCAGTATAAGATGATTATTTTGGTTATTAGACAGTTCATTTGAATGTCTTTTTCCTAGATATTATTACTTATGAGTTTTACACCAGGACGTGTTTATATGTAGTTCCTTGTGACAATTAATTATATAATTCGATGTCTCTCGAGTTTAATATTAGTTGGTCGTCTGATCTAGTCAGAGTTCCTTTGGCTTGAAGAATGGTTAAGGGTTGGTGCGACAGATATCTATCAGCTGTTGACTCAATCCAGGTGCTGATTCCATGAAGTATTTTATTTAATTTTGGAAGAGTACTTAATTTACGTTGAAGAGAAGATGGGGAGGAAGTGGAGAGACAGATATAGATTTAATAGATTTTATTATTTGCAGACATTTTTAACCTTCACCTTTTTTTTTTTTTTTTTTTTAATTTATGCTTTAATTTGATAAAATCGAAATTCCAATTAGGTAGTTATGCATTCTTGTTAAATTTGCTCTTAGTGTTGGGTAGGTTAGTATGTTATAAAGCCAATTTACTGGTCTTTGAAAACCATTTCTTAAATGCGAAGGGGAAATTAGTTGTCAGATGTAGTAAGTAAGAGTCGCAGTTCCCTCTTCCCTACAAGGACACATGGGAGAGCATGAGCAGTGAAGGCGATAAAAATAACTAGTGAAAGGTATGTGCGTTGATAGGAAGACTTAGATAAGCGCTATTAGAAACCATGTAGTGGGATATACTGTAAATATTAAATCATGGGTGTACCTTCCTTTAGAGGAATGCACCCAGAGATATTGTCATTCGTCCGAATGATTTTTCGTTAAGTGATTTTTTTAATATAACAGAATGGTAAAGGAAAAGTTTCATTTAACAATATTCGTTTGACTACTTTCACTTGCTAATTTCGCAATAGTATCTGGCATTTTATTGCCCATGACACCCCTGTGTGCAGAAACATGAATTAAGGTAAATTCATGTTTTAACTGAATAAGAAGTTTTTTTTTTTTTTTTTTTTTTTTTTTTTTTTCACTAGATGATGTCTGTTCCTATGACGAGAGATAGCCTGAAGACTAGAGAGGCTGTCACTATATATACTTATATTTGTATGCGTTTCTGAATTTTCTTTGATCCATTGTAGAGTCTCATCGATTTCATAGAATTATGTTTGGTGGACAGTATTTTTTTCAACTAGTCTGCAAGACCACTGATGAGATTCTGAACCCCCCGAGATAACACAGGAAGCTGCGGCCACACTGTTTTCTTTCTTTGAACTGTCAGGCAATACCGCCACAGGGACAGATGGTGAGAAACTATTTTTATTGGTATTAGTGATATCTGAGGAGAGGACTTCTGCCGAACGTTTGCGGTGATGAGTTCATGTACAATTTTCAATCCTTGGGATTTTCTTTACTGCGCTCCAAGTTTGTCCCAGGCTGTCAGATTTACTCTGTATATATATTAGGGTGTGCCGAGAAATGAATAATTTAGATAAGCGATTTTTAATAACAAAAAAATGTTGTACTTTGGCATACACATTTTGGAAAAAAAAATATACCTAATGTTATATATATATATATATATGTATATATATATATGTAGAGAGAGAGAGAGAGAGAAAACGCCCAAATTATATAAATATATATATATATATATATATACTAATATACAAATATTATTAATTTTAGTTCCAATACCATTCAAATGCTTCCATTTAACTCTCTTTCAATATATCTTAAAAAAAAAAAAAAAAAAAAAATTATATTATTTTACAGTTTTTATATTATGCATAAGCCATAAAATTTCGTAAAATTAACCAAAATTTGATCTTGTTAGATTATTTAAATAAAAAATTACAGTATTTCGTTTTTTATGTCCAGTTTTACATTTCTTCGAATAAATGAGCATCGTCTAGCTCTTCGTTTGTTATGTATTTATATATTTTTTAAATTAACGATTCAAAACTCACCACAGTGATGTGGCTGCACTTCGAGTTCTACCCTGCCCTTACCATCCAAAGAGCCATGGTGTACAGTTATTTATAATATTTACATGTTTATAGTGAATTTATATTTACATTTATTATGTAATTTTAAATAAGTTGATATTTTTGGATTAAGTTTGGAATTTAGATGCGGTCGGTAACAAAAGCACCCGAACAATAGCAAAAAATCCTATATAAAACAATAGAGTTAATACTGTTTTGTTAAATAAATCCTTGTTGAATCATGTTCTTAGTCAGTCTAAGAATATAATTCGACAAGGATTTATTTAACAAAACAGTATTAACTCTACTTTTTTTATATAGGAATTTTTGCTAATGTTCGGATACCTTTGCTACCGACTATATATTACTCAGTTTTGGTATTGATAATCGTGAGTATTATGTTATTATAGATCTTTCGCTGATACCTTCTCTACAGATTCATTGACAAGCTTCACAACCTATTTGGCAGCCAGAATATGAAATGGGGTTTTTATGATTTTTGTTTTGTTTATGGAATTGACAAAATGTTCTTGTTTGTCGCATTTTCCATCATTGGAGGCATAGAAAAAGAAAGAAAGTGAACACGTTGACAAACTAATCAACACTTCATAAGCCGAAGCTTCAAAATTTTGTATTTGTGGAAAATAACAAATTCTCAGGGTTAGCAAAGAAGATATTCCCTTACTAATCAGTACAGCATCTGTTAGAACGGTAGACGCAACAGAAACTATAGCCCTGTCAAAAATTCTAAACCTGCCGTTATTACAGAGGTAGCGGATAACGTAATTCTCATTTAAGGTTTTAATGCCCAATATCTATATTTGCAATTTCCCGTAAATTCGAAACGAGTTAACAATAACCAACAGAACAGATATTTTGCTAAAAAGTGTTTAGGGTCAAATATGAAAAAATAAGAGTGTACGCGTTTCGGATTTAAAAGATTAATATATATATATATATATAAAATAAAATAATATTTCTCCCTCAGTTTAGGGACACCCTAATTATATATATAGCTCAGAATATTCATAAAATGCAGCTTTCATATCTGTAAACATATATTATGATTCAATGAGTGAGCGTTTCATGACAATTTTCCAATGTCATGTGACATTAAAAATAAAGTTTTTATTAATGTTTTAAATAAACTAATTTGATATTTTTCTTTTATAGAAAAGCATTTATGACTATTTATTTACAAAAAAAAAAAAAAAAAAAAAAAAAAAAAAAAAAAAAACCCTATGCTTACATTTGCAAAATAGGCTGTATTCAAATAATAACAGGAGACTTGGCGTTGGAATATTAAAACCCGAATAAACTACTACGTCAGAAACGCCAAAAGAAAAATATTTGCGATGCATACAGCTGTTTTGGTAGCCTTAAGCGCACCGACTTCACGGTAGCCTTAACTACCGAAACAGCTGTATGCATAGCAAATATTTTTCTTTCGGCGTTTCTGGCGTAGTAGTTTTATCGGGTTTTAAGCTGTATTCCAGTTCATTGAAATTATATATTTTTCAATCTTTTAATTCAATTCAGCATCCCGTTCAAATTAATTCATTGTTAAAAAAGGAACAGTATATTTAAAATCTCATAATAAATGTTCCGGTATACTTTATTTTTATACTATATTATATTTTGTTACTAACATTACATGTTTAAATGAAGAAGCCTATAATGAAAAAACATTTATGTAATACGGAAATTAACTTAAATTTTATTTTAAGTTTATTTCATTGTCCATATGTTGTGTCAAATTGCTAAATATGTTTTTAAATGAAGATACTTTAAAACTCAGCTTCAAAATTGTGTATATGATATGATTAAACTGAGTATTAAAAACAACTCTACTTATATAAATTATTCACGTGTTAAATAAATGACTCCATGCTTAAAAAAAAAAAAAATCTCTTAGTTATTTGAAAGCTTTCCTTCATACTTTTTTTCACAAATTCACTTTTACATATATATATATACAGTCCGTTAAGAAATTATAAGAGCACTTTAATTTTGTAAATAATAAGAAAAATAAAGATTCTAATCATAAAATAACATATTGCAATATATTTTTTATAATTAGTTTGCAATAGCTTGGTATAATGCAACAAATGTTTAATTAAAATATATATTAGAAATAAGTGAAAAATAACCTGTTAGCAAAATATAAGAACACTTGCCAAAAAACAAACTAGTAAAAAATTAATATGATATTGGCCTTCAATTTTTCCTGATGACCTCAAGCACTATGTTTTTCATTGAAGTAACCAGGTGATTAAGTTCAGTTTTAGAAATATTGTACTATTCTTTTATAATGGCAACTTCCAGTTCATTGGCAGAGGAAAATTGTTTATTATTAGCATAAACTTTGTGAGATAATATACCCCATTGGTTTTTCATGCGGTTCGTATCTGGACTTCGACTTGGTCATGCAAAACATTTATTTTTTCTTTTTAAACCACTCTTGAGTGGATTTATATGTATGACAAGCAGCATTGTCCCGTTGAAACATCCAGTTAGCACCACCTAATAGTTCATATAATTTGAAATCCGCTGTAAATCACACAATCCCTCATAACTGAATGCTCCCCAAATCATTACTGATCCTCCACCCATTTGTTGTCTGAAGCATTCTTTTGGTTTCTTCCTCAAGTCATGAAAATAGTGCTTGTAACCATCCGAACCACCAAGGTAAAATTTCTTTTTATCAGAAAATATAATTTGTTTCCACTCATCATTCCATGACATGATATTTTTAGCCCATTTTAATCTTTCTTCACGACGGCATTTCAATAACTTTGTTTTTTTCTTCAATTTCATAAATTTCGTATTAATATTTAATTTAAGACTCTTCTAGACTGTTACATGTGAAGTTTTCTTGCTGAAACGTTTCGAAATTTCACGAGTTGAAAGACATTTTTTAGTTGATAGACGAAAAATTTGTCTATTATCATGTGCTGTCAAAATATTTTTTCTACGAGATCGTTTTACTTTGTTTGAATAATCTTTTATAATTATGGCATTGTGAATGGCACTTTTAGAACAGTTCATTAACATCGCAATATATCTTTCAGATTTACCAGAACCTTTATAAAATAATTTTTTTCTCACTTCGCACTCCGATAATTCTTTACCTCGAGGCATCGTCAAATTAATCGCAGTTAACACATTCAAAACCTAAGCCTTTGCTTCTTAAGTAATGCTTTTACGAAATACTGACGCATGCGCTTTATATTGAGTTTAAAGTCATGTGTAATATGTTAATTTTCTCAGGTGGTCTTATAATTTCTTAACAGCCACAGTCTAATTTTTAGAAAATTGAATCAATTTTACTGAAATTTAATTTAATTTAAAAAGTTGGATGTGTTTCACGATCAATTTTAAATACGCAACTAAAAATTTACATATAATGTTTTCTTCTTCAGAAAAGCACCAATACGCTTGTGGTCTTATAATTTCTTAACGCACTGTATATATATGCAAAATAACTAAAGCCAGATGAAAAATTAATCCAAAAACATTTGGGGGACTTCATCAGGGGAGCTTCCCGATGTAGGGAAAGGAATATGAGAAGTTTCTTACGAAACGCTGGTAATTTAACCACAAAACACGTTTCTAGCCCCCAACTTCTCACAGATGGAAGCAAGACCGTACAGCAAACTAATTTAATTAATACAAAGCATAAAAAGCAATTAAATTCAGAAATTAAGCACAAAATATAATACATCGATATAAAAAACAAGAATATATAAATACATACCTGGACAAATTCGAATAGTCATTAGAATATGGTAAATTGACTCCCCCCCCCCTTATAAACATAGAACCTGCTTTAGCTAGTGGACCACTTACCAGTACTTACATGTCGCCCAAAATGTAACAACAAGCCTTAAGTAGGATTGTAATCAAGAATACTGAAATGTTTATTGAGTAAAAAAACAGAATAGCGGTTAACAGTTAGTGTGTTTTTGAGATTTTTCATAGCCAGATTAACGTCTGAATTGTTATTGCATATCATTTTAATTGTGTTTATTTGGGTGAACATAATATTTTTTAAAACTTTAAGACTCATATAGGAGAGCCAATTTGTTAAATTACAAACTTTAAAGTTAAAATATTGCCTTTTATCAAAAATCCCAATAAACCAGTTATATTATTTATTTTTATTTATTTATTTATTTCAGCATTTATTTATTTTAAATTCAGGAAAGAAGTTTGGTCTTCATAGTCAGTACGGTTTAAGATAAGATCGCAGGGATAGATTTCAGCTGCATATTTTGCAATATCTACACAATTTATTGCCACTACGTCATCAATATACCTATAAAACTTAATATATTTGAATTCTTTCAAACATAAACAAAAAAGTGTTAGAGAAGGCACTCGAGTAACTTGTTTCTATCAGGATACCATGAATTTGTAAAAAAAAATAATCAACACCGTTAAACAAAACATTTTTGAAGATGGAAAATTTAATAAGGTTAATCCAGTAAACTTTTTTGCAGTCAATTACATTACAAAATTCCTCGTAATTCCTCGTTTTATCATATATATATATATATATATGTGTAATAGGAAGTTCTTGTGCTAAAGTTCACATAGAAATTGTTCTTAAGCAAGCAAGATGAATAACCGCAATACACCAGGAAAATAGATGAGGAAGGCCTTAAATAAAAACAATCTTATTAACTGACAGCACTTTATTTTCGAATTAAACATCACAGCTATGTGTTAAAAATTATTCTATAGTTTAATTGACAAGATACAATAAAAAATATTGTCTTTGAGACATTCAGGTGGTGTAAAACAAATTTTCAGGTAGAGAGAGAGAGCTATTTGATTACGTGTTAATCAAGTCAGATTAGGAGCGGATTCTGAAGTTGAATGAGTCACAATCCAGACCGGACTGCTGAATTACGCCAAGATTATTAAAATATTGCCAAACTTTCCAGCCAAAACTAATCCATTGTTCCTAGATCAAATTAATATAAATATTTTGAATTTTGCACGTCCGTTAAAGAATTAACGCCAATCATCTATGCCAAATTTTATCGCCAGACAACCGCTGAGTAAGCGAGACATAAAGTCTGTGATCTATTGCACATCCTGTCATTAAACAAAAATAAATTACCCTTTAATGATACTACAACGGAAATTATAGCCTAATTTATTTATAACAAAGTGGACTTGGGCAATTTTAGAAGAATGAAAATGTAATTATGTATACAACGGTTGATAAATGAAAATAATATTTTTTTATATTTTATTTATTAAATGATTTAGGAGAGATTATAATTTTGTGAGATGTCATTTAAAAAGAATATGTTTTTGTTCTCAGAAGATTTATTAATAGCATAAGGGATAAGGTATTATTAAAACTAAGATATCTATTATAGACAAAAGCGAATAAATATAAAAGCAATTTAGAATTTCGTTATCTATTTTTATTAGCTATTTAATTTATTGAAAATATAGTAATTAATTATTGCCTTTATTTAAAGCTATAATTAAAACTCATATATATGAAGGAACGACTTGGCTACGACTGGAGTTGTGCTACGATTATTATTGTTTCACCTGATATATCTGCGTTTGCAGACTCGATGACTTTGCCAACGTATATTATGTGAGAAATACCTAGCTGGTTATCGGCCAGGGTAGCTCAGTGGTAGAGCATCCGTGCGTTAAGCGGAGGGCCCGGGTTCGATTCCCGGCTCTGGTATTTTTCACATAGTTGGTAATAAATAAAAATATCAACCTGTACACTCCAATTTGATTTAAATAAATATTCACGGTTGATGAATTCATGAATAAAAAAATTTCTAAATTGAAATTTCGTGGTCTCTGGAGTTGTGCTACGATTATTATTGTTTCACCTGATATATCTGCGTTTGCAGACTCGGTGACTTTGCCAACGTATATTATGTGAGAAATACCTAGCTGGTTATCGGCCAGGGTAGCTCAGTGGTAGAGCATCCGTGCGTTAAGCGGAGGGCCCGGGTTCGATTCCCGGCTCTGGTATTTTTCACATAGTTGGTAATAAATAAAAATATCAACCTGTACACTCCAATTTGATTTAAATAAATATTCACGGTTGATGAATTCATGAATAAAAAAATTTCTAAATTGAAATTTCGTGGTCTTTGGAGTTGTGCTACGATTATTATTGTTTCACCTGATATATCTGCGTTTGCAGACTCGGTGACTTTGCCAACGTATATTATGTGAGAAATACCTAGCTGGTTATCGGCCAGGGTAGCTCAGTGGTAGAGCATCCGTGCGTTAAGCGGAGGGCCCGGGTTCGATTCCCGGCTCTGGTATTTTTCACATAGTTGGTAATAAATAAAAATATCAACCTGTACACTCCAATTTGATTTAAATAAATATTCACGGTTGATGAATTCATGAATAAAAAAATTTCTAAATTAAAGTATGATTGTTTCTTCAAAGATGTTTCTTTACAGAAGTTAAAATACATTAGAAAATATTTTGTTAATTTACATGCGTGTAATTTGAATGATACATTAAAAATAATAAGTAAATAACAATAATGTGAAATATGATTGCATTTAGTAACTTTTTTGTTTCTATATTTGCATGTCAATTTACAACATTCAATAAACCTTAAAATAGCTTTGTAATTTAAAGGGAAAAAAAAGATTTCTGATAGGTTTTTTACTTTTATTTTTTTGTTTTTGTTTGTTTATTATAATTTACTCGCTATATTCTTTATCACTTCAAGCATAGTTCTGTTTTATTAAATTTTTTTAACATTTACAATTGTATTTTCTGTTTTTAACCGACTTCAAAAAAGAGGAGATTCTCAATTCAAACAGTAGGTTTTTTTTTTTTTTTTGTTAGTTTATATCTTCTGAATGGATGCTCCGATTTTGATATTTTTTTGTTTTGTTGAAGAGGTCTTCTTTTGAAATAGGTCCCATTGTAATATCTGTACGATCTAAACAAAATACAGAGTGCACAAAAGAGTCAGTCCCAACTCTTTTAACTGCTAAACGGCTGCAGCTATAGTTATAAATGTTGTATATAGGTACAGTAAAGTGGCCATGCGCTACAAAATTAAACCGCTTACAACGCCAACTAGTGGAAAATAGCGGAGTTATTATTCCTATCTCGAAAACGGTTCAAGATAGATAAAAAAATTAAATTACAAAGTTGGAGTATCATCGATTTAGTACAAAAAGACAGTTTGTAGACATTGATGCTAAAAATAGAACGAAAAAACGTGCATTTGTTTGTTCGCAGTTTCTTACACTCTGAACAATTGAACTACATTGTACATGTGTTAGCGTAGCTGGTGACATGTATGCTGTGAATTTCAAAATACCGTTACTGTAAGCGGTCATATCGTTTAGCGCATTGTCGTTTTTAACCGACTTAACAAAGGAGGGGTTCTTAATTCAAACCATATATTTTTGCTTTTGTTTTTTGTACGATTAAATAACTTCGTATGATAGGCTCCGATTTTAACTCTTTTGTTGTAATGATCTTGGCATGAAATAGGTCCCATTATGATTTCATTAAGAACTAAACAAATTATAGTGTGCTCACAAAAGTGTTTTCACTCTTTTAAATACTGAACGGCTGCATATACACTCATAAAAGTAGTATAACAGTGGCATAATAATAGCCACGTGCTACGAAAAGCTATAGTTTACAGCGTCTTCGGTGGAAAACAGCGGAAATTACGTTTTTATCTCAAAAATACTTTAAAGTAGGAGAAGAAATGTAAATTACAAAGTTGTATACCATCATAGATTTAGTACAGAATGACACTTTATAAATATAATTGTTAAAAACAGATCGTTTTTAACGTGTATCTGTGTGTTTGGAATTTCCCGCTCTATCGATTCTTTTCAAGCTGCTTCTATTTTTATATTAAATACGTTTCACATATTTACTGATATTGGATACTTTTATACTACATGCAACAAACATGCGTTCGTAATAAAAAATCCTGCCTAACAGGATTTTTGGTTACGAATGTAGCGCATCCTTTCTTTTCATTTCTAAAACCTTTTTAATGTAATGTATGTGGATTCAATAGATTTTTTTTTTTTCTCATATCGCATAAAGGCAAGAAAAGTGCCACAAAATTAAAATGCAGTATTTGACAAAAATTAACTTTTAAATAAGGCATTCACTTGAACTGCCTCCTGAGTGGATAATTTTTGATATGGAGATAAAACTTGTTTCGTGCACATTGGGACACTTCATATATTTTTCAGTGACATTAACTCGAAATTACCATTTTTAGAGTTTATCAATTTTCTTGCGGGTTTCGACATGTGAGACTGGCATCGAACGTCTTCCCATGTTCTGCTATGAATACATTTTCACTGAAAGGAAAAAATAAAATCTTTTTGTAAAAAAAAAAAAAAAAAAAAACTATTATACAAACAACTAAAAATTAAATAAAAGTGAAAATTGAACCTAAAAATATGAAAAAAAATCTTTTGCCAAGCATCGTAAACACTAAAATTAGTCACAACTTTTTCTTGAATTAAAATGTTTCGGTGTTATCTATTTCAAAAGTGACCCATAATTATACTTATGCCAAATAGCCTCTAACTGGCATGTATCGGATGACCCAAAAGTCCATTGACGTTTGGAAATTTAATAATTCACGGAATGAGAGGTTAAAATTGATACACGTCAAAACACATTGCATAAACGTCAGTTACGCCATATTAGAAACGTGTATAAAATTAGCTTTTGTGAAAAAAGGAATCGGATTCTCTGGCGATCGTGGCATATTGACTTTACTAGAAAAGATACTGTTAGTGAATCTGTACTTTCAGAATTGGAAATTAGCTTTCATTAGACGATTATCTACATTATTAAAAATTTCAACAGAAAACTCTGTGTAATGCATTATCTTAAGTCTTATGTAAAATTACAGGGGAAAATAAACGGAGATGTTACAAAATTTATTTTATACATTCGTTTTAATAACTAATTTTAATTTAATTAATTATTGATGAGAATATATTTTGGACTTTGGAATGCTTTTTCTAAAGTAGAAACAGTCCTTTTTAATTTTAATTAAAAAATAAAATAAAAAAATTAAGTAAAATTACAGAATAAAGATTGAGAATCTCGATTATTCACTTTTAACTAAGAATTAATGTACATTTATAGAGTCTCTGGATAAGTATTTGAATTAAATTTACAGAAACTTTTAACAGTGTACGTAGTCGTCGTGTTACTACAGTGCTCCACGAACAATTTGCGGTACGGACAAGACTTAGCGTGTTCGTCTACGTATTGAGAAATCACCGCTCGAGAGGATCCATGTTGTACCAGTATTCTACTAACTACTGTTTGGAGTAGACTAAGGCGTACTTTCCAGTGATATATATACAAGATGCAGCGTTACCATGAACTGTTAACTGTCGATTTTGTGTGGTGTAGATTCTATAAAATCCTGTGTTATTTAAAGCACGTGTGTCAATTTTTACCTATGTACCTACATTATTCCGTGTATTATTGATTTTTTTTTTCTTTTTTTGTTTATGGCGATTTTGATCACCGGTATATAAATTTCACGTACTTGTACATATTTATATAAATTAGAAATACAAGATAAAACTACGAATATGTATGCAGAAACATATAAATTTGAAAAAGCAGGCTGCTGCTTCTGTTCGCATGAAGACCTTCTCTAATAGCTGGGAAAATGTGTGTTTGCAAGGAAAGAAGAAATGAAGCTATTTCCGAAACAATTGCCGGAAATATGTTACAAACTTTTTGAAATAGCGCTATCAAATAGTGAAAAATTGATAATAAAATTATTGTCCACCCAAATACTCGAATAATTGGAAATTCTCAAGATAGCTTTAAGTAAACTTAAAGTTTATTATTATTATTATTATACGGAAAATCTTCCGAAAATCCAAATTAAAATGAGAGGGCAATGGTGAATAAATCATATGGAAAGGAAATATATATATTTAAATTTGTTATTCATGGACGAAAAATGGTGAGCTAGAGAAAAGTGTTTAGTGTCTTAATTAATAACGACACTTTTATGTTGAATGATAAAAATTTTCAGAGAACTTTTCTGTTGGCTATTTTATGATAATCCACAATACACTTATTACCACAAATATTTCAAGAAATGAGAATTTATTTTGATGATTATAGATTACTTTATTTTAGTTTATTGATAAAAACTATTTTGATTGATCGGAAAACTACATTTTCCTACTAATTTTAAAATATAATGTTATTTGCTAATGTTTATAAGCGCTTTATTTTAAAAATTATCTGAATTTGATTAAAAAAAAAAAACAATAATTTAAATATAATTTCTGTCATAAATATTTATCTAATGTTATTGTATATTTATTAGAAAAGGTTAGTTTTTATGATGTTTAAATTAACAAAAACTTCATTGATTTTATTTCCAGTTTAAAAATGAATTATTTTATTTCTATTACATTAATAATTAATTTTTTCTTCATAAATAAGAATGACGTATTGGATATTTAAGAGTTTTTAGCCTCAAGTTTTTAATTTATTTATGAACTTTTACTAACAAAAGTTTTGAGTGTACTGTGTCTTATGAATCAAATTACGATATTAAATACAAGTTTGTAGTTGGTTATACCTAAAATAAGTTCATGATGATTAAATTTTGCAAATTTCGAATAAATCAAGACGATGAAGATAATTTTAAAACAAAAATCAACAAAAATGATGTTGGCAAAATTTTATTTGATAATTGTAGTTCATACATATGATTTTTGGTGTGCTGAAAACGAAATAAATTTTTCTCAATACAGGGTGTCTACCGACAAAATTTCTTACGTGAATCTTTCATTAATAAAATTAGATTGTAACTTTTATAGTGAGATAGAAAAATACTTGAAACTACCGAAAATGAAATGTATCTGTAGACACTCTGTATTAAAAGAAATGTACACGTGATAGAGGAAAACTGCCTTCGTTTTTGATTTTAGCACACAAAAATATATACAATCAGCCAAATTATCAAATGAAAATTTTAGATATAGACCTTTGTTATATATATATATATGTATATATATATATATATATATATATATATATATATATATTTTTTCAAATAATCTGTTTAATGTGTAATTTAAATTTATCTTTTACACTTTTACACACTCTTTAATAATCTTCAATCAGCACGAATAACATCTTTTTATTTACTTAAGAAGTAGACTTAAATTAATATTAAATTTTGTGTAATGGAAAGAAAATATTCGTAATTAAAACTGATATTTAAATGGAAAGTGATGACCCAGTATATGTATTAGATAAATTTGATGAAAGTTAATTGAATTTTTCAAAAGTAAATAAATCGCAATTAAATATTAAAGAAGGAATTTTAATTTCTCTCTGTTTCATTCTTATTATTAAAATTATTAAAAATACATTATGCATTTTTAAAGGAAAATATTGCAATTTCATAAACGGAATAAGGATTTAATTTATAATTGTAAGTAATAAAAATTAACTACGTATAAACATTCCCTTATGAGTACCGTGATTTGTTAATTGTGGTTAAATGCAGAGATTTACATAAAACAAAAACATTTTATTTTATTTAAATAACCATGTCAACTACTATTTCAATAAATTGTTAAAGCAAGCTGTTTTAAATAAATGTCGTTAATTAAGATTTATTTGTTTTAGTAAATATTTTCTAAAGTTTGATAAAAATTTTATTAATGTAAGCTTTAAATCCCTAATTATGGATTTGCTTTCAAAAATGTACCGTTTTATCATTAAAATTTTGGGATAGAATAAATCGTATTTTTGTATTAAAATAGATGAAAAAAAAAAGTTAAATAACATTTACCATGATTTGCTAATTTACGTGATATTTAGAATTACTTTCCTTTTTAAGTATAAACTTGTTGAACTGAAATTTAAATGAAAATGACACGAAATTTATCTTAATTTTATTTATTTAATTATTCTCCATTCAATATTAATATTTTGTTGAGTCACTAACTAATGTATTAAGAATTAAGTAGATATAAGTAGACATAAGACCACGAATTAAGTAGACATAATGATACTTTTTCCGAACAAGGCAATCATCCTTCGGAGTAATTTATAGATATTCTTTCAAGATGGTTGTAATCAAGTGACCGCATGCTTTAGATTTCTTTTGAAAGTATGACGGAAACTGCATTTTTTCCTTTGATATATATAATTATGCAACAATATTTATTTATTTATTTATTTTTTAATAAGATTTTATCATAATGAAAATAAATCCTTAAACACTAATAGGTGCATTCAAAAAAGCAAGTTATGCTCGAAAAATGTAGGTCAAAAACCTGATTTTTGAGGAATGAGTTACAATATATTATGACTCACTTACAGCACACTATTTCTCTGCGCAATCTTCCAGTTTGTGCAGACATCTACCAGAAAGTTGTAATAATAGATGCTCCGTTGATAGAAACTTGCTACTTATTTCTGGAGCACGTTTAGCAAAATATTGGTATAGAACAATCGTAAAAGCACTGGATGGAAAAAGTGCTGCCAACAGATATTCCAAATCACGTGAAATATGTGCAACTATCACGCAGCGATTAAGAAACTTGTCTCCTACGGGAAGCATAATATTCGATTTGCTCACTGACGTTTGGCTTTTCTTGCTTTTCGCATCGGTTAAGTCTGTGCGACCTTCTACTAACTGCTGGCCATCATTTTACAATAACTGGACATGAATTTACATGAGGCTCATGTACTGTCGATATTTCAGGATGAATTTCCGGAATCGTGGCAAGTTTTACCCAGAAAAAAAGTAACTCACTATAACGTTGGAATAAGATCCCAGCTGACGCGCCGCCATTATTGTCGTAGTAGGCAATAATGGATACAGCTATTCGGATGAAATATCTACCGTTTGGAAGTAACGGAGCTAAATTATTGTGCGCCCAAGTTTTGTTCTTGTTTCGAAATACTTCTATTTATAGGAGAATAAGTGTAACATATGTATTGCATGCCTTATTTGTTTTTAAACACGAATTAAAATTAGAAAGAAGCAAGAAAATAAACGAATACAATTTGGTATATTTACTAAATTAGTGGTTAAACTTTAATTAATAAACTTTAAAACTATTTAAGCAAATTCATTGATATAAAAAAATATTATTGCGAAAATCAATGTGATTATAAATATTTAATCATAGAACCAATTTATAATTTTCTCCTATAAAACTTATTGAGTACTATCAAATAAATTTGCACCATTTAAGCTGCAGCAATTTTTCAACATAACTGTTTAATAGTTCATAAAATTAATACTATGCACAGTACAATTAGGAAATTTTTATAATATACACTACAGATATTTATTAATCTTATTCTCTATACAAAAGTATATATATATATATATAATTCAAATTTTAGTCACATCAGCTAGTTACTTTAACTATGCAGAACGGAAAATGTGTAAATGAAACGCTTAAATAGCTTTTAGGATTGTACAATGAATTGAATTGTAATATTGAATAAATTAATTTGAAAAACATGCGGCTCACGAAAATTATTAACACTTTTCACCTGTAAGTACTCATTTTATAGATTAAATTTTAATTCTCTTTAAATATGTGATTACTTAATATATAGAGAGAGATGGTCAGGAAAACAAACACATGTTAATTAAGTTCATATTCGCACTTAAACACCGTTGGAAATTGTTAAAAACGCTTAATTCAATTGGAAATGCAGTTCCAGAAATTTCTATTTGTAGTCCATTATGTATCTGGATATTTTAGTGTAACCCAACAAATATTAAAGAAAATCATATCAAAATATGTAGAAAACATTAGTTTTTACCATATTTATAACGAATGTCAATTTTATTATGGTTTTTGCAGGATAGAGTTTTCTAATGAATTTTTAAAAATACTTCTCATAGAACGCAATGCATTGGTTGTACCTAGATTTTTTTGTGTCATTTGATCTATGTTAAATATGAATCTTTCCAGAGTAAAATTCAATAACATGTAAAATTTTGAAGAAATACTAAAAGTATTTATAATCACTAGAGCGTGATCAGACACACACATACGCAGACGGAAAATCGAATGGAAAGAAAGACAAAATAATTTTGTTCAGACCCAAAAGTACACAGTTCTTACACATGCTTCGCATCGGATTTTACATATTTCTGTAAAAGTTCTGTGCAAACTAATACATCACCAATACATCATGTGGAGGGCTAATGTTCTAGCCGAAACGTCTGTCTTGTGTTTCAATGTTTTTAATTAAAATGTATTTTTAAAGTTTTAAATTTTTGTATTTTTTTTTATCTTATTGTAAATGTTACATTGGTTTTAATACATCAAAATTGGATACTGAAAAAAAGAAGGTAGCTTATGTTTTTAAACGAGGAAAGCAAAACGACGCTTTGACAGCAAATTAATATATGGGATGGAAACATAAACTAAAAGAACAAGACAAAAAGTTCTTGATACACGAAGTTAAAATATCATGCTGTTTTTTTTTTTTTTTTTCTCCACTTCGTTTGAATTAGAGTTTGATGATGCTGGTAATAATTTCTTAAATACAAGCGCAATTTGAAAAGAGCGCATGCAGACATTGTATGTAACGATTATTACGGTATAGTGCAGGTGCACACAGGTCATTCATTTCAACTCTTAATAAAAAGTGCTTTTTGACTTGTTGTGTCACTTATCGTTCCTGAACCCATGTAAGACCGTTGTATAAAGAAGAACTGCGCATTAGAGTGATTTCTTTAAGTATTCATATTGCAATTCTAATAGGCAAGTTTCGGTCTGGCAACAAACCGGAGAACAGTTTGAATAAGATTGTTGTTTCTGTATTAAAGATTGGAGGACGATCCAGTATGGTGTTATTATTCTTGAGTTGACCCATTCTTCTGTATATCTAGTAACACACCCGCTGATTCTTACTTTGATGTTGCAAATACCCAAGCACTGCCTCATCTGGAAATTTTTAAACAAACTTACCTCATGAAGAAATTAACAACTAAATCAAAAGCTCGTAAAAAAAATAAGACTGAGCCATCTATCTGATGCCATATATCACTAATAAAATAATACTGGGTGATTAATGTTCCATCCAAGAAGATAGAGCTCCCTATCATACAGAAAAATGCACTATTTCCTTAAACTTGAAAAAGATGTTCTTAAACGTTTTACCGTTTAATAAACTTTGTTTTCATATTTTTAATAAGATACTTTTAACATTACAAAAAAAAAAAAAAAAAAAAAAAAGCCAAGAACGTATTTTTTTAAAGAAATGTGATAAATTATCTATGTAAGGATTTAATTATCTATGTAAATTTAAATTATTTGGAAACATTAGCACGGTTTAGTAAATGACTATAATTGTAAAATAATTTGAAAAAATAAGAAAAAATAAGTGCTAAATGTGTGATATTCATGCATTACAAAATATTTTGTCTAATATTCGTTTGACTCAAATTTTATTTTCCTCCTGCACAAATACTTTCCTAAAGAAAATATGTAATAAAAATAATAATAAGGTTTTTTTTCCATTTATATAAGTAGTTTAATCTACAAATGTGCTTACGAGTATTTCCAAAAAAGAAAACTTTACCCTAATATAAATTATATCCATAAAAAGCATTGAAAGCACCTAGTGAAGGCATTCTCGTTATAATATGTAGTGTAAATGAAGCGTGAAATGACTTTAGTATGTGATACGAATCTCAATATATTTTTACCACATTATATATATTTTTTTAGAATATTTTTCTTTAATATTCCCGTCTCACGATTCGAAAGTATGCTTGTCATGTTTTTGGAGGTTTCTTTCGTTATTTTAATTTAAAGTTTGTCATTTTCATTAACGTTTGTGAAAGAAAATCCAATTTTTGTACTAATCCCTTAATTATCAACTTTTTTTTTTTTCTCTGCAAATAATTTAATATGCAATGATAATGATTTCACGTGGTTTCCTTAAAATTTTAATTTTTCTCTTTATAGTTTTACTTAACAATTTATCTACGAAAATGTGTAATATATCATTTTTTATTTTAACATAATGTGGTCATTAAATGACAATAAAATGTGTTATATTATTCATATGAAATTTTAATTTTATTGCTGTGTAAAATAAAATAAAATATAAAATTCTTACTCAATCGAACTAAACAAATATTTTATGATAAAGCTAGTGTAATTTTTTTTTAAAATAAATTTACGATTTATTGTTAGAGATGTAGAGTATAATTTTCAGCTTTTGGAGATAATTGGCACATAATCCATTTTTGCAAAAAAGAAAAAAAAAAAGGATGGTTTAAAATATATCAAAGATACTACGCAGTCGTACAGAATCAGCAGCTAGTTTCACCTTTAAGTAAATGAAGAAAAACTGTGACACGCTAACGAGGAATACCTAAAGAAAATAAATCCGTTAAATATGAAATTAAAACGTATGAAAATTCTCAATATTAATTTAGAACTTTCTGCTAATTTGTTAAAACTTTTGATTTTGTCAATTTGGGAAATAAAGTATTTTTATCTCAAAGAGAAAAAAGAATATAGAAATTGCTCTTACGTTTTACTTATGAATGCAGAGAATGCCTCGCCGATCATTCTTCTCACTGTCGTAATGGAAATAAAAAATTTTGAAAAGTACTCGACTTCTACCAAAAGTTTTATTTACATTATATTATTAAACATTATTCAATATAATTTCGTTGATTTTTACCAGGTTGGATTGGTGTATAAATGAAACTTACTTTTTCATCTTACTTGTTTTTTATTTTTTTACAAGATAAATATTAGCTCAGAAGGACTTTTTGTAATGCAATAAAAAAAGAATAAACTTACTGTTGTTAATTTTATTATAATGATTTTGTTCATTTTCAAGTATTATTACCTCCATTTGTATTCGAATAAATCTGAAAGTTTCTCTGCATGCTTTTAATAGAAATCGACAAGTGTGTATATTTTTCCTAAAGCGCCAAATGACATTTATTCAAGTTCTACTATCTATAGAAATGTATATTTGTTTAATAATATGCTTCTCAAACTAAATTTGCTTTGTATTAAAATGAGTTTTTACAACTAACGCTGTCACACTCTAAATAATCTCATAAAATCTGTAGTAACACATTCAAGTAATTCTAATCATATATACATTGTAATAGCATGTATCAAAATCATCCTTAGGGGCGATTCCCAGATTGTCGCGAACTGCCTATAGTACAGCACTTGTGCGGAGTAAAATCAACTCAACATCAGCCAATATATTATCATAAATACTATTGTTGTAGAAGGAATTTTGTTTAATTATAACATATTTTCTGTTTAAGAGAATCATCATAATGATAAATATCATAACCCACATTGTCAGCGCTTATTAAAGAAAACGTTGCACGCTAAACAAGACATATAATAATAAACTTGCTCATGTAATTTTATTATTATTATTATTATTATTATTATTATTGTTATTATTATTGTTATTATTATTTTACCTATAATACACCAGTATTACATGTTCTAAGACTCTTTTATCCTAAATAACATTTGGAAGTGTTTGTACTACTTCCCTGTAAATGAAATTTACATTTTTCACAATTTGTGACAAAGTTTTCGAAATTGCATCCGATTATTTTAAAAATTACTATTATTATTATTTTTTTGTAATGTTAGGTCTTTAAACAGTCATATTTTGCATCTGAAATTTTTGATGATGTCTTTCTCATACTACTTTTTCTAACTTTTGGGATAATATTTCAAAACTTACATAGTACACTAATTAGTCTTGCCAAAAACCCAGTTACATATAAGATTACAATTTTCGATTTCTTTTATTATTATTATTATTATTATTATTATTATTATTATTGAACAAAATAAATAAATAAATAATAAAGATGCATAAAAATCATTACTTTATAGCTGTATTAACGAATTAAAGTTATACAACGTAGATATTCAAATATCAAAATAAATACTGGAGATATATTCGATGCATTGATATTTTGTACAAACGGCTAAATTTTAAGATCATACTGATCAAAATTAAAAGGAATTTTAATATATATATATATATTTACAATATATTATAAACGTGATAAAATTTCTTCTTTTAAATTAATATTATATTTAATATTTTGAAAAATCTCATTACATTTTAAAGTCACAATAATTACTTCCAGATTTTTGTATGAATATTTGCATATCCAGAAAACAATCAATTTTCATTAATGGAATTATTAATGATTGAAAATAAATATTTTAGTCAATTCATTTCTATCGTATGTATTACTTTTTACTTCCATTACCCTACTACCGTAGGTAATGGAAGTATTGTATTCGGTCTGAAAATTCGATATCGGGTTTTCACCTGATTTACACGTTTTAAGGTCCCCTGAGTCCAAAAAAGTGGTTTTTGGCAATTGGTCAGTGTGTATGTATGTGTGTGTGTGTGTGTATGTATGTGGAGAATCTTCTGGCTATTGTAGCTCAGAAACTAATAAAGATAGAGCTACGAAATTTTAGAATTGAAATACGTCTGGTGTACAGATGAAATTTCCAAATTTTGGTGAAAATTGAAAAACCGGAAGTGGGACATCGGAAACCGGAAGTGGGACCGTAAGTCCGTATCTCAAAAACGGCTCAAACGGTTTTCTTCAAACTTGCTATGTAAACACTCTATTAGATGTCCTTTCGAATGATATAGTTGGTTAGTTCAGGAAAATTGATAGGCGTCCTGTATAAATAGCTCAATTTCAGGGCTCGCAAAGGCGTTCCTTTAAAAACGGTTGTACGGATTTTTTTGAAACTCGCCATTTTAACTCACTTTTAAATATACTTTTGTATATAATTATTGTTTTCCTGTCAATAATTGAGTTTAACCGGAAGTGGGACCGTAAGTCCGTATCTCAAAAACGGCTCTAACGATTTTCTTCAAAATTGCTATATAAACACTCTATTAGATGTCCTTTCGAATGATATAGTTGGTTAGTTCAGGAAAATTGATAGGCGTCCTGTATAAATAGCTCAATTTCAGGTCTCCCAAAAGCGTTCCTTTAAAAACAGCTGTACGGATTTTTTTCAAACTCGCCATATTAACTCACTTTTAAATATACTTTTGTATGTAATTCTTGTTTTCCGGTCAATAATTGATTTTTTTGTGAAAGTTGGTATCTCAAAAACGGCTCTAACGATTTTCTCTTTAGTTCACTTTTATGTTTTCTGATCGCATTATCTCTCAAAAATGCATAATAGTGTGTAATGGAAGTCGTGTGGTTGTTTCACACCAGATTTATTTATTTATTTATTTATTTATTTATTTATTTATTTATTTTTTTAAGTTTTAATGCAATTTTTAATGTTTAGTCGAAAATAAACCTCTTTAATACCCGATTAAACCGTCTTTTTGTCTATTACGAGCTTGAGGTTTTTGATTAGACGATGCTGATGGATTACACGTAATAATTTAACAAAATATTCACATGTATTTCTAATCATTCGTTTTTTTATAAAGCAAATTTATTTAGTGATTCAAACCACTATAATTAATTAGAATATATTTTATTTTAAAATTAATCTGTGGTTGATTTTAACATATTGTTTCCTAAACCGTAAATGAAAAAATGCAAAATTGTCTTCCACAGAAAAAATAAATAAATAAATAAATAAATAAATAAATAAATAAATAAAAATGAATGTTGAAAACAATTAATTTATTGTGCTTTCAGGTTATATATTTATTTCTAACGACACTATTTAACTAGCACTTCTCTTAAACTATCACGTTTTGATTAAATTTAAATAATTTTATTTTTAACATTATTTAAAACATTGCAAAAATTGTGCATGCATTAAGTATATAGACGTGCTACACTGTTTACAATATATTATATTCTCGGAACTTGAAAATTGTGTATCACATTTTTTTGATTTTTATAAATCTCTTTTAGTGTAAACACAATACAGAAACTCGAATATTTTATAAAAAAAAAAAAAATGTGGGTAGGTTTGAAAAGTGCTAAGGGGAAGATAAAATTTCTTTGAGATGCAAATCGAAATAAAATTTTGGTTGAATAAAGTCTTACAAAGCTGCTTTGTTGCTTTAATTTCTTCGGGGCATTAGCCAATCCATTGATCTGATCCTATTTAAATATTTATTTTTCGAATTTTATCAAAATTTCATTTTTTTTTTTTTTTTTTTTTTAGAATTTCATATCTTATTATTTATTTCTAATATTAAAAAATAAACAAATAGTATGAAAATATGAAATCATTTTCTAGTCCGAAAATTTTCAAAGAAATTCACACTAGTAAAAAAAAAAAAAAAAAAAAAAAAAAAATATTTATTTTTCCTTATATATAATATAAAGCTAGGAGAGTTTGCGCAAAAATCAGCAGAACGATATAAAAAATCAAAATATTAATTTTTTGCTGAACTGTTGCTGAATAGTTTGAATAAATTCATCTTGTATGCATTTCCTTTGCTATATTGTTGTTATGCTACGATTTAATGAAACTGCTGTAATGAAACTATTTTGCGCAATCTCTCCTTATAGGGTAGTTAATTTTAGCTGCAATTGAATGGGAAATAAAAATAATTGCACTTAAAGTGTATTGTTGTAGGGTTTTTGTAAAAAAATATTTTTGTATTAGGGATGAATAATTAAGCTAATTATTGATAAATCAGAAAAAAATTGAAAGCATTTTAAGAAGAATTAAAGAATTTTCTTTAAAGAAAAAAAAATCAAAGAATCAGGAAAATTAAGCTTAAATTGGATTACAAGATAACATTACTTCACTAGATAATGTGCTTAACTGATTTTCATTTCTATAATTTCAATATTTTCGATGTTGTCTTCGTCCACAATCTATGCATGTTGTAAGTGTGTCAATTTTCATACAATCACCTACAACAGATAACATATTTAATCCAATCACTTCTGGAAGTTGTTTCTTGGTACAGTTCAAGACATTCAGTGCACTTTATCTTCATTGTTCTGTCCCAATTGATCACGAAATATTTTTATTTCGAAAATTTTTACGAATACAATACTTTATTATATTAATTAAAAAAAAATTCATTTGTTAGCAAAATTTATCTTTAGTTAAAAAAGTTAACTTATTAAATGTGTAATTGTTAATAGATAAACAAAGATATAAAAAAAGAAAACATTATTTTCAAATTTAGTATTAACTTGTAAATGCGATATCTGCAAAATATTTTTTTAGGAATCTAATTTATCGTTAAATATATTTAGTTTTGAAAATTATGTATTTTTCTTTTCTTTTTATTATTTTTTTTTTCAAAATTAATTCAATCATATGTTTTATATGTAAATATTAAAACTAAAATACCTTGATTAGTACTTAATTGTAGTAGAAAAATCCACCTCTAATAAATTTAGCAATGTTTCACTGACTTCCACTTTAAATTTGCGTTTTCTTAAATAACTATCACTAGAAAGTCAATTTGCGTAATTTCAAATTTTAATATTTAAAAAACCATTTCACGTTCAAAAATTTCGAAAAGCCTAACAGACATTGAGATCCTCAAACCAATATCATCTTCAAAACAAGACTGTACCTTCAATATAACCCAGATTTTTATTCCACACTATTCTGCAACTCACTGGATTCAACGATGTAATCGAATTTAAATACCAAACCTTCACAAACTCCAAAAATTCATACGAAGATTGTAAGTTGCCTTACTCATTTATTTTAATAATCTCTTATAGCAATGTAATGCGAAATACGCGAGATCTCTCCTAAACAGCAGGAGCAGAAACTCTCCTATTTTGGTAGAAGAAATTGCTCGTCTCTTAATTTAAATATAACTTAAAAAATCCAGATTTCTATTCCACACTTTTCTGCAACTCACTGGATTCAACGATGTAATCGAATTTAAATACCAAACCTTCACAAACTCTAAAAATTCATACGAAGCTTGTAAGTTGCCTTACTCATTTATTTTAATAATCTCTTATAGCAATGTAATGCGAAATACGCGAGATCTCTCCTAAACAGCAGGAGCAGAAACTCTCCTATTTTGGTAGAAGAAATTGCTCGTCTCTTAATTTAAATATAACTTAAAAAACCCAGATTTCTATTCCACACTTTTCTGCAACTCACTGGATTCAACGATGTAATCGAATTTAAATACCAAACCTTCACAAACTCCAAAAATTCATACGAAGCTTGTAAGTTGCCTTACTCATTTATTTTAATAATCTCTTATAGCAATGTAATGCGAAATACGCGACATCTCTCCTAAACATCAGAAGCAGAAACTCTCCTATTTTGGTAGAAGAAATTGCTCGTCTCTTAGTTTAAATATAACTTAAAAAAAAAAAAAAAAAAAAAAAAAAAAAAAAAAAAAACCGCAGGTGTTGCCGCAGTCAGTCTAGGTTAGTATCTTAATAAAAATAACTCAGTTTTAAAATATTTTGTAATTTTGCTTTTCTATAGATATTTTGGAAAAGAGCTGTAAAAATTCAAGCACTTATTTTCTAAAACAAAAAAAAAAAATAACCATTCTTAATCCTAGACGCTTGGAAGACTCTAATTCAGCATTTAATAACATACTCCACTATTGGTGTTGTACAACTACTTGGAATCACTCTGCCCACAATCTACTCCTTGCCTCCGAACTTCTTTATGCGCAATCTCTCCTAGCTTTAACTTACATTAAATATAACACGGGTCACGCGTCTTTTATTTAAATCATATTTCTTTTAATATAAAATACGTTTGTACATTATTTAGCAATAAGTATTTGGGCACGTTTGAATTCAGATGATTTGGCAAATACCGAGAAAAATTCCGCATGATTTATTTTGAGACATTGGCAGTATGAAGAAAATGTTATAAGTAATTTATTTCAGCAAAAGTTTTGTCTCAAAGAAAAAAGTGGGCCAGTTACCTGTATGAGTTTCTATAAAGCTACCACATAAGCTCATAGATGTGTAATGGTTTCTTAAAAAAAAAAAAAAAAATAGTGTTTTAATTAGAAATTGTAGGTTGCTAAACAAATTGCAACCACTTTTAGAAAATTTATCGTACTACATTAGAAAGAGAATATTGCAGTCAGAATGCAAAAATGTTAAATATCTTATGAAATATGAGCATTTTTAAAAATAATTTTCAACTACGCATGCACATGCTTAAACAAAAAAAAAAAAAAAAAAAAAAAATCGTCTGAATAATTTAATAGACAAATATATTGAGCTACTTATATGAAACCCCCCAAAAATATCAAAGAATTCAAAACTTTATGAGTTATAGAATAAACGAATAAACGTAATTTTAGTTCCTTTCCAAAAAAAAAAAAAAAAAAAAAAAATAAGTGGGAAGGCGGTTTTATCAATATTTATTTATAATTAGCGATCACTGTATTACCATTAGACATTAATTGAATAAAAATAAAAATATGAGTAAAATCCCTTACAGTTTAGCTTTAATTTGTAAAGGAAAATATATACTAAAATACTGTTTATTCCATCTCACATAAATTTTTAAATTTACACGATATTTGTTTGGGGCTTTCGTATAATTGGTTCAGTAGTTTTTGCTATAAAATTATACAAATAAAATTTTTAATAGCTCGCGAATGCGTAATTAAAAATTATTTAGTGAAAATGCTCATATTTCGTAATATATTTAACACTTTTGCATTCTGATTGCACTATGTTGTGTCTAATTTTCATGCCAAGTTACCATTGAGTCTAATACACGTGTTAGAATTAAACAAGAAAGAAAAATCATGCAGTACGCATTGATTAGTAACACTTTCCAACTGTACGCAATTGTATCGAATAACTTTTAATATTCTTTGCCTACTTTATCCCACAACATACAGAACAATTAAAAAAACATGCAGATAGACTAATTGATTTTAAAATTACTCTTAGGCATTTTGGAAAGTGTTAAAAAGGCTTAACGCAAAAGAAAACGCAGTCGTCAGATTATAATTACAGCTTTTAATCTCTCTGAATATTTTAGTGTAGCCCTGTAAATCTGAAAGTTAATGATATCATGTTCTATACACAACATCATTTTAGAATATTAATAATGCATGTCAATGTTTTTATGATTTTTATAGCAGAAAGATTTTTAAATATAACTTTTAAAAAATTCTGTCCTAAAACGTAATACATTGTTTTTTTTTTTAATTGTTGTTGTTGTTGTCCCTGTAAACAAACTAGTTGTACAGGACCAATTAATGGCATTTTAAATAGGGAATATTCCATATGGAACTTGGGTGTATCATTTTTTTTTTTTTTTTAATTCTCAAAATATTTACGGATGATAGGAGCCGGAGACAAACAGATAGAAAGGTAGACAATCGGACAGACAGATGCACAAATTGAAATCATATTCCCACTAAAATTATAAGAAAATTTTAAAACGCTCATGTAAACAAAAGTGCAATTCCAGCAAATTTTTATTTATAGCTCTTAATGTAACCGATTATTTTTGTGTGGCCCTGTAAATCTAATGCTAACCATACTATAATACATAGAAGGCACTCTTTTGTGCATACGAATAATGTATTTCAATTGCATTTAGCTTTGTGGAGAATAAAATTATTAAAATTTGGTTTATAAAAATAACACTCATACAACACAATGCTTTGGAATACTTTCAAGTGCCCCTGTACACAAACCAGTCAGAACTGTACTCTACTTTACATAGGAAACATCCGATAGGGAATTGATTAACATGTTAAAATTTCATTGAAGTTTCTATACATTAAAGGTATTAAAAATATGGTTTATAGAAACTCCTCCTATATTACACAATGCTTTCGAATACTTTTGGGTGTCCCTGTACACAAACCAGAATAGGTATTCACTCCATTTTCAATAGGGAACATACGATAGTCAATTTGAATAAAATATATCGGTTTAAAGAAATTCCATGAATATTTACGGGAATTAGAGCGCAGTAAAACAGACAGAGAGACAGACAGACGGAAAGAAGAACAGTCAGACAGATACAGAGATTGAAATTATATTCACACTAAAAAAAAATGATAGAATGTTTCAAAAACGCGTAAAGTAAACGAGAGTACAATTCTAGCAATTTTTTATTAATAGCTCTTAATATAACTGAATATTTTTGTGTCACACTGTAAATCTAATGATAACCGTGCTATATTCTATGCAAAGCATTCTTTTGTGCATATAAATGACATATTTCAATTTCCTAAAACTTCGTAGAAAGTAAAGATATTAAAATTTGATTTAATGAAATAACTCTCATAGAAAGCAATGCCTTGGAATACTTTTAAGTGTCCCTGTACATAAATCAGTAGTGGTATTTCCTCTATTTTATACAGGAAACATCCAATAGGGAATCTGAATAACATATTTCAATTTAATTGAGATATGTCTACAGTAAAGGTAAGAAAATATGGTTTATCGAAATACCTCTCATAGGACATAATGCTTTGAAATACTTTCGGGTGTACCTGTACACAAACAAGTAGAGGTACAAACTCCGTTTTCAATAGGGAACATCAGATCGTAAACTTGAATAACATATATCAGTTTCAAGAAATTCCATAAATATTTACGGGAGTTAGAGCTCGGACAGACGGACAGACAGACAGTTTACGGACAGGCAGATACACAAAACTGAAATCATAGTCACACTTAAAAAAATGTTAGAAAGTGTTGAAAACGCTTAACGTAAACGAAAGTACAATTCTAGCAATTGTTTATTAATAGCTCTTAATGTAACTGGATATTTTTGTGCCACCCTGTAAATCTAATGCTAATCATGCTATATTCTGTGCAAAGCATTCTTTTGTGCGTATAAATAACATACTTCAATTTCCAAAAACTTCGTGGAAAGTAAAGTTATTAAAATTTGATTTATAGAAATATCTCTGATAGAACGCAATGCTTTGGGATAATTTTGAGTATCCCTGTACATAAACCGATGGTGGTAATTCCTCCATTTTAAACAGGAAACATCCAATAGTGAACTTGAATAACATATTTCAATTTCATTCAGATATGTCTACACTAAAGGTATGAAAATATGGTTTATAGAAATACCTCTCATAGAACACAATACTTTGAAATAATTTCGGGTGTCCCTGTACACAAACTGGTAGAGACATAAACTCCATTTTCAATAGGGAACGTCCGATAGTGAACTTGAAAAACATATATCAGTTTCAAGAAATTCCATAAATATTTACGATAGTTAGAGCGCGGACAGGCAGACGGACAGACAGACAGACAGACAAACCGAAGTCATAAATACTTGTCAACTTTGTTGGAAAGTGTTAAAAATATTAGAAAGTGATAGAAACGCTTAACGTAAACGAAAGTACACATCTAGCAATTTTTTTATTAATAGCTGTGAATTTATCTGGATATTTTTTATCCACCCTGTAAATATAATGCTAAACATGCTATATTGTATGCAAAGCATTCTTTAGTGCATATAAATAACATATTTCAATTCCTTAAAATTTGTGGAAACTAAAGTTATTAAAATTTGATTTATAGAAATATCTCTCATAGAACGCAATGCTTTGGAATACTTTTGAGTGTTCCTGTGTATAACCCGATGGTGGTATTCCCTCCATTTTATACAGGAAACATCCAATAGTGAAATTGAATAACATATTTCAATTTCATTACGATATGTCTACAGTGAAGGTATTAAAGTATGATTCATAGAAATACCTCTCATAGAACACAATACTTTGAAATAATTTCGGGTATTCCTGTACACAAACCAGTAGAGGTACAAACTCCATTTTTAATAGGAAACGTGCGATAGCGAACTTCAATAATATATTTCAATTTCATTAAGATATGTCTAGAGTAAAGGTATGAAAATGTGGTTTATAGAAATTCCTCTCATAGAACGCAATGCTTTGAAATATTTTCGGGTGTCCCTGTACACAAACCAGTAGAGGTATAAACTCCATTTTCAATAGGGACCGTCCGATAGGGAACTGGAATAACATATATCAGTTTCAAGAAATTCCATAAATATTTACGGGAGTTAGAGCGCGGACGGACAGACGAACAGACAGACGGACAGACAGACAGACAGACAGACAGAAGTCATAAACACTTTTCAACTTTGTTGGAAAGTGTTAAAAAGCAGAATTTTTCTGCAACATTTTAATGAAACTGTTGTATTTCAATGAATATATACGGTATCCTCATACAAATTTATATAAATAAATTAAATAATTCCTGTTATTACATGCTACAGCCAAAGTGTTTTTCATACATTACTTTTTAGAGGGTGACCCAGAACATTTTGATAATATTTATTTATATTACTGATCTGCTTTTACTTATCTGGACACAATCTTTGCTGAAATATATCAGGTATAACATGTTCTTTATACTCTGAATGTTTCAAGATAATTTCTGCAGAATTTTTCTACACATCTGACAAAACGTCTAAATTCGAAAAAGTCTAAATACTTATTCATAGATAATGTATTTATCCCAACACTGAACAAAAGCATTTAAAAAATATGTCATCATAGTTAAAATATACTAATATTAAAGAAAGTGCTATGTAGCGGCTACTGCAATATTTTATGCCATACTTGGGCTGTTAGGAACAAGACTGCCACCTACTGAATTATGTGAAAGAAAAATTAATTATCAGTGCGAATATATTTGTGAGGAGAATCTTCCCAGACAGCACATCGCTTCCCCAGGATATCTTCAAGATGTCTTCTGGATGAAAAGGCATCCCAGAAACGTCCTTAAGATGTACTGTGGATAAGTTAAGCCTAACTGTGCTGTTAGGGTTATAGGTCAGGATTATCACATTTACAAAAAGAAAAAAAAAAAAAAGGCAGAAGGATGAAACTTCGTAAATCAGTTAGACCAGGCGTACAGGGGTTTTGTGAAGTTTTGGTGAAAATTGGAAAATTCGAAACGGACAAAAAGGCCACATTCCAAACATGTTCGTAATAGTTTTCGTTGAATTTGGTTACATAAATTCCCGAAAATTAAGTTAGCATTTTACTAGATAGGTCAGGTTTGTATATTATATTACTCATTTTCCAATAAATAAATAAATAAAATAATATGAGAAATATTGGATATTATGGCATGTGTCTGATTAACAAGATTTTTTCTTAATTTAAAATGTAACATTTATCAATTTCGAAGATAAACTGATAAATTCCTTTTTTCTATTCTATTTATGATATAATTAATTTTTAACATTCCCATAAATGCTATAAGAAATATCGATTTTCAGACATTTTTTTTAAACTTCTATTCTAATTTAATTACAAATTTTAAGTTCATCTGAATCCGAAAATTAAGTATTTTAGCTTTTGATCTTATGGTTATCTGATGTGCATAAGTTTTGTTTAATTCATAGAGTTTTAGCAGGATGTCTAACACTGTACCACATGTTGAATTACTTCTTTATATATATATATATATATATATATATATATATATATATATATATATATATATGTATATATATAAATATATATATATACGTATATATATATATATATATATATATATATATATATATTTAAGGGTACTATAGTTGGTTAAATTAATCTCGCACACGTTCTCAAAGGAGAATATTAACACATTAAGACTCTGTGCGAAGTTTCCCATTCATGTAATTTAATATCTTTAGATTACCATAAACATTAAAAAATCAACAATTTTTTTTTCTAGATGCACATTTTTTTTTTCTTATGCACAGAAGAATATTTTCAATGGAGTATATAAGGATAATACAAGGATTCTGAAATATTAGTGTTTTAAATTGGAAAAGATGCAAAATCCAATTAAGTTGCCCAGTTCGAGGAACTTGTTTCCGAAAAAAAAAAAAAAAAAAAAAAAAAAAAAACAGAAAAAAAAAGCATTAAGTATTTAGTTTTTTTTTTTTTTTTTTTTTTTGTGCTAAATGGATATATTCTATATGGCACGGATGTAAACATTAATGCAGAATAATCAAAATTTAGCTGGATACATTATATTTCGTTTACCGAATCTGCTTCAAGTTACATACAAAATCATAATACACCCAACGAAACTTTCAATACAATAACATGCACAACAGTGTTTGTATAGCACTGCAAGTCTGTTAAAAAGAAGAATCTGCTAATTATATCCAAAGTTTGAAAAATTCTCATATCATTTTAAAAATATTTTTATATCGATTTTAAAAAAGTACGCTATTGCGAATTACATTGAATTTTCCCACCACATGAAAAAAAAAATGTACAACACTATTGGCAAAATATATAATCATATTAAAAACACCATTTTGAAATCTTTACCATAAAATATTTAATTTCAAATTGTTTGAGTAAAATAATTTATATTGAATCATTTTCACACTTAGTAAAATATACGATTTTTCATGCGTAATAAATAAATAAATAAATAAATAAAAAAGATAAAATAATTGCCGAAACGTCAGTGGAGGCCCTCTGTTGAGACTCAAAACGGTTTTGGGCTGTGTCTGTGTGTCTGTCTGTCTGTCTGTCGCGCGATAGCGGCCACAAAAATAGCGCTATTGACTTGAAATTTGGTACACATGTTCATGAGCACCACGAAATGAGCTGTATAGTTTTTGGTATGTATTCCATTTGTAGTTCGTATACAGGGACACGCCAAAGTTTTTCTTATCATTACGGCCTATGGGAGGAATTTGTATGTATCGCGATAGAGGCCGCAAAAATAGCGCTATTGACTTGAAATTTGGTACACATGTTCATGAGCCCCACGAAATTAGCTGTATAGTTTTTGGTATGTATTCCATTTGTAGTTCGTATACAGGGACACGCCAAAGTTTTTCTTATCATTACGGCCTATGGGAGGAATTTGTATGTATCGCGATAGCGGCTGCAAAAATAGCGCTATTGACTTGAAATTTGGTACACATGTTCATGAGCCCCACGAAATTAGCTGTATAGTTTTTGGCATGTATTCCATTTGTAGTTCATATACAGGGACACGCCAAAATTTTTTCTTATCATTACGGCCTAAGGAAGGAATTTGTATGTATCGCGGTAGCGGCCGCAAAATAGCGCTATTGACTTGAAATTTGGTACACATGTTCATGAGCCCCACGAAATCAGCTGTATAGTATTTGGTATGTATTCTATTTGTAGTTCGTATACAGAGACACGCCAAAATTTTTCTTATCATTACGGCCTATGGGAGGATTTTGTATGTATCGCGATATCGGCCGAAAAAATAGCGCTATTGACTTGAAATTTGGTACACATGTTCATGAGCCCCACGAAATCAGCTGTATAGTTTTTGGTATGTATTCCATTTGTAGTTCGTATACATAGACACGTCAGAGTTTTTCTTATCATTACGGCATATGGGAGGAATTTGTATATATCGCGGTAGCGGCCGCAAAAATAGTGCTATTGACTTGAAATTTGGTACGCATGTTCATGAGACCCATGAAATCAGTTGTATTGTTTTTGGTATGTATTCCATTTGTAGTTCGTATACCTGTCCGTCTGTCTGTCTGTCTGTCGTGCGATAGCGGCCGCAAATATCACTCTCTTAACTTAAAATTTGGTATACATGTTCATGATCCCCACGAAATTAGCTGTACAGTTTTGGGTGCGCATTCCATTTGTAGTTCGTGTACAGGGACACGCCAAAGTTTTTTAAAATGAAAACTTCTTTAGGCGCGTTGAGCACTTTTGGGTGAACAAAAATCTTTAAACTCCCGTCATCGTCAGCTAACGCTTTCCATTTGAAGTGAAAACTTTTGGGTGAAAAAAAATCATTGAATTCGCGTCATCGTCAGTAAACGCTTTCCATCCTTGTATGATACAAATAATGTACCATACAATTAACTTGCTAATGTGAAGTGTTAGTAATTTTATAGTATATATTGTTTTAAAATCTGGTGCGGCTCTACACGACTTCTCTCATCTCCGAGCACTGTCTCTATTGCAGTTAGACCTCACAAAACCGTGAGAAAGCCCAAAGCTGCCATTTTTCTCACGTTTTTACAATCTGGTGCGGCTCTACACGACTTATTTTATCCCCGGACACAGTCTCTTAAAGATTGCAGCCGGAAACGTTGCACATAGACCTCACAAAACCATGAGTAAGGCCAAAGCCGCAATTTTTCTCACGTTTTTGCAATCTGGTGCGGCTCTACTCGACTTCTCTCATCTCCGGACACTGTCTCTATTGCAGTTAGACCACACAAAACAGTGAGAAAGGCCAAAGCCGCCATTTTTCTCACGTTTTTACAATCGGGTGCGGCTCTACACGACTTCACTCATCACCAGACACAGTCTCTTAAAGATTTCAGCCGGAAACGTTGCAGTTAGACTTCACAGAACCATGAGAAAGACCAAAGCCGCCATTTTTCTCACGTTTTTAAAATCTGGTGCGGCTCTACACGACTTCTGTCATTTCTGGACACTGCCTCTTAAAGATTGCAGCCGAAAACGTTCCAGTTAGACCTCACAAAACCGTGATAAAGGCCAAAGCCGCCATTTCTCTCACGTTTTTACAATCTGGTGCGGCTCTACGCGACTTCTCTCATTTCCGGACACTGTCTCTATTCCAGTTAGACCTCATAAAACCGTGAGAAATGCCAAAGCCGCCATTTTTCTCACGTTTTTACAATCGGGTGCGGCTCTACACGACTTCACTCATCTCCGGACACAGTCTCTTAAAGATTGCAGCCAGAAACGTTGCAGATAGACTTCACAGAACCATGAGAAAGACAAAAGCCGCCATTTTTCTCACGTTTTTAAAATCTGGTGCGGCTTTACACGACTTCTCTCATCTCCGGCCTCTGTCTCTTAAAGATTTCAGCCGGAAAAGTTGCAGTTAGACCTCACAAAACAGTGAGAAAGACCAAAGCCGACATTTCTCTCACGTTTTTACAATCTGGTGCGGCTTTACACGACTTCTCTCATCTCCGGCCTCTGTCTCTTAAAGATTTCAGCCGGAAACGTTGCAGTTAGACCTCACAAAACAGTGAGAAAGACCAAAGCCGCCATTTCTCTCAGGTTTTTACAATCTGGTGCGGCTCTACACGACTTCTCTCATTTCCAGACACTGTCTCTATTCCAGTCAGACCTCACAAAACCGTGAGAAAGGCCAAAGCCTCCATTTTTCTCACGTTTTAACAATCTGGTGCGGCTCTACACGAATTCTCTCATCTCCGGACACTGTCTTTATTGCAGTTAGCGCATTAAATAAAATTGTAATATAATTTTGTAGTAGTAGTTTATATTAATGAATAAAAAAACACTTCATTTAAAAGTATTTACTACACAATAAAATATTTCCTGACGATTCAAGAAATACTCACGTAATTGTTCACGTTTTCACTTCTGTCGGCACTCCCGAATGCAACTTTTTTTTATCATTACGGTCTATGGGAAGAATTTGTATGTACCGCAATAGCAGCCGCAAAAGTCCTTCGATTGACTTGCAAATTGGCACACACGTTCCAGCTTTGCATAAACGTAAGTAGCTGTATAATTTTTATTGCTATATTGGTTAAAAAATGTGTATAGGGACACGCCAAAATTCTTAACAATACGGCATAAGGGGTGAATTTCTTTTAAACGCATTTTAATATCATTACTTTGCAATGAAGAAAATGAAACTAGCGTACGTGAGTAATATGCTTAAACTCTTGTTGTTTGAAGAAAATATGTGCTCTTAAGCTTTCTAATTAATGTACAGGACCTTACAAAAGTGTTCTGATAATGTCACGTAGTCATGCGAACTATGTTAAATTTGGAACAATTATTAATTTTAAACGCAAAATAAGCTGAATAGTTTTTACTGGTGTATACAATGTTTATGGTTTGTTTACAGAGCCACAATAAAGAATTTCGTAACATTAGAGCCTATGGACAAACTTTTATTTAAGCGCGCTCTTTAATGCGTTTATGCTGAATTGAACTTAATAAAATTAACATACATTATAAAGATGCTTAAAATCATGTTTACTCTTGAAAACAAGTATGTATAGTCTAAGTAATTTATGAGACCGCACAAAATAATTCCGAGTATACACTATAATCATCCAAATGATGTCAAATTAGCTTGAAAAATTAATGAGTTATAATTAATTAAATTTATTCTTAGTATTGGCGTTTATAATGACTGTGGCTACTTTTCCGGGATACATAAAATAATTTCGTACTATTACGGTCTATAGTCAATATTTCTTAAAAGTTTATTTTAACATGGTTACACTCCATCAAATATAATGCAATTTTATTAGAATATTAAAAGCATGTTTTCCTGTTGATAATTGTGGGCATAGACTTAGAAATTAGTTTAAAGGTTACGCAAAATATTTCCGATATGCTATGTATTTTTTTTTTTTTTTTTTTTTGTATGAAAAATGATAGTTATGAAATTTGGTATTTATGAATTTCAGGGAAATAATACAAGACTGTCGTTTATTAAGAATACATATTGTTGCGTATTGTACTTGGGGGTCCGTAAGTTGTCCGAGAATGAAAGACGAAACTTGCAAAAATTCAGTGATATATTCACAGAAAGTTCCAGAAAAATACAGGTCTATAAACCAAGTATCAGCTTCAAATCAACCAGTAAACACAGCTTAAACAACAGCCGTTAATAGCCAAACAACAGTACAAACTGTTTAGCAATAACACATAAAGAAAGTCTCATCCAAAGAGACTCAAAGCAAAGCAAGCATTTGACGAAACTGACACAGATCTGACACTGACCGCCTTGGTGAAGAAATGCTCCTTTTATACTTTTCTATCGAACACAGACTGTTCTGGAAAATTCTCGTATCTCATAATGAGATTAGAGCTTCCATATTTGGTATATCCCTAATAAGGATTTTCTCGCCAAGGTCGCCAAAAAATAGCAAAGGAGGGAAATAGTCGCCAAATTTGGCGCCAAATCCATTTCTTCCCTTATAGTAGCTTTTTTAAGTGTTTTTAAGGGAAAATTAGGCGATTTTACGCTAAAACGACTAGAAATGCACAAAGTTAGCATTTTATTAACTTTACTAAACCTTTTGAAAGAATTTATACAAAAATAAATGTGATTATTTACAATTCTGTAACACTTTATAGGATATACAAATAGAGATACAGCGGGGGGTTGAGGGGGGCGGCAGCCCCCCTTAAGAATGTATCTGATTATGGTAACAAGTCGATAGAATCAATATATACGATTATATAATAAGGAATAAATAAAAATGACCTATTGAATAATGTCTGATGTAAATAGGACGTTGAGGCTCCTGATCTGCAGATCCACTAGTTATATTAATTGCCGAAACGTCAGTGGAGGCCCTCTGTTGAGGCTCAAAACGGTTTTGGGTTATGTCTATGTGTCTGTCTGTGTGTCTGTCGCGCGATAGCGGCCGCTGAAATAGCGCTATAGACTTGAAATTTGGTACATATGTTTATAAGCCCAACGAAATCAGCTGTATAGTTTTTGGTTTGTATTCCATTTGTAGTTCGTATACAGAGACACGCCAAAGTTTTTCTTATCATTACGGCCTATGGGAGAAATTTGTATGTTTCGCGATAGCGGCAAAAAAAATCCCGCTATTGACTTGCAATTTGGTACACGCGTGCATGTGCCCCACGAAATTAGCTGCATAGTTTTGGGTGCGTATTCATTTGTAATTCGTGTACAGGGACACGCCAAAGTTTTTCTTATCATTACGGCCTATGGGAGGAATTTGTATGTACCGCAATAGCGACCACAAAAATCACGCTAATGACTTGCAATTTGGTACGCATGTTCATGAGCCCAACGGAATCAGCTGTATAGTTTTGGGTGTGCATTTCATTTGTAATTCGTGTACAGGGACACGCCAAAGATTTTCTATCATTATAGCCCATGGGAAGAATCTGTATGTACCGAGAGAGCCACCGCAAAAATCAAGCTATTGACTTCCAATTTTTGCCGAAACGTTAATGGAGGCCCTCTGTTGAGACTCAAAAGAATTTTGGGTCCGTCTGTCTGTCCGTCTATCTGTCTGTCTGTCGTGCGATAGCGGCCGCGAAAAATCACGCTATTGACTTGAAATTTGGTACACATGTTCATGAGCACAACGGAATTAGCTGTATAGTGTTAGGTTTGTATTCCATTTGTCGTTCGTGTACAAGGACACGCCAAAGTTTTTCTTATCTTTACGACCTATGGGAAGAATTTGTGTGTACCGCAATAGCTGCCGCAAAAATCCTTCGATTGACTTGCAAATTGCCGCACACGTTCCAGCTTTGCATATAAGTAGCTGTATAATTTTTATTGCTATATTTTTTATATATTGTGTACAGGCACACGCCGAAATTCTTAACATTACTGTGTATGGGGTAAATTAAGTTTAAACGCATTTTAATATCATTACTTTGCAATGAAGAAAATGAAACTAGCGTACGTGAGTAAGATGCTTAAACTTATGTTGTTTGAAGAAAATATTTGTTCTTAAGCTTTCTAATTAATGTACAGGACCTTACAAAAGTGTTTTGACAATGTCACGTAGTTATCCAAACGATGTTAAATTGGGAACAATTATTAATTTTAAACGCAAAATAAGCTGAATAGTTTTTACTGGTGTATACAATGTTTATGGTTCGTTTACAAAGGCACATGAAAGAATTTCATAACATTAGAGCCTATGGACAAATTTTTAATTTAAGCGTGCACTTTAATGCGTTTATGCTGAATTGTACTTAATAAAGTTAACATACATCATAAAGGTGCTTAAAATCATGTTTACTCTTAAAAAAGGTTACGTATAGACTAAAAATTTATGGGACCACACAAAATAATTCCGAGTATCTACTGTAATCATCCAAATGATGTCAAATTAGTTAAAAAAATTAATGAGTTATAATTAATTAGGTTTATTCTTATTATTGGCATTTATAATGACTGTGGTTACTTTTCCGGATACATAAAGGAATTTCGTACTATTATGGCCAATAGTCGGTATTTCTTAAAAGTGTATTTTAACATGGTTACACCCCATCAAATATAATGAAATTTTATTAGAATTTTAAAAGCATGTTTTCCTGTTGAAAATTGTGGGCATAGATGTATAATAAGTATAATAATAATGTAATGTATAATAATGCATAATTAATTTAAAGGTTACGCAAAATATTTCCGATATGCTATGTAATTTTTTTGTCATAATAATAATATAATAATAAGTATAATAATATAATAATAATAAGTATAATAATAATGTAATGTATAATAATGTATAATTTGTTTAAATGTTACGCAAAATATTTCCGATATGCTATGTATTTTTTTTTTTTTTTTTTGTATGAAATTTGATAGATATGAAATTTGGTATTTAAGAATTTCAGGGAAATAATACAAGACCGTCATTTCTTAAGAATACATATTGTTGCGTACATGGGGGTTCGTCAGTTGTCCGAGAATGAAAGGCGAGACTTGCAAAAATTCAGTGATTTATTCACAGAAAGTTACAAAAAAATACGGGTCTATAAACCAAGTATCAGCTTCAATTCAACCAGTAAACATAGCTTAAACAACAACCGTTAACAAGAAAACAACGGTACAAACTGTTTATCAATAACACGTAAAGCAAGTCTCATTCAAAGAGGCTCAAAGCAAAGCAAGCATTTGACGCAACTGACACAGATCTGAGATTGGCCGCCTTAGCCAAAAAAATGCTCCTTTTATACTATTCTATCGAACACAGACTTTTCTGGAAAATTCTCGTATATCACCAGCCAATGAGATTAGAACTTCCATATTTGGTATTTCCCTAATAAGGATTTTCTAGCCAGTGTCGCCCAAAAAATCGCCAAGGAGGGAAACAATCGCCAAATTTGGCGCCAAATCCATTTCTTCCCTTATTGGAGCTTTTTAATGCGTTTTTAAAGAAAAATTAGGCTATTTTAACTCTAAAACGACTAGAAATGCACAAAATTAGCATTTTCCCGACTTACTAAGCCTCTTTGAAAGAATTTATACAAAAATAAATGCAATTATTTACAATTCCGTAACACTTTATATGATATACAAATAGGTATACAAAGAAAGATAGAACAGGGGTTGAGGGGGGTGGTAGCCCCCTCAGGATGGTAAATCATCATGGTAATAAGTCAATGAAATCAATATATACTATTATATAATGAGGCATAAATAAAAATGACCTATTGAATAATGTCTGATGCAAATAGGACGTTGAGGCTCATGATCTGCAGATCCACTAGCTAATTTATTTTAATTAGTCAATAATTTTTATATTGATAAAAGACATCTCAAATGCTTCAAAAGATGTTTTCATACAGAACCTTAAGAAAAACATAAGAACTTGTTACCTTAAAAAAAACTTTAAAAAAAAAATACGATTTTAATTTATATAAATAAAGCAAAAGAAATGTCAATTTCATCCCTTATCACAACATTTGTAATCTTACAAAGCGAAAACTTATCACTTATTTATTTTAGAAAATTATTTCTTACAATTACAGCAATATAACTTGTAAATTTAAAACATTAAAATATATATCCAAGCACAAGCCATCTCAACTCCACCGTAACTGACTCTAAGAGTGATACCAAGGTTATTAAGGGATCACGTAGTATTCATGGATTGGAATTGACATCAACTCTCTGTACTCTATCCAGAAATCACAAAAAGAATTGATACCACTTGTTTGAATACGAGATTTATTAATCAATGTCCATCAACAATAGTAAGGTGGTGAACTACATAGAGGTCGAAGAAAATATTTAACCTGAAATCTAATCTGTTCCAGAATGAACAAGCAGTTTATATCTATCAGACGATTATTCAAAAATTCCATAACACTTACCATAAAACGTCTCTGTGTTAAATGTCTTGGTATCCCAAAAAAGACTTACCATCGATATCAAAGTCGTGATATTAAAATTAAAATTTCTGTTTCTTTCTGAAACATGACTTTTCTATGAGCATCAAACGACAGAAAAGGAAGGACAGGTCGCGTGAAAAAAAAAAGAAAAAAAAAACTATCAGAGGTTTATGTTTATCTTCATAATTTGCGTGAATGTATTTTGTTCATAAGTTTATATGGTACATACAGGCCAATTCCTCCAGATGATTCGACTAGAAATTTCGACAAGCTGTGTAATACATCACCTATTTGAACATGTAGTCTTCTATGCTAGACATAGTTGACTCAAGATACAGAGACGGTACTTTCCGTTAACACATAAGTACAGTTTACTAGAAACAATAAATGTTCGTTCACTGCTTGCTTTCGAAGTAGTGCATGTAAGTATCTGCGAGAATTCGGGAGAGAGGGGAACGCTGTTCCCCTCTCTCCCCAATTCTCGCAGATATTTACATGCAGTTTCCCTCTCTCCACAATTCTCGCAGATATTTACATGCACTATTTCGAAAGCAAGCTTTTTAAGAAAATATCTTTTCCTTTGTGGACCCGTTTCATTGACGACACCTTCACGCTTATCGACATATCTCGTCACAACATTGACCATGTCTTATAAACTTTAAATTCAATTGACATTAATATCCAGTTTACATATGAAATAGAAAATAATGGCTCCCTTCCATTTATTGATACCCTCGTCTCTCGCACTGTAAATGGATTTTCAACCACCGTCTATCGTAAAAATTTTGCAGTCTCCCTTCCCCCCCATGCGCGTTCATGTCACCCACCTAACCAAAAAAAAATGGCTGCTTTCTATACTTTTGTAAACCGTACCCTTAATATTTGTTCAAATCCTATTTTATAAATATCTGAAATTGAATACCTGAAAGCCATTGCAATTGACAGAGGTTATGACAAAGCTATCCAAAAAATACAACTCCCTCGTATTTCTTCTACTCAATCAGTCTCTTCTAATATCAGTATTGTTTTACCCTATTTTCCTAAAACCAGTCAAACCATAGATAAAATTCTCAAACAATATGATTTTAAAATAATATTTTCGCCTTCCAATAAACTCACCTGATCTCAGTTAAAAGATCTCATTGATATGCATAATTCTTGGGGCATTTATATTATTCCTTGTCAGTGTGGTTTATCATATATTAGCCAAACTAAGCGCAGTCTTAAATTTCGTCTAAAATAACACATGAATTACGTCCGCAAATAAGAAACCAATAAACCGGCTATTTCTAAACATTGCTGCGAGGAAAATCACAATTTTAAATTTAATTAAGATAAAATAATTTGCAGACCTAAATCCATTCATGAACTCGATTTCTTTGAAGCTTTTCATATTTATAAAAATTTTAAAAACCTTGTAAATTGTGATTTCGCCGTTCCCCATTTGTCTGATTGTTGGAAATTTTACATTCAGTCCACATTTTCCTAATTTTTCTACTGTTTACACAGCTACACATTCCTAAATTCCTATTGGCCACACTCCCTACCTTTTTCGTAATCCTATTGACTGAACTAAATTCGGTCCCTCTCCTATATATACGAGCTCTTCTCCAGATTCAGAATTCTTTTTGCATTGAAGACGGTACGCTTAAGGCTACCGAAACAGATGTATTATATTTTTCTTTGGCGTTTCTGACGTAGTATTTTATTCGAGTTTTAATATTTCAACGCCAAGAGTCCTGTTATTAAATATCGTCAATATTTTAAAATTTATTAATTTAATTTTAAAATTTAAAATAATTATAATTAACTAATAAAATGTCGTTAGAAATGAAAATAATTCACTGAAATAATAAAGAAGAAATTTTTAATAATTTTTCGCAGATCAAACCTTCTATTCTGATGCAGTTTTAATGTCTAATATACAAAACTAAGTGTTTTATTATTTTTTTTTTTTTGGGGGGGGGGGGGGGGGAAACAAAGCAATTTATATGCTAGGGAGTTTGATTGTAGTTTAAGTTATATTTCTCCCGGAAAAGAATAAAAATATTATCGATTAAAAATTTATTTCAGGTTGTTTACTTTTAAAATAATTTTCTACGTAATTCAATGCATATTTCTCTATTAAAAAAAAAAAAAAAAAGAAAGAAAGAATGAAAGGACTTTCGTTTGTAATTTACAGCTGTTTCTGTTTATTCTCAAAAAGTTATTAACTTTAATGACACTCCATATATGGAGATGAGTTCTAGAAATAGACCCTTAATGATTTAAATCACAGTTTGTAGATTGATCAAGTTCGAATTCATATAGCATTAAAAGACTATATCATAAAGTTTCATGTCCTACATTATTTATATTATTTAGATTTTCTTCAATATTTATAACCCAGTCTTAAAATAAATAAAAAAATAAATAGAAATAAATAGAACAAGGAATGAGTAATTCAATGATGTACAGTCAGTAACAAAAGTGTCCGAACACTAGCAAAAATTCTTATTTAAAAAAAATACACTTAATACGGTTTTGTTAAATAAATCCTTGTCGAATCCTGTTCTTATTCAGTGTAAGAACTTGATTCAATGAGGATTAATTTAACAAAACCGTTTGAAGTGTACTTCTTTTACATAGGAATTTTTGCTAGTGTTCGGACACTTTTGTTAACGACTGTATAACAAATTATGTTTAACTTTACACTACATAAGACATGTTATAAAAATATAGTCGAAATAAACACGCCTATTTTAGTACATGGAGCAACCCGAAATATTTAATTAAAGTAACATTTCAGTGAATTCCTTGTTTTTTAAGACCTTTTACAGGTGTAGCATTAAAGAACTTTCAAACAAATCGTACTTTATGTAATAATAATTATATTTGTCAAATTTTACAGTTTTGTTTCAATGTTTACTAATTTAAATATACAGATAAGTGAAAAACAGCTATTATTCTTAATTGTATATTCTTAATTAGCAATTTTTTTTAATTTATTAAACTAAATTGTAAGCACAGTTAGGTCATAAAAATGTTATATATATATATATATATATATATATATATATATATATATATATATATACTCGTATTTAAGAAATTCTTAAAAATTAACGTAAATTCCTCAGCAATTGTGACATGAATTTAATCTTCATGAACCTAGAATTCATTAAAAATTATGTAATTTTTAACAAGTTAATCGATCATATGTGTATTGATTAAAAATCATATGCAAAATTTTATAAAGTTAATTGCATGAATATGTTTGTTTTCATGAATTATGATAAATTACTGCCGGTAATATTTTTCATAAGAATATATATCGTTTAAAATCTTTTAAAATCTAATAACGTTTACGCCAATTTTATAAACTGATTATTAAGCATTTTTTTTTTTTTTTTTTTTTTTTTTTTTTACACTGTGTGACAAAAAAAGAAATATCTGACATAGATAGATTGCACTAAATATCTTTTAAAATAACTAGACAGGTAAAATAATATTTATCGTAAAGTTTAAAATTAAAATTTTTCTTAAAGCATCTGTAAAAGGAAAAATCCGTGCAAGAAGAATCGTAGAAAAAATTATAAGATTTAAAAAAAAGCAAATAAATGAATAAAATAGATAAAATAAATAAATAAATATATTTATTTATTTATTTTTGTTACATATTTTCAACTTTTATATGACTCAAAATATATATTATAATTGCATATATATATATATATACGTACCACGTTTTTAATGTTTCTGTTGAATTAAATGTATTTATTTATATGTCGAAATAAAGTGAACTTGTAAATTTCTTTTAGCAACACTTAAATTATAGATAATATTTAAATGACAAATTTTAAAGTTATTAGGAGGTTATCATTTTCATATTTTAATTAATTAAGTGAAAACTAATCAAAAATTCTAAAATCGGGCTTCGAGTTATTGCGTTGTAATCGTGTTCTGTGTTATACTAAAACTTTCAAAAGTCTAGCTATTCAGGAAGTCAGTTAAAAATCAGTTGCAAGATTTGTACTTGACAAACAAACAAAATAACAAGAAAGCGAGTTAATAAAAACATGGTAAAATAGAGCATTTGAAACTTTTATAATTTATGCCGGGTGTTTTTTTCTAAAGATTTTATTCAAGAAATTTAACCAATAAACTTAATTAATGTCTACTAAATAACTACAAGCTAACAGACATAAATATAATAAAATAATATATAACTTTAAATAATACCTTAATAGGTCTTAAATAAAGGCATAATTATAATATTTGAAGTATTACATTTAACTGAAAATTATGTTACTTTTTTAATGAAATACTTATAGGTGAAAATTTTGAAATTGTCTCAGGGATAATAATAAATATATTACCATATGTTCAAATATCTTGTCGGAGAATTTGGCGGAGAAAGGATTTTGCTCTCAAGGACAGGTGATTCAAATTTTGGCTTTGAGTCGGAATTTTGTGTCACTCTTAAAAAAAAAAAAAATCTCCTTGGAATACAGATCTGTTTTATTCACCCCCGGCCGTTAAATGTATTGCACACCGAAAAAAATGTATCGTTTAATTACATATTACCCCTGGTTTTGAATTTAATAAATTTCGCATTTGAGAGTACGAGTGCTTTTAAATTTTTGTTAGACTGTCCTCTATACAAGTTAATTTCTAGTAACATTAAAATAGATTATCGTCTTTTCTTGAAACAAAAGTAACAGGCAAAACTGAAATTTTACAGACAGACAAATAGTCACGAAATCATATATGAAATGAAATCACAAATAATTCGCGAAAGGAAAGTGGAGACCTACCTGGGGAGACTCAAAAAGATTTTGGGTTTCGTCTGTGTGTCTGTGGTCTGTCTGTTTCTCTCGCGATAGCGGCCGGAAAAAGCCCGCTATTGACTTGAAATTTGGTACACGTGTTTACAGTCACCACAGAATTAGCTGTGTATTTCATCTGTAGTTCGTGTACAGGGACACGCTACAGATTTTCTTATCATTACGGCCTATGGGAAGATTTTGAATGTATCGAGAGAGCGACCGAAATATTAGGCTATTCACTTGCAATTTGGTACAGATATTTTATTATCCACACGGAATTAACTGTATAGTTTCGGTTAAATATTCCATTTGAAGTTCATTTACAGAGACACACCGAATTATTTCTTATCATTCAAGCCTGTGGGTAGAATTTGTATCTACCGCAATAATGTCCACAAAAATTCTCCGATTTATTTGCAAATTGGCGCACGCGGTCAGGCTCTTTATAGAAATAGCTGCATATATATATATTTTTTTTATGTCTTTATTGTTTATGGATTGTGTACAGTGATACGCCAAAATTCTTCATCACGGCATATGGGGTGAATTTCGTTTAAACGCATTTTAACATTCTTACACTGGAATCAATAAAATGAAATTAGCGTACATTACTGAGATGCTTTAACTAACGTTTTCTTCAGAAAATATGTGATCTTGGGCTTCCTAATTAATGGGCCTTACAAAATTGTTCTAACAATGTCACGTAATCATGCCAATTATGTCAAATTTCGAAAAATTATTCTTGAAAAACGTGGAATAAGCTGAATAGCCCTTATATTTTGTGATTCTTTTACAGACACACAAAACAATTTCTTGACATTAGAGCCAAAATTTCAAATTTAAGCGCACTTTAAGGCGTTTATGCTGCATTCAACATAATGGAAATAACATACATTTTAAAGACGCTTAGAAGCATGTTTACTCTAAAGTAAGGGTGGGCCGAAAAAATGATATTTCAGATAAGCGATTTCTAATAGCAAAAAAAAAAAAAAAAAAAAAAAAAAAAGAAAAAAAAAATGTACATTTGCAACCTGAATGTGGGAAAAATAATTAAAAAAAATAAATATTTACATCTTTAGTTCGTGCATGAAAGTCAAAATTCGAAAAGATGGCCAAAAAAGGTCATTTTTCCATAATTTGTATTGAAATACAAATATTATTAGTTTTTGTTCTAATACCATTCAGATGCTTCCTTTTAATACTCTTTTCATATATCTTTAAAAATATTTATAATATTTTACATTTATTAGATACAAGACGCAATGTTTCGTGAAATTAATCAAAAATTGAATTTTTTAGCTTTTTGTACAAAATGCTGTATTCCGTTTTTTGTAGTCCAGTTTTACGCTTTTCAGTATAAATGTGCACTGTGCAGCTGTTCGTTGTTATGCAAATATAATTTATTATATTAACAACCCAGACCTGACCACGGTTCGATGGTTGCACTTCGAGTTCCACCCTGCTTTTACCATCCAAACAAAAATGATGAGCAGTTATTTAAAATATTTATATATTTATAGTGCATTTACATTTGCATTTCTTATATGGTTTTAAACAAGTTTCTATTTTGGAATTAAGTTGGAAGTTGGATGTATTACTCAGTTTTGGCATTGAAAATCGAGAGTATATGTTATTATACAGCCATCTCCAGAGTCGCCCTCAAATACCTTTTCTGCAGATTCATTGACCAACTTCACAATCCTTGCAACAACCTGAATGTGATATGTGAATTTTTTAATCTTAAACAATTGCTTAGTTTATAGAAATGATAAATGATCCTTGTTTGCCACATTTTCCTTCATTGGAGACATAGAGAAAGAGAGAGAAAGTAAACACATTGACCAGCTGATCAACACTTCATAGTTCGAAATTTCAAAACTTAATATTCGTGGAAGAAATTCGCTATAGGTACAGAAGTGTCTCCTGACGCTTGACCTCTTACCTTGAAAATTCTTCAGCAGTATGTTGTCTATCGCCGACTACTATGGTCAATAACAAGTTCTTAGGGTTAGCTAAAAAGGCATTTCGTCACTTATTAGTCCAGTATCTTTTAGAACACCAAATGCAATATAACAACTACTTTCCTGTCAAAAGTTTTAAACCTGTCACTCATTACAGTGATAGCATATAACTGATTTTTATTTAACTTATAGATGTCGAAGTAACAGATGCGCCACCTTCTTTTATGGTTTCTTTAAATAAATCCATAAGATATATATTTACAAAGGAATGGGTGCGGTAGCCCCTTGAAAAATGGTATCTGTTTATGTAGCAAATCAATCGAATCAATATATATGGTATATAATAGGGAATTAATAAAAATGGTCTCACGAATAATGTGTGATACAAATATTTCGTTGAGGCTACTAATCTGCAGATCCGCTGGTATTTTAACTTTCTTAAAAGAAAAGAAAAAAGAAAAAAACAGGTTTAACACTACTGGAAATGAAATCTAAGGTAGTTCTAATTTAAAACCTTAAAGTGTCTAAAACATTTTTCATGATCCAATAAACAATTCATCAATGCTAATAACACTAGATTCTCAAATAAATAAATAAAATAAATTAAACATGTTTTCTTGCTTGTGGAAAATGCTTGTTAAATTCTTTGTGCAGCGTGAACTATAAAGATCATAAAAATAGATTTTATTAAATAACTGTTGAAGATAGCATGCACATGATTTATTTTATGACACCAGTACATAATTCATTAATGTTTATGATGCCGTTTTAAATACGGAACATTCCATTATGAAATATAGTAATCTACAACAATTTCAATGCAATCGAAAAATTATTACAGAAATAATAATGCGGACAGACTAATGGATAAGTAGATTTACGGATAGTTAGGAAAGGAAATTTATATACACTCTTTAAAGTAATGTGATAAAAACGCATGCAGATAGTAAGCTGATAAAAATTCATGCAACAATGGAAATAGTAATTAGAATATTTCTGACTTATATACATTGTTGTATATTTCTTTTCTTAGAAGCTTAAATTTATACGTTTATACGTTATGCGATTTATATGTTAATTGCATTATGTTTTCATTGGAAAAAAATATAAAAAAAATGCTTTAAAAAATACATTATTTAAATTACTTTTATGTATCTTGTTCATAATATTACGTATCATTATACTAGTTCAACTCTTTTCTATAAAATCTATGTTAAAGTAAATCAAAACTACGTTTGTAAATTCCAAGGCTTTATAAAACTATTTACGGAAATTAAGTCTACAAACAGCCAGGAACAAAAACTAAATCATCAGCACATTTCCAGTTTTGGGAAAAATGTTTAAGTATAAAAAAATGTATAAGTATAAATTGGTAAAGGGATCATTCAAAAAACAAAAAAAAAAAAAAAAAATAGAAATAGAAATATCAATTTGAAACTTTTGTCTTATGAATGCTCAATGACGAATTGGTATTTGTTATAAACCACATTACACAAAAGAAATTGCACTGTATTGATTATATATGTAAATTATATATGTAAATTATTATGATTTTACTTTACTTTAAGTTACATCTATTTAATTGTATACATGTATTCTAATATACATAATTTTGAACGCCTTTTGGCATCCCTTTATATTTGGAAGACTATTTCAATTATTCTAACAATTCTAAGTTTAAGTTATAAAAAATTAAGAAATATGAATGTAAAGGAAGTAAAAATAGAACATATTACTTGTAATTTAATTTAATTGATTAGAGTTTTCGAATAATATTAAACTATTAGATTAATTACAATGCATGCTAGTAGTTATTCTACGCTTACGTTAATCAAATATGATCCGTTAAGAGAAAGATTAGTTATTTATGTATGCATTTAAAATGAAATCCTTATTGTTGACTTTCAATATTTAATTTATTTCGGTGTAATATTTTTTTTTAATTAAATATTAATTTTAAATGAAATGAGAGTAATATAGACTAAGAAGAGTTACTTACTTTTATAATTTATTCAAGTGCATATATATATATATATATATATATATATATATATATATATATATTTTACATATTATTTATTACATTTTTATGTACATATTTTTTTACATATTCAATAAATAAAACGAATAAATATATTTAGTGACAGGAACACGAGGAATTAATTTTAATTTTTAAAATTAACCTCTATTTGAAACATGATATGAGATCAATTAGTTCTTTTAGTAGAATAATACTCAGTGAACTTAAATTTACGTATACAGTGTTTACTTTATATGTCTAAAAACCTATGTTCACAAAATATGAAAATAATTTTGTAATTCACTGCATCTTAGCTAATTTGGAGCTTTGATAAGATTATTTATAATATATTTTATTTAAACCAAAGTAAGATAGAAACTTGAGCAATACTATGACACAATTAAATTAGGATATTTCACAAGACATCTTGTTTTACACATTTTCTGTATATTTACAGTCAGAAAAAAAAGATTAAAAAAAAAAAAAAAAAATGAACTCAACACTCGAAGTAACTTCGTTGCTAATCAATGCACAAAAATGTAATTTGTATCATTCGATGGGAAGTTCTGAGTACATTCAGAAAATGAAGTGAAATTTTGAAATGGGGTCGTCTACATATTAAAACGCGCTCCAACTTTAATTTTTTCAATGGTAATGCCCTATTTATCGTTTATATTTGAATTTCTGGAATCGCGACAACGCTAAAAATTATATTGGTTGTATATTTTACTTATTTTTTCATAGAGATATAAGCGTTCAAAGTTTGAAGGTGCTAATGCTAAATTCATATTTCAAACATTTATTAATATCTGTAGATAAATATATATATATATATATATATATATATAGGAATAAATTAACAAATGATTGAAATGAAATAAATATTCCTATATTTAAGTTTCGGATTTACTTTTGCAGCAATTTTGCGCATTGGTTTGTAATACTCCTGTTGTTTTTTCTAATCTTTAAACTTTTATTTAAATTTTATATCCTATACATATACGTTTGAAAAGTTTTCTATGTATATATATATATATTAATTACGAGATACAGTAACGAAATTCAAACAAATTCCTTCATCACTTTTGATTCTGAAAAATATTTTTAAATTCATATTCATAAAAATTATAAAGTATGATAAATATTATTTTTTACATTAAATAAATCCTATAGCTGTGCAAATTCGCAACTCATTCCAGATATTAGCTTTCCAGATATAAATAAATCTTTCTTTTGGAGAGGCTTAGCGGCTCGTCAACTATAAAGTTTTGTTTGAGATAACGAAGCAAATCGTAAAAAATAACATAGAAAAATTAAACAAATATTTTTATTTTTTATTTACGGATCAAACTATACAAAAACAGCGTCAAACGAAAAAAAAATGAAATAAAAATTATTTTTAAACATTAGTGTTGCATCAAGAATTCTTGTTTTCTAAAGAAGGCAATACCTGCCTTTCATCGTTCTTCAAAACAAAACAATATGGAAGTGAAAAGCACTTTACTTTACGTTGGTAAAAATATGCACAAGTGGCATTTACCTTATCGATTACTGGTGATAAATTTTCAGTCGTTTAAATGAACACGAGATAAAGAAAAATGAACTAAATGGGTGGGGCTTACTGCTTAAAATAGAAAAATAGGTCGAACGTAAAAATTGTCAATTAAAAAAAAGAGCAACGTAATTAAAATGCATGACGAACTTGTAAAATCGTTTCATAACTACCGTCATAGTTAAAGGCTTAATTATTTAGTTCATATAATATTGCTTTATTTATTTATTTATTATTTTTTATTATTTATTTCACTTTATTTTTTTTGTGTGTGTGAGCGTGGGCGGGTGTGTGGGTGGGTGGTGGGAAGGGGTGTATTATTTTAAAGATACTCTATTCTTTAAAATTTTATAAATATATTTTACTTTTATAGTTTTTAATAAATATATTTTAACTTTTATAAATATATTTTAACACTTTGCGACTGCAGGATTTTGTCTTTTCGACAGTAAGGTCCGACTGCGGGCGTTATTCTCTGAGGGTAAAATACTTCAGAACAAAATTTTCTGTATTCACATTTATATTACAAAAGGATATACATTATAATAATATTCTTTCTAATCAATATATTTCTATCCATAATATATTTTATTGCAAAAATATAAACACAGGGTACATACTTAAGAAATAAGTAACACGCAAATTATGAAAGAAACGCTCACTAGCAGAGTTACACATTTTCTAAAGATGTGAATCAACGCCAGCGGTCTCAAAAGTGTTAATTAAGAAATTATATTTTTATATAAATTATGGAACAAATCGTACAGTTAACATAGACATACGACATATAAGCTTTCATTTTAATGTGTTATCTGCTTTAGCCTGAACACAAGTATGAGGAAGTAAACAGATCATTGATTGGTTGATACACTTTACTGGTACCTATATATTTGTGTGACGTCATTTACCGAAAGATCATTGGGCTAACATTCAGAAATACAATGAGTTTGAAACACCACAATATGACTTCTATAAAAGCTTAGTAGATACAGAATTCGTAAGTAGTTTACAGAGCAAGACAAAATAATTTTTATAAATTACGTAATTATCAATTAGCTAGAATGACCGCGCCATAGATGATAGCTAAACGGTATTAGATAGATATTCATCATATTATTTGCTCTGTACCTTTAAATATAAGAAATTTTTTAGATTAAATTCGAAAGACTTTATGCAAACGCATTTATCAAATTATGATACAATGATGATATGTATGCTAATTATATGTATATTTAATTACGCTGTAGAAAAACTAATTGCTGAAAAAAATATGCTGTTTGATTTACATGATGAACACCTGAATTGAATTACAGTATGAATTACTACATACTGTATATATATATATATATATATATATATATATAGTATGTAGTACAAGCGATGCGCTCTGAGAAAATTGAAAAAAAAAATGTTGAAATTTCTGTACATAGGTGGTGCTTCTGCATTTTCTAAGGCAATTTTTGCCGATTCATGCTATCAATTTCGGTCAATCCAGACAAAACACACAAAATTTATTTTGTTTTTTTATAAAATATCTGCAAAAATCGCTTTTTCTACGCAGCGTCACCTATAGATAATAATTGTAACACGTTTATCTTTCGATTTTTACGGAACACAGTGCCACTTAATTATTTTCGTCAATAGGTGACTCTGCGCTCTGCAAAAATCGAAAAAAAAAAAAAAAAAAAAAAGAAGAGTTACAATTTCGTCAATAGGTGGAACTGTACCAGTATCTAAAGTGATATTTGTAGGTATTTTGTAGAAGATAACATAAAGAAAAGTTTATTTAACAGATAGTATTTTATGGAAATTCATTCTATGAATTTCGGTCAATCCAAACGAAACACACAAAATTTACTTTGCTTTTTAGAAAAAAAATCTGCAAATATTACCTTAGATATTGACGCAGCACCACTAATTGACGAAAATTTTAATTCGTTTTTCCTGATACTGAAGAGCACAGCGCAACCTATTGACGAAAATTATTAGATGGCACAATTCTCTGCTAAAATAGAAAGAAAGTTCAGTTAGAATTTTTGTGAATAGTTCAAATTGCGCTGATATATATGACGATTTTTTTATATAAAAAATTTAAATAAAAGTCAAAATAAATTTCGTGTGATTCGTCTGGATTGATCTAAATCCATAACATGAATCTGCAGAAATCCCTTCAGGAGCAGCGCCACCTATTGACGAAAAATTCATTTTTCTTTTTCGATTTTTACAGAGCGCATAATTTATACTACATACTAGTGAAATTTTGTTTCGTTTGAAGACAAAAAGCCGCATCTAGAGACTTCTGAATAGGCGAACTTTAATTATAACAACACAGTATTACCTATCACATTCCCTTGTTTTATAGACAATTTTAGTACGAGGAGTGATCAGAAAAAAAGTTACACGTAGCAGCGTTTGAAACTACATATTTTGGAGAAATTTTGTTTCCCCAGAGGGGAGACAGATGACGCTACTTGTCATACACCTGGTGTGCGGGTGAGTAGTGAAAGTTTCGAGACGGTTCATGACGATTGAAATGACAAGACGCTTAGAAAATTGATCTCGTGTGGAATTGCGAGCAGTGATTCGATTTTTATGGGCAAAGAATGTGTCCTCATCTGACATTCACAGACAAATCGTGGATGTTTACGGTGAAGAAGCAAGGAAGAATCAACATGTAGCGAAATGGTGTCGCTCTTTTCAATCAGGCAGACAGGATGTCGAAACCGTAGAGGGAGCGGTCCGCAGGAAGCGGTCGGCAAAGTTCTTCAACGACAGAAATTAACACGGCACTAGTTGAAGAAATGATTCAAAATGATCTACGGGTAACTCTGCGTAAAATCTCGCCAGAGCTTGGACTGAGCTATGGTAGCGTGCAGCATATCGTTTCTCATGTGTTGCGATATTCCAAGTTGTGTGTCCGTTGTGTTCCATGTGCGTTATCCGACCTGCACAAAGCCACATGAATGATGTGCGGTCTCACATTTCTTCAGTGTTACCATTCCAATGGTCAGCTCTTCATCGATCACATCGTTACATGGGATGGAACTTACCTTCATCATTTCGTCCCCACAAACAAAAAAGCAACTATGGGGTGGAAACACCTTGGACCACCAACGACAAAGAAAATTTAATGTTACACAGTCCTCCGGTAAAGTTATGACAACCATATTCTGGGATTCTTTTGGTGTTATCCTGATCGATTACCTGGAGAGTAGCCAGATCAACAACGCAGATCGTTATTGTGCCACTTTGACAAGGTTACACGAAGCTATCCGACGCAAACGGTCGGGCATGCTGAGTGAAGGTGTCATCCTCCTGCATGACAATGCCAGGCCCAATCCTGCTCAAGCAACGCTGGAATTGTAGCAATGGTTCAGGTGAGAAATCTGGAGTTACCCCCATACAGCCCATATTTGGCACCCAGTGACTATTTCATGTTTCTCAGTTTGAAGGAGCACTTATCCGGCACACGGTTTTCTCCAGACAGTGTTGTGAAAACATCCGTCGAGACCTGGCTCAATGGACAGGGACCTGATTTCTACAAAGACAGGTTACACAAGTTCGTTTTGCGTTCTGATAAATGCCTTAATGCCGTACGTAATGCCGTTGGCGATTACGTCGGAAAGTGATAGGCACGTATGACTCTTAATTCCCTTTTGTATTTTCTGTCTATTGTTAATAAATATTTCTTTATTCGACTTGTAACCTTTTTTTTTTTTTTTTTTTTTGATCATCACTCGTATATGTAATTTAGATTCTATTTTATGAAAAATACGTAGCAGAGACATTTACTTATTACACACAGTTAAATGAACATCGACAAGAAAAAAAAATCTAATTAAAAACTTTATACATAGTCACAATTATCAAATAATTTAACATTAGTTTAATAAAAATACGAACATTTTATTTTCTTATTATTTTTTTAATGGAAATTTTAATTATTGCTATTATTTTCTTAACTATATTAAAACAAATTAAAAATATTAATATTTGTAACAACATATTTAAAGATTAAAATGCATCTTGAAGTAATACAAATTTTCTTACATGGATGTTTTAAAATTATTTTATTTAATATTATTTAAAATGAATTAATAGTAATATAAAATAATTTAAGTAATATAAAATAAAATGATTTTTAAGCATCCATATGAACGACCTTAATTCAATAAATCATATCATTATACATTTGTTTATAAAATGCACTTAAAAATGAAGTTTTCAGTTTCTTATTTCATTAATAACAGACTCCGAAATATTCAGACAAATAAAAAGTATTAAGCTGTTAAGCTCTTTTTGAGTAATTTCCATTACAAGAGAGAAAATAGCAAATAAGGATTTTCTCTCTTTATTAAAAATAAAATCGAAGTATAGAAAAAGATATAAGTAGAAAATTAAAGTGAAATAACAAATAAAGAATAACGTATAATCTATATGTACGCATGTAGAAGGATTAATATTCATCTTTTAAGCTACATGTTTATTTCTATTAACTTTTTTAAATGTCAATTTCTATTATTTCTTAAATATAATTAAAAATGAAATATATATATATATATATATATATTCATTTAAATAAATAGTATCTAAAAAGGTAATACACAAACACACACACACACACACACACACACATATATGTGTGTGTGTGTGTTTCTGTATTACCTTTTTAGATGCAATTCATTTAAATGAATATAAACAATTATATATATATATATATATATATATATATATATATACTAAGCGACAAAGAAAAAGCCGCACTTCGATATTTTCCATTTTTCTTCCTGTAATCGCTAATTTTATTGTTTCAAATGTAAAATTTTGAACAGATTTTCTTACTTTGTGTTCCGCATGAAATTTAGGATTGAGCCAAGTGTTTAAAACAAGATGCAATTGTTCGGAAAATTGTAATTTTAGAAAGTAATTCAAATATGGCAAGAATAAGGCAATTAACGATACCACAAAAAATATTAATTTTAGAGCGAAAATCAAAAAAATATTTTAATACGTGGGATGTCAAAATGATTAAATGTTAACAAAATATTAGTGATCAGGTTTTTAGCAAGAAATAATATTTTTTGGCTGTTTAAACAGCACATTTGTCCTTAGGCGGCCACGTTACTCATCCAGTAGAGATGGCCGCAAGTTAAAAAGCTAGCGCTTAAAAAATCAGTTTGTATTACATTTTGAACATAGCAGGAAATCATAATAAGTGTTTAGTAACATAATTTAACTACATACAATGAAATAACAATTAAACAAAGCAGGTTCAATTGCCAGAAAATATGAAAAAAAATCCATTCTTAACGAAAATAATTAGAAAACCAAGACATTAGAGGGTTAAAAAAATTAAAAAATGATCAATTAATTGTTGGGCTGAAGTTGTTCTCTCTGATGAGTCAAGTTTAACTTATTTCGAACTGACGGAAACAAGCAGATCTGACCACGAAAATGTGACTGACTTAATGAAAATCGCACTTTTAAAACAATGAAATATTCCCCGTACATTACGATACGAAAATGCATAAGTTTTCGGTGAGCCTGGCAAATTTTCATGTTCAAGGGATCAAGTAACCCGAAATAAAACTTGGCTATTAAAAAATTGATACCTGGCTGACTACTTTGGGGGTATTTCAGACTCTTCCACAATCAGCATTTCAAAATGGTAATGCACCTTATTATATGGCGCTTGTGATACATTCATTTGATTCAAGTTGTTAAAATTACTTATCCATTCTTATGAGCATCTATAATTTTGTAAGTTATCACATTTTTTTTTTACTTAAAATTAAATCCCACAAAGAAAATCGCAGGATTTCTTCTTTATTAGACTTTAAAATTGTCCTAATCTCAATCCGCTCGGAAATGTTTATTCTATAAAAGAGGGTGGGGAGTAGAAATTTGTAGAATACAGCTTTGAAAGAACTAAAAAAAAATATTTATGATATTTGGTACAGTGAAATTTCTGAGTTTCATGTTAAAAAACTGTAAAATGTCATTGCGCATTAAAGCAGTAATTCCATACAAAGGCGGAATTATCCAATCCAGAATACATATTTTTATTAAATAATTGTTTAGATCTAAAAAATTAATAGTTTTATTTCATATATTAAGTATAACGTGTTTATTTCATATAATAAATCATAATAGGATACAAAGTATATGTTTATTATATCACGTTTAAAAAAAAAAAAAAAAAAAAAAAATATGTAGATTTTTATTAAACACTTAATACAGTGTACTAAAACGAATTATTAAATCGAAAATGTACATAGGTATCATGTTATGACTTCTGTACTATACAAACACAACAATTTTATTTGTTGCAATCATTAGTTTTTAAATTATTACAAACACAAAAGGTATAAGTCAATTTTTCTGCAGCGCGGCTTTTTTTTTTTTTTTTTTTTTTTTTTTTTTTTTTGTCGCTTAGTGTATATATATACATATACATACTATCTACCAATAAGGTATTTGATCACTTTCGAATTTTGATATTTTGTCAAATATCTAGAAAAGTTCTTAAGGAATCATCTTGAAACTTTGGTAGTGTAAAGAAATTGTTATACATCATATTTCTTAGCAAAAGTTATGTCATGAAAAAGAAATGGGGATCAGTAAAAAATTAAACAAAAATAAAAATGTTTTGGATCACCTTGTAAAAAGGAACGCTTTTAATACGTTTTAGTTGTAGCATGTGATTAACAGGATTTTTGTTGTTATCTGTGTAAGATTGTATGGGGCTACGATATATTTTCATGGAGATATAACGGTTTCTTTCTGAAATTGCAAAAAAGTATTTTAATTTTAATTATAACACGTAGGGTATTAGAACCAGTGTAAAGCCATTTTAGGAAATATGGCATACTAAATTAGACACATCATTCAGAATTCAGAACACAAAGATGTTAAATGTATTACGAAATACGAGCACATTTACTAAATAGTTTTTTAACTACGCATGCTTCAAAAAAAATTCATTTGTATAATTTAATAGCCAAAGGTGTTGAGCAACTTAAATGAAAACGCCAAACAAATGTCATTTAAATTCAAAATGTTACGAGAGATACAATGAACAGAATTTCACTTCTCTCAAAAAAAAAGCTAAATTATAAAAGGTTTTACTCATATTTTTATTTTGATTCACTCAATGTCCAATGGTAATACAGCGTTTTCGCTGATTGTAAAGCAATATTGGTAAATCCCCTAACATCTTATGTTTTTTTTTTTTTTTTTTTTTTCGAGATGAAAGTAAATTTTATTCATTCTATCTCTCGTAACGTTTTGATTTACATAACTTTTGTTTGGGGTTTTCAGTTGCTCAATACCTTTGGCTGTTAAATCATTAAAATGAAAATTTTCTAAGGCTTGCGCATGCGTAGTTAAAAAGTATTTAGTACAAGTGCTCGTATTTCGTAAGATATTTAACAATTTTGCATTCTGATTGCTGTATGCTGTGTCTAATTTAGCAAGCCATATTTCCTAAAAATGGTTTTTTACTAGGTCTAAAATACCCTATGTGTTATAATTAAAAAAAAATCTGGTGTGTCACTCACACGACTTTCTCTTACCCTGAAATTTAATACTATAAATACAGGTTGCAGATCAATAGGTAAAATAACGAGTACTGTTATGTAAACCTATGTTAAACAATTCATATTAGGCTTCTGAAGAGTTTTATATGATAATTAGTTCTGTGTGAGGGGGGACACCGCCCCCCTCAACCCCCCGTTTCATTAATGCACCGACATTTATATAGAAATTAATTCGGTTATTAAAAAATAATTTATTAAAATTATTATTTTAAAAAATTATCTTTTATGATAAGGCAGACGATTTCCATATTAGAGAAGTACTATAACACCAAATATTAAAAAAAAGTTCATTTTATTCTCAATATTAAAAAAAAAAAAAAGTGATTTTTTTTTTTTTCGTTAAAAGTAAAAAAAAAAAAATCGATATCTTTGTTTTAAATTATCGCAGATCGATGGTTCAACCATTCATTTTAAAGATATTAGCGAGATCTTTTGAAAGATACCCATCATGAAAATTTACTCCCCTCAAGGGAGGACTTCCCCCCTAGGGGGGGAGGCGAGGCTCCTACAAAACCCAAATTTTTTTTCCCAGTTAAATATCTCTATTACAAAAAAATACATTCGTTTCATTTGGTTTAGTGCAGTCTATAGATGTTAAACTCTACTTTCCTGCAATTTCCCCCATAGACGTAATGTATTAGAATTCTCTTGATTGTCCCTGTACACGAAACATTTGCTTTATCTTAACGAAAAGATTACTGTAGTATCCCTATATGATACACATTTAGAATACCAAGTTTGAACTTTCTGCCATAATTTGTTTTTGAGATATGCTGATAACAGACAGACACACACACACAGAGAGAGACACACACATATACATACACACAGACCATTTGCTAAAAACATGATTTTCGTATTCAGGGGACCCCAAAAGGTGTAAATATAACAAAATCTCGCGTTCGAAAATTTGACCCAAAAACAATACTTTCTCTACCTTATGGGTACGAGGAAGTAAAAATGGAAATTCTTTTTTGTAAGTTTTTAAAGAAACTGTTATATCTTCATGCATATATGTGGTAGCCTCATAAAATTTTGTACTGATAATGAGAAAAATTCTCTTTAAAATCATCTTAATATTTTCTTGAAATACCTAAAGACAGATATCAGTTTGAATTTACATAATATTTGTTTGGGGTTTTCAGTTGCTCAATACCTTTGGCTGTTAAATCAAGCAAATGAAATTTTTCTAAGGCTTGCGCATGCGTAGTTAAAAATTATTTAGTAAAAGTACTCGTATTTTGTAAGATATTTAACAATTTTGCATTCTGATTGCTGTATGCTGTATCTAATTTAGCATGCCACATTTCCTAAAAATGGCTTTCTACTAGGTCTAAAATACCTTATGTGTTATAATTAAAAAAATGGAAATTCTTTTTTGCAAGTTTTTAAAGAAACAGTTATATCTTCATGCATATATGTGGTAGCCTCATAAAATTTTATACTGATAATAAGATTAATATTTTCTTGAAATACCTAAAGAGAGATATCAGCTTGCCTTAGAGAAAGGGATATGATACATATATATTATATATGTATATTATATATGTATATACATATATATATTATATATAATACATATATATGATACATATATCGTCCAGAAATTATTGAATGCCACTATGCTTTCATCATAACTGTATATAAAACTAGAAATTTCTTATTGTAGAATAAAGTAAAAATATTGTATTTAACTGTCGTTTGTATACAGCGCGAAACATATATAGCGCTCATTGCTAGATTTGTTTTTCATGCTAACGTAATATAAACGACACCACTGTCTTGGAAAAAATACATTGCTTTTCATTCGAGATGTGAATTGTTAAATATTATGCATGCATTACTGTGAACATCGACTTTAAATTTTATTCTAATTTCAATCAATATATTTGTGGAAAATTTTCAATTCCTATTCACTCTTGATTGTTTAATTTCGACAATTTTATTAACACTTTTTTTTCTATTTCAAATTGTACCTATTTAGAGAATAATTAAATATTTTCATTAATTAATGAATCTAAACAAAGTGAAAAGCAATAGACTATATCATTTGTACAAAAAATATTTCTTTAATCTATTTTTCGAGACTTATTTTAATGATCATATATATCATCATCATCTTCATCAAGAACAGATTTTGTAAAATTGGTATTCTTTTGCATACTTTAATAACAATTTCAGTTTTAGTTTTCAAAATATTTTTCTCTATTTATTAAAAAAAAAGTTACTGTCACTGGCGTGGAATTTTTTTTGTCTGCGACAGCATCTTCTAGCAGAGGGCAATGTCCTTCGCGTCATAAGATCTATCAATGTATTCCGAATACTCGAGGAAGACGTTTTAGCCGCTTAGAAATTTCTATCATTTTAATTAAAGAAGTTATTCACTAAAAACGAGAAGTTTATGAAGGTACTCTATTTGCCATTTTGAAGAAAGTTTATCCAAGTGACGTTGTTTTTCTGTCATGAAGTCATTTTACCCGAGAAAATTAAAATATGATCCATGGTTGTACGTAGGTAGGTAGTTTCGATTTAATGTCGCACCAGTACTGCGCTATGGGTAATTGGCGACGGTCTGGGACGCACCCCTAGAGATGTTCCGGTCACATGCCATCACAATTTTGATCCTTCCCGAAGGGATTCCCCCTCCGCTTTGGTGATCCCCAGAGGTATAGTGTGGGTGGGAACAGGAAAGACGTTGCAGTCACGACAAATTTTATGTGCACCAACCACCACTGATGTACACGACGGTCTTTGACCGGCTCAAGTATCAAATCGGCAATCATACGATTCCAATTTCGTGCTCGACGCTCTACCGACTATGGTACCGTGACCGGAAACCACGGATGTAAAAAAAGAAAGAAAATAAATATAAACTTTTTTACTTTATCTTACGCATGAGGTAGAGAAAGTATTGTTTTTACTTTCTCTTACACATAAGGTAGAGAAAGTATTGCTTTTGTGACAAATTTTCGTACGCGAGATTTTGTTATATTTACACGTTTTGAGGTCCCCTGAATACGAAAATCATGTTTTAGCAAATGGTCTGTGTGTATGTCTGTGTGTCTGTTATCAGCATACCTCAAAAACAAATTATGGCAGAAAATTCAACCTTGGTATAATAAACGTGTATCGTATAGGGATGCTACAGTAAGCTTTTCGTAAAGATCAAGCAAATGGTTCAAGAGAATTCTAATACATTACGTCTATGTGGGAAATTGCAGGTAAGTAGAGTTTAACGTCTATAGACTGCACTAAACCAAATGAAACGAATATATATTTTTTGTAATAGAGATAGTTAACCGAGAAAAAGAATTTGTGCATGTAATAGCCTCGCCTCCCCTTCGAGCGGAGTTCCCCTTCGAGGGGAGTAAATTTTCATGATGGGTATCTTTCAAAAGAGCTCGCCAATACCTTTAAAATGAATGGTTGAACCATCGATCTGCGATAATTTAAAACAAAGTTATCGATAAAAAAAAAAAAAAAAACTTTATATATATATATATATATATATATATATACTAGCTGACCCGTCCTACTTCGCACGGATGAACAAATTTTAGTTAACGATGAATTGATATGCAAAAAATAAAAAATATATCAGTTTTCACGTTATAGTCAGGCAATATTATCAACTGAAAAGTCAAAATATAATTTTACAATTATTTTTTTCAATCAGTTGTTAAATGTTGGTAATTTTTACTTTATGTTATTTATTTATTTATTTCATGAAAAGAAGCATGTCTTCACTCATGAATAAAAAATATTGAAAAATAAACCTATAACATGAATATGTGTTTGATAAAGTTGACGTCATAATTGCTTTAATTATTATTTATTTGTTCTTATAATATAAATTTCTATTAAACACAGAGCTTATGTGTTTTTAATTTTCTTAAATTTAACGTCCGCAAATAATCTGGTTATTGTTTTAGTAATGGTTCTCCATTAGTGATCGTTAATATTTTTTTGTGATTTTGGCGGTGAATTAAAAAGGTTATCGCAAATACGTAAAGTCCTTCGAGTGAAACGTCCTAGCTATTGCGTTGCCAAATTTTAAATATCGCCAAACAAGCCCTATACAAAAGTAGATTTCTAACGCGAATGCACATTTAATTTATTTTAAATGAACCCTGTTTCCAATCAACATAATGAAACTTGCATAATCAACTGTCATTTGCAATTCTCTAGCGGCTGTATATTGCGCTACTTGCTTTCGGAAAAGATTTTATATCAGTCATCCTTGGCGGGGAAAAAAAATGATTGCCAAGTTATCTCGCAAATATATTTAATTTTTTCCATAACTGATGGTTTTTAATAATGTATATTAAGGGAAAAATCAATAATATGAAACAATATTCGTATAATATATACTATTACAAAATCTGGTGTGAAACAACCACACGACTTCCATTACCCACTATTAAACGTATTATATACATTTCTTGGAGATATTAAGTACATGCATTTTTTTTTTTTTTTTTTAGATTTTCCAGTAAGAGAAACTTGATACACGTATAAAGACACCTACTACAAAGTTTACATAGTGAGTTAAAAAATAAGGGGAAAAAATAGATAGTTATTTTTTTAAACACGAATTACCGAGATCTAAAACTGAACTTCCTAATCAGGATGACCGTTAGTATTCCTGTAATATGCACGTAATACTTGAGAAAGGTTATCTAAATTGAATTAATGAAACAATTTTCAAGAAAATCGTTAGAGCCGTTTTTGAGATAAAAACTTTTACCAAAACTTGGCATACTCAATTATTGACCGGAAAACAATAATTACATACAAAAGGATATTTAGTATTAAGTTAACATGGCGACTTTGAAAATAATTCGTACAGCCGTTTTTAAAGGAAGGCACTTATGAGATCTGAAATTGAGCTGTTTATAGAGGACGCCTATCAATTTTCCTGAACTAACCAATTCTATCATTCGAAAGGACATCTAATAGATTGTTTATATAGCAACTTTGAAGAAAATCGTTGGGGCTGTTTATGAGGTACGGGCTTACGGTCCCATTTCCGGTTTTCGATGACCAGTTCCGGTTTTTCAATTTTCACCAAAATTTGGAAAATTCATCTGTACATCAGACCTGAATCAATTGTGAAGATTTGTAGTTCTATCTTTATTAATTTTGGAGATATGACACCCGGAAAATTTCACACATTCGTACACACACACACACACACTGACCAATTGCCAAAAACTACTTTTTTGGATTCAGGAAGCCTTAAAACATATAAATCAGGTTAAACTCTATATCAAATTTTTGGACCGAATACAATACTTCCACTACCTACGGTAGTACGGTAATTGAAGTAAAAACATAGATCTCGTATTTAATACGAAAATATACAGATTTTCGTATTACGTTTTCGATCTCGAAATACAAAAATTGCCAAGGACGACCGATATCAAATCTATGCTTTGGTTTCAATTAAAATATTGAAAATTTGAATTAAAAATGTATTTTACCAAAATTTATTATAGCCTCTAGCACTTAGAGACAGTGTAACTTTTGATTAGTATAAAAAAAGAAAGAAATAGAAATCGGCTTTTTAGTTCTAGCGATCGTTCTCTACATAAACATATAAACCTTTCCTCTTTATATATTAGTATAGAGCATAGATAGATTAAATAGGTTTCTAATCAACATAATGTAACTCAAATAATTAAATGCTATTTGCATTGCAGTAATGGTTGTATGCGCTATGTATATTGAGTTATTTGTCATAACTGTCAGTTGCTAAAAATAGTCGTCAAATAAATTTAAACTTCTCAATTATTCTTTTAACAAATGCATAATGAAATGCAGACGATATTTTTTTAATTCACTTTTTATATTATTATTCGCGAGAAAATATATTTTATTATATGTCGAAAAATGAATTAACCCGTAAATTTTTTGTGCAACAATTATAAAATAAATAATTTAATAAAAGTTTAGAAGTAACGCTTAGATCATTACATTATATCATATCATTTCAAATTATATTATTAGAAAAATAAATACTTTAAATTTATAATGACGTCAGATGTAACGTGTAAGTTTAACATTTTGCAAAGCTTTATATGAATTTCAATTTAATTCACGTGCAAATATATTTCTTTTCTTTTCATGTCAAGATATTTTAAAAACAAAATGTAAATGTTTCTTTTATGTTGGCAACAGCTAATTTTTTTAATATTTCATTATTTCCATTTCTATCATGGCTTTTTGGGGATTTTAATTAAAATTCTCAGATTTTAAACTAAAATTTATTTTATCAAAATTTAATATAGCCTATAACAATCAGGGATAGTGTAGCTTTTGATCAGTGAAAGAATTTTTTAAATCGGTTCAGTAGTTTCAGAGATTACCCTCCACAAACATACAATTTTTTGCGCTTTATATAATGACTAGCTGACCCGTCCGGCTTCGCACTGATGAACAAATTTTAGTTAAAGATGGATTGATATGTAAAAAATCAAGAAATATATCAGTTTATATGTTATAGTCAGGCAATATTATTAACTGGAAAGTCAAAATATAATTTTACAATTATTTTTTTTAATTAGTTGTTAAATGTTGGCAATTTTTACTTAATGCTATTTATTTATTTATTTATTTATTTCATAAAAAGAAACATTTCTTTGCTCATGAATAAAAAATATTGAAAAATAAACCTATGACATGAAAATGTTTTTGATAAAATTGACGTCATAATAGCTTTAATTATTATTTATTTTTTCATTTCGCAAATATATTTAATTTTTTCCATAATTGATTATTATTTTAATAATGTATATTAAAGGAGAAATCAATAATATGAAACAATATTCGTACAATATATACTATTACAGAATCTGGTGTGAAACAACCACACGACTTCCATTACCCACTATTACACGTAATATATACAATTTTTTGGAGATATTACTTGCATTTTTTGAGATTTTCGAGTAAGAGAAACTTGATACACGTATAAAGACACATACAACAGAGTTTGCATAGCGAGTTAAAAAATAAGGGGAAAAAAATAGATAGTTATTTTTTTAAACACGAATTTCCGAGATCTAAAACTGAACTACCTAATCAGGATGACCGTTAATATTCCTGTAATAAGCACGTAATACTTGAGAAAGGTTATCTAAATTGGATTAAAGAAAAAAATTTCAAGAATACGTTAGAGCCGTTTTTGAGATACCAACTTTTACCAAAACTTAACATACTCAATTATTGACCTAAAAACAATAATTACATACAAAAGGATATTTAATAGGAAGTTAACATGGCGAGTTTGAAAAAAATCCGTACAGGCGTTTTTAAAGGAACGCACTTGCGAAGTCTGAAATTGAGCTGTTTATAGAGGACGCCTATCAATTTTCCTGAACTAAGCAACTTTTCAATCGAAAGGGCATCTAATATATTATTTATATAGCAACTTTGAAGAAAATCATTAGAGGTGTTTTTGAATATGGGCTTAGGGTCCCATTTCTGGTTTTCGATGACCCAATTCCGGTTTTTCAATTTTCACGAAAATTTGGAAAATTTATCTGTACACCAGACCTGAATCACTTGTGAAGTTTAGTAGTTCTATTTTTATTAGTTTTGGAGATATGACAGCCAGAAGATTACACACACACGTGCACATATACACACACACTGACCAATTGCCAAAACCTATACAATATTTCCACTACCTACGGTAGTAGGGTAATTGAAGTAAACACATACATCTCGTATTTACTACGATAATATACAGATTTTCGTATTACGTTTTCGACCGCCAAATACAAAAATCGCCAATGACGATAGATATCAAATCTATGCTTTGTTTTCAATTAAAATATTGAAAATTTTAATTAAAAATTTATTTTACCAAAATTTATTATAGCTTCTAGCACTTAGAGAGAGACAGTGTAACTTTTGATTATTGAAAGAAAAAAAAAAAAAAGCAATCGGCTTTTTAGTTTTAGCGATCGTTCTCTACATATGCATATAAACCTTTCTTTTTTTATATTAGTATAGCTATAGAGCATAGGTATATTAAATAGGTTTCCAGTCAACATAATGTAACTCAAATAATTAAATGCTATTTACATTTCAGTAATGACTGTATGCGCTATGTATATTGAGCTACTTGCCATAACTGTTAGTTGCTAAAAATAGTCGCCAAATAAATTTAAACATCTCAATCAGACCTCAATACGCAAGCGAAGTATGACATCACTGACCGCCCGTGGATGCAAGAAAAAGATTTTCCATGTTAATCGCTCATTGGATTTTTTTTTTTTTTTTTATTAAAATTCTAGAAGAATTATTTTCCGATTTTAATCCTCATATTTGGGTATAGATATGTATTAGTTATTGTATGCATGCGTTAGATTGAGTTATTTTGCTGTCAAATTGACAAAATTTTAATTTTAAATTTCAAAACTGTCACCCTTGGCGTTTTTTGTATTTGGCGATCAAAAACGTAATACGAAAATATACATGCCAGATGTATATTTTCGTAATATATATTGTACGAAATATTGTTTCATATTATTCGTTACACTCTTAATGTAAGTTTTTAAAATAACCATGATTTTTGAAAGGAATTAAATTATATTCGCCAGATAATTTGGCGATATTTTTTTTTTCTTCCAAGGATGACGGATATCAAATCTATTCCGCTGCAACATATTAGTATATTATATCAGATACTTTATTTAGACCACGGAGTAATAAGACAGGAGAAGAAGGTATCGCTGAAATTTTGTGATGTTGTTTTCTAATGTTTACAGATGGCGCCAGCGTGCAATCCTTCCTTCTCTCCAGCTTCCGCAATGTTATTCAATGGGGAAATGTCTCGTTTTAATTATTTTTTTAAAAATAATATCAAGCTGAAAAAATTTCGATTGAAAGCAAATTTCATTAAATACAGTATTTTAACCAACATGTTTTTTTTAAGAGCCATTTTATATTAATTTTACTTTGAAAGAAAGCTTTTAAAAAATGACGATTCTTATGAACCGAAGCTAGCTAAAACAGACAATTGGGAGGAAGGAGAATGGATGAAATTTTGTAAAGAGAAAAAATAAACTTACTTTAGGTGCAGAAAACACGAACTCGGACTTTATTTTTCTCCTAGGGCTTTTTTTTTTTCTTTTCTTATCACTATCATAGCCTGTTTTACAACTAGGAACGAAGCATTTATTTGAAACATCTGAATTATGCAGTTTTAAGAACTTACAAAGAAATTAAATTGCTTAAAATAAAAAAATTTAAATGTACTCCAGCAAAATTCTATTGAAAACAATAGTATATCCGCGCCGAGGTAGGGAGGAATGACAAGTGGCGCCCTCAATATTTAAAAAAAAATTTAGATCACAGTTATTAATCACAGTTAAAAATTTAGATCACAGATCTTAGCTTTCTCCCATTGGACCTTCAACTCCTATTAATATTACTCCGTGATTTAGACATTTGAAAACAAATTTGACTTCAAATTATGATAGAATATTTATCCTTTCCCTTTTAATTAGTTTATTAGTTGGATGTTTATTGTGTAAATATCATCCTTTGAAATGAAATGTTTATGTTTTCAATCGAATATGGAAATTTGCCATTTTTTTTTCTAGAGTTTTGAAATTTAAAATTCCAATTTTATCAATTTTACAACAAAAACAATTTAATCTAACGGATGCACATGATAACTAATACATATCTATATCCAAATATGGGGATTAAAATGGGGAAATAATTTTCCTCGATCTTTATTATTTTTTTACAAAAAATCCAGTTCACTTTTTATATTATTGTTCGCGTGAAAATATATTTTATTATATGTCTAAAAATAAATTAATTCGTAAATCTGTTTGGCAACAATTATAAATTAAAATAAATAATATTATAAAATAGAATTTCTTATTTTATTTTATTTTATTTATTTATTTATTTTTAAATTCCAATTTCGTTTACACACATCAGTTTAAACCACGGAGTAATAAAGACTCCGTGGTTTAAACATTGATGCTTAGATATTATATCATATCATATCAAATTAAATTATTAGAAAAATAAACACTTTTAATTCTATAATGACGTCAGATTTAACGTGTAAGTTTAACAACAATTAAAAAAGCTTTATATGAATTTCAATTTAATGCACGTGCAAATATATTTCTTTTCTTTTCACGTCAAGATATTTTAGAAACGAAATGAATATGTAAATGTTTCTTTTATGTTGGCAGCAGCTAATTTTTTTAATATTTCATTATTTCCATTTCTATTACGGCTTCTATGGGGATTTTAATTAAAATGCTCAGATTTTAAACTAAAATTTATTTTATCAAAATTAAATATAGCCTATAACAATATGGCATACTGTAGCTTTCGGTCAGTGAAAGAAGTTTTTAAATCGGTTCAGTAGTTTCAGAGATTACCCTCCACAAACAAACAATTTTTTGCGCTTTATATAATGATATAGATATAGATATAGATATATATATTGAGAATATAATGGATTTTTTTGGTTATTTGGTGTTATACTACTTATCTAATATGGAAATCGTCTGCATTATCATAAAAGATAATTTATTTCAATAATAATTTTAATATTTTTTTTTTTTTTTTAAAGACAGTTATTTTTTAATAATCGAATTAAATTTTATATAAATTTAGGTGCATTAATGAAACGAGGGGTTGTGGGGGGCGATGGCCCCCCTTTACACAGAATTAATTATCATATAAAACTTTTCCGAAGCCTAATTTGAATTGTTTAACATAGGTTTACATAACATCGTTATCTTACCTCTTAATCTCCAACCTGTATTTATAGTATTAAATTTCAGGGTAAGAGAAAGTCGTGTGAGTGACACACCAGATTATTTATCTACTTTTAGAAAATTAATTTTCTTATACTTAAAAATTAAAATATGATCCATAATTGTAGGCAGGTAGATAATTAGGTAGGTTGTATTTGAGGTCACACCATTACTGCGCTATGGATAAGTGGCGACGGTCTTGAATGCACCCCTACGGATGTTTCAGAGACTTGTCAGTATAGTTTTGGTCCTACACGAAGGGGATGGCTCCCCCGCTTCTGTGGCCCTCAGAGGTGTAATTTTTATGGGAACATGGAAGATATTGCGGCCATGACATATTTTACGTGCAGCAGCCACCATTAGTGTACACTACGGTCTTTGGCCCGCTCGAGAACTGAACCCGCAATCTTCGAATTACGACCTCGGCGCTCTACGAATGGGGTACCACGGTCCGGATCTAAGGTTGTAAAAAATAAATAAAAAAGGTCATATACTAAAGATGTAATGTAAAATGCTCTAGATATTATGCATTTCTTTCTATTAAAAAAAATACATATATATATATATTATATATTTAAATTTGACATTGAATATGAGGGTTTCCATGATGATTTTGTGCTTTTGTCTTGTAATAGGCACTATTAATATTCCTTTTCAGTGAAAGAAAGCAACGAATAGGCGGGCAGAGCTCTGCATATGTTAATATGTAAAGTGCGTCGGGGGGGGGGGGGGAAGCGAAGCCTCCCTCGGGGGTTGGTGAGCGGAGCGAGCATGGGCGGAGCCCCCTAGTATTTTAAAAAAAAAGAAAGAAAGAAAGAAAGAGAGAGGCAAAATAATCATTATTTTTTTTTTTTCATTTAAATGTGCTAAATAACAAAATGAAAAAAAGTAATTTATAATCAAAATTAATTTTTAAAGCTCTTTTAGGAAGAAATTTAAATTTTAAAATCGTATAAATTTCACATCTTAAATATTACCTATTTATATATAAAATCTGTGCGTTATACGAATTTTCCTTGATATTCCTAAAGAACCATATACGTCTAGCTTATGTATATACTTAATAAATTCGAATAAATTAAGATTTTCCTTTACAGAATAAGAAAACATTTAGTTCTTTTATACTAAACATTATAAATTTTGTGTATTAAAACTAGCAAACATTAAGCGTCCATTGTATTTTGAAATACATTATATTAGACAGGGTATATAGATGTAAATTTGAAGATATGAAATATGATGGTATAGTTGTCAGAATCTGTATTAAAAACCATACGATGTATACAAATAAAAATAAACAAATATAATTGAATATGGAAATTGTGCATAATTTTAAATGCACTACCTTTCAATAAATGACCTGACACTCTCGATTTCAAACGTTTTTTGAATTATTTCAAAAACTATTTAACAAACCATCTTCAAACATCAGGAATGTAAAAAAGATGGTAAATCTTTTACATTTGAGTGAAAATTTTGCGCCGATTGTGAAAGGAGGATCAGTAAAAAAATAATAGAAAAATGAAAATGTTTATCATCAACCTGTAAAAGGTAATGCTTGATATACAATCTCACTGTATCACGTGATTATGTGGCTCATTCTTATTATCTATATAAATTTGTATGCCACTACCGCATGTAAAATGGAAGATATAACGGTTTCTTTAAAACAATTGCAAAAACAATTATCACATTTTAGCTATAAAACACAAGGTATTCAACCCAGTACAAAGTTATTTCCAGGAAACTTGACAGGCAGTTTTAGACACAGCATACTGCAATCTAATGAAATATGAGCACTTTTACTAAACAATTTTTAACTGCATATGCTCAAGATTCCGTGAAATTTCATTTGAATAACTTAATAGCTAAATGTATTAAGGTACTTCAATTTAAAAAAAAAATGTATCGTGTGAACCCAATAAGTTATGCGTGACAGAATGAACTTCAGAATGAACTTAATTTCAGCTGTTATCAAAATTAAGAAAATGGTAAGGGAGTTTTCTCAATATTTAGTTTCGATGATAAAAACTGTATTACATACATTGAATCAAAATAAAAAGGTAAGTAAATCCCCTTGTGATTTAGCTTTTTTTCGAAAGAAACTGAACAGCAGTTCATTCTACCAAGTAAAATTTTTGAGTTTACACAATACATGTTTGGGGTTTTTATATAAGTAGCTTAATACATATGGCTATAAAATTACGCAAATGAAATTTTACTCAATCTTACTCATACACAATTAAAAAAGTATTCAGTAAAAATAATTATATTTTATTAGATTTTTAACATTTTTTCAATCTGAATGCAGTATGTTGTGTGATATTGTATGTCAAGTTTCCTGAAAATATCTTTGCATTGGGAGTATCTTGCGTGCTATAGCTAATATATATACATATTTGTACTTTATTTATTTATTTATTTTACAGATTTTTAAAGAAACTTTTAAGAGTTTCGGTTAAATGCGGTAAAGACATAAAAAGTTATACAGATAATAAGGAAGAGCCCTATACTCACATGCTACAGCCATACCGCATATTAAGCATTACTTTTTAAAGGGTGAGGCCAAACATTTGAATTTTTCTTTAATTTTTACTGGTTTGCCTTTCACGGTCGGGGAAAAACTTTCACTGATATATATGAGGTACAACATGTTCTTCTTACTCCTGAAGATGATTTGTCTATTACTTTCTAAGGTATTTGAAAAAAAAACCTCTGAAATCAAAAGTGTCCTAACATTTATGGAAATATGTTGTATAATTGATTAAAAAAAATATTGACTAGAAGACTGACTGATTAATTATTAATATTTTTTAACAAAAGTAACATTTCAATGTTTTTTAATTTAACATTAAGATCACGATTTGGATGCACTCAATAAATGCACATTGACCGCAAAAACTCCGCTCATTTTTATTGTGTTGATTTAACCAAAATATTCCAAAAAATAATCTACATTTTAAATTTAATACTTACTAATCAAATAAAGTGAGTTTATAAAAATAAAGACTTAAATTTCAAGATAAAAAAATTTAAATTTTAATGGAAAACATCGCAATTATTTTGATTTCAACTTTAGAAAACCCGTGTAACTTTGCACTTAAACATTAAATACTCAGAAGAATTTCAGTAAAGGCAAATCAAATTTAAGTACTTAATTAACTTCATTAAGTTAATGGTTCTAACATATTTCCATAATAAGAAAAATGACAGCATTAAGAAATATTATAAAATGGTCATTAAATTCTTATGAGCCTGTTATTATTTCAACAGAAATGAAGGCAATTAAGAATTATTTGTTCAATATCCCACAGAAATATTTTAGAAGTAGTTATTTAAAGATAAAGAATTTTAAATGAATATTCATTTTTGCTTAAGTGATCAGGTGGTGATTAGTTAATATTACGTTATCATTTAGATTTTTTTTTTTTTTTTTTTTTTTTACTAAAATCTAAAAAGGAAAGGAAAATGTTTTTATGCGTTGGAAAAAAAAAAAAAAAAAAAAACATTGGATAAAGTTCTGTAATATTTGAATAAAAATATTACGTACATTAAAAAATTATTTTTTATACATACATATATATATATATATATATTTGTACTCGGATATTTTCTTTAATTTCTTTAATATATATATATATGCAAAAATTAATACAAAACTTTTCATTTATTATATCAAACATAAGTATTTCCTTAAACGTTTATGAATATTGTTAATTTTTACCACATCTTGAAAATTAAAAAATGTATTAAATAAAAAACAAAATCTGAACATGCATAGTGCAAGATTAAAGATTTCAGTATATAAAATTAATAACAACAATAATCCTTTTTGGTCGACAATTGAACCCCCATTGTCATAGAACACATATTTTGTGCATAGACATGGATAATACATTTGTGGCTTCAAAAACAATATGTAAAAATTAAGGTCTTTGATAAACAATCTCTGTTAGAACGTACCATTTAATTTTCCCTGCAATTTTTAACAAGCCTATTATTGAAAGGTATTTTCTTTCACTTTTTGCTAACTCAAGACCATGCTAGGCCTTTTCATTTTTACTAAAAGAAATTTTAACTGAATATCTAAATAAAATGTACTCTTTTTATATGGTTTACGAAATACGTTGGAAGTTTAAGACTGTATTAATTTTAATGTTTTGAAATTATCGTTTATTCAAGAAGTTAATATCAGAAAGTATCCGTGGCATAAGTCGGTTTAAAACCTAAATTTTCAAAATGTAACTGCGTTATATATTATTAGTATTACGATTATAACACACATTTTGTTACACTCATTATTAATTAAGTATTTCTCATAATTTCTTATATACATATCTGATTAATATTTCTTTGATGTGCTTTATCTGATTTATATATTTACCCTAATAATGCGCCGTTTTCATTTCTTACAATATATATTGACATTCAAATGCAGTCTGCTGCATCTGTGCATTAAATTTGTATCAGTCCATCTTATCTATATGTACTTGCATCATATATATATATATATATATATATACATATATATATGATTCATTCGTATATTAATTGAATTAGTTCTTCAACGTATGATGTATTGCAGGCTATAGATTAAGCTGTATTTGCGCTTTCTAATTGTGCATCATTCTTTATGCACTGTTAAAACCCATTCCTCAAAAACAAGCAAAATCTTATCTTTTTTGAGAAGTTTAATTTTTTATAATAACTTCGAGTAGGAATACCTCATTTTTAAGATTATTTTCTTTTCTTATTTAACTATCCATTTCAAATATTCCATCAATTTATGTACAATTGATGAATTTTCTAGAACAGAATATTCTAGAATTGGAAAAGTCTAGAAGTTGCATAACATTCATAGAATAATTAACATAATGACATAATGAATAAATGAAAAGTAAGCAATTTAGATTTAAACAACAACAAAAAAAGTTAGACAATTTTCCTGGAAGTGATGGAACTCACAATCTGGTTCCGTAGCCTGATGTTTTACCTCGGAACCACGGCGTTCACAAACGAAACAACTTTCGTTACAATATTACAAGTGAGAATATGATAGGAATTATTAAATGAGAAGAAAAATTCTTAAAAATGAGCGTTTCCACTCGGAACTATTATAAGTGAAACTTACAGAGAAGATTTTGCTTATTTTTGAGAATATCCTACATTTTTTTTTTTTTTCAGAATATTCTGCTCTTTTTTAAGGAGTGTGTTTTAACTGTGTACATTATTCTAGGGATTTATAGAACAAATTAAAGGGAATGTGTTTCATGAACTTAAATTAATAGCAATTATACATATTTTTACTATTATTCCCATTTTTGTTAAAGCAACAAATCCTGCATTTTTGAGAAAAATCTTCTCCATAAGATATGAGGAGTCTCAGCTTCTCATTCATAAGTTGTTCATTTTTAACATTGTAATCCTATCTCTCTGAATATTACTCTAAAATTAAAAAAAAAATGATGTTCGTGCGTGTGGGTTGCATATGACTATAATTAATAGGATTACTATTTTTTAATTACACATTTTTAATTAAGTAAATCGGATATTTTTGTCTTTAAACAGAAATTGAAGGGATTGGTAGAATTGAACACGTTATTATCCCAAAAGGGAAGTGTTTTTATACTTTTATCTATTTATTTATTGAAAAAAAAAAGAAAGTTAAACGTTTTGTCCATAGAGAATGTTGTACGATAACAAATCACACATTTTTATGGAAAATTGTATTTATTTAAATAGAGGCAAAATTTTAAATGTGTATCAATCTTACTCTATGTGTCTTCCGTCACATTAAATCTATAGTTTACAAGCGAGTTATAACACCGCTAGCAGTCCTTTTCAGCATATACGAGTAGATGCAAGAGATTTCATGGCGGATGAAATCCTTTAACTGCGCAAAAGAAGAACTGATACATTTTTGTACGAGTAAGTAGAAACGAAAATCAAAAAGCTGTTGTTAATTGTAAAATCTTGCAATTTATTTGACTTTGATTTGCGTAGTATTTTAAACTGTTATGTGCAGCGTACTCTATCGACGAATTTTACAAAATTGATTTTTTTTTAATTAATTATGTACCAGAATATTAATGTTTTCTTCGTTTAAAACATATATTTTTTTAAGAGTAATCTGCAATCAATATTTACGATGACCAATGACTTCTTAAGGACTTTCTTATGCAACCTGTAAGATGATATTTAAAAAAAAATTACAAAAAAAAAAATCATTTTTTAAGTTATTATAAAAAATGTCTTTTACTATATATAAAAAATTTTCATACCAATTTGGTTTCAATTGAAAGAGATTTTTTTTTTCTCTAGTAAATTATTTTAATTAGGTGTAGCAATATGCTACGGAAAAAAGAGAAAATTTTCTCAGTTACATGCAAACTGAAAGAATATATAAGTTATTTAGAGTTGAGATATTTTTCAATATAGAAAATGTAAATCGTTAACAATTTATTTTTTCAAAGCTATTTTTGTATATGCGTTGAAAATTATATCAAATTTTTGCCGACCTTTATTAGTTTTAAGGAATATGATTAATAGATTTAAGAAGGAAAATATATATTTAATAATACTATATATAATATAATTCCTCAACATAATTAACTTTGAACATAGCTAATCTCAGATATAGTTAAGAAAATGCATAACTTAGAAAATAGTGTTTCTTAAATTATTTCACTTCATGTTGCGCTTGATAATTGAATAACTTTTTTAAACTTCGAAATACTGGAGATTAAATACTGATAATTCTTACAATTACATTTCCATTAAATGCAGCAGCAATTAGGTATATATATATATATATATATATATGTATATATATTATTGGAATCATAACTTTTAGAGACCAAAGGAAAATGTTAAAGTAGAAGAAAATCATAATTTAGAAATCTTAATTCTTGTGTTTAGAAATTTGAGGACATTATATCATTCATATGCAAAATTATCATTTTCTTACAAATACATTTTGCGCAGTGACTTTAAGTAACAGATTCTTTTAAGAAAACAATTTCAAGTGAAAATGATACTTAAAATTTCCTTTTTTTTCTGTTACTGAAGGAATAAACTGATATATATATATGTTTATAAACCTAAGGCATAAGTATTTTATCTATTTAAGTTTTTTTAAACTTAAGCGTAATATTGTTGATTTCTAAAACTATTTGACTCTATGATTCTGTAGGTTTGTTAGTTTAGCAATATTAAAAAAACTAGGGAAACTCCATGTTTCTTTTATAAATCATAAACTGTGATTAAAGTTTCGTGGAAAATTAAGAATTTTGATATTCATTGGCACTCCATATTGTTTACGAATTACATAACAACTGTATTTAAAAATATTTGTATGTATTTGAGAATATTTTTAGAATTCTTTGTTAAATAGGGACTTCTAAGTGATATATTAATGTTTTAATAGGTTCTAACACAATAACAGTATTATTCATCTTATTATAATAAATAATTTTCATCGCTAGTTCCTGATAGTTCGCAATCTAATTTAAGCTGTAGGTCCTGGTTTTATATGCCTTAATGTATAAAAAAGGACTGCAGAACGACAACAAAAACACAATAATCTTTCTTATCTAATTCAAGATTTATTTTCTTTTTCTTTTTTAAAAATTAATGTATTTATAGCAATTACATTTATATATATATGTGTGTATATAAAAAAGAATTAAAATTTCGTTTGATAATTAAATTAAAAATAAGTTGAATAATTGCTATAAACTGAGACAATAAAACTTTATGTCATGTACATAGCTATCATAGTTGTAGAAGTATCACAATGTGTTATATTATACATTTTATAAAACATAAATCTTAAAAGAATCAGCTACTTTAAACAATATAAAAAATAAATAAAAAAAACAGATCTGTGAAATGTTTCTTTTTTAATAATTTTTCATTTTCGTTTATGTTATAAATGTGTTTTGAGAAAAATCAACAAACTCTTTCTTTCCCATTTTGCATTGTTTTCAATAAAATACAACATCGCAGCCTTCAAGAACTCTTTAAAAATATTGCATTTTCCATCAAGTATAAAAGCTTGTTTTATCATCTTTTCCGAATTCAGAACGCTATTGTTTCACGCAAATGCATTCTTCTATTTGTACAATTTTTTGAAGGACGACAAGAAACTTCTTAAATTTTTGTTTATAAAGTAACTTGAGTATCACCCTAAATGAGACAATTTTGCGTTGTTTTCGATGAGAACTAAAATAATCTCTAAAGCACATTTTAAATATAAAACACTACTAGTGTAGTAAAACACTACTCAATATCATTTATGTATTTTGACATATTTAGAAAAAATTAACAAAAAAATCAATAATAAAACTTCTTTCAACATAATTATTTGCAAGATATTTACATAATTATTGTGGTTTATGAAACTTTGTAATTCGTGAAAAAATAATACTTTAGCTCAGTATTTTAATTTTAATTTAATATTAATATAATACAACATTACATTAAAAAACAGCTGTACAATCAATACTTGAAACTTAAAAAAATCTTCTTACACTATAAAATTAATTAAAGCAGTACCGGTTTCGTAAGGCTGCGTACTTTTGATGTGGAGCAGAGTTTGAAACGGGTATTTACGATTGCTTTAAACTTAGATATCTAAACGATTTCCAAATTTTTGCGACAGTAAAGGACAAAAAAAAAAAAAAAAAAAAAAAAAAAAAAAGACAGAGTTGGTAGCAGGTATTTACGGCTTAGAGAAAGGGACTTGAGCTCACTGAGTATAAATCCACTCCCCTGTATATAAATTTCCTCACTGGTTTAGGTATGTGGATGACACTTTCGTTCTTGTCTCCCCTGATGTCGATTTGTCCAATTTACTTTCTTTGGTCAATTCGATTGACCCATGCATTCAATTCACTTTTGAGGTTGAACAGGATTCCTCTTTGCCTTTCCTTGACGTTCTTGTGAATAAAGAAAAGGATTGTTTCTCAACTACTGTTTTTAGAAAATCATTCTCAGTCTCTTTGCCGCCGCATGCTCTCTCTAACCACGCCCCTCAACAAAAAATGTCTGCTTTTTACACTTATGTTTATCGTGCCTTACACATTTGTTCTGATTCGTCTAATCTTTCCAAAGAAATTAATTATCTAAAATTTCTTGCTCTCTCTTGTGGTTATAACCCATCTATTATCGATAAAGCTCAATATAAATTTAAGAATCCTAAACGTTCTGCTCTCAAATTAAACGACCACAGTCTCATCCCAGTTGTTTTAACTTTTTATTTTTCACTCTCTTTTAAAATCTCTAAAATTCTTTCACCGTTTGGTTTCAAAGTCATTTACAAACCCGTCAATAAAATTAAATTATCTTCTGTTAAGGATCCCATTCCCACAGAAAACCGTTCTGGAATTTATTTAAATCCGTGTTCGTCTTGCAACTTAGGTTATATTGGTCAAACTAGGAGGCGTTTGAAATACAGAATAAATGAGCACCGTCGGAATGTTCGTAATGAAGAGATTACGAAATCTTCTATTGCTTCCCACTCCTGGTCTCAAGGTCATCGTTTTGATTTTTAAAAAACTAACATAATTTCATCTCCTGTCTGTTCCTCCCATTTGGATATTCATGAAGCATTTTACATAATTAAAAATTCGAAAAATCTTGTTAATGATATTTCTTCCACTCCATTCTTCTCTAATGCTTGGAAATTACTCACGTAACTTAGATTTTCATTTAATTTTTGATATCCTTAGATTGTTATATGGTTAATGTCACTCATTTATTTATTTTATTGTTTTCTTCTACAATTCTACTCACAGCAGTTGTTATATTTACTTTCTACTTTATAAAGTTTTTCTTTTCATTTTAATCGATTTTATGCGTTGCCGCTTTGACTGCAGAACTCGTGCTAATCGTCTGATAAAGGGTCGTGTGTTTTTTCGACCCGAAACAATTGTTATAGCGAGTTTATTGCATTTTATGGTGTTTATTCAAACTTTGTAAGCAATATAGTTTCTACAGCTTACCTCATTGCTCGTGAACACTACCTTGGTCAGCAAAACGACTGGATTTATTTTCCATTAAGAGAGTATGTAACATTATAAAAAGGGCCCTACAGCCAGTTCAGGATTTTTCAATCTAACGAGTCAGTTCACCCGAATTCTGTGCGATATCCCAAAGTAGAACAATGCAAATTGCTTATATAAAGGACAGAGCAGGACCTCACTGAATTGCTCACTTTGTGAAGCATTTTCTATTGAAAAATCATTCAATTATTCTGAATTTGCAATCATTTGTACATGTACATCACATCTATGAATTTTCGTCATATTCGGATCTCTATCTTGGTGTGTCTTAGAGTATAGATTAACATACTATCAGGCATTGCCAATATTTTTATTAATTTTTCAAAAGATATTAATGATTAAATTTTGAATCTCTTTATAAGTAAATAGCTTAATAATAGCTTAAAACCTCCCTTCGGGACCCTCTGTTTTCGGCATTTTTTTTTTTTTCACAATAGAGTGACCTCCTTGGGGATATTTCTAAGAGGTCCTAGGCGTATTTATACAAGTTCCACCAAAGCTCCGAACGACTAGGCCGATAAGTGCGACCTAGATCGAACTCGGCACCTCACGTCTTCCAACTATAATGACAGAAACATCTCGGCCACTGGTGGGCGTGTAATTTTCTTTTAATTATCTGCAAAATTTAACACATTGTTCCTTGGAGAATCGAATTTCTAGTGTACATATTTCCAGATGGTGAAACAATAATTTTGAATATTCTAAACCTATTGCATTGCGAGAAATTCTTGCTTGATTTCTTGGGTAATAAACCAAGATTATACTCTTGTATTCGCATTTATTAGCATTTATTTGCAGATACTTTTAAATAACTTCGTCCTCAAGATGATAGGCAAACGCTCTAGAATTCTAATAGGGGATTCTAGAACTCGCTTTGAAAGGGGACTAGAATTTATAAGGATGACATGGAACTATTTTTTCTAGAACCACAAATTAGATTCTAGATGTCAGTTACAGAATTTTTTTTCAGTGTGGCATTCGCGTTATTAGTATTTTGCTCTAACTTACTAAGCTATCAGTCAACGGAATGTCTTTTCAATTTTAAATTACTCTTTCTAGATCAAATCTTTTCAGAAATTTACATTTTTTTTTTTAAATGCAACAGGATATGGCAATACAAACCACCCTGCAAATAAGTGTAGCTCTGCGATCAATCGCTTTTCGACAAAGCGCTGGACATACTCACAAAGACACGCATCGTATTTTATTATATGTACAGATATAGGAATAAAATGTTAAGACTTTTTTCTGTAAAATACATAGAATGGAAGCACATTGTGATAATTTCACGGTTCAGGCATCAAGGAAGCTTAAAATATCTTAAGAATATTCTCTCTCTCTCTCTCTCTCTGTCCGTGTGTGTCGGAGGGATACGCCTTTAACGTCCCCCCTCCCCCTTTTGTTTTTTGTATAAAAGTAGCTGGTCGGAATAGAATGGGAAATAAGAACAGTTTAGGCATGTATTTCAATCTAATAATAGTATAAATAAGTGTTCTATACCATTTATATTTATATTATATAATATCCAGCGTTTATTTTTATTAGCACACTATGTTCATATAACACTTGATTCATTTTCACCGTGTAATTGAATCGTTTTTTAATTGTTGCCGGTTTAACAAAACTCACTTAAGTACAACTTTGTTTTGCAGTCAGTACAAAGTTTAAGCATTAGTTTTTAAATAACGTCCTGTTAGAAAAAAAAAAAAAAAAAGTGGGCACACTCGAAACTCAAACTATGTTAGTTTTTTTTTTTTTTTTTTTTTTGGTATTTTAATATAAAGGCAAATAATGAATTATTAAATTGTATGAATGTACCTTATTAATCTTAATTCGTGTTAATTTGTATATATTAAATTTACGCTTCTTTATGTGTACTGATTTTTATCCGAATTCCCTCTCTCCCATTTTTAATAGCCTTTCCGTGCGAAGAACGGATACAAGAGCTAGTTGCGATATGAATGTGTTTCTGTAAACAATTTTTCGTTTTATTTTATTTATTACTATTATTATTATTATTATTATTATTCGCATTATTTCTAATTTATTTTAAGATGCAGTGTTTCTCAACTCTTTTCTACACTGCGAGAGAAGTTTGTTTGTATGGGTATCTGTTTATATAAAATGTTTAAAATAGTCAAATAGCAACGAAAACAAAAACTTAGTGTTAAATGCAATTCCACAAATTTAAAGTCATATATGTTTTCGCATTTTACGAATAATGCATATGTAAATACTTTCATTTGAACACACATATATATATAAATATTTTTAAAACAAACATTTTTTTTTTTTTTCAGTACAAGCATTATGTCGTATTTAAATATGCATAAATAAGAAAAAATCCATTTGTTTCATAATATTGATATTAAGCAATAAAATTTACAATTTTCCGGCATTACATTTGCATAACAAGCTGCCATAAAGTCACAAGAAATATTACATTATTCATTTTCTGTGTTCAGTCAGAAAAGAAACTGTATATTACTCTATAATAAATCTGATCAATAGAGCATGTGAAACAAAAGTAATTCCTTTTATATTTGAATAAATTTAATGTACTTTTATGACATTCAAAATAGCATACAGTATAATTTATTCATACTATTTCACGTTTACAGATAATAAGGAATTTGCGAATATTAAAGACAAAAGTTATTTTCTTATAAGAAATATTGGAATATTTGTTTACATTTTTACAAATATAAATTCTAAGTATGACTAATGAAGTAATAAATATCATTATAACAACATTTAAAAATAAATTATATTTAAAAAACAAGGTATTCGAGAAATTTCATTTATTTATTTTTATTTATTTATAAAATTTACGCCTTGTTAAATGAGTTAAAATGGGTAATATCTATATTTTACAAATAACGTTTTTCTCACATGAAAAATAGAAAAAGAAAAAATATATATATACAGACACGACATTATTTCATTATTTAAAACATGAAAATCTGACATTGACAGATTTTAATTTAGTTCCAGAAGCCTACTGCTAAACTTGTTAATATCGACAAATTCTTCTTTAGTTAATTCGTGAAGATCCAAATTCCATGATAAAGTTTTCATTAAATCAAACCAATGTGTTTCAGCTGCAGATATTGTAACAAATAACGTTGGAAGTCCAAACTGTCTTATAGCCGCAAAACAACGTTTTTTCTCTTTTTCCCAATGAGGGGGAGGTGTGCCTTGGGGGGGACTCATGTCAAAGGTGTGCCTTGGGGGGGACTCATGTCAAAGTTGTACCTTGGGGGGGGACTCATGTCAAAGTTGGGCCTTGGGGGGACTCATGTCAAAGTTGGGCCTGGGGGGGACTCATGTCAAAGTTGGGCCTTGGGGGGACTCATGTCAAAGTTGTACCTTGGGGGGGACTCATGTCAAAGTTGGGCCTGTGGGGGGACTCATGTCAAAGTTGTGCCTTGGGGGGGGGACTTCATTCAATAAATCCTCATTCAATAAACCGACTGAAACAGGCCCTTAGCACTATTAAGAGTGACCTATAAAAATTCGACAACGCTGTACCGACTGAAATAGGGGTACCTTGGGGGGGACTCATGTCAAAGTTGGGCCTGGGGGGGACTCATGTCAAAGTTGGGCCTGTGGGGGGACTCATGTCAAAGTTGTGCCTTGGGGGGACTTCATTCAATAAATCCCCATTCAATAAACCGACTGAAACAGGCCATTAGCACTATTAAGAGTGACCTATAAAAATTCGACAACGCTGTACCGACTGAAATAGGGGTACCTTGGGGGGGACTCATGTCAAAGTTGGGCCTGGGGGGGACTCATGTCAAAGTTGTGCCTTGGGGGGGACTTTATTCAATAAATCCCCATTCAATAAACCGACTGAAATAGGCCCTTAGCACTATTTAGAGTGACCTATAAAAATTCGACAACGCTGTACCGACTGAAATAGGGGTACCTTGGGGGGGACTCATGTCAAAGTTGGGCCTGGGGGGGGACTCATGTCAAAGTTGTGCCTTGGGGGGACTTCATTCAATAAATCCCCATTCAATAAACCGACTGAAATAGGCCCTTAGCACTATTAAGAGTGTATTATAAAAATTCGACAACGCTGTACCGACTGAAATAGGGGTACCTTGGGGGGGGACTCATGTCAAAGTTTTGCCTGGAGAGGGACTCATGTCAAAGTTGTGCCTTGGGGAGACTTCATTCAATAAATCCCTATTCAATAAACCGACTGAAATAGGCCCTTAGCACTATTAAGAGTGTATTATAAAAATTCGACAACGCTGTACCGACTGAAATAAGGGTACGTTGGGGGGGACTCATGTCAAAATTGGGCCTGGGAAGGGACTCATGTCAAAGTTGTGCCTTGGGGGGACTTCATTCAATAAATCCCCATTCAATAAACCGTCTGAAATAGGCCTCTAGCACTAATTAATAGTGACCTATAAAAATTCGACAACTGTACCGACTGAAATAGGCCTCTAGCACTAAAAAAAAAAAAATAAAGAACATTTTTATTTCTAGCAGATATTTCTGTAAAATATTTTATAAACATAAGTTAAAAAAAAAACACTAATAACTGCTATATTAATTTAAATTGAACATAATTATTATATGAAAAATGTAGATCTGAAACCAAATTAAAACTTTCCAGACTCCACACGTCTGGCCGGGCTTTACATTTTAAAGCATCAAAGGGGGCAGTATTTCCTTTCTCCTCCATAGTATTTTTTAAAAAGTCTACAGCAACACTTAAAAAAACTAGTGGATCTGCCGATCAGGAGTCTCAACGTCCTATTTGCATTAGGCATTATTCAATAGGAAATTTTTATTTATTGCTTATTATATAATAGTACTAGCAGGCAACGCCCGCTTCGCTGGTCCCTATTTTTAAATGAATCGCTATAATTACTGAATTCTCAAAATTGCATTAATTTTTATCACGTGAAAAAAAAAAAAAACAGAAAAAAAATCTTATTAGGAAAAATGTCGCACCGGGTTCTGACTGCCTTCGGAAAAAATTCCCAAAATGCTCTAACTCTTATTTCTATTCTTTTCCCCCTTCGCTCCCCCTCCCGTCTATCCTAATAATTTTAAAAATTCGAAAATATCCGCAATCGATTTGTAGGTATCGAAAACCTCTATATACCAATTTTGAATGCTCTAACTCTATTCTATTTTTTTTTGCCCCTCCGCGCCCCCTTCCCGGCCCTCCTAATAATTTTACACTTTCGAAAATATCCCCATTCGACTTGCTGGCCTCTAAAACCTATCTGTACCAATTTTGAACGGCCTAACTGTATTTCTATTTGTTTTTGCCCCCCCCCCCTTCCCGACCCTCCTGATAATTTTAAAAATTAGAAAATATCCGCAATCGATTTGTAAGTATCGAAAACCTCTATATACCAATTTTGAACGATCTAACTCTATTTTTAATTTTTTGCCCCCCCCTCTCCCCTCCCCCTTCTAGCCCCTCCTAATAACTTTACACTTTCGAAAATATCCCCATTCGACTTGCAGGCCTTTAAAACCTATCTGTACCAATTTTTAACGGCCTAACTGTATTTCTATTTGTTTTTGCCCATAGCCCCCCCATGCTGCCCCCCTTTCGCACCCCTTCTAATAATTTTACAAATTCGAAAATATCCGCAATGGATTTGTAAGCATCGAAAACCTCTATGTACCAATTTTGAACGATCTGACACTATTTTTATTTTTTTGCCCCCCTCCCCCCCCCCAATAAAAAAAAAAAAAAAAATCGGAAAAAATCAAAAAAATGAGTTTTTGGAAATATTTTCAAGAAGACGCTTGGCGGTTTTTTTTTTTTTTTTTTTTTTTTTTTTTTACATCTTTGAGCTATTACTTTTGCTCGAAAATCCGTATTTTTCTAAATCATTTATACCCCCTTCTCCCGTTAAAAATCCAAAATTCCAAAATTGCAGGAAATTATTTTTTCATATTCAAGTCTAGTCTCCCCATCTGCAATTTCTTCACTGTGAAGTTATTTGGAGCCAAGTTATACTTATAAATGTGTTTTTGCCTTATGCGCCTCCGGAAATCATTTATACCCCTCCCCCCCCCCCTTAAAAATCCAAAATTCCAAAATCGCAGAAAATATTTTTTTTGTTTTCAGGTCTAGTCTCTCCCTCTGCAATTTCTTCACCTTGAAGCAATTTGGAGCCGAGTTGTGCTTATAAAGGTGGTTTTTGCCTTCTGCACCTTCGAAAATCATTTTCAGCCCCTCTCCCCCCTTAAAAATCCAAAATTCCAAAATCGCAGAAAATGATTTTTTTTTACTTAAGTCTAGTCTCCCCATCTGCAATATCTTCCTCGTGAAGCAATTTGGAGCCGAGTTATGCTTATAAAGGTGTTTTTTCCTTCTGCACCTCCGAAAATCATTTTCACCCCTTTTCCCCCTTAAAAATCAAAAATTTCAAAATCGCAGAAAATGATTTTTTCGTATTCAGTACTAGTCTCTCAATCTGCGATTTCTTCACTGTGAAGTAATTTGGTGCCGAGTTATACTTATAAATGTGATTTTGCCTTATGCGCCCCCGAAAATCTCATTTTTACCCCCTACCCCCTTTAAAAATCCAAAATTCCAAAATCGCAGAAAATGATTTTTTTGTATTCAAGTCTAGTCTCCCTATCTGCAATTTCTACACCGTGAAGCAATTTGGAGCCGAGTTATGCTTATAAAGGTATTTTTGCCTTCTGCCCCCCCGGGAGGGAGCGAGGGGGTATTTCGCAAAATCCCGTCTAAGTGAGCGTCAGGGTCCTAAAATCAACCTGCTCACCAAAAATTGTGACTCTATCTCCCATAGGATCGCCACAACCGTGTTGAGTCAGTGAATCAGTGAATCAGTCAGTTTACTCTTTTATATATATAGATATATTGATTCGATCGACTTGTTACTGTAATCAGATACATTCCTGAGGGGGGCTGCCGCTCCCCTCAACCCCCCCGCTGTATCTCTCTTTGTATACCTATCTGTATGTATACATATAATAAAATAAGATGTTTGTGTGTGTGTGTGTATCATTGTGTATGTATTTCCAGAGCTTTTTAGGAAAACGGCTGATGGCTGAGCTACACAAATTTACATGGAGGTTCGTAATGACCTCTCCTGATGCACCTCGAAGTCTGATTATCGAATTTTTGATTAGTTTTCTTTTAATAAATTAAAATGTGAAAATAATAACCTTCTAATTTCTGATAAATTAGACATTTTAAATTTATCCATAATTTAATAGTTGCCAATTTTTTTTTCGACAGAATAAAAGAAAAGTACGTTTACTTAAAACGAGGAAAATAAATTAGAAAAATTAGAAAATCTTTATATATATATATATATATATATATATATAAGGCAATGTTTGTGTGTGTGTGGACAGCATAGCGCAAAGACGGTAGCTCGGACAGTCACGTGTTTCGACATGAAGGTGCCCTCCGAAGGGTCCTCTGCACCTCAAACCCCGATTTTCGAATTTTTGATTTGTTTTCTTTTAATTAATTAAAATATTAAATATTAAATTCAGTATAGCTGCAAAAACAGTTATTAAAATTTTATCCTTATTTTAATTGTTGCCAAAAAAAATTTACGAGTTCGTTTTTTTAGGGCTGAGGGCCTATTAGTCTTAATCTGGGATTTTTGCGTTGTCGTTTTCGATAGTTGGACATTTGTCGAAATCATTTTTCGATAGTTGGACATTTGTCGAAATCATTTTTCGATAGTTGGACATTTATCGAAATCTAAAATTCATCGAAAATATAATTGAATAATTTGAAAGCGATGTTATAATTGGGAAGAAAGAAAAAAAAAAAAAAAAAAAAAAAAAAAACTAATAGTCCTCCGACCTAAACAAAATTCTGCTTTTACCAGAATTTCATCAAAATCTTTTTTTTTTTCTAATTATTATCATTGGAAGAAAAAGAAAAGAAAATTAGTAATAATCAGTATCGTTACAAGCGATATCGAAAAAATTTTTTTTAGTAATTTTGAATTAGGAAATAAAAAGTGCGCGTGAAATAATATGAAATAAAAATAAGTAAAAAAATGAATTTAATGATTTAATGTTTTTGTTTTTCGGGGGCTGCTTATGCATATAAAAAATGCGCATTAAAACGAGTCGAAGAAGGAAGCGAAATAAGTACTGAGTTATATTACGATATATACGATATATAATATGATACGATATATTAGACCTATCGTCCAGGGTTAGTAGGCCTTTTCGTTGAAAGAAATATGTTCAATCGGTGCAACTTTCACTTTAGTCCCGTCAGGTACAACTTGCACATTAGTCCCCTTTAAATATATTTTTATTCTGAAACTTTCTGTGAATAAATTATTTTTTTTTTTCCGTCAGGAAAAAAAAAAAAAAAAACGTTTGCATTCAGTATCACTTTGAAAATTTTATACACATTGATAAACTGTTAATATAGTTTAAGGTACTATTATATGTTGTTCTATTTATTTTTTTCTTTAACTATTGTAGATTTTTACTGTCAAGTTGTTATTTAAAAGAAAAAAATAATGCCCATGATATCACATTTGACTGCGTAGCGTTTCTTTGCTACAATAAACTCTATTAACTATAAATTTATTTTATCAGTTTTATTTATAAATCATACTGGGCGATTTTTAAATTTTGGCGTTGAAATAAATCGAATGTTTTTCACCAAGACGTTTAATTTAGAAACAGCCATTTAAAGAAATTAATCCGAAATAGTAGTCACATAAATGACCTATTTTTCTTTGAATAGATAATTTTATAGGGGGGGAAAATGTAGTTTTAAAAATAGAAAATTTATTTCAAGCACTATTTTCAACCTAAAAACCGTTAAAAAAATAAACAGAATATGAAGAATTCATACAAATTAGCGAAAAGATATCCGATAAAAGTATCACCAAAATATGATTCCCCCTTTTATACAAGAAATTATATTAAAGAAAAAAAATCATTACTAATATGGTGAGAAAAATTCAAAAGCCGCCAAGGGAGAGATTCAATAAATTTGTGTTGCACGGTAATGTTTACAATGTATTTATTTGTTTTTTTTTATATACCAATCACTACGCTAATTTATAATACAAATATACGAGCTGCTGTGTGTGACTGTACCTGGACGCTGTCCGGCAGAAATATTTGTTATTAGGGATTAGTTATTTGCCCCGCATCATTAGCACAGTTGCAATGAAAGCAGTTTTACAAGCGAAGTGGAAATAAAAGGGCAGTTCATTCATTCACTTTCAGTTGTGTCAGCCTTGGCGACAAACATGGTGAGTGGGTGACCAAATTTGGCGAGAGGGCAACCAAGTTTCATGAAAAATGGTACTTAAGAATTCCTCAAGTTTCGAAGATCTCCGACACACGGGAGATCAGATCTCGAGGTTTCCGGCTTGATGGAACGATCGGGAATGGGATTCTCGATAGAATCATCGCAAAAAGTTATAAATAGGAGTGAGTTGATTTATGCGAAAGAGTATGTGCTCACTGCGAATCAGAGTTATTCAGGGTCATATTCTGACTGATTGCACTTTAAGGATTGAGCTCTAAGCGAATGAACATTTTTCTTGAGATTGCGAAGATTTATGTTCCGGAGTATTTGATGTTATTTGCTTTACTCCTCTGGAACAAATGACTGTTTTTCAGAGTATGCCAGAACATTCATCGAATAGTGAATTTTGCTATATGAATAGTCAAAGAGTAAACTTTACTTTTGAACTGTTTTCGAGAATATTCGTTTTAAGAATAGTTTTGTTGTATAGATTCGAGAAGCTAAAAAAATATTTAATATCACTGAGGAGATCCCATACTAAAGCTGTGGCGAAAATTGTCGCCAATCGAAATATATTTACTTAAACGTTTCAATTATTCAATTAAAACGAAATCATTTTAATATAGTGACCACCGAAGCGGGCAAAGCCTGCTAGTATCATATAAAGTGTTACGGAATTGCAAATAATTGTATTTATTTTTGTATAAATTCTTTCAAAGAGTCTTAGTAAAGTTGTTATATGCTAATTTTGTGCATCTCTAGCCGTTTTAGCGTTAAGATAATAATTTCCCCCTAAAAACGCATTAAAAAGCTCCAATAAGGGAAGAAAGGGATTTGGCGCCAAATTTGGCGACTGTCTCCCTCATTGGCGATTTTTTGGCGACCTTGACGAGAAAATCTTTATTAGGGATATACCAAATATGGAAGCTCTAAACTCATTGGCTGATGAGATACGAGAATTTTCAAGAACAGTCTGGGTTTGATAGAAAAGTATAAAAGGAGATTTTTTTGCCTTAGCGGTCAGTCACAGATCTGTGTCAGTTTCGTCAAATGCTTGCTTTGCTTTGAGCCTCTTTGAATCAGACTTTCTTTATGCGTTATTGTTAAACAGTTTGTATTGTTGTTTTGCTGTTAACGGCTGTTGTTTAAGCTGTGTATACTGATTAAATTGAAGCTGATACTTGGTTTATAGACCTGTATTTTTCTGGAACTTTCTGTGAATAAATCACTAAATTTTTGCAAGTTTCGCCTTTAATTCTCGGACAACTTACGAACCCCAAAGTACGCAGCAATATGTATTCTTAATGAACGACGGTCTTGTATTATTTCTTAAATACCAAATTTCATGCAAAAAAAAAAAAAAAAAAAAAAAAATGCATCGCATATCGGAAATATTTTGTGTAACCTTTAAACTGATTACCAATTCTATGCCCACAATTTTCAACAGGAAAACATGCTTTTAAAATTCTAATAAAATTTCTTTATATTTGTTGGGGTGTAACCATGTTAAAATAGACTTTTAAGAAATACCGACTATAGATCGTAAAAGAATGAAATTCTTTTATGTATCCCGGAAAAGTAGCCACAGTCATTATAAACGCCAATAGTAAGAATAAACATAATTAATTATAACTCATTAATTTTTCAAACTAATTTGACATCATTTGGATGATTTCAGTACATACTCGGAATTATTTTGTGTGGTCCCAAAAATTATTTAGTCTATACAAACCCTTTTTTAAAAGTAAACATGATTTTAAGCATCTTTATAATGTATGTTAATTTTATTAAGTTCAATTAAGCATAAACGCATTAATGTGCGAGCTTAATAATAATTTGTCCACAGGCATTAATGTTACGAAATTCTTTTCTGTGTATCTGTAAACGAATCATAAACATTGTATACACTCGTAAAAACTATTCAGCTTATTTTGCGTTTAAAATAATTATTTCTTCGAAATTTAACATCGTTTGGATGATTACGTGACATTGTCAGAACACTTTTGTAAGGTCCTGTACATTAATTAGAAAGCTTATGAGCACATATTTACTTCAAACAACATAAGTTTAAGCATCTTACTCACGTACGCTAGTTTCATTTTCATGATTGCAAATAATGATATTAAAATGCGTTTAAACGAAATTCACCCCATACGCCGTAATATTAAAAAATTTGGCGTGTCCCTGTGCAAAGTTTATAAACAATATAGCAATAAAAATTATACAGCTACTTATATGCAAAGCTGGAACGTGTGCGACAATTTCCAAGTCAAACAAAGGATTTTTCCGGCCGCTATTGCGGTACATACAAATTCTTCCCATAGGTCGTTATGATAAGAAACACTTTGGCGTGTCGCTGTACACGAACGACAAATTGAATACACACCCAAAACTATACAGCTAATTTCGTAGGGATCATGAGCACGTTTACCAAGTCAATAACGTGATTTTTTCGGCCGCTATCGCACGACAGGCAGACGGACAGACGAAACCCCAAACCCATTTGAATCTCAACAGAGGGCCTCCACTGACGTTTCGGCAAAAATGGAAAGTCAATAGCTTGATTTTTGCCGTGGCTATCGCGGTGTATGCATATTCTTCCCATAGGCCGTAATGATAAGAAAAACTTTGGCGTGTGCCTGTATAAGAACTACAAATGGAATACACACCTAAAGTTACACAGCTAATTCCGTTGGGTTCATCAATATGTGTACCAAATTGCAATCAATAGCATGATTTTTGCGGTCGCTATCGCGGTACATACCAGTTCTTCCCATAGGCCGTAATGATAAGAAAAACTTTGGCGCGTCCTTGTACACGAACTACAAGTGGAATGCACACCCAAAACTATACAGCTAATTTAGTAGGGATCATGAACACGTTTACCAAACTGCAAGTCAATAGCGGGATTTTTGCAGCAGCTATTGCGCGACAGACAGACACACAGACAGAGCCCAAAACAGTTTTGAGTCTCAACAGAGGGCCTACACTGACGGTTCGGCAATACATTAATTTAAAAAAAAGTGCACGCTGGTAACTTTGTTTTCATGAATGTGTATAAGGGTTACAGAAGAGATGGAGTCATCTACTCCTCGGAGGATCAAAATTGTGACAGGATATCTCTGGACCATCCCTTATGGGTGAAACGCTGGCCTACAACTATTGCACTGAGGAGTTAAACCTCCTCCACATCAATACGTTTTCAAAGGGAAAATGTTAAGAGAGGGGAAAAAACGGAAATATTTAATACACACACACACACACACACACACACATATATATATATATATATAATTGATGATGATATTCGTGAAAAGCAAATTCAACTTGTGTATTTTCCTCTGGGTCCTAACTATCATTGAAGCCATCCCATCTACGTTGCTTCAGTTTTTTTTATAGGTTTCCGCATCACCACTAGTAGTAAAACCCACAAATTGGCTAACTGCATAATGCGTATCTCTTGTGCGACATATTTCAGAATACAGTTTCTAATAAAGAAAAGAGAAATTCTTATCTAGTTCGAGTGAATCTGAAAAGAATTATGAAATATGTAGTTTTTAAAGAATTTTTAAGAAATGAATATACTACTGGTGTAGGAAATAATTCAATGTTATAGCATGTTTTTATTCGGGAGAATAGATTAAAATTTGTTCTGCAGGTGTTTTGATGTTTTGGGAGTAAGGCTGACTGACAACCTAGGGTCCTAGACCTGAGGTGGAGTGCCCTGCGTAGGGGGTCTTTCTAAAGGTTCCTAGCCCAAATTTATGCAAGTTTAGTAGAAAACCACAGAACACTCCTAGTGGCTAGGCTGACGAGCGCGGCATGTGATCGAACTCACGTCCACGAGATTTGAATGCAGAACAATTCGGCGCCTGGGGGCCGAAATTTTGTGCAGAGTTTTGTATTTTTTGCATCGGAAAAAAAAGTTATTTATTTTGAGACTAAGCATGTAAATATTTATCTGAATTAAGATGAGGATTGTAATTATTCAAATTATACTTAACAATTATACCTAATAATAAAGTAGAATTTTATATAAAGAGATATTTATATTTAATTAATTAATTATTTATTTATTTTTGAAAATAGAATAAAGTATTTATGTTTATAAGAAACCTAAATTTATATTTCTTCCTCTTTTAAATTTACTCTCTAATTATTTAAATTTTGTCATATTAACAATTCAAAGGTTTCTATTATTTAGTTTAAAAAATATTATTTTAACTTAAGATTGTATTCAAATTATATACAAACAGTTTAGGTGCTTAAAAGCTGAAAGTAAATGTACTCAAATTTTATGAGTACATACATGGTTTTGTTCGAAGCCTATGTAATTCCCAGTTTTGTTCATATATGAACTCAAGATATAAGTATTTGTATAGATACTTATGTTTTATTCATCAGGCACTAAAAATAAGTACTTGCAAGAGATGTAAGTACTCGGATACACTTTACAATCAGAAAAAAAAAAAAGAGTACATTTTACTTATGTTACAGTTATTACGCTATATGTATCCTTTAGTTTAAAAATCTACCATCTATAAAAAATAAAAATTTGAGAAAAAGCTGTTTTTATTTTTTATTTATTTATTTTTTTTTTTTGGCCACACCTAGCCAAAATAAAATAAGAATTAAAACCCTTTCGGATTACAAACGTTTGGGCAGTATGTTTGAAAATTTGAAGTATAGTGGCACGGGCACGTGTAGGGAGGTGGTTGTTTAAGTTTTCATTTTGGATTTGGCCGCCTTTGAAACCTACTTTGGTGTTAGCCGGATTTGTATCATACCAAAACTTAATTTTCGCCAAATTTAATCTGAATAGTGGCTTTTTAGGGTTGAAAATGCAACAAAGATTTTGTATAAATAAATTTTATTTAAAAATAACTCATTTACGTTGTCTGATAAAAAAAAAATAATAATTTTATGGAAGGTAAGTTTAGTTTTGCGTGATTTAAATTTGGAAAAGAAGAAAAAGGGTTTTTGAAAATTAAATTCAATAAAGGGGAATGTCTTATATCCTTGATATAACACGATAAATTTATTGAACTTTCCATTGTAAGGAACTCGTGTTTCACAACTTTTTCTTACAGCTGGTGGATTTCAATTGAATTACTCTCAATTTCACTACGAAGAGCACTATTTGAGAAAACAAAATTTTCAAGAAACAGTTCCGTTTCTCTTAGTTTTTTAGTTTCAACTTATTTAATTTTAAATTGCAACATTTTTTGGAACTCTTCTATTATTTCGTTGAACATATTAAATAAAATATCACGTTTTCATTAGTAAATCGTAATAACAATATACATAAATCGACTACTTTCATTTTAAGTAACAGATATCAGACAATTTTAAAGCTGTTGTTTCGGCTAATTTAAATAAATTTCATAATTAAATCATTTGGAAAAACTATTTTGATTTCATAAATAACATAACAATGCTTAAAAAAAATTTCCATAATTAAATTATTGATGTATTTGTCTTTCAGAAATGCACAAATGGCTCCACTGAATGATGCGCTATGTATGCAAAACAAAATTATTCCATACATATAAAGTTTTTTTTTTTTTTTTTTTTTTTTTTTTTTTACCGGAATATTTTTGTTAAACATATGAATGTGAGGTTTTATTTATTTATTTATTTTTTTAGTGTAGGTTTTATGTGTAAAGTTGTTATGTAGGATTTAAAAATATCAACATACTTAATATTTGTTATTAAAATTAAAAATGTAACCATAATAAGTTAATTGAAAGTACATGATGTCGATTTTTTTTATGTTCTGTCGCTGTGTTTCTGGCCGGAATTGAAGTACAGTAAATTAAATTGATAAGTTTCAAAAGGTTATAACATAAATAGTTATCTAATTTGAAATATTTTATAATGGGGAGAATATATGTGCGCTGAAAGGCAGTGAGGTAAGAGGGTATTTAATGAATTTTTCCATGAATTACATACATTTAGTATTCTTATTACCTAAAATTTTATACATGTCTATTCAATAGAATTATTTTTTTAAATGTAAAAAGGTATAGGTGATAATTTTTTAATTTAATAATTACCTATAATTAGTATAGGTAATAATTTATCACTGAAATTAGTTACTTACTGAGTCCAAAGTTACAATTATACAAAATAGTAAACTATAAAAAAGAATCTTAATTACATTTCTAATAGAAACTCTTAGTTTCCCGAAATAAGATCTAAAATTGTTCAATAATTAATATATATATATATATATATATATATATGAATATATACATGTTCAATCATACAGTATATAAATATTTTTGAATTTTACATCAGAATTACATTTTTACATCCTCGGTTAATTTCAGAAATAATTAAGAGAATACTTTATAAATCCTAAATAAAATTTTCTCATATTACACCTCTATGTTACATCTCAAACTTATAAAAGTTCAAATAGCGTTTATAAAACCGCAATTTTTTTTTGGAGAAAATAATTATTATCTATTACTTTTATTGTAGATAATTCGTTAAGCTAATTTGAATTTATAAAAACAACATTTAAAAAAATCTATATCATATAAATTTGAAAAAAAAAAAATACATTATTATTTATTTATATTTCTTCAATAATATTAAAATTATAATTTTTTTAATAAAAAATATATTTCTTTAAACTGTAACATTTTTGTATGTTTTACTTTGTAATATATAATATTTTTAGTTAAACACACAGAAATTTGAATCAAAAATGCACTACTAATCAAATAAGCTTAAAAATTAAGAATGGATTTTAAGTGATTTATAAAAAGAAGTTTTTTTTTTTAATAATATATATATATATATATATATAATAAAGTAATTTATCTAAGGTTACACTCAAAATAATGTTTATCTTAATTGTTTACCTTGTTAAAAAATTTCTTGTTGCAGTCATTTCTAGTTTACTTGAAGAGAAGCTAGGTAACACACTGTTTAACTTAAATAAAATATACAACATATGAATATAAACATATAGATAAATAAATGTATTTGAAAAAAAAAAAGTTTTATAATATAAATTTTCAAAAAGAAAATGTTCTGCTTATTAGCTTATGTATCCTACTCCAGTAAAAATAATACACACGCACACACATATACAAATTGGCAGTGGTATAATTAATAAATTGGATTAACGATAAATGTTTCTTTAAATTTAAAGTAAGTTAAATAATTGTTAAAAATGAATAAAATAATCCTTAATATTATCTATAAAACTGTCATAACACTAAGTGTAAAACAATGCGTTACATACTTTAAATAGCATTAAACTTATAGGAAAGAGTTGCTTTCAACATTATCTTTTGAAAAGATGTTTGCGGAATATCTTTTCTTCGTTTTTTTTTTTCATTTTTGTTTGTGTTATAAATGAGTTTTCAGATGAATCAAAAAACTTTTTCTTAGCAGTTTTATATTGTTTTCAATACAATGCAACATTGCAATGTTGAAGAGTCCTTTAAAAATATTGCATTTTCCTTCAAGCATAAATAACTGTTTTATCTACTTTTTTAAATTCAGAACGTTATTGTTTCACTCAAGTGTATTTTCTGTCTGTACAGTTTGTAGTAGGACGTCAAGAAACTTCTTGATTTTTTGTTTAAGAACCAACTTGAATTCTTAATTGAATATTTTGCTTTGTTTTCAGCGAAAGAAAAGAAAACCATCTCAATATTGTTTTTTTATTTGTGAAATGTTATAAGTTTTGAGAATGAATGCTTCGTGGAAAAAAAAAGAATATCACTAAATATCTTTTATTAATCTTCACATAGGAGTACTTAAGAAAGATTTGCAAAGATATTAATGTTGTTTCTTTCTTAACAATCTTTTTTGAAAGACATTTACATAATGATTAAAATTTACGAAACAGAATATTTCTCTATTTTACATTACATTTACGGAGCAATGCTTAATAAATTAATAATGGTTACTTCCATAAAAAACGCACAAACATATATTGCCTTAAATAATACCTTTGCTTGACAAACTTTTAATTCTATCTCACGTGTTTTTTTTTTTTTTCAAATTTTAATTAAATCACGTTTTATGTAATGAATTAAAATAAACAATTTCCTTATAAATATTATTGGAACAGCATTTAAATGCATTATGTAATATTTGATACAATGTTCACTATACTTAAATACACAATTGCTATACATCTAATAAATATTAGAAAGAAAAAAAATGTGTTTTATTAAAATATGAATATATTTTTGTTATATAAATTTTTTGCCAATATAAATTATAAACTTCTAATTTATATTAGATCATATATTGTATATGATAATATATATAGATATTATTCAATAATTTCATTGAAATTCGAATGTAAACCATTATTTCTTAATATTTTTTTACTATCACTAAAAATGCAACAAATATACTTTTTTTATCGATTATTTAATTAATATAGAAATAAAATTATTCGCATGTTTATAAAAAGGTTAAATATAGCTTAAATATAATTTAAATATCGACTATCTTTTTTTATGTTTTTTATATGTTTGCACCTAACGACATATAAGAGTAGAATTTTAATAAATGAAAGTGAACATTTAATTTCAATTATTAAAGTGTAATAAAAGGGCGAAGTAATTTTCTTTCTCAAACCATTTTTGAAAATATAGATATTTTCTTTAGAATATTCAAGGCATATTTTTTCCACTTTTGCATTGTGCAAAACGAAATTTTGATATATATATACTCGTATATATACATATATTCTTAGATAAAATAAAATTAATCCTTTTTATTTTCTCAGCTAGCTTGTACTGCTTGAATAGGGACTTTTGTAGTTTTTATTTCCGTGTCGTCTTTATCCTGTGTTAAAGTCTCTGAGGCCTGAGGACCAATTCACTTCAAGTTTGCTTTGGTATTTATAAAAACCCGTGCCTACTTGATTTTGCCATGGTGTAGTTGTCTAAGGGCCCGCTTCACTCACCGTCGCCAGAAGCCGAAGCTAATGTTTAGAATAGAATTTTAATAAATGAAAGTGAACATTTAATTTCAGTTATTAAACTGTAATAAAAGTTCGGGGAAATTTTATTTCTCAAACCATTTGTGAAAATATAGATATTTTCTTTAGAATTTTCAAGACATATTGAGATGAGAAATATTCTTTATATATAACTCATTAACTAATACATATTTTTAAGTTCTGTTTTCACATTCAGAAAATTCCCAACTGTTAAATTGACGCACTTTTTTTTTAACTTTTTATTTTTTATTGTGACATTTTATTTTGAAGCTGTAAAACACGAATTTTTAATATCTGGAAATTTTTAGTTTCCCCAATTTCAAAAAAAAAAAAAAAAATACATTTTTAAAAAAAGGTGCATCAATTTAACAGTTCGGAATTTTCAGAATGCGAAAACAGAATTGAAAAATTTGCATTAATTAATGAGTAATATGTAAATAAAAGTTTCTATAGAATAACATTGGCTCGGACTTCCAGCGACGGTGAGTGAGGAGGGCCGTTAATGACTTACTCGTGATATTGGTGATGCAGTCTTTTAATCTTATACTATTAAGTAAGCAATATTTGCATATATATATATGTATATTTCACTGTTCTCGAAAACGGTAGCTCGGGCAGTCACGTGATTTAACCCAAAGATGCCCCCCGAAGAGTCATTGTGCTCAACGAAGTCAGATTTTCAAATCTTTGATTAGTTTTCTTTTAATTAATAAAAATATGAAGATAAAACTTCCCATTTCTATAATGACGCAGAAGGGAGAATCTTAGGAGAGATTTGATTGGTTTATTTGAGTTTCATCGATTTGAGTGTATTTTTCATTGAACTACAGCTACGTTATGAGTAATTACAAGAAATTTGATTGGTTTATTTGATTTTCATTGATTTGAGACTATTTTACGTTGAACTAGAGCTACGTTATGAGGAATTACAAAAGCTTTTAATGGCTTTTTCTCATTTTCGATGATTTGAGTGTATTTTACGTTGAACTAGAGCTATGTTATGAGGAATTACGAAAGATTTATTGGCTTATTTCATTTTCATTGATTTGAGTGTATTTTACGTTGAACTAGAGCTACGTTTTGAGGAATTACGAGAGATTTGATTGGTTTATTTGATTTTCATTGATTTGAGTGTATTTTACGTTGAACTAGAGATACGCTATGAGGAATTACGAGAGATTTGATTGGTTTATTTGATTTTCATTGATTTAAGATAGGGGTGTCCAGTGATTTTTTTTTTAACATGCTTGACAGTGATTGCTGCGAAAACGAGTTTCGTGCGATTTCAGATTTATGCACAGCGTGGTAGGGGTGTCCAGTGATGTTTCTTTGGTTTTAACATGCGTGATAGTGATTGCCGCAGAACCGAGTTACGTGCGTTTTCAGATTAATGCACAGCGAGGTAGGGGTGTACAGTGATTTCTTTTTTTTTTAACATGCGTGATAATGATTGCGGCGGAACCGAGTTTCGTGTGTTCTGAGATTCATGCACACGAGGTAGGGTTGTCCAATGAAATTTTTTTTTTTTTTTTTTTTTTTTTTTTTTTAAACATGTGTTCTAGGGATTGCCGCGGAACCGAGTTTCGTGTGTTCTGAGATTCATGCACACGAGGTAGGGCTGTTCAGTGATTTTTTTTTTCATGTGCGTGAAGCGTACATACGTGAGTTATAGTAATTGCTACGAGAACGACTTACGTGTGTTCTCTGTTTTCGACCATTCATCGAATAGTGACTTTTACTGTACGAGTAACAGCTTCAACTGTTTCCAGAATATTCGAAGAATTAACATATTTCTATTTGACTGTTTTCGAGAATATTCGTTTTAATAATACTTTTCTTGCACAGATTCGAGAAGTTCAAAAAATGTTTGATATTGTCAAGGAGGTCCCATACTAAAACTCTGAAGAAAATAGTCGCCAATCGAAATATATTTATTTAAACGTTTCAATTATTCAACTAAAAGATAACTTTTAAATATAGTGCCCAGCGAAGCGGGCGAAGCCTTCTAGTATAATGTTATACGCTGTAAAAATTGTTAACATTCAATTCTCAGAAGAATATGTCAAACAAAATTTTTCTAATTCTTCAACAGTTCGTTTAAAGATAAACAATGTTTTGATAGTTTCATTTTGAAATTGAATAAATATTTAAGTATTTCAGCGATATATTTATTTTGATACTTCATCACGTTTTTCATGTTAACTTTCCTAACATGTTTGTTTTCATTACACATAGATGGTAGTGTAGGTATTGTTATGTAGGTATTGCAATGCTGAACTATTAGACATGTTACTTTGTACATAATAATTTAATTTTCCTAAGTTTTTACTTCCTTATTCTTTCATCGTTCAAGATCTCCTGTTTCAAAAAATAGTTATCTGCATGGTAGAATGTGTTGTAAGAAGTATGTGAAAAAATAAACAGAATAATATGGAAAAAAAAAAATTTTAAATGGCGTTCGTTTGATGTCTAAAACCCTATGCGAAATGGTACGAAAAATTATCAATATTTCTGTTGATATAAGAAATACAAAATTTAATTTAATTTTGTCGATTAAAAAACCATACAACATCTTTTTCATAAATTGCGTGTTTCTTTTTAACGATACGTCTGAAACATTTGTCTTGAATTTGACATTGTTATTCAAATTCAAAGATGAATTGTTTCTTCAATATAACAAATTTCAAAACGTGCCCTCTCTTATTTAATATCGCGTGTATGCATCTATTCTGCATATTTTTTAATAAAGTCAGATAAAAAAATTCAAATAAAGAGATATATCTATATAAATAAATACAAGCTCATGAGCCTGTCTGCGCTCTGCTGTCCAGACTGCTGACCACTGAGCTACACAATTTCGCAGAGGGATATATTGGACCCTGCAAGTGTAATCCTCATGGAGATGTTTTTCCAATTTCGAATTTGAATTTTTGAAAAAAAAAAAAAAATCGATTTTATCCATTTTCAGTTTCAAATTTTAAAATTTATTCTGTCATTTCAATCATTTAATTTTAAAATTAACTTTAAAATTTAACTGAATGGATTAATTACGTATATATTAATAAAAAATAATTTTAAATTATGAGTAATAGAAGTAAAATAGTTCATTTATTTATCTCCTTTCAAAAAGAGTAAAATTACGTAATTAAACAATTTGCAAGTGACATAATACCTAGAAGGCAGCTCACTCACATGTAGTACTGATCGCACAGGCACAATTCTAATCGAAAATGACAATATATACTTTTTATTTTCTTAAAAAAAAAAAAAAAAAAAAAAAAAAATTAAATTTTACCCCAAAATATATTGTTTAAAGCAAGTCAAATCTTTGTTGCCCAGTGAAAGTCGGCGATTTATGTGGAATTCATTCACCATGAGAATATCCAATTTAGTACAACAAATGAGTGAAAATTTGCTGAAATTACATTTTTGGATTTGAATGCGTAGTTGTAAACAAATTGTTGAGCAGTCCGACGTACGTTTGTTAACCATTCGAATTATATATATATATATATATATATATATATATATATATATATATAAAATTAATCTGAATCATATAAATTTTATGATAAAAACACATAAAAAAGACACAATGGCAAAAATTTAGAAATTATAAATATCATGGTTATGTTAGTTTTATAGTAATCTCTACAAAAAGAAAAAAAAAATTAAAAATGAGAAGGAAATAAAAAACAAAATTCATTTTAAAAAGAAATTAATCTGATGACACAGAAAATTTATCACATAAATTTAAATTTAAATTAAGGATAATCAAAGAAAATATGTTTCTTTAACGTGGCAGATGTTTCCCAATACTAAACAAAATCTAGATAAACAGCGTAACCAAAAACAGGGTAACTAAAACAGGGTAAAAATATTTGAAAATTGGTACAAAATATAAATACAAAAAAACATTTTGTGTAATATATAATGAATAATTTATAATTACAAAAAAGCCTAGTTAAACATAGACTTATAAGTTATATAAACATAGTTTAAAAAAATTATTTTGTGTTGAACATGTTTAATAATTAATTGGACAAAGAGAAGAAAAATGCATAACAAAGCAATATCAGCATTATACATATCAATATTATCAAACATATTCTAGCCCAAGTTAAAATACTTTTCAATAATTTACTAAAAACTTTCAATTTAAAACATTTTATTAATAATATGAAAAAATACTTAAGAAAATGTCCTGAAACATATAGGGTGTAACGGTTACATACTCACCTTCTAAAGTTAAGCACGTAGCGATTAAGTAAAAAAAAAAAATGCTTCTAAAAGATAAAAGTAATAATTAGATACAAAAATGAAATTAATATTGAATTTTCAAAAATAAATTAATAAACGAATAGAAATATACATGAAAATAATATTGAACTTGATGTAATCAATCCCCCCTCCCCAGTGACATCATTTGGCGAGCTCTGACGAGAAGAATGCGATGGGGGGGGCTTAAAATTGCCTTCGTGTTGTATGTCTCTAATAATCATAATTAGAGTCCGAGTGGCTTTGAGTTTTAAACATTTACACACATAACCACCAAGGTTATCCCAAATATTTCCAAAGTAGTTAAGATCGCAAAAGTGTGTCAGCTACTATACATCCAAGTTCCTTACGCAAAATGTTGTAGTTGTGGATTACAATTCTATGGGAATGCGCCTTAAAACCCATTAAACTGAAAGCACACCAACAAATTTAGCTTCGAATCTCACAGTAAGTTTAGTGACATCACCTGATAACGTGAAATCGTTTCTGAAAATTGTCTGTAGACTTGCGTTTCAATGCGATAAATCCTTGCGCAGACAATAACACATCCACGACGGAATGCATTATATTTGCGATTTCCTGTTACCGATTGCTTGACACATATTCTTTTCAGACACTTTTACAGTCCTCATGATAATCCAGATAAATCTTAAATCATCGTTGAAAGTCAATATCTCATTAATAGTGCTCCTCTAAATTGGTAATAGAGAAGAACACAAACTATGCACGGGCATAGAGCTAGATTATATGTTGCTTTTGTTGCATACTGATGTAGCAGTATTGATGCATAAAGACTTATTGTTTTTATACGTCCATAAAACATCCTACCTTCCCTGCAATTTTATTTGGTAACTATAATTATCACTCGTCTAATCTTCTGACTACATCTGCAGTGTATCAATATAATTGTGCTTAAAATTTTCAGAAATTTCTTTCATAAAGTTTCCTAGAGATTTAAGAATATAAAATAGTTTATTTAAATCTTTTTTCATTTTCTGAAACTCCTTAAAGGGTAAGTGCACCGGTGATTGACACTTTTAGAGCAATCTCTGATGCTTTTAATGTTCTAGCCATGAGAAAATATTTTTAGAAATCTTAAGTTAGTACATATGATATGAAAAAAATACAGAACCACATATGCGTTAAAATATATACATTTGATAATATTTTTTTTTTATGAATTTTTATTTGACACGCACTTAGTGTTCCAGTAATTGACACTGCCAGTTTTTCATTTTATCAGTAATTGGCACCCCATGTTCCAGTGTTTGACGCTGCTAGTTATTCACTTTACCAGTTATTAGCACCCTATACTCCAGTGTTTGACAAAAAATGTAAAAAATTCTTATATGTAACATATGATTTTATTATATTTCTTATTTATTAATTATTTCGGGATAGATGTCAATTACCGCAGCATGCCAATCACTGGAGCACCTATCCTCCATATGCAGACGTATTTTGCAGTGAATCATTATTAAATGATAAAGATATCTTTTTAAAGTGTGACAACGAACTGATATATATAGGAGAGACCCGTGTACCTAGGGCCGCTTTTTTACAGTACCCAAAAACAGAGAGCCCTTGACATGTTTAAAATCATCGGACTGATATGTACATATCTTTAGGACTAATTACTTCCAATTGGGATTAATATAAATACCTAAAATAATAAATTCCGACAAATAGAAGGTTTTAAAAAAAAACTTCACTCGTGGCCCTAGGTAAAACACCCTCATTGTACCTGGGGTCAGACCTCTTTGCACCTAGGGCCATTGTGTCAAATTTAGATTTCATTTTGTAATGAATAGAAAATAAGCATATAAACATGTATTTTATAAAAGAAACAATATCAAGTAATATATTTATTTATTATACCCTAATTATCATGTTGTTGCCTTAATATGAAATACGACATTTTTCTTTTTTTTTTTTTTTTTTTTTTTTTTTTTTGGGGGATATTCTAACAAAATGTTTTTTTTTTCTTCAGTTTCTTTTTTTTTATTTTTTTTTCTGGAGTGTTGTTTTTCTGGAGTCTAGATCTCTCTGTCTGGTTTTCGTTCACATCTTTTCTTTGATGTGGGAGGTTTTGCTTTAGGTAAAGGTTTTTCTTAGGTTCGTACCTGTTAAAGTATGACACACGAACAGATGTTGAAGGATTAGAAATTTCAACAGGACACTAAACAGATACATCCAGTTCTATCATTGTTGGCTCACTTTCTTCCTGGATTTTTTTTTATTTTTTTATTTTTTATTTTATTTTTTTTTTTATGGAGGGAAACTCTATGAAACTCCACCAGTGGGCGTTTCTTTTGCAATTTGTATTTTATTTGTTTCTAAAACATATGCACAATATTCACATTTGTACAATCAGTATACTATGGATACAAATACGTTGATTAGAGAGAGTATGACTATAATGCATATCCATTTGTAATATAAACGTGAATACGGAAAATTTTGTTTTGAAAAATTGTAACTTATGGGAAAAACGCGCCCAGGCGCACCTTACTGTCAAAAAGAAAAAAAAAAAACATGCGGTCACGAAAGTGTTAAAGGGTCCAAACACACTGGCCCTAGGTACAAGGCAGCTATGTGGCTTAAGGTACAAGTTTTGGTAACTTTATTCAAAATGCCTTCCACTAAAATATCCACATGCAGAGAGAACCAATTAAATATATCATTTATTACTGGATATAACAAGCAAAATAATACACTAGAAATGAAAGAAAAATATTTGACTTGCCTTTGTAAATTAGCAAAAGAGATGAGCTGCAAAATTTTACTTCAAACCAAGTAAATTCGTTTTTCACATGTAACTTGTCAAAACTTTCTCCTCAAAAGATCCAAAGTAGTTGTAAAAATAGTAATTGGTGTTGTTACACGCCCAATTGAGTAATAAAACTTAAAATTAAATATTATTCAAATAAAGTGGGGTGGCCCTAGTTACATGATGGCCCCAGGTACACGGGTCTCCCCTATATATATACGAGGTGTGGCTATTAAATAACGAGACTATTGCTGCTACAGATGAACTACAAATGCACCAAATGTGAACGACCGACAGCTGTGCAGCGTTAAGCCTTCCCGTGTTTGTAGACAATTCAGTCTGCCTGTAACATTCGTTTGTGTAAGAGGTGTTTTTTCGTTTTGCCGAAAAGTGTAAAAGTAGAGCAACGAATTGTCGTGCAATTTCACGTGAAACTTAATAAAACCGCTAGTGAAACTTATATTTTATTAAAACAAGTTTATAGCGATGAATGTTTATCGCGTGTGCGAGTATATGAGTGGTTCAACCGTTTCCAAGATGGCTGAGAAGACTTTTGAGATGATGACCGAAATTCAAAGCGATGATGATCCTTTTTTTTTCGACATTCATGGTATTGTGTACCTTCACTGGGTTCCTGAATGTCAAACTATTAATCAACATTACTATCTTGAGGTGCTTGCTCAACTCCGTGGAGGGGTAAGGGAAAAACGACCCGAATTGTGGAAGAACAAGTCTCCATCAAGACAACGCGTCGGCTCACACGTCATTGTCTGTCAAGGCGTTTCAAGCCAAATACAACATCCCAGTTTTAGACCATCCGCCTTATTCGCCTGACCTGGCCCCATGTAACTTTTATCCGTTCCCCAAAGTCAAATCTGCATTAAAAGGAACAAGATTTGAGTCAGTTAAAGCTGTGAAATAAAAAACGGCACGCCTCATGCAGGAGCTCACAGGACAAGACTTCCAGCACTGTTTCGAACAATGGAAAATTCGCTGGAGCATTGTAGGGATAGAGGTGGGGTGTATATTGAAGGTGATAATAACTAAATATGTACAAATTTAAAATAAAATGTTTTACAGCAATAGTCTCGTTATTTAATAGGCACACCTCGTATATATATGTATATATATATATTTGAAACACTTGCATATTTTCTAGTTTATTTTGTTAAAAACTCTTTTTTTTTTTTTTACACTTTGTGAGAATTAGGAGTTATTAAGCATCGCTTTAACATAATAAAATTAAAAATAATTAAAAAATAATTAAAATAATAAAATGAGTGTGAAATACAATTCCGCCATTTTACTGAAACATAACATTATCAAGTTATGCGAAATGCACATATACATATTTTCTCTTAAACATTTACTTAGATATTTTCAAAACAATTATTCTTATAAAATCTCATTCACTTAAAGACAAACAAAGAAGTGTTTTCAAAATATTTCTCAAAATAAAAACAATTTCTCTTTTCCAGTAAAGACTTTTTGTCGTATATAAATATGCAGAAATAAGAAAATATCCATTTGTTTTATAATATTGATATTAAGCAATAAAATTTACAATTTTTGGGAATTGCATTTGCATAAAAAGCTGCCATAAACCCACAAGAAATATTACATTATTCATTTCCTCTGTTCAATGAGAATAGAAGCTGTACTCTGTGATAAACCTGATCGATATAGCATGTGAAACAACAATAATTCCATTTATATTTGGATAAATTTAATGCACTTTCAAAACGTCATATAGTGTAATTTATCTATGCTATTTCACGCTTACAGATAATAAGAAAGTTTCGAATATTGAAGATGAAAGTTATTTTCTGATATGGAGTTTTTTGGAAAATTTGTTTACATTTTTATAAACGTTTAAGCTCAACTAAAAAAATAACTAATAAATAAAAGTAAAAATACAAATAAAATATCATTAAGAGCAGAGAATTTCATCAAATTATTTTATATATTTTTCTACTTTTTAAATATTCTCTTTTAAAGAAATTTTTTTAACTTTAAGATTTTTTAACTCTCTTTTTTTAAATATTCTCCTTTAAAGAAAATATTTTCATAAATATTATGTACAACCCCCCCCCTCCCCCCCCGCAAAAAAAAAAAAAAAAAAAAAAAAAAAAAAAATGCGGATTCTAAGGTTTAAGCGATTTCAAATTTTCTTCCCTCGTGCATTACATAAATTTATATTCCGGCCCAAACGGAATTTAATTTTGGAGGATAGGCGTATTTTCTCCTGAAATTACACTGTTGTTTACAACATCGTTTCCAATCCTGGTTAATACGTTTTTTGTGTCAAATGATTTTTCAATAAAAATATTTCATACGCAAAATACCGTTAGCAAATTATTTATTTATTTATTTATTTTGAGGGGGGGGGGGGGGTGTTGAAAATCACATATCCATTAAAAAATAAATAAATAAATAAATAAAATAATAATAATCTAAATTACATTTTATTTATTTAAAATGCAAGCAAACAGAATATTTCTTATTCTAAAAGAATCTAATATATTTTAGTTCAATTCTCTTAATCTATTTTATTTTATTTCTTTTTCATTAACCTGTAATTTCGTATAATTTATTGTCCCAGTATTCTAAAACCATAACTTTTATTTTCTACTTTTCAACAAGTAATCATCTTTATATATATATAAGGCAATATTTGTGTGTCTGTGTGTGGACAGCGTAGCGCAAAGACGATAGATCGGACACTCATGTGTTTCTACATGAAGGTGCCCTCCGAGGGGCCCTTGTGCACCTCGAAGCCGGATTTTCAATTTTTTGATTTATTTTCTTTTAATTAATTAAAATATGAAAATATGAACTTCATAATAGCTGTAAATATAGCCATTAAAATTTTTTCCTTGATTTAATTGTTGCCAAAAAAAAAATAATAATAATAATAATAATAATAAATAAATAAATAAATAAGTAAATAACAAAAAAATTACAAAACTGTCTAGAATTAAGTGATGCATTGTTTAAAAATTAGCACCATCAAAGTTTCAAAATAATTGAAAACAAAAATAGAAAAATGCGATATTATCTTAATTGACATCAAAAGTATGCAAAAAGGTATAAATTATATGCATATATTATTTAAAATAATGATTATAAGAAAATAATAATAAAATCACTATATTTAAAGGGGACTAATGTGCAAGTTGTACCTGACGGGACTAAAGTGAAAGTTGTACCTCAAGGGACTAATGTGAAAGTTGTACCTCACGGGACTAATGTGCAAGTTGCACCGAACGAACAAACTATTTCTTTCAACGAAAATGCCTACTAACCCTGGACGATAGGTCTAATATATCGTATCACATTATCTATCGTATTTATCGTAATATAACTCAATACTTATTTCGCTTCCTTCTTCGACTCGTTTTAATACGCATTTTTTATATGCATGAGCAGCCCCCGAAAAACAAAAATATTAAATCATTAAATTCATTTTTTTTTCTTAATTTTATGTCATATTATTTCACGCGCACTTTTTATTTCCTAATTCAAAATTATTAAAAAAAAACTTTTTCGATATCGCTTTTAACGATACTGATTATTATTAATTTTCTTTTAATTTTCTTTCGATAATAATAATAATAATAATGATTTTGATGAAATTCTGGCAAAAGCAGAATTTAGTTTAGGACGGAGGACTATTAGTTTTTTTTTCTTTTTCTTTTTTCTTTTTTTAAAATTATAACATCGCTTTCAAATTATGCAATTATATTTTCGATAAATTTTAGATTTCGACAAATGTCCAACTATCGAAATCGACAGCGCAAAAATCCCAGATTGAGACTAATAGGCCCTCAGTCCTAAAAAAAAAAAAAAAAAAAAAAAAAAAAAAATACGAGTTCATTTCTTTTTTTTTTTTTTTTTTTTTTTCGACGGGAAAATAAATACGTTTACTTAAATGTGAACATTAAAAAATAAATAAATTAAATAAAAAAATTATGCATGTAGATTTTTACTGTCGAGTGGTTATTGAAAAAAAAAAAAAAAAAACTGCCTATGACGTCACATTTGAAAGTTTATTCACTAAAATAAACTCTATGAACTATAAATTTATTTTATCCATAGATATAGTAATTTATATAGATCTATCATCCCCATGTTAACGAGCAAAGATTTTTGATGCCGAAAAAGTTTTTTGGCATTAGCCATTATAGAGAGTTAAAACTCGAAAAGAGTAATAGAATAGAATGGTAATGAATTTTGAAAATGCCGAAATATTGCAAGTGTTCTATTAAATACATGAAAAGAAATGGAATAAGTTTTCGTAAATAAGTTATATTAAAGTAATTGATGAAAAATATAATTTTTATAATCAGTTGCTTTGTTATTATTATGAGATAATTACTGTTTTTATATTTAATGGAATACATTTTTTTTAAATTTTAATATTTTTTAATATTTTATATTAGTAAGTAATATGGAATTCTCAAAATTCTTTTAAATGTAGCTACCAGCCGCTAAAGTTTTAATGTATAACTAGTATGTTGTGGCCACCACAAGACTTTCTTCTATATATAATCCTATACAAATTTACGCAATACAAATAATTTATTAAATTATAATTTATTAAAATTATTTTTCATGATGAATGCAGACGATTTTTATCTCAAAGAAGTATAATAATAATGAATGCCGAAAGAAAGACAATTTTATGCAGGCATGAGTATACTGAAATATAGTAAAAAAAAAAAAAAAAAAAAAAGAAAGGAAAAGGAAAGGAAAGCAAAACGAAAAGAAAGAAAGAAAGAAAAAGGAGTATCTGGAGTTTTTCATTCTCTTTTAGTGCATAAATTGAATTTACTAACTTACTTTTATGTGTATTCACGTGTATATTCACTCGGGAAAATACATCCATAAGAGAGTAAAATGGCCGTCTTTTCCCGATTAAAAAAGGTATCGCTTTTCCCTTCTCAATGATCAATTTATGTCTTATTACTATATCTATGATTTTTTCAGTTTTATTTATAGATCCTACTGGGGGATTATTTAATTTTGGCGTTGAAATAAACCGAATGTTTTTCGCCATGAAGTTTAATTTATCAACAGCCATTTTAATCCATTTCAATTTAGCAATAGTCATTTAAAGAAATTAAACAAAAATAGTAGTCACATAAATGATCTATTTTTATCTGGATAGATAATTTTATTAGGAAAAAAAAACATGTAGTTTTAAAAATAGAAAATTTACTTCAAGCACTATTTTAAGCCTAAAAACCATTAAAAATATAAACAGAATATGAAGAATTCTTACAAATTAACGAAAAGGTATCCGATAAAAGTATCAGCGAAATAGGGTTCAAACTTTTATACAAGAAATTACACTAAGAAAAAAAAATCATCACTAATCTGGTGACAAAAATTCAAAAGCCGTCAAGGGTGAGATTTAATAAAGTTTTGTAGCACGGTAATGTTTACATATTTATTTACTTTATATACCAATCACTGCACTAATTAATAATACTAATATACGAGCTGTTGTGTGTGACTCTACTTGCACGCTGTCCAGATTAATATTTGATTAATTTAAATTTAAATTTAAATAAATAAATAAAAATAAGAATACGTTCAATGGGAATATATATAACCATAAAAATATTAATTGTCTAAAATGTGGCAGAAATAGTACTCATAGCATATTGTTATAAGAGATTAATTATTTGCCCCGGATCATTAGCACCTTTGCAATGAAAGCATTTTTATAGGCGAAGTGAAAATAAAAGGGCAATTCATTCATTGACGTTCAGTAGGGTCAACCTTGGCGACAAACTTAGTGAGTGGGCGACCGAATTTGGTGATAGGGCAACTAAATTTTATGAAAAATGGTGCTTTAGAATTCCTCAAGTTTCGAAGATCCCCGACACACGGGAGCACATATCTCAAGCTTTCCATGGGATTCTCGATGGAATCATCGCAAAAAGTTATAAATAGGAGTGAGTTAATTTATGCGAGAGAGTATGTATTCATTGCAAATCAGAGTTATTCAGAGACCTATTCTGAGTGATTGCACTTTAAGGATTGAGCTCTAATCGAATGAACATTTTTCTTGAGCTTGAGAAGATTTATGCTCCGGAGTATTTGATGTTATTTGCTTTAGTCTGTGGAAAAAGTGACTGTTTTTCAGTATGTTCCAGAACATTTATCTAATAGTGACTTTTGCTATATGAGTAACAGTTTCCACTGTTTCCAGAAGAGTCGAAGAATAAGATTTACTAATGAAATGTTTTCGAGAATATTCGTTTTAATAATAGTTTTTTTGTATAGATTCGAGAAGCTAATATATATATATATATATATATATATATATATATATATATATATATATATATATTAATATCACTGAGGAGATCTTATACTGAAGCTGTGGCGATAATAGTCGCCAATCGAAATCCATTTATTTAAACGTTTCAATTATTCAATTAAAAAGAAATTATTTTAATGTAGTGACTAGCGAAGCAGGCAAGGCCTGCTAGTTAAAAAAAAAAAAAAATCCATCTGTGACATCTGGTCTTTAATCGGACGAAAAAATTCCGTTGTATTATGAATTAGCTTAAAATTATTGTCAATATTTTTATCCATTGATTTCGCGAGATCAGCCTAGTTCTGGATACCTGACAATTTTTAATCAAATCCTATGACGTAATTTAATTATTATCCAATCTTTTATCTCTTCTTTATTTTTATAATACAAAAATTTAAAATGCGTTCAGCAAAATTAGCTTCTTGTTGCCAAGCAGATTTGGCGAAGTATTGTGAGTTACAACTGTTTTTTCATGCTGTCAACGCATTTAAATAGATTCTTAAAATTATTAATCAATCGAAGTGGCTTCCTTTCTGTTTGGGATCTTCAAGTCATTTAAAAAAATCCAACTCTTCAAAAAGCTGTCTATTATTGTTGAATTCGCAATAAGTATTTTATAAGACATTATGCACCTCATTCTTAATGCGGTTACTTAAAATAAAGAATAATGGATTTTCTCAAGAAAAGAGATCTTTTCCTATTCTTCACAGACCTGATTGAACCTGGATCCCTATACGAACATGGCTCATTTGTCACTTTAGATATCTTCATCCCATTTCTTCATTATAGGGGGGATAATTTATCTTTCCCTTTGACTTATAGTAAGTTATAGGTAACGCATTCTGTCACATATCATTATTACAATTTTCAAATAAAATATAAATATAATAAAGAAATATAAATTACACATAAAAATATGTAGTTTAATAAAAATATTTGTATGAGTTAATATTGAATATATATTAGTACTGTGAAAAAATATTAGAAGTTAGAAAATAGAAAAATCTTTCATATTTGTTTATAATTTAGGTGAAGTTTACAGGAAATGCATTCAATTGAAAAAGGGAAAAAATGACTATTTCCAATTCTAAAATTTATATACACTGTAAAAAAATGTTGTAATTTTTCCTGCACTTTCTGCTGTATTTTTTCAAGCACCTGCACTATCAAATAAAAATACAGCAGAAAATCTTGTAAAAATTTATTTCTTACTGTCGTAACCAATAGCAGCGGGACTTCCTTTGGACTTTAGACTGAAACATCTGCGCGGGTACATAACATCTGTCTCACTGTCTCTTTGTAGTAGATGCTCTTTGTCTTCTTAACTGACGGCGAGCGAGGCATGCATAGAATGAGAATTCGTGGAAAAGGTTTGTTGTTAATTTTTACAATATTAATATTTTGTGTTGATTAATTAAAATGAATTACTTTCAAATATATTAACTTGCGCAGAGATCAGTTTGAAAATTGTTGAGTCATTTAAAATGAAAATATAATTCAAAATTTTACATTTTCTTTCATTTTAAGAATATTAATTCCAGTTTAAATAGAGGTAAAAATATAACAAATTTTAGATAATTTAATTAAACTAAAATGAAAATTGTTTTATTTCAGTATATCTTAATAACCCCTTTTGGAAACAGGTCGTTTGCGATCCTTGAGAAAACTCCCGAAAGATGACATAGCGAGGAATTCTATTGAGAAGGGAAATGTATGAGATAATATGGTATTTTGAATCTCAGAATAGTTTTCTCTAACTTTTATTTATTTATTGTAATTTAATTAATTAATTTTCAAAATTGATATTTGCCATCGAACAGATATACTTATTTTGAAGCTATTTTTTATTAAATTTATGTGCTATTTTATATTGTCTTACATTTAATGCTTCTTTGAATTTTTAATTTTTGTAGAGCTCGAAATACCACCTTTTTTAAGGACATTTTCCAATTCAGTATCAATATATTCTGATAAAATTTTATGATAAAAATTGTATTTAACCCGTTCATTCCCAACTTTTTCCATCCATAACACAATAAATCTTATATTTAGTGATAAATTTATTTCAAAGGTAATATATATATATATATATATATATGTATGTATGTATGTATTTAAAATAGGAGTAATAGCAGAGTATGAATTTATATAGATAACATAGCAACTAGAAATGTACTTATTTATGTTTAATATAACAACTGATACCACTTAAAATCATAACTTTTCAATGAATAAAAATGTCAAAATTTTGGAAGAAATACATATTCTAATTAATTGAAAAACAAATTATAAAAATTAAAAATTAAAATAAAGAATATTTCAAACAGTTAATTTACTTAGATTACAGGAAACTGATTCCAATATTATTATCAGAATAGAGTAAAATATATTCTTTCATTTATCAACAAGGATAGTGAAATCATCTAAAATATATATATTTTCGGTGGGAAAATGTATAGAAATTTTAATATTGTTTATTCTGAATCAGCGTGAGTGTTGGATGGTAAGAAATAAAATCTGAATTGTTATGATTCCAACTGATATCACGGGGAATGAAAGGGTTAAATTTAGTGATGGAAAATGTGAATGAAAACGGTGGAGACTTTGAGCTCTGAATTTCTATTATAAAGAAAAGCATTAGGACAAGAAATCTATTTCTTTCAGTAAAATACAGCAATTGAAAACGATTTATCTTTTTTTCTTTTGGCACCAAATAGAAAAGTGTAAAACAAATTTTAAAAGGTTTATATAAGTAACCGTTGCCAATGAACGTAATTTTATATTTTAAGAAAAAGGCTGAGCTATTTTTACACTTATTCATTTATTTATTACCCTTTTGGAATATTTTAATCAAAAGAAAACTATCTTTTTTTCTTCTTCTTCTTACTGAATTCTTGAAAATTTTCGATCTTCCGGTTTTCGATGGATTTACACGTTTTCAGTCGTTCTGAACACGATTAGACCACGTATAGAAAATCTCTCTCTTTATGTATGAGTATGCATGTGTGTCAATGTGTATCAAAAATTTTATGTACACCATACCTTACGAACGAATGAACAAAATTTAACCAGATCATATTTAGTTGGACCTTGACTTAGCTTAGTTTTGATTACATTTAGTGATCATTCACTCAACAGGTTTCGCTGTCATACTGTTTTTCTTTTTCTTTTCTTTTTTTTTTTTTTTTTTAAATGCGGCAGTGTAGGGAAAAATTTCGTATAAATGTACATAATGAGAATTATTTTTATTTTTCAATGTATTATGTATATATATACATATATATGATTGTGATAATCAGCAAGGAAAAGTTATTTGTGTATGGGCATCTCCCCCCTCCTTTCGAGAGAATAATTGCGCCCTTCTCCAGGAAGTATGTAATTTTTATGGGATATATTTCAAGTGTAATGGATATATTTCAAAAGAACTGGTCAATACTCTTAAAACGAATAATTTGTTTAAAACAAATTTATTATTATTATTTTTCATAAAAATTCTTTTTTGAAAAAAAAAAAAAAAAAAAAAAAAAAGATATATATATATATATATATATATATATAGACTGAGATGTCTTCATAAAATTGACTTTCTTTCGACATTAAGTGTTAGGCTTAGAAAATCCGTGCAACAGAGTTTTTTTTTTTTTTTTTTTTTTTTTTTTTGGGGGGGGGAGGGTACATAAATGTGGACACATACTTTCGAAGAGCTAAAATTATTACAGCGAAGTAGGGAAAGCGGTGAAGGTAGATTTGTAAAATTTTAAATTAAAGATTGGAACTATAAAAATAGTAATGCTATTAATGAATTCTTTGAGTGTAAAATCACGCAATTTTGCTACGATCAGAATTTTAAGGGGAGCGAACAGGCTTCTCTGGGGGTTTTAAGACGTAGATATTTATATATTGTTTAAATGAAACAATATTAATTTGATATTAAATATTAAACAGAGTAATTGTTACGACAGAAAAACAAAAATAAAAAAATTTGCGAATGTAAGATCAGCAAATACTGTACGAAAGGTTAAAAAAGGTCATCCACTCCCAACGTCCCAACCTAAACAATTATATCATTTATTGCCTCGAGCTCAGAAGTCTTTCTATCAAGGGCATTTGACGATAACCACTAACCACAGACACAGATGGTTTTAATCTATTGCACATAGTATTGATAAGCCTATAAATTATTTCCAAGTGTAAAATAACTGTCTATCATTAGATTTAATGCATTTTATTGCGCGTTTAATATAAATATATATATAAACTCGGCTTACACAGTACTACTTTTTAATTTTTTTCACGTTTTAAGATTTTAATAATGATAATAAGGACTTTAAATACTATTTCCTTTCTTTTCCTTTTCTTTCTTTCTTTATTTGTTTGTTCACTTATTTATTCTTTTTTCCCTCAATATAATACAATACCCATAAATAAATAGCATTTCCTTGTATTAAGCGTTAGTTAATAAAAATCTAATGGCATATTTTAGTAAGCATACACCTTAATTCTGAAATATGCTGATTTATTGGTAAATATTTAATTTTTTGGAATCAGCAAAACAGTTCGATTTTTGACGCTTAAACACAGATATAATTCCATATTTTAGCAATGGATGATAAAAATAAATCCGTGTTCGAGTAATTAGCTGTAATTAAACATAAATTTTGTAAATCAAGAATATAACATATTTCGGCACACACACACACACACAAAAAAAAAAAAAAAAAATAATAATAATAATCTTTTTGATACGCTATTGTCAAAAATCATTTGTTTTTACATTTAAATAAAAACAGCGAGATTTTTAGTGAATGAATAAGATACCTGCCTATTCTTCTGATTACGAATGAAAGAGATTTTTTCTAACATGCCAAAAAATAACGATTTTAGGTTTCATAATAGCCTTAGTGCGATAAATTTATATAAAAACTACTATAATTATTAAGAAATATTTCATTTTTCTAAAAAAGAAAAAAAAAATATGAATCTGGGTATAAATGATAACACAGGTCGACATGTAAAATTTTGATTTAATAATTTTGGCTGATCTTTATGTTTTTTGGTGCGTTGAAACCGAAAATGAAGCCAGTTTTTCTCTATCACGTATAGATTTTTGTCAATACAGGGTGCCTGCCTATACAATTTCTTCCATTACTCTTCTACCAATATAATTATATGGTAAGTTTTATAGTATGTTTCTATTATTAATTAATCATAGATACCTATTGTTGTAACTGCGAAGCACTAGTGCGACTTAAAAACATATCAACCAACCAACCAACCTGTTGTTATGATGGTATATGTAAGAAATTGTGTTGGTAAACACCCTGTATTGACAAAAATCTTTTCGTGATAGAGAAAAATGGGCTGCATTTTCGGTTTCATCATATCAAAAAACAAAGATCAGCTGAAATCATCGAATCAAATTTTGTTAACTTCATTTTTGTAGGCCTGTGTAATCTAATAAATCTAATAAAAATGTCTAATAATTTATTCTGCGTCTATCTATGGACTGATTTAAACGTATCAGGAATAATGGCAGAATCTAACCTGCTTGTCTGCCTTTGAGACCCAGGTCTTTGGAGGAGTGCATTTCATGGCGTTTTTCCTGTGAGTTTTGGGGGAAATCACAGAACATTTTACAGGACTAGGATGATGGCTATGAACTATGTTTGAACCTAGTAGTCTAGTCTACAGACTTTTAGGTCAAATTCGTTAAATTATTTCTAGCTAGATATAAATTGAAGATTCTTTTTATTTATTTTAAAATGAGTAGATAAGCATTTGCTACTTCGAACACAAATATAATAATTTCTGTGCAAATTTACTTTATTTGAAAACAAAACAGTCAGGCATTAATGGAACTGTAATATTAAAGTCAAATCCTGATTTTAAATTTAGAAATTTTACAAAACAATCTTTCAACTTCTAAAGGCATTAGTTTTCTATTTTGCTTTATAAGCAAGTACTTTTTGCTCCTGTCTCATATAACACTGGAAATATATCTATCGTTATATTAATTATGAAATCAATTATTTCTTTATAAGAATTTTAGCATGCATCACGGATAACATTCGACATTTTTTTTTTCTTTTTTAACTACCCTTGTTTCTATTACAGAAACATTTATTATATATATTTATATATATATATATATTTATTATATATATTTATTATATATATTTATATATATTTATTATATATATTTATGTATATATATATATATATATATATATATATATTTATATATATTTATTATATATATATATATATATATATATATATATATATATTATTATTATTTTTTTTTTTTTCAAATTAATTGATATGGTAATTAGTGTTAGGAAATCTCATTTTTGTTATATATATTACATCAATATTATACATATTACATTATATGTATTATCAACAACAACTATACGAGATCGAGCTTCTCTCACCGTTAATCTCTTAGCTTTAAAAATAATAGCGGTTTCAGTAAAGTAGTTACCATCTAAAGCTGTAAATATAAATAGTACAAACTGATACAAAAGTTGGGGAAATGTGCGAATTTTATTGATTAACAAAAAAAAAAAAAAATTGCTTCAGTAATTAATTGCAATTAAACGTAAATTTTAACAAAGAAGAGTGAAATGCTTGCACATTTTTTTAATAGGTTGCATAATTGATGCATATTTCGGGAAACAACTTCGAAAAATTGCGAATTTTATAGATGAGATTGGAGAAAAAATTGTAAACTTTGGAAATTATTTACATTTTTAAACATAAATTTTGACATCTAACGACGAAATTATTCAGTACTTCAAACATAAGTTGTAAAATTATCATGTATTTCGTTTTTTTTTTTTTTTTTTTTTTTTTTAAAGGTTGAACTTCCTGATAGGAAGACAAATTATCCTGAATTTAATCCTGATAGGATTAAATGTAATAATTATATTCTTAAAAAAAAAAAAAAAAATATATATATATATATATATATATATATATATATATATAATTGTTATGTATCAAAGCTTTATTTTCATTATTTATTTATTTATTTATATTTTTACTTTTTAAGATTAAGGTACAAGACTTCTTCATTGACAAGTGTTTTGGAAATTTCTTTGAAGGAACCTGTACATATACGGCCTTAAAAAAATTTCACGTTAATTTTTCTTTATAAATTTTTTTGCTTTAAATAAAACATTTTTAGATGCAATTGGTGTAAGAATAATTTCTTACTTTTATGTTGAATTTGGATACTTTGTTTTCTTCGTATGAGTCCTTTTGTTTTAAATGATTTATTATATGCAGTGGGTGAAAAAAGTATTAGAAATACTTGTAATTTTGACATTTTTTCGATTTTCAAAGATAAATAAATAAATAAATAAATAAATAAAAATACTGGATGAAGTGGCATGGAACTCCAAACATGCAAAGAACATTTATAAACTACATTTTATACTGTCAAGTTAGTCACGAATGGAATTAGGGGACAAACTATACACTGAAGAAAAGCATAAACATTCTTCATCACCTTATATTATAAATATCTAGAAATAACTTGTAACTTTAACACATTATTGCACTCTATATGTACAATGTACAATATTTGCATTTTATTTTATTTATTTTTTTTTTAAATCGTACTATTATTAAGGAAGATATATCTTTTTTTCAAAAAGCATTAAATTATTTTTGGCAAATATTTTGTTTATAACAAGAATGCATTTCAAAACATTTTTACAAAACTTAAAGAAATAGTACTCCAAAACACAAAATTAACATGGGTAGTATTCGCTACGATTTGAGTATTTGAAGTTTTTTTTTACTATGCATGCGCTAAAAGTAGATTTTTTTAATTACGCGGGTTGAAAGCTTGATACGTTATTGCTCAAAAGTTTAACAAGATTTGCAAACGATCAGTTTTTCAATTTAAAAACTTATCTCTTAATGAAATGTTTTCAAACATTGGGTGTTTAAAGAAGTGTATTTTCCTCATGCTTTTCTGTGAAGGTTGGTTTCAGACAACATTTAAAAGCAGGAACAAATTGAGCAAAATCTATAATGTTTGTGATCACCCTGTATTATTAAATGAAAGAAATGATCTGTAACTTTAGGATGTTTTATTTTAAACCAATTACAATTTGTGGATGAATTTGTGTGACGATAGCAAGTTAAATAACGGCATATAAAATAAGCATTTATTTACTCAAAAAAAAAAAAAAAACTTTTGAAACAATATGCTGCAATTGAAATACAAATATTTTAAACGTCTCATTAAATGTGAGTCTTTTTATGAAAAACGTTTTCACTGCGCATGCGAAAAAGATTAAAAAAAAATACGTAGGCTGAAAGCTAGATATTTGGACAACTTTTATCAAAAGTTCATTCGAATAGAGTAAAAAGTAAGAAAATTGTCGGCAAAAGAACGAGTTAGATTTTAGGTTTTTTTTTTTTTTTTTTTTTTTTTTTTGAGTTGAAATTTGATAAGGACTTTTTACACGGCGCATGATTAATTTGAAGATTCAATTATTTCCATCTCTTTGTAAAAGTTCTTTTTTGTGGGAAAAGCCCCTTATGATCTCGCAAATCTTAGTAAATAAACAAAAATAAGTTAGGTCTACAGGCTTATAAAAATTTTTTCACAAAAGAGTACTTTTGGAGCGTGGTTGAAATAACTGGATCTTCAAATTAATTGCACAACACGGGAAAAACCCTTTGTTAAATTTCAACTCTAGAAAAATATCTAAAATCTAGCTAGTTCTTTTTGTTAAATTTTTACTCTGTTCATAAATGAACTTTTGACAAAGTTGCCCAATATATCTAGCATTCAACCCTGTGTAATAAAAGTTTTTCTATCTTTCGCGCATGCACAATGGAAGCGTTTTTCATAAAAATGTTCATATTTCCTGAGATAGAAAGGTATTTGTATTCCAATTGTAGTATATTATTTCAAAAGTGTTGTTCAGATTATCTGAAAGTAGGAGTAATTTTCGTTTAAAACTCTCTAGATCAGACCTGTCCAATAGGGTGGAACGAAAAAACCAACTTCTGATTTTTAATTTGGAATAGCGCTGAAAAGTTGCCTTTTGGTGTAGATAAGATAAATTAAAAATATGAAAACTATTGGAGTACGTCTTGAGGTGCCGCAAGGACATTAAAGTTTCATAAAATTGAAAAAAAAAACGATAAAACCAATTTCTGATTTTTAATTTGGAATAGCGCTGAAAAGTTGCCTTTTGGTGTAGATAAGATAAATTAAAAGTATGAAAACGATTGGAGTACGTCTTGAGGTGCCGCAAGGACATTAAAGTTTCATAAAATTGAAATCTTTGCTATATTTTAAAGGGGTTTTTTTGCGGGTCTCGATTATAAAACAAAATATTTCAAATAGGCGTTTTACTATGAATAGAAACAGTTTTACTATTGCATTGGCATCAGGAAGCATGAGTCATAGCCGGAGCAGATGTTGTGAGGGAGAAGGGGGGTGGAAGGAGGCGGAGATTTGTCTGCGTGTACTGACACGTAACACGTGACAAGCTCAGAGCAGGAGTCAGGCTTTGCGAAGTTCAGTTGAGTGGACGTCTCCGCACCGTTTAAGGTATATTTTGTTAGTTTTAGTTTGCATAATACTTTATTTTTGAGAATAAAAATGGCTCAGTCTAAAATAGTGAAGACAAGACAAATGTCGGAATGTCCCATTTTTGGGAAATTTGGTGATTTGTGTGAAGTTGAACTGCCTACTTACGAATACATTATGAAGTGTTACTGTTATATTAGACATAACCTCAAAACTGCTTCAGAGAAGGATCCTACTGTAAGTAAAATATGTGACATTTTAGTTCCCAAAATAGAACAAATATGCTCAAGAGCTTCTATTCCCGTTGTTTCTAGCAAAAGAATTTTACAAATGATAAAAGCTTATCATTGTAAATAGAGGAATTTATTAAGGACTAAAAGCAGAAAAGGGTCAGATAAGTACTGCAACCTTGCAAAATTTAGAGAAGAAGCGAAACGTTTATTTGATATTGCTGCCTGTAATTGTGCAAGCTTTAATACTTGTACTTGTATAAAAGAAAAAAAAGTACCAGTTATGGAACAAGAGTTTCTGAAAGATCAACGTTCTAACAGGGCAATGGTTATAGGTAATATTGATAAAGATACCACAAGCGCTTTGAGGAAGATAGAAGTCAGAAAAAGTAAAGAACTATAGAGAATAGTTAAGTTTAATCAAGAACGGACAAAAAACATCAGTGCATTAGAAACGGTTACTGGCAACAATGACAGAGCTGAAAGGCAGCATTGTTCTTTACCAGAAGAGGCAAACCAACAAGGTTCATCAAATATACAAGAAGTCACACATCTACCAGGGCCTTCAAAACTGAAAGAAGTGAAAAACACTCAAATGCGTATTAAATTGTCATCTGTAGCTTCCATTGCTGACCGTATCGGAATATCAGATAGAGCTGCTGCAGCAATAGCTAGTGCCGCTTTACAGGACTTGGGTGTAATCACAGAAGAAGACAAAACCAATGTAATAGACAGGATGAAAATTAGACGAGCAAGATCAACAAATCGAAAAGATCTCATTAATGACAGTCATTATCGTCCGATAACCGAAAATAGAGGATTGTTTTTTGATGGAAGAAAAGACAAAACAATTGTTCGAGAAAAGAAAGGAACTAAGTTGTACACAAAAGTTGTTTCAGAAGAGCACGTTTCACTAATAGAGGAACCAAACTCAAGGTTTTTAGGCCACGTAACACCTAAATCTGGCACCAGAAAAGACATAGCAGACAGTATACTGTAGTTTCTTGAAGATAGAGAACACAACAAACAACTTTTGAACTTTACTGCTACTGGCTGTGATGGAACCGTTGTAAACACGGGACATAATAATGGTGTGATTTCTTTGATTGAAAAGGAAATAGGAAGACCTTTACAATGGTTAATTTGTATGTTCTATGCTAATGAGCTACCATTGCAACACCTTTTTTGTCATTTAGATGGTAAAACGAAGGGACCCAATGAGTTTAAAGGCGAAATAGGTCAGCAGCTTGAAAACTGTGCTAATCTTTCTGCTGTTACTTTCATGCCAATTAAAAATAACCTTCCTCTTTTGGATAACAGAAATGATTTAAGTACAGATCAGAAGTATTTATTGGATATCAATATAGCTGTATCAAGAGGAAATTGCACACTAGATTTATCTTTAAGAAACCCTGGAAAACTTTCTCACTCTAGATGGCTGACATTAGCCAACCGCGTGCTTAGATTGTATGTGGCAACTGAAAATCCAACTGAAAATCTTAAGACTCTGGTTGAGTACATTGTGAAAGTGTATGCACCTGTGTGGTTTAATATTAAATTAAAACCTTCATGTACTTATGGTTCCAAACATCTGTTTAAACTTATCTCATATTCACGCTATCTCTCAGACGACCCCAAGAACGTTATAGATCCGGTTATTCAAAGAAGTGGGTATTTTGCTGCCCCAGAAAATCTCCTTTTGTCCATGCTATGTGATGAACGCAAAATTCATAGAGAACTTGGTTTACGACGTGTTTTAAAAGCAAGAACAGAAAGTAGAGGGGGAGTCAGGAAGTTTAAAGTTCCAAAGATAAACTTCGATGCAAAGGATTACATCGACATGATCTTATGGCCTGAAAATGACGTAACTCAACCTCCCTTATTAAAACATGTTTCAAGTGACACTCTGAATGACTTTATACGGAAGACATTTGAAGCTGAACCAAATAGTAAAGTAGACCCGACCCGGTTATCGACTTTCCCCGGCTTCCTTGCCACACGAAAGCAGTGGAAAGAGCTGTGAAACTGGTGACCGAATCGGCTCAAAATGTCTGTAGTTCAATCGCAAGAGAAGGATACATAAGAGCAAAAATTGACTCACGTGAGAAAATGCCAAAATTTAATACGAAAAAACAGTTTAATTTGTAAATGAAGTAGAAATAAACATTTTGCAGCTGTAACATTTGCAATTTTTAAGAATACAGAAGTAAGAAATTTACAAAATTTAACATTACAAAATATTTTTTTATTTTTATTATATTTTGTAAGTAATATTTTTTCCCAATTCTAATGTTTATATTATATATGTATTTGAAACGATTTTTTGTAACATTATATGTAGGAGAAATTCATAAAAAATAATTTATCAAAGTTTATAATTTTTCAATTTTTGTACAAAATTTAAGCTCTTTGCGGCATCTCAAGACGTTGTAATATTGCAACCAAATTTTTAAAAATTCTTTTTTAACCTAAATGGCAACTTTTCCCCAGTATTTCCAAAATAAAATTAAAAAAAATAAATAAATAAATAAATAAAGGCCTATTTTTTATTTTTCAATTTCTTCAATGTTTTTACAAACTTTAAGCTATTTGCGGCACCTCAAGATATTATAGTATCGCATCCAATTTTTTTTTACTTCCTTTTGAGCCTGAAAGGCAACTTTTCCCCACTATTACCAAACTGATATCTAAAAAAAAATTTAAAAGGCCATTTTCGTTCCACCCTACTGTCCAACCCAAAACACTTAGTGGGCCGCATTGGAAATCTATTTTATTCATTCGGGCCGCACTGTATGTGCAATCATAAAAAAAAGCCATCACCCCCCTCCTTTCCCGACTAATTTCGCCGTAAATTAGTGTAGAGACTTGCGGCTGGTGCCAATCAATTAGTAATAAGATCTAGTTTAGAACGGTTTAGTTGGATTTTGCTTAAGGGGTGTCTACATATTAAAACTGGCATCAACTTCATTTTTTTTCAAAGGCAACCCCCCAATTTCGACGAGCTTTTTGGATTACTTGGTACAAATCAACTCAGAAAATGACATAGTTTATATGTTTCTATCAATTTTTCTCAGAGTTATAATTTGTTAAAATATGGAGATGCTAATGTTAAATGAATGCAATAAACATTAATTCATGTCTTCCCAAAAAACTAATAGATTAAAATTTCTTTCTTTCTTTCTTTCTTTTTTTTTAACGTTATTATGAATTAATCCAAATATATTCCATGCATATTTTTGATTAAAAAACATTTTTTGAATTATGAAAATAATTAATAAAATCATATTTCAAAAAATTATGAGTTACGACCTGCCTTAATTTTTGCACGAATAGAATGGGCATCATTAAAAATATGGGTTACAGTTCATTCCTATCATTATTTTTCGAATTATAGTGATATTTCAATTTTTATTGCTCTTAGCGGGCTGTCACTCGTTATCTTTTGTGTCATATACTACTTTGCTTGCGCATGATTATAATAGTTATTGAAGTAAGTTTAGACGTACACATCATTTCTTAATTAGCATTACTTTACATTATTTTATATTTAAAATGGTTATATTTATTTTCCGATTATTATCTGAATGGATATAATACTTTTCTGTGTGATATCTGAATTTTATTTTTTTAAATATAGAGATTTACCCTTGATAAATTTTTGCTTGTTGCTCGATGAAAACTTGATATAAAGAATATAAAATATTCCTTTTTTCGAATCGCCTTGACCTCAGAAGTTCGAATACGTAGTCAAAAATGGGTGTTACAATTCAGGAAATTAAAAAAAAAAAAAAAAAGGAAGACGAAGAAGCTTGTACAAGTTTTAATATGTGCATGACACCCTAAACAAAATTTAGCAATTGAATAAAAAACTAGATGTTATTACCAATCGTTAGGCATCAACTGCCGGTTTCTATGTTAATTTTCGGCGAAATTAGTCGGGGAAGGAAATTATTATTATTATTTTAAGACTGTACATATTCATATGGAGAGTAATCTTTCGGGAATAGCAGAAGAGTTGATAACTATACAGTATGTATAGAAAATATATTGAAGAGAAAAAAAAAAAACAAGAAAGAAAAATCATGCAGTACGCATTGATAAGTAACACTTTCCAACTGCACGTAATTGTCGTATCGAATAACTTTTAATATTCTTTGCCTACATTACCACACAACAAACAGAATGACTGAAAAATATACAGATAAACTAATTGATTTTAAAATTACTTTTACGCATTTTGGAAAGTGTTAAAAAGACTTAACGCAAAAGAAAATGCAGTCATTAGATTATAATTACAGCCTTTGATCTCTCTGAATATTTTAGTATAGCCCTGTAAATCAGAAAGTTAATCATATCATATTCTATACAAAACATTATTATTATTTTTTTCCCCCAGAGTTGTATCATTTGAATCCTTAATAGAACATATATCTGATTCTAAGTTTACTCATCCTGCTATGCTCAGGAGTGAAAAAGTGAAAATTATTGCTATGTTCTTAAGTGATAATAAAAAGAGAGTAAATTAGCAGCATTGTGGCATTCCAAAAGAATAACATTTAACTATTCACTTACAGAAAGGGATAATTTTTTTAGTTGACCAAGTGTGACACTGTAAAAAAATGACATTCATAACTACAGTTAGATTGGGAATAATAAAGTTTAAATGATATATTTTAGAAAGAATTAAAATGGTAATTTTATAGAATTTTGTGAGATAGAATCAGTGTTACAAGTTTGGGGGCTTTTTTTTTTATTCAATTACTACCACTAAATTTTAATTGTAACGGTTACCTAATCGCTTCGAAGATAAATCATCTATTATTTATATAAAATATCATTTCTCAAAATTATTGGTGATAGTTGAATAAAAAAAAGTCCTCAATCTGGCAACACTGGGTAGAATTTTCTAGAAATTGGAAAATGATCAAAGGGTAATAAACAAGGAATAATTAAATAGGTAGGATTCCTGTCAGTGTAACGACAATTATCTCCATTCGGAATAATTGGCATCAATTTTGTGATTAGGAATAACAAATGTGTCATCTAGAAAATTGTCATTAAAATATTAGGTTTACTGGAAAGTTTTGTCCTTTTGAATTAATAAAATGAAAATTTTCATTTAACAATTATCATCTTGAGAGTTACACAAGAATACCTTAAATGTTATCCAAGATAACTTTCCGATGTAAGTATTTTAATTAAAAAATACAAAACTTTCCGGTAGACCTAACATATCTAATATTCACATTGGAAAAACATAACGTAAATTACTCCTAGCAGAATCATGTTTTCATAGAGAATCAAACATCTTTTCCCTATTCTTATCTTTATAATTTTGATGGCGCACCTACATTGCAGTTCCCCTGGTGTTCTCCCCAGGACATCCTTGAGATATCTTGAGAAATAAAGAACATTCCCTAGAGACATCACAAAGATGTACTGGGGGTGTATTGTTAGGGCATCTGCGCGAAAATACTTTATTCTTTTCATGACTTCGTCATAAACAGAATAAATAAATAAATAAATAAATAAATAAAAATAAGAAATATATTGTGATCTCTGCAATTAAATATAAGACAGGGATCGGCACTATCACTTCTTCAATAACACTATTTTTATAAAGTAATGTCTGTAATATTCGACCAGAGATAACTGCTGTTAGAAAGATAAAAATCATTGCTTTTTTTTTTTTTTTTTTTTTTTTTTTTGAAAAAAAAAAAAAAAAAATTAAAAATAAATTAAACATTGTACTTAAAAAAAGTAATTGTGTCAAACCCTGCATTAAAAAAAAAAAAAAAAAAAAAAAAAAAAAAACATTGAACAATTAATTATAGAAAGGATGCAGCAACCATGCAAAAAGTTGAACAAAAAATCGGAAGCAGAATTAAAAATTTATTACGAGTATAATTGGTTCGGAATTTAAATCTGTAACAATAAACATGAAAAGCAAGCACGTTCAAGCAATAATAATAATAATAAGAAGAAGAATTATTATTTATTATTATTATTATTGTCAAACAAAAAATTAAGTTACAAATACAATAAGAAAATAAATATTATATTAAAAAAAAATATTTTTCAAAAATTATCCATGGCATTAAATTTTGAAGATATTTTAATCAGAGTACCTAAAATTTGACGAACCAAGCTAAAATGCTTCTTTAATCTTTAAACCATAATACGAAATCAACAGGTTTAACTCTCTATTGAGTGAGGAAAAGTGTAAAATACTACATTCCAAAAATAGTTTAAATTATTAGTCTATGTCTTCAGTTATACTTTTCTGAAGCTTTATTTCAGGCTTAACATGACTTTATAGAAAAGAAAAAAAAAAAAAAAAGAGAGAGAGAGAGAGAGAGACGTGGAGAGAAAGATGAAAAAGAAAGAAACCGATCTTTTCATGTGTAATTTTTTTTACAACAGTGTTGTGAAATTTATAGCTCCGATAAGAACACCATCCTGTAAAATTTGCTACAAAATGTAGTGAATTTTTCAGAATTATAAAAAATGAGATCTTGTACAATTCTCAACAAATGCTCAGAATCTGAAGCAGCAACTGAATTAAGATGACATGGCCCCTTTGACGGCATTATTGAATGCAGCACTCGTGCCTACTTTGTACGTCTGACGAAGGATCGTGAGTTCTTTCGACCCAAAAAACTGTTGCGAGTTTATTGCATTTTATGGTGTTTATCCAAAGTTCTATAATTATTATTGAAGTAAGTTTTATACAATAGCCTATATTTCCAGTTAATATTTTTAAACTGGACTATATATTAGGTTTGTCTAATAAAATATATGTTCCGGAACCAATTCTTGTGGTTTTAATATTTTTTTTTTTTTTTGCAGAATTGAAATCTATAAATTATGTTTTCTCAGTCTGCAATTTTTCATGAATTAATAATCTTCAAATCTTCAAACAGCTAAAACTTTTTGAGATATTTAGGAAAGAACTGGCAACTTTTTTGCATGTTTAAGAGAAACAATTTAAAAAGAATTACGTATGGGTTTTGAAATTTATTCATTAGTTAAAAAAAAAAAAAAAAAAAAAAAAAAGCTTAAAAAGTGCTTGGTAAAATTTGGGAAGAAAGGGGGGGGGGGGAGATTTTTCTTAATTTTTCTTTTAAAGATACTGCAAAAATCGATCCCCAATTCTTTTAAGTTCTGTTAAACATCCATACACATTAAGTATATTCTTAAATATCTTTGGAAGTCTTAGATTTTGAAGATCATAAATTCATGAAAAAATGTAAACTGAGAAAACGCTATTTAAAGATTTCAAATCTGTAAAAACAGTCTCTCAAAAACCATGAGAATTGTTGCCTGAATACATATTTTATTGAACAAACGAAATTTATAAATATTAAATGTAAATACAAACTTTTAAATAAAATATACTATTAATAACAGCATCTTATGAAGTTTACAGCAAAGTGCAGTAAATTTCACATCACTATTAAAAACACCAACTTTTAAAATTAACAGAAAAGTGCAGTAAATTTCACATCACTGTTAAAAACAGCATGTTGTAAAATATACAGCAACTTGCAGTAAATTACACAGCACCGTTAAAAACAGCAACTTGGAAATTTTACAGCAAAGTGTGGTTAATTTTACAGCACCATAAAAGACAGCAACTTGTGAATTTTACAGCAAAGTGCAGTTAATTTTACAGCACCAAAAAAGACAGCAATTTGTGAATTTTACAGCAGAGTGCAGTTAATTTTACAGCACCAAAAAAGACAGCAATTTGTGAATTTTACAGCAAAGTGCAGTTAATTTTACAACACCATAAATGACAGCAACTTGTGAATTTTACAGCAAAGTGCAGTTAATTTTACAGCACCATAAAAGACAGCAACTTGTGAATTTTACAGCAACTGTGCTGGCAGCCGCGGTGCCAGCAACTTTTGTTGTAAAATGCCGAAATTTTTTTTTACAGTGTAATTTGTAAAAAGGTGTTATTCATAACTGTTAGTAAATCTTTTACGTTTTTAATAATTCGACTTATAAAACGGTAATCGTTTATATAAAATTATATATATATATATTAAATGCGTTTAAAAGAGAATAAATTTCATATCTATTGTTTTTAAGAATATGCATAAAAATAACTCAAACTCTTACCATTATGTAATTGCAAACTTCAATTATGTTATTTAATTAAGTATAAAATAATCATAATACATATTAGAATTGCACATTTTATTTTATTTTGATATGTTTTAAAATTGTATTTCTGTGAATAATCTTAAGTGAAACTGATAATTTGGTAATTACAATTCAGTAAAAGTATTGAACATTATAAAACAATATTTCAACCATGAAAATAGTTTTGTTACAATACCTGTGAAAACTACATTTAATATTTTTATTACATTTCAGAAATAAATTGCGCTTAAAAGGATATTTTCATTCATTTTTGTAAATATATTTTCTTAGAGATATAAGAGACAATATAGGTATGAAGCAATTGTCTAAATGTGAATATGTTACTTGAAGCATGAATATATCTCAAGCAAAAATTTTATGGAAGGTAGGTTTAGTTTCGCATGAGTTAAGTTTTGGAAATGAAAAAAACCATTGTGCAAAATGAAATTCAATAAATGAGATACTCTTGTACTCTTGATATAACATGGTTCATTTATTGAATTTTTCTTCGTAAAGAACTCGTGATTCACATATCTTTTACACAGTTGGGAGATTTGTATTGAATTACTCTCAATTTTACTATATATATATGTATTTGAAAAAGGAAATGTTCCGTTTGTCTTATTTTGTAAAGATTCAGCTTATTTAATTTTAAAACGGTAAATGTTATAAAAACTTAACTTATATTTAGCTCAGTGTATTTAATAAAATAGCACGTTTATTTTGGCTTTTACTTTCGTATTATTCAAATAAATTCAAAAATTAATCGGTTAAATTACTTTAAATTTCATAAATGTTAAAATGTGAACTTAAAAAATAAAAATTTACCTATAATTTTCTTGTGTTTATTTTTAGCATTGCATAAATATTGGTGCCGAGTTTCAAGACACGAAACCAAAAATTTGCATACGAAGTGGAAAATCTCCAGATCTAAGATGTCGAAAATTATCAAACCTCGTTATTATTTGTCAAACCTCGTTAACGTGAACACTGTTAACATGAATTACTTTTAACAAAACTATTTCCACAATCTCTTTCAATATGAAGATTGATTTAGTTATATGAAGATTAGTTACTGACAACATGAACTACTGATAACATTAAAAAAAAAAAAATTCGTCCTCCTTGAGATTCACGTTAACGAGTTTCGACAAAATATAGAACTGATTAGAAACGGTTTATAAGGGGGATCCTAAAAATACTGTAAATAAACGTAATTTATACAATTTTATAAAAATGTATAATATATATATTTGCCAATTAACCAAGGATAAATGAAATCTAATCCCAAAACACATGAGGGTCTTCTTCAGGGGAGACCCCGCATGTAGGGAATGAAATATGATAAGTTTCTGACGAAACGTTGGCAATCAAACCAAAAAAACACGTTTCTAGCCCCCCGACATCTCACAGATGAAAGCAAGACCATGCAGCAAAAGAATTGAATTAATAAAAAGCATAGAAAACAATTAAATTCATAAATAATTACAATATAAAAAGAACTTTTATGCACCATGTTTTTAAATTTTCTGTTGAATCATGTAAACGCTACTGAAGGCAGCGAGAACCCGGAGAAATTGGATAAAAGTATTAAAAAAATTCCTTGCTATCGTGTTTTAAGCTATTATAAAAGTTTCAAATGGTTATCTAGCCGGAACGTTAGTTAAAAGTTTATTACAAGATTTGTACTGGTAACGCTGCCGAAGGCAGCAGGGTCCGGAAGCAATTGGTTAAAAATATATTCGAAATGCATTTTCACCGTATTCTGAACTATTTTGAAAGTTTCAAATGTCTAGCTACTCGGAAAGTTAGTTACATAAATTTTCTGTTGAATCATATAAACGCTTCCGAATACAATAGGGACCTGAAACAGTTGACTAAAAGTATTTAAAAAAATGTATTGTCACCGTGTTCTGAGCCATCCTGAATGGTTCAAATATCTAGCTAGTCGGGAATTTCGTGAAAAATCGATTGCAAGCTTTGTACTGGTAAAGTTGCCGAAGGCTGCAGGAACCCGAAACAGTTGGTTAAAAATATTTTAAAAATGCATTTTCGCAGTATTCTGAACTATTCTTAAATTTTCAAATGTCTAGCTAGTCGGGAAGTTAGTTATATAAATTTTCTGTCGAATCATATAAACGCTGCCGAAGACAGTAGGGACCTGAAGCAGTTGACTAAAAGTGTCACCGTGTTCTGAGCTATCCTGAAAGTTTCAAATATCTAGATAGTCAGGAATATAGTGAAAAATCGATTGCAAGCTTTGTACTGGTAACGCTGCCGAAGGCACCAGGAACCCGAAAAAATTGGTTAAAAATATTTTAAAAATGCATTTTCGCAGTATTCTGAACTATTCTGAAATTTTCAAATGTCTAGCTAGTCGGGAAGTTAGTTATATAAATTTTCTGTCGAATCATATAAACGCTGCCGAAGACAGTAGGGACCTGAAGCAGTTGACTAAAAGTGTCACCGTGTTCTGAGCTATTCTGAAAGTTTCAAATATCGAGATAGTCAGGAATATAGTGAAAAATCGATTGCAAGCTTTGTACTGGTAACGCTGCCGAAGGCACCAGGAACCCGAAAGAGTTGACTAAAAGTATTTAAAAATGCATTTTCACCGTGTTCTGAACCGTTGTGAAAGTTTCAAATGTCTAGCTAGTCAGGAAGTTAGTTAAGTAAATTTTCTGTTGAATCATATAAACGCTGCCGAAAGCAGTAGGGACCTGAAGCAATTGACTAAAAGTATTGAAAAAAGTATTGTCACCGTGTTCTGAGCTCTCCTGAAAGTTTCAAATGTCTAGCTACTCGGGAAGTTAGTTAAATAAATTTTCTGTTGAATCATATAAACGCTTCCGAATACAATAAGGACCTGAAACAGTTGACTAAAAGTATTTAAAAAAATGTATTGTCACCGTGTTCTGAGCCATTCTGAATGTTTCAAATATCTAGCTAGTCGGGAATTTCGTGAAAAATCGATTGCAAGCTTTGTACTGGTAACGCTGCCGAAGGCACCAGGAACCCGAAACAGTTGACTAAAAGTATTTAAAAAATGCATTTTCACCGTGTTCTGAACCATTGTGAAAGTTTCAAATGTCTAGCTAGTCAGGAAGTTAGTTAAATAAATTTTCTGTTGAATCATATAAACGCTGCCGAAAGCAGTAGGGACCTGAAGCAATTGACTAAAAGTGTCACCGTGTTCTGAGCTATCCTGTAAGTTTCAAATATCTAGCTAGTCGTGAATATAGTGAAAAATCGATTGCAAGCTTTGTACTGGTAACGCTGCCGAAGGCAGCAGGAACCCGAAACAGTTGGCTAAAAGTATTAAAAAAATTGCATTTTCACCGTGTTCTGAACCATTGTGAAAGTTTCAAATGTCTAGCTAGTCAGGAAGTTAGTTAAATAAATTTTCTGTTGAATCATATAAACGCTTCCGAATACAATAAGGACCTGAAACAGTTGACTAAAAGTATTTAAAAAAATGTATTGTCACCGTGTTCTGAGCCATTCTGAATGTTTCAAATATCTAGCTAGTCGGGAATTTCGTGAAAAATCGATTGCAAGCTTTGTACTGGTAACGCTGCCGAAGGCACCAGGAACCCGAAACAGTTGACTAAAAGTATTTAAAAAATGCATTTTCACCGTGTTCTGAACCATTGTGAAAGTTTCAAATGTCTAGCTAGTCAGGAAGTTAGTTAAATAAATTTTCTGTTGAATCATATAAACGCTGCCGAAAGCAGTAGGGACCTGAAGCAATTGACTAAAAGTGTCACCGTGTTCTGAGCTATCCTGTAAGTTTCAAATATCTAGCTAGTCGTGAATATAGTGAAAAATCGATTGCAAGCTTTGTACTGGTAACGCTGCCGAAGGCAGCAGGAACCCGAAACAGTTGGCTAAAAGTATTAAAAAAATTGCATTTTCACCGTGTTCTGAACCATTGTGAAAGTTTCAAATGTCTAGCTAGTCAGGAAGTTAGTTAAATAAATTTTCTGTTGAATCATATAAACGCTGCCGAAAGCAGTAGGGACCTGAAGCAATTGACTAAAAGTATTGAAAAAAGTATTGTCACCGTGTTCTGAGCCATTCTGAATGTTTCAAATATCTAGCTAGTCCGGAAGTTAGTGAAAAATCGATTGCAAGCATTGTACTGGTAACGCTGTCGAAGGCAGCAGGAACCCGAAACAGTTGGTTAAAAATATTTTAAAAATGCATTTTCGCAGTATTCTGAACTATTCTGAAATTTTTAAATGTCTAGCTAGTCGGGAAGTTAGTTATATAAATTTAATGTCGAATCATATAAACGCTGCCGAAGATAGTAGGGTCCTGAAGCAGTTGACTAAAAGTGTCACCGTGTTCTGAGCTATCCTGAAAGTTTCAAATATCTAGCTAGTCAGGAATATAGTGAAAAATCGATTGCAAGCTTTGTACTGGTAACGCTGCCGAAAGCAGCAGGAACCCGAAATAGTTGGCTAAAAGTATTAAAAAAATGCGGTTTCACCGTGTTCTGAACCATTGTGAAAGTTTCAAATGTCTAGCTTCTCGGGAAGTTAGTTAAATAAATTTTCTGTTGAATCATATAAACGCTTCCGAATACAATAGGGACCTGAAACAGTTGACTAAAAGTATTTAAAAAAATGTATTGTCACCGTGTTCTGAACCATCTTGAATGTTTCAAATATCTAGCTAGCCGGGAATATAGTGAAAAATCGATTGCAAGCTTTGTACTGGTAATGCTGCCGAAGGCAGCAGGAACCCGAAACAGTTGGCTAAAAGTATTAAAAAAATGCATTTTCACCGTGTTCTGAACCATTGTGAAAGTTTCAAATGTCTAGCTAGTCAGGAAGTTAGTTAAATAAATTTTCTGTTGAATCATATAAACGCTGCCGAAAGCAGTAGGGACCTGCAGCAATTGACTAAAAGTATTGAAAAAAGTATTGTCACCGTGTTCTGAGCTATCCTGAAAGTTTTAAATGTCTAGCTAGTCCGGAAGATAGTGAAAAATCGATTGATATCTTTGTACTGATAACGCTGTCGAAGGCAGCAGGAACCCGAAGCAGTTGGTTAAAAATATTTAAAAATTGCATTTTCGTCGTGTTCTAAACTATTCTGAAAGTTTCAAATGTCTAGCTAGTCGGGAAGTTAGTTAATTAAATTTTCTGTTGAATCATATAAACGCTGCCGAAGGCAGTAGGGACCTGAAACAGTTGACTAAAAGTGTCACCGTGTTCTGAGCTATCCTGTAAGTTTCAAATATCTAGCTAGTCGGGAATATAGTGAAAAATCGATTGCAAGCTTTGTACTGGTAACGCTGCCGAAGGCAGCAGGAACCCGAAATAATTGGCTAAAAGTATTAAAAAAATGCGGTTTCACCGTGTTCTGAACCATTGTGAAAGTTTCAAATGTCTAGCTCATCAGGAAGTTAGTTAAATAAATTTTCTGTTGACTCATATAAACGCTGCCGAAAGCAGTAGGGACCTGAAGCAATTGACTAAAAGTATTGAAAAATGTATTGTCACCGTGTTCTGAGCTATCCTGAAAGTTTTAAGTGTCTGGCTAGTCGGGAAGTTAGTGGAAAATCGCTTGCAAGCTTTGTACTGGTAACGCTGTCCAAGGCAGCAGGAACCCGAAGCAGTTGGTTAAAAGTATTTAAAAATTACATTTTCGCCGTGTTCTAAACTATTCTGAAAGTTTCAAATGTCTGGCTACTCGGAAAGTTAGTGAAAAATGGATTGCAAGCTTTGTACTGATAACGCTGCCGAAGGCCGCAGGAACCCGAAACATTTGGCTAAAGGTATTAAAAAAATGTATTTTCACCGTGTTCTGAAAGTTTCAAATGTCTAGCTAGTCGGGAACACTGTAAAAAAATGTTGTAATTTTTCCTGCACTTTCTGCTGTATTTTTTCAAGCACCTGCACTATCAAATAAAAATACAGCAGAAAATATTGTAAAAATTTATTTCTTACTGTCGTAACCAATAGCAGCGGGACTTCCTTTGGACTTTAGACTGAAACATCTGCGCGGGTACATAACATCTGTCTCACTGTCTCTTTGTAGTAGATGCTCTTTGTCTTCTTAACTGACGGCGAGCGAGGCATGCATAGAATGAGAATTCGTGGAAAAGGTTTGTTGTTAATTTTTACAATATTAATATTTTGTGTTGATTAATTAAAATGAATTACTTTCAAATATATTAACTTGCGCAGAGATCAGTTTGAAAATTGTTGAGTCATTTAAAATGAAAATATAATTCAAAATTTTACATTTTCTTTCATTTTAAGAATATTAATTCCAGTTTAAATAGAGGTAAAAATATAACAAATTTTAGATAATTTAATTAAACTAAAATGAAAATTGTTTTATTTCAGTATATCTTAATAACCCCTTTTGGAAACAGGTCGTTTGCGATCCTTGAGAAAACTCCCGAAAGATGACATAGCGAGGAATTCTATTGAGAAGGGAAATGTATGAGATAATATGGTATTTTGAATCTCAGAATAGTTTTCTCTAACTTTTATTTATTTATTGTAATTTAATTAATTAATTTTCAAAATTGATATCTGCCATCGAACAGATATACTTATTTTGAAGCTATTTTTTATTAAATTTATGTGCTATTTTATATTGTCTTACATTTAATGCTTCTTTGAATTTTTAATTTTTGTAGAGCTCGAAATACCACCTTTTTTAAGGACATTTTCCAATTCAGTATCAATATATTCTGATAAAATTTTATGATAAAAATTGTATTTAACCCGTTCATTCCCAACTTTTTCCATCCATAACACAATAAATCTTATATTTAGTGATAAATTTATTTCAAAGGTAATATATATATATATATATATGTATGTATGTATGTATTTAAAATAGGAGTAATAGCAGAGTATGAATTTATATAGATAACATAGCAACTAGAAATGTACTTATTTATGTTTAATATAACAACTGATACCACTTAAAATCATAACTTTTCAATGAATAAAAATGTCAAAATTTTGGAAGAAATACATATTCTAATTAATTGAAAAACAAATTATAAAAATTAAAAATTAAAATAAAGAATATTTCAAACAGTTAATTTACTTAGATTACAGGAAACTGATTCCAATATTATTATCAGAATAGAGTAAAATATATTCTTTCATTTATCAACAAGGATAGTGAAATCATCTAAAATATATATATTTTCGGTGGGAAAATGTATAGAAATTTTAATATTGTTTATTCTGAATCAGCGTGAGTGTTGGATGGTAAGAAATAAAATCTGAATTGTTATGATTCCAACTGATATCACGGGGAATGAAAGGGTTAAATTTAGTGATGGAAAATGTGAATGAAAACGGTGGAGACTTTGAGCTCTGAATTTCTATTATAAAGAAAAGCATTAGGACAAGAAATCTATTTCTTTCAGTAAAATACAGCAATTGAAAACGATTTATCTTTTTTTCTTTTAACACCAAATAGAAAAGTGTAAAACAAATTTTAAAAGGTTTATATAAGTAACCGTTGCCAATGAACGTAATTTTATATTTTAAGAAAAAGGCTGAGCTATTTTTACACTTATTCATTTATTTATTACCCTTTTGGAATATTTTAATCAAAAGAAAACTATCTTTTTTTCTTCTTCTTCTTACTGAATTCTTGAAAATTTTCGATCTTCCGGTTTTCGATGGCTTTACACGTTTTCAGTCGTTCTGAACACGATTAGACCACGTCTAGAAAATCTCTCTCTTTATGTATGAGTATGCATGTGTGTCAATGTGTATCAAAAATTTTATGTACACCATACCTTACGAACGAATGAACAAAATTTAACCAAATCATATTTAGTTGGACCTTGACTTAGCTTAGTTTTGATTACATTTAGTGATCATTCACTCAACAGGTTTCGCTGTCATACTGTTTTTCTTTTTCTTTTCTTTTTTTTTTTTTTTTTTAAATGCGGCAGTGTAGGGAAAAATTTCGTATAAATGTACATAATGAGAATTATTTTTATTTTTCAATGTATTATGTATATATATACATATATATGATTGTGATAATCAGCAAGGAAAAGTTATTTGTGTATGGGCATCTCCCCCCTCCTTTCGAGAGAATAATTGCGCCCTTCTCCAGGAAGTATGTAATTTTTCAGTATGGATACTAGGGTGGAACGAAAAAAATCAACTTTTGATTTTTATTTTGTAATAGCGCGGAAAAGTTGTCTTTTGGTGTAGATAACACAAATTAAAAATATGAAAAATATTGGAGTACATCTTGAGGTGCCGCAAAGATGTTAAAGTTTCATAAAATTGAAATTTTCGGGATATTTTAAAGTTTTTTTAGGAAAAAATCAGCTTTTGATTTTTAATTTGTAATAGCGCGGAAAAGTTGCCTTTTGATGTAGACATGTTAAATTAAAAATGTGAAAATTATTGGAGTACACCTTGAGGTGCCGCAAGGTCGTTAAAGTTTCATAAAAACACAGTTTTTGGAACTTTTTTGAAGATTTTTGGGTGTTTCGATTATAAAATAAAAAGTTCCAAATAGGCGTTATAATATGAATAGAAAGATAAAGACAGTTTTACTATTTCATTGACACCCAATCCAGAAGATTGAGTCATCACCGTAACAGATGTTGTGTGGGGCGGGTGGCGGGAGGCGGAGATTTATCTGCGTGCGGTGTCAAGCTCAAAGCACGTGTCAGGTCAGTAGCTTTGCGGAGTTCAGTTGAGTTGACGTCTCCGCTCCGTCTATTGCGTAACAGATTAACGTAATATTTTGTTAGTTTGCGTGCTACTTTATTGTTGTGTGTAAAAATGGCTCAGTCTAAATTAGTGAAGACAAGACAAATATCAGAATGTCCTATTTTTGGAAATTTAGTGTTTTGCTTGAAGTGGAACTGCCCACTTATGAATCTGTTATGCAGTTCTGCTGTTTTATTAGATGTAACCTCAAAATTGCTTCAGAGAAGGATCCTAGTGTACTAGTGTATCAGTGAAATATGTGACAGTTTAGTTTCCGAAATAGAAAAAATATGGTCAAAAGCTTCTATCCCCGTTGCTTCTAGCAAAAGAATTTTACAAATGATAAAAGCATATCATACTAAATACAGGAATTTATTAAGTTATAAAAGCATAAAAAGGTCAGAAAAGTTTGTCTGTAACCTCGCAAAATATAGAAAAGGTGGAAGAAAGCAGCAAGGAAAAGTAAAAAGCTACAGAGAATAGTTAGGTTTAACCAAGAACGGACCAAAAATACTGGTGTATCAGAAACGGTTACTGGTGACAATGACAGCGCTGAGTGTGTCTTCTGTGATTACACCCCTGCCCTGTAAAGCAACACTAGCTATAGTTTCAGCAGCTTTATCTGATATTCCGATTCGATCAGCAATGCAAGCTACAGATGTCAATTTAATGCACATTTGAGTGTTTTTCACTTCTTCCAGTTATGAAAGGCCTGGTAGATGTATTTCTTCTTGTATATTTGAAGGACTTGGTTGGTTTGCCTCTTTTGGTAGAGATCACTGCTGCCCATCAGCACTGTCATTGTCGCCAGTAACCGTTTCTGATACACTAGTATTTTTTGTCCTTTCTTGGTTAAACTTAAATATTCTCTTTAGTTTTTTACTTTTTCTTCCTGCTTTTTTCTTCAAAGCGCTTGTGGTAGCTATATCAATATTACCTAAATCCATTTTCCTGTTAGAAAGTTGATCGTTTAGAAACTCTTGTTCCATAACACACTAACAGGCAGCAATATCAAATAGACGATCAACATATTTTCTGTATTTTACGAGGTTACAGACAAACTTTTCTGACATTTTTCTGCTTTTAGACCTAATAAATTCCTGTATTTAGTATGATATGCTTTTATCATTTGTAAAATTCTTTTGCTAGAAGCAACGGGGATAGAAGCTTTTGACCATTTTTTTCCATTTTGGAAACATATATCACTGACACATATTTCACTGATACACTAGTACACTAGGATCCTTCTCTGAAGCAATTTTGAGGTTACATCTAATAAAACAGTAGAACTACATAACAGATTCATAAGTGGGCAGTTCCATTTCAAGCAAATCACTAAATTTCCAAAAATAGGACATTCTGATATTTGTCTTTTCTTCACTAATTTAGACTGAGCCATTTTTACACACAACAATAAAGTAGCACGCAAACTAACAAAATATTACGTTAATCTGTTACGCAATAGACGGAGCGGAGACGTCAACGCAACTGAACTCCGCAAAGTTACTGACCTGACACGGGCTTTGAGCTTGACACCGCACGCAGATAAATCTCCGCCTCCCGCCACCCGCCCCACACAACATCTGTTACGGTGATGACTCAATCTTCTGGATTGGGTGTCAATGAAATAGTAAAACTGTCTTTATCTTTCTATTCATATTATAACGCCTATTTGGAACTTTTTTATTTTATAATCGAAACACCCAAAAATTTTCAAAAAAGTTCCAAAAACTGTGTTTTTATGAAACTTTAACGACCTTGCGGCACCTCAAGGTGTACTCCAATAATTTTCACATTTTTAATTTAATATGTCTACATCAAAACACAACTTTTCCGCGCTATTACAAATTAAAAATCAAAAGCTGATTTTTTCCTAAAAAAACTTTAAAATATCGCGAAAATTTCAATTTTATGAAACTTTAACATCTTTGCGGCACCTCAAGATGTACTCCAATATTTTTCATATTTTTAATTTGTGTTATTTACACCAAAAGACAACTTTTCTGCGCTATTACAAATTAAAAATTAAAAGTTGATTTTTTTCGTTCCACCCTAATGGATACATTTCAAAAGAACTGGTCAATACTCTTAAAACGAATAATTTGTTTAAAACAAATTTATTATTATTATTTTTCATAAAAATTCTTTTTTGAAAAAAAAAAAAAAAAAAAAAGATATATATATATATATATATATATATATATAGACTGAGATGTCTTCATAAAATTGACTTTCTTTCGACATTAAGTGTTAGGCTTAGAAAATCCGTGCAACAGAGTTTTTTTTTTTTTTTTTTTTTTTTTTTTGGGGGGGGGGGGGGGGGGGTACATAAATGTGGACACATACTTTCGAAGAGCTAAAATTATTACAGCGAAGTAGGGAAAGCGGTGAAGGTAGATTTGTAAAATTTTAAATTAAAGATTGGAACTATAAAAATAGTAATGCTATTAATGAATTCTTTGAGTGTAAAATCACGCAATTTTGCTACGATCAGAATTTAAGGGGAGCGAACAGACTTCTCTGGGGGTTTTAAGACGTAGATATTTATATATTGTTTAAATGAAACAATATTAATTTGATATTAAATATTAAACAGAGTAATTGTTACGACAGAAAAACAAAAATAAAAAATTTGCGAATGTAAGATCAGCAAATACTGTACGAAAGGTTAAAAAAGGTCATCCACTCCCAACGTCCCAACCTAAACAATTATATCATTTATTGCCTCGAGCTCAGAAGTTTTTCTATCAAGGGCATTTGACGATAACCACTAACCACAGACACAGATGGTTTTAATCTATTGCACATAGTATTGATAAGCCTGCTATAAATTATTTCCAAGTGTAAAATAACTGTCTATCATTAGATTTAATGCATTTTATTGCGCGTTTAATATAAATATATATATAAACTCGGCTTACACAGTACTACTTTTTAATTTTTTTCACGTTTTAAGATTTTAATAATGATAATAAGGACTTTAAATACTATTTCCTTTCTTTTCCTTTTCTTTCTTTCTTTATTTGTTTGTTCACTTATTTATTCTTTTTTCCCTCAATATAATACAATACCCATAAATAAATAGCATTTCCTTGTATTAAGCGTTAGTTAATAAAAATCTAATGGCATATTTTAGTAAGCATACACCTTAATTCTGAAATATGCTGATTTATTGGTAAATATTTAATTTTTTTGGAATCAGCAAAACAGTTCGATTTTTGACGCTTAAACACAGATATAATTCCATATTTTAGCAATGGATGATAAAAATAAATCCGTGTTCGAGTAATTAGCTGTAATTAAACATAAATTTTGTAAATCAAGAATATAACATATTTCGGCACACACACACACACACACACAAAAAAAAAAAAAAAAAATAATAATAATAATAATAATAATAATCTTTTTGATACGCTATTGTCAAAAATCATTTGTTTTTACATTTAAATAAAAACAGCGAGATTTTTAGTGAATGAATAAGATACCTGCCTATTCTTCTGATTACGAATGAAAGAGATTTTTTCTAACATGCCAAAAAAATAACGATTTTAGGTTTCATAATAGCCTTAGTGCGATAAATTTATATAAAAACTACTATAATTATTAAGAAATATTTCATTTTTCTAAAAAAAAAAATATATATATATATGAATCTGGGTATAAATGATAACACAGGTCGACATGTAAAATTTTGATTTAATAATTTTGGCTGATCTTTATGTTTTTTGGTGCGTTGAAACCGAAAATGAAGCCAGTTTTTCTCTATCACGTATAGATTTTTGTCAATACAGGGTGCCTGCCTATACAATTTCTTCCATTACTCTTCTACCAATATAATTATATGGTAAGTTTTATAGTATGTTTCTATTATTAATTAATCATAGATACCTATTGTTGTAACTGCGAAGCACTAGTGCGACTTAAAAACATATCAACCAACCAACCAACCTGTTGTTATGATGGTATATGTAAGAAATTGTGTTGGTAAACACCCTGTATTGACAAAAATCTTTTCGTGATAGAGAAAAATGGGCTGCATTTTCGGTTTCATCATATCAAAAAACAAAGATCAGCTGAAATCATCGAATCAAATTTTGTTAACTTCATTTTTGTAGGACTGTGTAATCTAATAAATCTAATAAAAATGTCTAATAATTTATTCTGCGTCTATCTATGGACTGATTTAAACGTATCAGGAATAATGGCAGAATCTAACCTGCTTGTCTGCCTTTGAGACCCAGGTCTTTGGAGGAGTGCATTTCATGGCGTTTTTCCTGTGAGTTTTGGGGGAAATCACAGAACATTTTACAGGACTAGGATGATGGCTATGAACTATGTTTGAACCTAGTAGTCTAGTCTACAGACTTTTAGGTCAAATTCGTTAAATTATTTCTAGCTAGATATAAATTGAAGATTCTTTTTATTTATTTTAAATTGAGTAGATAAGCATTTGCTACTTCGAACACAAATATAATAATTTCTGTGCAAATTTACTTTATTTGAAAACAAAACAGTCAGGCATTAATGGAACTGTAATATTAAAGTCAAATCCTGATTTTAAATTTAGAAATTTTACAAAACAATCTTTCAACTTCTAAAGGCATTAGTTTTCTATTTTGCTTTATAAGCAAGTACTTTTTGCTCCTGTCTCATATAACACTGGAAATATATCTATCGTTATATTAATTATGAAATCAATTATTTCTTTATAAGAATTTTAGCATGCATCACGGATAACATTCGACATTTTTTTTTTCTTTTTTAACTACCCTTGTTTCTATTACAGAAACATTTATTATATATATTTATATATATATATATATTTATTATATATATTTATTATATATATTTATATATATTTATTATATATATTTATTATATATATTTATGTATATATATATATATATATATATATATATATATATATTTATATATATTTATTATATATATTTATATATATATATATATATATATATATATATATATATATATATATTATTTTTTTTTTTTTTTCAAATTAATTGATATGGTAATTAGTGTTAGGAAATCTCATTTTTGTTATATATATTACATCAATATTATACATATTACATTATATGTATTATCAACAACAACTATACGAGATCGAGCTTCTCTCACCGTTATCTCTTAGCTTTAAAAATAATAGCGGTTTCAGTAAAGTAGTTACCATCTAAAGCTGTAAATATAAATAGTACAAACTGATACAAAAGTTGGGGAAATGTGCGAATTTTATTGATTAACAAAAAAAAAAAAAAATTGCTTCAGTAATTAATTGCAATTAAACGTAAATTTTAACAAAGAAGAGTGAAATGCTTGCACATTTTTTTAATAGGTTGCATAATTGATGCATATTTCGGGAAACAACTTCGAAAAATTGCGAATTTTATAGATGAGATTGGAGAAAAAATTGTAAACTTTGGAAATGATTTACATTTTTAAACATAAATTTTGACATCTAACGACGAAATTATTCAGTACTTCAAACATAAGTTGTAAAATTATCATGTATTTTTTTTTTTTTTTTTTTTTTTTTTTAAAGGTTGAACTTCCTGATAGGAAGACAAATTATCCTGAATTTAATCCTGATAGGATTAAATGTAATAATTATATTCTTAAAAAAAAAAAAAAAATATATATATATATATATATATATATATTTAATTGTTATGTATCAAAGCTTTATTTTCATTATTTATTTATTTATTTATATTTTTACTTTTTAAGATTAAGGTACAAGACTTCTTCATTGACAAGTGTTTTGGAAATTTCTTTGAAGGAACCTGTACATATACGGCCTTAAAAAAATTTCACGTTAATTTTTCTTTATAAATTTTTTTGCTTTAAATAAAACATTTTTAGATGCAATTGGTGTAAGAATAATTTCTTACTTTTATGTTGAATTTGGATACTTTGTTTTCTTCGTATGAGTCCTTTTGTTTTAAATGGTTTATTATATGCAGTGGGTGAAAAAAGTATTAGAAATACTTGTAATTTTGACATTTTTTCGATTTTCAAAGATAAATAAATAAATAAATAAATAAATAAAAATACTGGATGAAGTGGCATGGAACTCCAAACATGCAAAGAACATTTATAAACTACATTTTATACTGTCAAGTTAGTCACGAATGGAATTAGGGGACAAACTATACACTGAGGAAAAGCATAAACATTCTTCATCACCTTATATTATAAATATCTAGAAATAACTTGTAACTTTAACACATTATTGCACTCTATATGTACAATGTACAATATTTGCATTTTATTTTATTTAATTTTTTTTAAATCGTACTATTATTAAGGAAGATATATCTTTTTTTCAAAAAGCATTAAATTATTTTTGGCAAATATTTTGTTTATAACAAGAATGCATTTCAAAACATTTTTACAAAACTTAAAGAAATAGTACTCCAAAACACAAAATTAACATGGGTAGTATTCGCTACGATTTGAGTATTTGAAGTTTTTTTTTACTATGCATGCGCTAAAAGTAGATTTTTTTAATTACGCGGGTTGAAAGCTTGATACGTTATTGCTCAAAAGTTTAACAAGATTTGCAAACGATCAGTTTTTCAATTTAAAAACTTATCTCTTAATGAAATGTTTTCAAACATTGGGTGTTTAAAGAAGCGTATTTTCCTCATGCTTTTCTGTGAAGGTTGGTTTCAGACAACATTTAAAAGCAGGAACAAATTGAGCAAAATCTATAATGTTTGTGATCACCCTGTATTATTAAATGAAAGAAATGATCTGTAACTTTAGGATGTTTTATTTTAAACCAATTACAATTTGTGGATGAATTTGTGTGACGATAGCAAGTTAAATAACGGATATATAAGCATTTATTTACTCAAAAAAAAAAAAAAAAAAAAAAAAAAAAAACTTTTGAAACAATATGCTGCAATTGAAATACAAATATTTTAAACGTCTCATTAAATGTGAGTCTTTTTATGATAAACGTTTTCACTGCGCATGCGAAAAAGATTAAAAAAAAATACGTAGGCTGAAAGCTAGATATTTGGACAACTTTTATCAAAAGTTCATTTGAATAGAGTAAAAAGTAAGAAAATTGTCGGCAAAAGAACGAGTTAGATTTTAGGTTTTTTTTTTTTTTTTTTTTTTTTTGAGTTGAAATTTGATAAGGACTTTTTACACGGCGCATGATTAATTTGAAGATTCAATTATTTCCATCTCTTTGTAAAAGTTCTTTTTTGTGGGAAAAGCCCCTTATGATCTCGCAAATCTTAGTAAATAAACAAAAATAAGTTAGGTCTACAGGCTTATAAAAATTTTTTCACAAAAGAGTACTTTTGGAGCGTGGTTGAAATAACTGCATCTTCAAATTAATTGCACAACACGGGAAAAACCCTTTGTTAAATTTCAACTCTAGAAAAATATCTAAAATCTAGCTAGTTCTTTTTGTTAAATTTTTACTCTGTTCATAAATGAACTTTTGACAAAGTTGCCCAATATATCTAGCATTCAACCCTGTGTAATAAAAGTTTTTCTATCTTTCGCGCATGCACAATGGAAGCGTTTTTCATAAAAATGTTCATATTTCCTGAGATAGAAAGGTATTTGTATTCCAATTGTAGTATATTATTTCAAAAGTGTTGTTCAGATTATCTGAAAGTAGGAGTAATTTTCGTTTAAAACTCTCTAGATCAGACCTGTCCAACCCAAAACACTTAGTGGGCCGCATTGGAAATCTATTTTATTCATTCGGGCCGCACTGTATGTGCAATCATAAAAAAAAGCCATCACCCCCCTCCTTTCCCGACTAATTTCGCCGTAAATTAGTGTAGAGACTTGCGGCTGGTGCCAATCAATTAGTAATAAGACCTAGTTTAGAACGGTTTAGTTGGATTTTGCTTAAGGGGTGTCTACATATTAAAACTGGCATCAACTTCATTTTTTTTCAAAGGCAACCCCCCAATTTCGACGAGCTTTTTGGATTACTTGGTACAAATCAACTCAGAAAATGACATAGTTTATATGTTTCTATCAATTTTTCTCAGAGTTATAATTTGTTAAAATATGGAGATGCTAATGTTAAATGAATGCAATAAACATTAATTCATGTCTTCCCAAAAAACTAATAGATTAAAATTTCTTTGTTTCTTTCTTTCTTTTTTTTAACGTTATTATGAATTAATCCAAATATATTCCATGCATATTTTTGATTAAAAAACATTTTTTGAATTATGAAAATAATTAATAAAATCATATTTCAAAAAATTATGAGTTACGACCTGCCTTAATTTTTGCACGAATAGAATGGGCATCATTAAAAATATGGGTTACAGTTCATTCCTATCATTATTTTTCGAATTATAGTGATATTTCAATTTTTATTGCTCTTAGCGGGCTGTCACTCGTTATCTTTTGTGTCATATACTACTTTGCTTGTGCATGATTATAATAGTTATTGAAGTAAGTTTAGACGTACACATCATTTCTTAATTAGCATTACTTTACATTATTTTATATTTAAAATTGTTATATTTATTTTCCGATTATTATCTGAATGGATATAATACTTTTCTGTGTGATAGCTGAATTTTATTTTTTTAAATATAGAGATTTACCCTTGATAAATTTTTGCTTGTTGCTCGATGAAAACTTGATATAAAGAATATAAAATATTCCTTTTTTCGAATCACCTTGACCTCAGAAGTTCGAATACGTAGTCAAAAATGGGTGTTACAATTCGGGAAATTAAAAAAAAAAAAAAAAAAAGGAAGACGAAGAAGCTTGTACAAGTTTTAATATGTGCATGACACCCTAAACAAAATTTAGCAATTGAATAAAAAACTAGATGTTATTACCAATCGTTAGGCATCAACTGCCGGTTTCTATGTTAATTTTCGGCGAAATTAGTCGGGGAAGGAAATTATTATTATTATTTTAAGACTGTATATATTCATATGGAGAGTAATCTTTCGGGAATAGCAGAAGAGTTGATAACTATACAGTATGTATAGAAAATATATTGAAGAAAAAAAAAAAAAAAAAAAACAAGAAAGAAAAATCATGCAGTACGCATTGATTAGTAACACTTTCCAACTGCACGTAATTGTCGTATCGAATAACTTTTAATATTCTTTGCCTACATTACCACACAACAAACAGAATGACTGAAAAATATACAGATAAACTAATTGATTTTAAAATTACTTTTACGCATTTTGGAAAGTGTTAAAAAGACTTAACGCAAAAGAAAATGCAGTCATTAGATTATAATTACAGCCTTTGATCTCTCTGAATATTTTAGTATAGCCCTGTAAATCAGAAAGTTAATCATATCATATTCTATACAAAACATTATTATTATTTTTTTCCCCCAGAGTTGTATCATTTGAATCCTTAATAGAACATATATCTGATTCTAAGTTTACTCATCCTGCTATGCTCAGGAGTGAAAAAGTGAAAATTATTGCTATGTTCTTAAATGATAATAAAAAGAGAGTAAATTAGCAGCATTGTGGCATTCCAAAAGAATAACATTTAACTATTCACTTACAGAAAGGGATAATTTTTTTAGTTGACCAAGTGTGACACTGTAAAAAAATGACATTCATAACTACAGTTAGATTGGGAATAATAAAGTTTAAATGATATATTTTAGAAAGAATTAAAATGGTAATTTTATAGAATTTTGTGAGATAGAATCAGTGTTACAAGTTTGGGGGCTTTTTTTTTTATTCAATTACTACCACTAAATTTTAATTGTAACGGTTACCTAATCGCTTCGAAGATAAATCATCTATTATTTATATAAAATATCATTTCTCAAAATTATTGGTGATAGTTGAATAAAAAAAGTCCTCAATCTGGCAACACTGGGTAGAATTTTCTAGAAATTGGAAAATGATCAAAGGGTAATAAACAAGGAATAATTAAATAGGTAGGATTCCTGTCAGTGTAACGACAATTATCTCCATTCGGAATAATTGGCATCAATTTTGTGATTAGGAATAACAAATGTGTCATCTAGAAAATTGTCATTAAAATATTAGGTTTACTGGAAAGTTCTGTCCTTTTGAATTAATAAAATGAAAATTTTCATTTAACAATTATCATCTTGAGAGTTACACAAGAATACCTTAAATGTTATCCAAGAAAACTTTCCGATGTAAGTATTTTAATTAAAAAATACAAAACTTTCCGGTAGACCTAACATATCTAATATTCACATTGGAAAAACATAACGTAAATTACTCCTAGCAGAATCATGTTTTCATAGAGAATCAAACATCTTTTCCCTATTCTTATCTTTATAATTTTGATGGCGCACCTACATTGCAGTTCCCCTGGTGTTCTCCCCAGGACATCCTTGAGATATCTTGAGAAATAAAGAACATTCCCTAGAGACATCACAAAGATGTACTGGGGGTGTATTGTTAGGGCATCTGCGCGAAAATACTTTATTCTTTTCATGACTTCGTCATAAACAGAATAAATAAATAAATAAATAAAAATAAGAAATATTTTGTGATCTCTGCAATTAAATATAAGACAGGGATCGGCACTATCACTTCTTCAATAACACTATTTTTATAAAGTAATGTCTGTAATATTCGACCAGAGATAACTGCTGTTAGAAAGATAAAAATCATTGCTTTTTTTTTTTTTTTTTGGAAAAAAAAAAAAAAAAAAATTAAAAATAAATTAAACATTGTACTTAAAAAAAGTAATTGTGTCAAACCCTGCATTAAAAAAAAAAAAAAAAAAACATTGAACAATTAATTATAGAAAGGATGCAGCAACCATGCAAAAAGTTGAACAAAAAATCGGAAGCAGAATTAAAAATTTATTATAATTGGTTCGGAATTTAAATCTGTAACAATAAACATGAAAAGCAAGCACGTTCAAGCAATAATAATAATAAGAAGAAGAAGAATTATTATTTATTATTATTATTATTGTCAAACAAAAAATTAAGTTACAAATACAATAAGAAAATAAATATTATATTAAAAAAAATATTTTTCAAAAATTATCCATGGCATTAAATTTTGAAGATATTTTAATCAGAGTACCTAAAATTTGACGAACCAAGCTAAAATGCTTCTTTAATCTTTAAACCATAATACGAAATCAACAGGTTTAACTCTCTATTGAGTGAGGAAAAGTGTAAAATACTACATTCCAAAAATAGTTTAAATTATTAGTCTATGTCTTCAGTTATACTTTTCTGAAGCTTTATTTCAGGCTTAACATGACTTTATAGAAAAGAAAAAAAAAAAAAAAAAAAGAGAGAGAGAGAGAGACGTGGAGAGAAAGATGAAAAAGAAAGAAACCGATCTTTTCATGTGTAATTTTTTTTTACAACAGTGTTGTGAAATTTATAGCTCCGATAAGAACACCATCCTGTAAAATTTGCTACAAAATGTAGTGAATTTTTCAGAATTAAAAAAAATGAGATCTTGTACAATTCTCAACAAATGCTCAGAATCTGAAGCAGCAACTGAATTAAGATGACATGGCCCCTTTGACGGCATTATTGAATGCAGCACTCGTGCCTACTTTGTACGTCTGACGAAGGATCGTGAGTTCTTTCGACCCAAAAAACTGTTGCGAGTTTATTGCATTTTATGGTGTTTATCCAAAGTTCTATAATTATTATTGAAGTAAGTTTTATACAATAGCCTATATTTCCACTTAATATTTTTAAACTGGACTATATTAGGTTTGTCTAATAAAATATATGTTCCGGAACCAATTCTTGTGGTTTTAATATTTTTTTTTTTTTTTTGCAGAATTGAAATCTATAAATTATGTTTTCTCAGTCTGCAATTTTTCATGAATTAATAATCTTCAAATCTTCAAACAGCTAAAACTTTTTGAGATATTTAGGAAAGAACTGGCAACTTTTTTGCATGTTTAAGAGAAACAATTTAAAAAGAATTACGTATGGGTTTTGAAATTTATTCATTAGTTAAAAAAAAAAAAAAAAAAAAAAAAAAAAGCTTAAAAAGTGCTTGGTAAAATTTGGGAAGAAAGGGGGGGGGAGATTTTTCTTAATTTTTCTTTTAAAGATACTGCAAAAATCGATCCCCAATTCTTTTAAGTTCTATTAAACATCCATACACATTAAGTATATTCTTAAATATCTTTGGAAGTCTTAGATTTTGAAGATCATAAATTCATGAAAAAATGTAAACTGAGAAAACGCTATTTAAAGGTTTCAAATCTGTAAAAACAGTCTCTCAAAAACCATGAGAATTGTTGCCTGAATACATATTTTATTGAACAAACGAAATTTATAAATATTAAATGTAAGTACAAACTTTTAAATAAAATATACTATTAATAACAGCATCTTATGAAGTTTACAGCAAAGTGCAGTAAATTTCACATCACTATTAAAAACACCAACTTTTAAAATTAACAGAAAAGTGCAGTAAATTTCACATCACTGTTAAAAACAGCATGTTGTAAAATATACAGCAACTTGCAGTAAATTACACAGCACCGTTAAAAACAGCAACTTGGAAATTTTACAGCAAAGTGTGGTTAATTTTACAGCACCATAAAAGACAGCAACTTGTGAATTTTACAGCAAAGTGCAGTTAATTTTACAGCACCAAAAAAGACAGCAATTTGTGAATTTTACAGCAGAGTGCAGTTAATTTTACAGCACCAAAAAAGACAGCAATTTGTGAATTTTACAGCAAAGTGCAGTTAATTTTACAACACCATAAATGACAGCAACTTGTGAATTTTACAGCAAAGTGCAGTTAATTTTACAGCACCATAAAAGACAGCAACTTGTGAATTTTACAGCAACTGTGCTGGCAGCCGCGGTGCCAGCAACTTTTGTTGTAAAATGCCGAAATTTTTTTTTACAGTGAAGTTAGTTAAATAAATTTTCTGTCGAATCATATAAGCGCTGCCGAAGGCAGCGGGACCTGAAATAGTTGACTAAAATTATTAGAAAATCGTATTGTCACAGTGTTGTGAGCTATCCTGAAAGTTTCAAATGTCTAGCTTCTCGGGAAGTTAGTTAAATAAATTTTCTGTTGAATCATATAAACGCTTCCGAATACAAGAGGGACCTGAAACAGTTTACTAAAAGTATTTAAAAAAATGTATTGTCACCGTGTTCTGAGCCATCCTGAATGTTTCAAATATCTAGCTAGCCGGGAATATAGTGAAAAATCGATTGCAAGCTTTGTACTGGTAATGCTGCCGAAGGCAGCAGGAACCCGAAACAGTTGGCTAAAAGTATTAAAAAAATGCATTTTCACCGTGTTCTGAACCATTGTGAAAGTTTCAAATGTCTAGCTAGTCAGGAAGTTAGTTAAATAAATTTTCTGTTGAATCATATAAACGCTGCCGAAAGCAGTAGGGACCTGCAGCAATTGACTAAAAGTATTGAAAAAAGTATTGTCACCGTGTTCTGAGCTATCCTGAAAGTTTTAAATGTCTAGCTAGTCCGGAAGTTAGTGGAAAATCGATTGCAAGCTTTGTACTGGTAACGCTGTCCAAGGCAGTAGGAACCCGAAGCAGTTGGTTAAAAATATTTAAAAATTGCATTTTCGCCGTGTTCTAAACTATTCTGAAAGTTTCAAATGTCTGGCTACTCGGAAAGTTAGTGAAAAATGGATTGCAAGCTTTGTACTGATAACGCTGCCGAAGGCCGCAGGAACCCGAAACATTTGGCTAAAGGTATTAAAAAAATGTATTTTCACCGTGTTCTGAAAGTTTCAAATGTCTAGCTAGTCGGGAAGTTAATTAAATAAATTTTCTGTCGAATCATATAAGCGCTGCCGAAGGCTGCGGGACCTGAAATAGTTGACTAAAATTATTAGAAAATTGTCACCGTGTTGTGAGTATTGTCACCGTGTTGTGAGCTGTCGTGAAAATTTCAAATATCTAGCTAGTCTGGAATTTAGTTAAAAATCGATTGCAACATTTGTCCCTGACAAACACACAAACAGACAAACAAACATACAAACATGAATCGAAGTTAATAAAAACATGGCAAAAAATACAAAAGTAAATACATGAATAAAAAATACAAGAATATAAATAAATACACCCCCCCCCCCCATCAAAAATATAGAGCCGCTTCGGCTGGTATGGTACTTAAATGTCGTCCGAAATTGATAAAAAAAATATCTTAAGCAAAATTGTATTCAAGAAGACTGAAATGTTTAATGAGTAGGGAGACAGGATAGCAGTTGACAGTTAATACGTTTTTGAGATTTTCCAGAGCCAAATTCAGGTCTAAATTGTTATCATTTTAATTCTGTTAATTTGGGTAAACATAATATATTTTTTAACTCATGACTGATACAGGAAAACCAATTCGTTAAATTACAAAATTCAAAGTTAAAATGCTGCCTTTTATCATAAATTCCAATAAACCAGTTTTTATCTTTTTTTTTTTTTTTATTTAAAAAAAATAGAGGGGGTTCCCTTGAAGAAGGGCCACATGTGTTTTGGGATTAATTTTCATTTTTTCTTGGTTAGTGTGCTTATTTGTTATAGTTTTATATTTCCTTTTGCTGCATTTGAGCATGGTTTTATATACTCTATTCCAGTTTTATATTCAAAAATTCAAGTATTATTTCATCTATTTTTAAAAAAAAATTTCTTATATACATATTTGCCTTATTGTTCCATCTGTATTTCTTCTTTTTCTTTTACAATTTGGTGGTTTATAGCGGTGGTCTACAAGGAATGCCGCCAAATCACCAGTTGGCGGTCCTTACATAAAATTACATCTGCTTATCTAAATTATCTTTTTCTTTTTTCTTTATTTATTTATTTTTACTTGAAATGATGATTTTTTGTGCGTTAAAAATAATTTAATATATAAATATAAATATTTTATTACGCTAAATAATATCATGGCACTAATTTTGAGTTTCGAAAACATATTTTTAAAATTATTATTATTAATATTAATTTCTCACTGAGTTAAAAAGTGTTATGATCAAAGACCGGAATTCATAAAACATAATTTAAAAAATTTAACTAGCGAGCTTCGCCCGCTAGCGGGTCAGTATTTTCAAATGAATAACTAAAATTAATGAATCACTAACAGTAACTTTTGGTGTTAAGAAAAGAAATTTAAAAAATATATATCATTTATGATTGGGTAAAAAGTCGGCCCGGGTCCCCACTGCCTTCGGCAGCGCAGTCCCGTGCGTGCTGCGCGTGCACAACTTAATGGCAACTCTTCCTTCTCTCAACTCTTCCTTCCCTGACCTTTCGTGCCCCCTCAAAAAAATAATCATTTCTGATCGGGTAAAAACTCATACCGAGTCCCCACTTCCTTCGGAAGCGCAGTCCCATGAGCGTGCACGTGTGAATGTATACGCGCGCTGCGCGCACATATTCCTCCTCAAATCAAATATTTATACTTAAGAGAAGAAAATCAAAAAAATCAATTCTCATTGGTTAAAAAGTCGGGACGGATCCCCACTGCCTTCTGCAGCGCAGTCCTGTGCGCTTTGCGAGCGCACAAATTAAGGGATACGCGCGCGGTGCACGCCTATTTCTTCTCCACCTTTTCAGTCAATCTTAATTAACCTACGTATAACAATTTTAAACGATCTAACTCATTTGGCTGAGATGCAAAAGAAAACGTAATCAGGACACCTCAAAACGTGTAAATCTGATGAAAACTTTCGATAATTTAAAAGAACTTTAAAATATCTTTCGAATGATGTATTAAAAATAATTTAATCATAATTAGAAATTGAAATATTGAAATTTGAAAATATTACAGCGCCATCTGGCGGTAGAAATTTCTGTATTCCACTGTTCGCTTCCAATTCAAAAAAGCTTTCTAATGATGTATTAATTATTAAATTATTTTAATTAGTAGCTGAGATACAAAAGAGAACTGATTCAGGACAACTCAAAACGTGTAAATCTGGTGAAAACTTTCGATAATTTAAAAGAACTTTAAAATATCTTTCGAATGATGCATTAAAAATAATTTAATCATAAATAGAAATTAAAATATTGAAATTTGAAAATATAACAGCGCCATCTGGCTGTACGAATTTCTGTAATCCACTGTTCGATTCCAAATACAAAAAGCGTTCTAATGATGTATTTATTACTTATGAAATAATTTTAATTAGTAGCTGAGATACAAAAGAAAACCTAATCATGAATCCTCAAAACGTGTAAATCGGGTGAAATCTCGCGCGCATCGCGGTATACACCTATTTCTTCCCCACCCTTTCAGCCACTCCTAATTAATCTACGTAAACCAATTTTGAGCGGTCTAACTCAATTAGCTCAGGTGCAAAAGAAAACCTAATCAGGAGACCTCAAAACGTGTAAATCAGGTGAAAACTTTCGATAATATAGAAGAACATTAAAACATCTTTCAAATGATGTATTAAAAATAATTTAATCATAATTAGAAATTGAAATTTTAAAATATTAAAGCGCCATCTTGCGGTAGAAAATTCCGCAATGTACAGTTCGATTCCAAATCAACAAAGCTTTCTAATGATGTAATGATGAAAATATTTTAATTAGTAGCTGAGATACAAAAGAAAACTTATATGGAACTCCTCAAAACGTGTAAATCTGGTGAAAACTTTCGATAATATCAAATAACTTTAAAATATCTTTCGAATGATGTATTAAAAAAAAATAATCATAATTAGAAATTGAAATACGCGTATAAGAATAAAATTTAATTTGCAATTAAAATGTAAACCTTTTGTTTATTGACGAAAATCTATGAAATTTGAACTGCAAGTTTATTTTGTGGTGTTAAGATTTTATACCAAGTGTCGTGTCCGAATTCGAAAAATTGAAGAATATAGAAATTTGCAATTTTTTATCCCACTTAAAATACATCCGATTATCAACGGCAGGTGTTTCTTTTTTTTTTTTTTTTTTTCCGCTTCCGAGCAGAAATCTCTTTCTTGAAGTGGTTCCCATGGTAACGACAAACGGCAATGGAATTCTGAAATTCAGTACGGAAGGAAAGGCGCAGTTTTCAATTCAATGCTTTAAAGCGTAAAATAAAAAAAAATTATAACTCATTCAGTTTTTGAAATTTTCTCTCATTTGTTTGGAAATTGAATTATGGAAGCGAGATCTATATACAAAAAAAAAAAAAAAAAAAAAAGATTTATCTTTAAACGCTTTTGAGTTATAAAATATTTTTTTAAAAAATCGATGTTCCGTAAAATCTAAAAATATGGATCGCTAATCCGTATTCTGTAAAAATGTTTATATGGTTCGAAAGAGGATTAAATGACCTTTCCTTAAATACCAGTTGTTCAGAAAAGGAACAGTTACTCGGTCGTACAGGGCGTTTCAAAAAAGGCGATCGCGAAAAAGAGAAATTTTCGACCCTTTTTAAAACTTTTTTTAAAAATATAAAACATCCGTATTTAAAAAAAAAAAAATGCACCGTAAGAATCGGTAATAAATGCTCTTTCTTGTGGTACAGGTGTATTTTCGATATTTCCAACAGATCGTTTTTTCGTTAGACATGGGTCGATATTTAATTAATATCTCCGCTAATTGGGGTCGCATCGTTTAGCAAATTCGATAACGTACATCTGCGATAAATTCTCCGTCCGTCGGTACCTGTTCGAAGACCGTGCGACCATTACCGGTGGAGCCTTAGCTGTTTCAAGCCGTTTCTCACAGACAGACAGAAACACAGACACACAGAAACACAGTCACACACACACACACGCGTAGAGATTTTAATAATATAAGAGATTTTGTGATTCACATAATAAGCGAGACGTATTAAACCCTCGACGATAGCTTCAGGGCCCCAACCCGAGTCCCTTCTCGATCTTTGATGAATTTTTCTAGTCATTTTTGACCTTTTGTGTCTTCCGGTGGTAGCTTTTTTTTTTTTTTTTTTTTTTTTTTTTTTTACACACTTAACATTGTGAGTTTTTTACGTTTTCATCCATGCTGTTTTCATCCATGCTTTTACTATGGATTTTTAGCTTTTTTTCCTTTTTTTTTTTTTTTTTTTTTTTTTAAACATTCTAAAGTGCAGTTTGCAATCTCATATAAACAGGGTACGAAAATTTCAAAAGATTACCTGAAAGATGTATGATATAAATATAATTATACATAGCATAGATAACTTAAATATATATTTATAATATAATGAAAACTTTAAAAACACGCCGATTAAAAGAATTATATTTAATTAAAATCATTTAAAAAAATTATGTGGAAATTTCGAAGCTTTCTGCATTAAAAATGTAAATCATCTTCAGGGGTTACATTAGTAGATTTCCTAATAGCAGTTTAAATACATTTTGGTAGTTGTCAGTTGCAGTCAAATATTGCAATAGTACAGTTAAATATAGTGATTAAATATAGTAATATGTCTCCCTAAAACATTTTTTTAGACTTTTTGATGTTAAATCTTCCCCGTTTTGCAAAATGTATGAATAACTCGGAGCCCGTAATTTAGGACGTTTTATGACTTTTTTCAAATTTTAAAAATGGTCGTATATATACGTATATAAATATATAATATATATATAGTCGGTAACAAAAGTGTCCGAACACTAGCAAAAACTCCTATGTTTAAAAAAAAAAAAAAAAAAAAAAAAAAAAAAAAAAGTACACTTCATACAGTTTTGTTAAAAATCCTTGTCGAATCCTGTCTTAGTCAGTGTAAGAACATGATTCGATAAGGATTTATTTAACAAAGCCGTATGAACTGTACTTTTTTACATAGGAATTTTGGAGAGTGTTCGGACACTTTTGTTGCCGATTGTATACATATACTGGCAATTAAAACTTGTTAAAGACAGATTTTTCTAAAATTTCAGGTAAATTCAATTTTCTGCGTTCTGGTGATTATATTAGAGTGCCCTTAAAAAAGCTTTAAAAAACAACGATGACATATCTAATTAGATATTATTTAACACTAAGTTAATGAAGACCAAAAATTTAATAGTTGTAATAAATGATATCCTTCTTCAAACTTTTTTTTTCTACGTATATATAAATCTGACTGTCCGTCAATTTCGGTGATTTATGGTAAACTTATTTTAAAGACAATTTTTTTATTGTTTATATATAGATTTGTTTTGATATACTAAAATCAAACTTTAACGCAAATGCTGTCCATGCAATGAAATAAAGTTTATACATCTCATAAAATAAAATGGGTTATTTTATTTCCGTTAAATATTGCCGTAAATATATATATTGAACACTACTGGCCATTAAATTGCTACACCAAGAAGGAATGATAATAACGGAATGAAATTTATTGGACACATACATTATAGTAGGAAGAACAATTGATTAAAATTTCAGGAAATATCGAGTTATATATACGGAGAAAACAGTACATAAAGCAGCGACTTCTGTGAGCAATAACAGCCCTTATCTGCCTATGCATTGAATCGAATAGCGACTGGATGACATGTACGGGTAGAGCACTTCATGAAGCTTTAACATGATGCCACAAATCATCGATCGAAGTTACTGGTGAGTGGTGGGGGGGCAGTCGCTTTTCAACGATTAAACAGTCATTTTCATTGGTGCGAGATCAGGAGAATGCGCTGGCCAGATAAACAGTCCAACACATTCTGTATCAAAGAAAGTCCGGACAATACAAACAACTTGCGGTCATGCATTATCATGCTTAAATTTTGCGCTACGGAGGCCTCGAATACAGCGCAGAGGGGCGGGTCTTAACTCAACAGAAATTTAATGGCTGCTGTTCAGAGTGCCAGGAATGAGAACAAGAAGTAATCGAGACATGTATCGTATGGGAACCCAAAACATCATTGCAAATGATGGACAGTATGATGATGTCAAATCCCACCTGGTAATGTGCATTATTCATAATACTGTTAAATACGGATAAGGCAGTCTTGATGCTGTAAACAGGAATTTGATTTGTCTGAAAAGTGACTTCATGCCATTCCTGCGTCCAGGTTCATCGTTGATCACACATTAATGGCGCCCATATCAGTGATGCAGTTTTGAGGGTAATCAGAATTTTGGAAGCCGCATACTGAGTCACAACCTGGATTGATGGTATGTGGTACCATTGGATACACGTCCCGATCACCTCTTGTTTTCATTTCCGCCACTTTGAATACCAGGCATTACATTTCTTACGAGTTAAGGCCCATCTCTCTGCCCTATATTCAAGGCCTCCGAAGCGAAACACTTAAGCAGCACAATGCACAACCGCAAGTTGTCCATATTGTATGGACCTTCATTGGTGCCGAATGTGTTCGACTGTTGATCTGGCCAGCGCGTTCTCCTGATCTCACACCAAAGAAAATGACTGTTTAATCGTTGAATAGCTACTGGCCGCCCCCCCAATCACCAGTAACTTCGATCGATGAATTGTGGCATCGTGTTGAAGCTTCGTGAAGTGCTCTACCCGTACATGTCATCCAATCGCTGTTCCATTCAATGCCGAGGCAGATAAGTGCTGTTGTTGCTCACAGAGGTCTCTGCTTTATGTACTGTTTTCTCAGTACATATTACTCCAAATTTCCTGAAATTTGAATCAATTGTTCTTCCTACTATAATGTATGTGTCCAATAAATTTCATTCCGTTATTATCATTCCTTCTTGGTGTAGCAATTTTAATGGCAAGCAGTGTATTTGAATATAAATTTAATAGCATTAATATTATGCGTTGTTTTCTTAAAATGACATGCTCTATCTATCTATATAAATGGTATATATTGTAACAAGGAATGGAATTGTATAAAACTGAACAGTATTTTTAATGAACAATTAATTATTATTTGTACAACCACAGTTTTTGAGAAAATAATAGTTATTATAGCCTCCTAAATTAGATGCCTTCCGCGTGGCTCTGAAACTTGGCAACAGTTCAAGCGGTAGACGGCGCCATCTGGTACAGTTTGCGCAACTTTTTTATTCAACAGCCACCAAAAATTTTTTAAAGTGGGATTTGATATACATAAAAGGTGAATAGGATCGGAAAGACGTCGATTATATATATCATATATCACTTCTTAAAATTATTAGTAACAGTTGAATAAAAAAGTCGCAAAATCTGTACCAGGTGGCGCTGTCTCCGCTTGAACTCTTACCAAGTTTCCGAGCCACGCGTAAGGCATCTAGTTTCGGAGGATATGTAGTTGTATTTTGATGTTAAAAAAAATTTCAATGACAATATATAATTTAAAACTTATTAATATCAATAATTGTAAATTCCAATTCATCATAGATTCTCTTTTATATTTTTTAATTTCCTAGGCAGTTTTTAATTCAAGTAAACTCTACATATACATTTCATATGATAACAATTCATAAAAAGAAAATAAAAAATAAATGCTTATTAATAAAAAAAATGGTTACACAAAAATAAGCGTAGTGTTATAGCTATATATATATATATATATATATTATTTACAAAAAATAAGAATAATAATAAATAACAATATATGAATTATATAAAGGGAGATATTTAATTTAAAAAAAAATGTTTTTTAAATGTGTTTTCTCATTATTTCAGTTTTTCCTATCACTTCTTTCAAACATGCTTCAAAAAAGTTTAAAAAAAAAAAAAAAAAAAAGAGAGAGAGAGAGAGAGAAAAGGAAAAGAAAGAAAGAAAAAAAGATGGATGTTTTACATTGTATTCAATCCAATAAAACCTTACAAATTTTAAGATTCCTTTTACATTGCGCATTTGCCTTGAAGCATAAAACTTATTTCTTATTTTATTAACATTTTAGTACTTGAAATTTATTGTTTCGTGTAAAATACATCTCAAATTGTAAAGCATTGTAAAAGACATAGAAGACTATATATATTTATAACATATTTTAAGCATATACAAAAAATATTGTTTTATTTTTTATTTCGATTAGACGATTGTTTTATTTTATTTTTTTTTATTATAATTTCCATTCATAAATAAATTACTTTATATATTGCGTCAGAAAATGTTTACTGACAAAAAAAAAAAAAAAAAAAAAAACTTATTTTCTATGCAAATTTTTACGTTTATTGAGCTTTAAGTATTTTGAAACATAATAAAAACATATTTATGTTACATACAGCTTTTAAAACCCATTTTTTTATGAATTAAATATTTCATAATAAAGAACAATTAAAAAAAAAAAAAAAAAAAAAAAAAACTTTTGCAAGGAAAAAAAAAAAAAAAAAAAGCATTCAGTGGTACTAATTAAATGTATATATATACTTCAAGTATGTCTGATGATTTTTCTTTTTTACTATAATTTTGCACAAAAATTCAATTGCACATGATGCATTTCTGATTTTACATAATATGAAGCAGAAAGACATTTACTCAATCCAAGATTAACTTTGTTATTATTCAATTCAACTTCATTGTTGATTTTTTTTAATTTAAAATTCTTAGTGGTCGTCGAACTGTTCTTACTCATATGTATAATAAATTGGTCGGGATGTTTTGTAAAGAGATATTCACTAACGAAAGAAAAATCTTTCTCATTTATTCTCATCATACTCTTACTGCTGATTTTAGTTATTTTGAATTTTGCGTCGCATGCGCCACTTTTGCTTTATATTTGCTTTAATAGTACCTTTTCATTTTTAATGGTATTTCCAGTCAGGCGTATCAATAGAAATTTGCAAATAATATTCCAGTAAAAGTTTCGCCCCGATAGCTATAAATGTATCAGTGAAAACTTAACCAAAAGTATATAGCAAATATCTTTGGGATCACCTTGTAAAGGATAATGTTCGAAATGTGTTGTAACAGTATATGGTTATGAACTTTTTTTCTTCTTTATACATATAAATTTATATGAGAATTGCTCTTATATCTGTTGTGATATAAATATTTCTTTTACAACATCGAGAAATTTTCGTACGTGTTTTATTTATAACATGCAGGGTTTTAAAACCAAAGCAAAGTCACTTTTAGAAAACTTGACATACTATATTAGGCATAATATACTGCAATCTAAACCTAAAAATAGCAACATGAGCATTTTTACAAAATATTTTTTAACTGTGCATGGGCAAGAGATATGAAATTTCTTTTGAATAATTTATTAAGCAAAAGCGCAGAATAACTCTGAAAAATTTCACACACAATTATCGTGGAAACTGAGAAAGGCATAATCGATAGAAATTTCATCTACAAGTATATTCAAAAAGATGCAAAACGTTAAAGGGGTTTATACTTATTTTTATTTTGAGTCTTTGCATACTGTGAGTAACACACTGTGAGTACATAAGTGAAAGTAAATATTAAATTTTCTCAAAAAATACTGAAAATATTTAAAATATATTTCTTTTACTAAATTATATTTTTTTTTATGTGATCTTTAATATATTACACTTAATCAATAAATTTGGCTATAAACTTTTTTCTATCTGGTATTACAATTTGCATCTAATGTACATTTGTTGTAAGTTTATTAATCTGAATATTAATTGAATATTTTTCACTCATTATTTTAACATTCTAAAGATTACATAAGCAATGGACTAAAGGACAAAAAAAAAAAAAAAAAAAAAAAAAGGGTCACGCTGCAGAAGAACACAACTGTTGTTAATTACAAATATTTACAACAATACCCAATTAATCGTACCAATACATATATGATTTTTTAATGCATCCCTTTAAACTTATTGCATTATAACCCTGTTATTTTATTTATTTATTTATTTATTTATTTATTTATTAATATTTATTTATTTATTTATTTATTTTTTTTTTTTTACAGAATTGAAGTTTTTAAATATTCTAGTGGAGTGTAATTATGTTAATATGCAAAGAAATTGCCACTTATAGATTTATTGTGGGAAATCGTTTTGTGTAGCTCTATGCAAGAGCTTCAAATATTATGTAGGCATGTTATATATATATATATATATATATATATATATATATATATATATATATATATATATATATATATATATATATATGTATTAATGATTGCATTTAACTCATAAATATGTTTGTTAAATTTGACGTCATTTGAGATTAAAGTCATATTGGATATATTTGTGTAATTCTGCAAACTAATCATTTCTTTTTTCTTTGTTATTTCTTGTGGAAACCAATTTCTAAGTATCCTAATGACATATGTTAATTTAGTTGTATTGCATTGAGTTAAACTATATAAAATGCACACAACATGAAAAGTAACGCAGCATACACATTACAATATTTCGAAAGTCTTTTGTGTGTCCCTGTACGTGCGCCAAAAGTAATACAGACAAAAAATGCACTTTTGATTATGTATAACTCATAAATGATTCTGCGATATTTTACACGAATTGGTGAATCCCTTAAAGTATTGTAAACCTTTTCTATTATGTAAAAGGTTAATTGTTAAATGTATGCACATCCTTTTCAACAGAAATCAAACTTAATTTTTGTAAAAATAATTTAACTACAATAGGTTTGTTGATGTCTAACTGTGCTAAAATACTTCTAGAAGCAATTCAAAACATATATAGTAATGACATGGAATAATTTGCTGTGTCTCTGTATACGAAGCTGGAACAGATGTCTACGAAGAAACATAAAGCTATTTTGTTGTTGCCCATAAATATATAGGCCGATTCACAAAATAACTTGATAAATTTCCATGCACTATCGTGGTACATATACATAGAAAGAAGGGGAGATACTATAAAAACTTTATAATAAGAGGAGACTTGGCGCTGGAATATTAAAACCCGAATAAACTACTACGTCAGAAACGCCTAAGAAAAATATTTGAAGTACATACAGGTGTTTCGGTAGCCTAAAGCGTACCGTCTGCAGTGCAAAAAGGATGGAAAAGGATCAGATACAAAAGGATCCTCTTTGCACTGAAGACGGTACGCTTTAGGCTACCAAAACAGCTGTATGCATTTCCAATATTTTTCTTTGGCGTTTCTGCCGTAGTAGTTTATTCGGGTTATAAAAACTTTAGTTTTAATAGAGGAGACACTTACTTACATTTCAGTAATACCGTTAGGTTATTTTATTATTGGAAAGAAAATATTTCTTATATATTACAGATTTATCATTCCTCAATAAATTTTACTAGGAAAATTAATTATTTTTTAATTATCATTTAAGGTTATTCTACTAAAAAATAAAATAAACTGAAATGAAATGAAACAAAATAAAAAATAAAACTAAATATGGTATGGCTCCCTTCGACTTTCCGAGCATTAACTAAATAACGGTTGTATAAATAAATTAAAGTAAGAGAAGTCATCAAATAAACAAAATAGAAAATTATAATAGGATGTTTGAGTATTTTTCTCCATATAACATGTTGTTTAATTTAATGATATTGCCCTTCAAATAATTTGAGCCCATAGATCATAATTATAAATAAATTAACGTTGTGCCCCTGTAAAAAAAGTTTATGAACTAGATTCACTAAAATCTCTAAATCTTGTGCGATGTAACCTATAACATGTATGTAAATATTCACCTCAGTAGATGAGGCATTTAAACGCTATCGCACGTTAAATAATTTAAGCCCGAAAGCCACAATAGTAAAGACTTTTTCGTTATGTTCCTCTAAAACAATTCAAGTGTTAGATTCCCCAAAATTCATACCACTTCGTGTGACCGTGATCTTTAATATGTATATAAATTTTCATCTCAATTATATAAGACATTTAGACGCTATCTTAAAAAATTGAGCCCATAGTGCATAATAGCAAATAATTCTATAATTCTTCGTTGTATCTCTGTAAAAAAAAAAAAAAAAAAAAAAAAAAAAAAAAAAAAACCACTGTAATTGCTAGATTTACTAAAATCTATGCAGTTTGTAAAAGGTAAACATGTAACATGTGTATAATTTATTCAACTCAATCGAATAAGACGTTAGGATGGTGTCGCACTTTTAAAAATATTGACCCCATAGATCATAATGATAATTAATTTTTATTTGTGTCTATGTAAAAAAAAAAAAAAAAAAAAAAACTATAAATCCTATATTTATCAAAGTCTATTATGTATGCATAACGGTGTTTTGTAACATGTGTATAAATTTTCAGCTCAATTGAAAAAGGCATTTAGACGCGATCGCACATTAAAAATATTTAACCCGTAGGCCATAATGATAAAAAAAACTATTCTTGTGTCTCTCTAAAAAAAAAAAAAAAAAAAAACTATAAGTCTTAGAATCACCAAAATCAACAGGCTTTGTGTTACAGTGACCTGTAGCATACGTGCCAGCTTTAGACGTTACCGTATTCACTCACATACGAACACACATACGAACATTACTGTAAAAATAGCAAAAATGAACTCAGGAGATCTCAAAACGTAAAGAAAAGCCCAAATCTCAATGTCGGAACGTTGACATAATTACAATTCTGTCCTTACATATGTATATTCGGAAAGTAATGAAAAGTAAGTTTCTAAATTTGGTCAGATCGCCATACACTTGTTACATTGCATATATTTAATATTTTAAAACGCGCTATACTATGATATGAATATTTATTAAGTCATACTACAAATTATACAAGGACGTGTCGTACTTATCTAATTCTCTAACGAGATATTAAGTTACATAATTTCTCCAGTTATGCCGACTACGACTTGATAACAAGATGCAATTAATTATAATACAAAAGGGACTACTATATATATTCCGAAACAGCTAAAGATCATGCTATGTTAAATGACTTCGTATTATACAATTTTATCACATAATTCATTCATTTTTAGATCTGCATGAAAATTACATGTAACTATCAACGTTAACTATTTGATAGATATTAAAGCCCATTTGATATTTAAATATATTAGGACGTAAAATAAAGGATTTTTTATTGAATAACTACTGTTTTTCCTTTTATTTTCTTTCCTTTTATAATTATAAAAGGAAAAATATATTATCATATTATCATATAATATATCATCATAATATATGATAAATATATTATCATATATTATTATTATTTTATTATTATGATGTGACTAAGACAATACTTTCTTATATAATTTCTTACGCAATTCCATGCTTTGCAAATTATTTAATAAATTTATTAATTAAAGAAATTATTTTCAATAGGATGATTTAGGAGTTGATTTTATAGATGATTCTCATCTCAGAAATTATAACTCTAAATTTTGATGGAAAATCAATTTTTCAGACGATATCTTAATAAATACATATTTTCCATTTTTCTTAAAAGTAATAATCTGTAGTATTATTTCAAATTATTCCAGATAAACTGTAAAACATTCGTTAACGTATTGGCGCTTTTTTTGAAAAAATACTGACATTGAAAAATTTAGACACACACACACATAATCCAAAATTTCAGCCTACATATACAAAAATTTGATCCTGATTGACTATTTTAATATATATATATATACAGTTTAAAATTATTAACTAAAAATAGCAATCATTAACTACATTTTTAGGAAATTTTGTTCTAGTCTCCCATGTAAAGAATATAATACAAAAATTTACAGAGATGATGTATAGGATTTTTGATGTAAAATCGTACACATCAAAATTTATTAGACCTAAATTTATGTCAACGTAAAACTAAGCATAACATTTTTTTTTTTTTTTTTTTTTTTTTTTTTTTGTATGCTTGCATTAGTTTGTGCGCTAAAGTTGGTGGGTAGAAAAAATTTGTATCCACACAAACAAGTGCATGGACATTTTCAAAAAAAATATCAAATTGTATTCAAAAGTTCTCAAAACGGGTAAATCTATCGAAAACCTTATGTCTTAAAATTTTACGAAGCCAAAAACTTCTTCTGTTTAATGGACAAAAAAGCAAAATGGATAATGCTACGTGTATCACGAACTAGATGAATCTAATCATAACATTTTATAAACTGCTTGCATTAGTTTTTGAGCAAAAATTGGTAGTAGAAAGAAATTGTCACGCATACAGAAACAAATACTCGGACATATTCAAAAAAGAAAAAAAAAACATCTTATTGTCCTCAAAACTTCTCAGAACGAACAAATCTATTTAAATCCAGAAATTTTAAATTTTTATTAAACGAAAAATGCCTTCTATTTAATATAAAAGAAACTGTAAAACGGTAATGTTACATGTATCACCACATATATGCTTTTATTCGTAAATTATAAAGTAATTATTTTTATCTGAGCCAAAATATTTTTTTTTAATTAAAAAATTTATAAAATTTTTTTTTATTTTATCTAAAATTTAGCAATAAAATGTATTCAATTAAAAAAAATATATTAAAGAAGTGCGTAACATTATTTGTTCAAAGTGATAATTAAACAAAGCAATGAAATCTGGGAGAAATTGAACACATTCATTTTATTGTATTACTGATAATTTATACTTCATGAGAAAATTTTCTTATGGCAAATGAAATTGAACTGAAATCACTTCATAAAAACTACAGTGTCCGTATCAATATTCCGTAATAGTATTTAAGCTCCTTTCAGCATCATTTACTAATTATAATCTAACTGAAATTCCCATTGGTCGAAAGGCGACCAATGGGATTAGATTAAAATTAGAATAAAATTATTCAATTAGATTAAAATTATTCTCCGCTAAAGCAGCCTACTTAGTTAGATCAGTATATGCATTGCACTGACAGTTACGTATGTTCATGGGAAAATAAAAATGGAATTGCACACATCTTTCAAAATCGAATAATTATTGCATATTTCTTTAATTAATGAAAATAATTCAATTTTCAATGTAAATAAATAATTAAATAAATAAATAAAATGTTATTTTATTCAGCCATGTAAATAACATTTCAATGCAAAGCTTTTTACAGAATATAATTACATTTTAATTAATACATACTATCTGCACTAAATTATCGAAGTGAAAAAACAAAATTAAATGAGCTATTTAAATGTATTCGTTTAGTAAATTTTATTAAAAATATACTTTTTCAAAAATTGTAACGAGTGTTAACGAAAATTCCGGACCACCGAATAAAAACCAGTTTATTAAATTCTTTGTTTTTAAGAAATATAATAAATAACACAAATTTAAACAATGGACAATTTACTATGGAAAATGCCACTTATTGATTTTCGAACATGTCTGTGAATATATACATTCCATTATTTTGTACTCTCTATAAGAATCTATACAACATTTTTTGTCAATTTTCTAACTCAAAATTTATTGTGATTTGAGGGATTCCTAATGTTTTGTCTGTTCCAACTGTTTTTGTAGACAGTATTTCTCAAAATAGATTAAAATGGTTATTAAATCTCATGTCTGGCAGATTAGCGGATTTTTTTTATTTTTTTATTTTTTGTTTTATTTGTTTTATTTATTTTTTTTTTTGTTTCTTTGTATGCTTTGCTCGTATATGCACTGTACAGATTTTCTCAAAAATAATGATTTATAAACCTTTTATTTTACTCTCACTTCACCGTTTATTTAGAAAACAGTAGAAACACCATTAATTTACAAAGATTTCTAAAGACTATGCGTAACAAAATGTCGCACAGCCATTTCATTAGAGTGATCTCAAATAACTGTAATTTTACTTCTAGTTTGACTTTCTGACAACGCCAACACTTTTAAATTCTTTTATGGCGGATTGAATTTAGCATTCCTGTAAAAGATAACGTAATTCAATACAGTCCTTGTATCCTAAATGAAAAGATACAAGGAGTGTGTTTGTAAGATAAGAAGTTAAATTCTTATATTTTGTTTTATATTTAGTGTGTACTTTTGATTTATTTGATTTCTCTTATGGTCTCTTAACAATAAAATAAAAAAGTGGTTAAATAACCGTTATCTGAAAGAATAGTCAAACGCATGGACAGAAAGCTGCCGTTCAAATAACCGTTTTTTTACGGCAAAAATTTTTACAGTGTATAATTACTGACAGCTTTGGTATAAGGTTTTATCTTAACAAAAAAGTAGATATATATTTTTCTCGAACATAAAAAAATAAGTCCTTTTCATTCCTTTAAATAAATATCGGTATTAATACCATCATATGCGTTTTTAAAGAACACATTCGGTTAGGACCAAATGCAATCCATACTGAAAACTTTTTTTTTTTTTTTTTTTTTTTTAATCTATTCTGAATTTTTTTTAAATTAATATTATAACGGTTACCTGCAATACAGCGTTTCAAAACAAATTCTTATTGCCCTGGATCGAGTCGTTGGACACGGACAGCACAAATTAAGATTATTCATCTAATATCCATGAATGTTTCGAAATTTTTCATTGAAGCCGACCTCTCGACTGTTAAGCTTTACAGTATTGTCAGTTATGACTGTCAGAAATATCCTCTTTGTTATAAAAGTTCATGGATTTTTTTCCTTACTAATTATTACAGAAGAACAGTGGTAAATGTTTCAAATTTGCTCTCTTTGTTACGAGCGTTACCAGATTTAGCGAATTTTTTAAAAATTTGCAAAATCTCGCAATACTGTTCTTACGATCAAATTTGCAACTTAACGCTTTGATTCGTCATAATTCTATCTATTTTTTTCCGATCCCGCCTTGCTGGAAGCAGGCAAACTATTCCCATAATGCTTTAACATATTATAAACAGTTTTTTTGGACAATCCTTTCTTGGTAAAATGTTTCATTATAAGATATCTATGATAATTCAACAGGTTAGAGAAACTTGTCTGTATGACTTCGTTTATATTCCTCGTTGAATTCGTCCACTGTATTAAAAAATTCCTCGTGATTAATGAATTTGGGATCATTTCTAATACATTTTCATAATTTTTTAGAGTTTTTTTTTTTTTTTTTTTTTTTTTTTTTTTTGTTATGTATATCATTTAATTTTATCAGATTTTTATCAGTTATTCTTTCAGCAGCTAACTGAAATCAGTTATTTATTAATAAAAATTATTTGAACATAGCATTTTGTATATTTACAACCTTAAAAATCCAATATTCACATTAAATTTTGCTAAAATTTAATTCTAGTTTCTTTTAAACCCGAACAACTCCAAAATAGGTTTCAAAAGTGGCCAAATCCAAAAGAAAAATATGAATAATCCCCTCCTAACACGTGTCCTTGACACCTTATTTCGTGTTTTCAAATATACTGCCCTAACAATTACAAAACTAAAGTGTTTTGGTTTCTATATTATTTGGACTAAATGTGGCAAAAAAAATCAGCTTTTTCTCAAAATGTTACGTTCTGAAGATGGCCGATTTTGTAACTAGACCTCACATACTGAAGTTCTTTGGTGTGTCGCTGTAAATAAAGAATTGACTATTTTCATATTATATATTCTAAGAAATGAGTTTTTTGCATATAAAGAAATGTATTTTAATTTTATATTGTTCTGATCATTGAAAATATGTTATTTTGTACTGATGTGAATGTGACTGTGTACTTATTTTACACGATACTTGAGCAAACATGTTTTGAATAAGAAATCTTCACTTTTTTTTTTTTTTTTTTTTTTTTTAAATACTTGTTAGTTCATTTATTTATTTATTTTTCAATACTTATTCATTTACTTTATTTATTTTTTCCCCATAACTTATTCATTTAAAGAGAACTAGCAGGCTTTTCCCGCTTCGCTGGCCACTAAATTTAAAGGAAACTTTTTTCTTTATCTGTATATATATATAAATTACGTGTCACGATGTTTGTCCGCGATAAACTCCTAAACTAAGGAACCGATTTTAATGAAATTTTGCACACTGTGTGCAGTTTGGTCCAACTTGAGAGATAGTATAGTTTTTATCTCAATTTATTGTCACAATATTTGTTTTATTGCAATTATTTGTTAATTATAGACCTTTGTTACAGTTGCTCCAAAATATCTGTGAGTTCCATAAGTTTAATTGTTGCCAAAAAGAAAAAATACGAGTTCATTTTCTTTCGACATAAAAGTAAATACATTTAATCAAACGTGAACGTTAAAAAATTATAAAAAGTTAAATTATACATCTCACGAAAATTGACGTCATAACCAATTTAAAGATTTTATTCGCATTGATAAAGTATGTAGTTATACACAAGCAAAGTGTGACGTCACTGACCGTCTGTGAAATCAAGAAAAATATTTCTTATGTTAATCGCCCATTGTATTTTTTGTAAAAAATTATTAAAAAACGAGGAAAATTATTTTTTGTATAGATATGTATTATTTATCATGTGCATACGTTAGATTGAGTTATTTTGCTGTCAAATTGACAAAATTTTAATTTTAAATTTCAAAGCTCTGTCGTCCTTGGAGTTTTTCGTATTTGGCGATCAAAAATGTAACACGAAAATATACAAGCTAGATGTATATTTTCGTAATATGTATTCTGCGAAATATTGTTTCATATTATTCATTACTCTCTTTATATAAGTTGTTAAAATAACCATGATTTTTGAAAGGAATTAAATGTGTGCGCCAGATAATTTGGCGATATTAATTTTTTTTTTTTTCGCCAAGGATGATAGATATGAAATTTATTCCGCTGCAACATGTTAATATCTTATATCAGATACATTATGTATATGCTACAATTTATTTCACGTGACACGTGTGTTAAAAATTTATTTACGACATAACCTTGCTTTTTCAATTTTTGTTGCATTATTCTAATCTGTATCACTTCGTTTTCTTTAAGAAATTTGTGATCTATACATAACGTTCTAAATAAAAAGTAACCATTCCAATATTTTAAAACATATTTAAAAGTCTGTTTTATTTAACATTTAATTTTAAAACTTAATTTAAAACTTATTTAAAAGTCTGGAAGAGTTTAAGTCTGTTTATTTGTTTTGTAACGCTAATCTATATGATCGATGTTCGAAACTTTAATTAATTATTTCTCTTATTTTTCTTTACTTTTCCTTTAATAACTTACCAATTTAACGTTCCTGATTAAATTTGTGATTTATATATGTATTTTGCATTAAAGTTTGACTCATATTTATTGCTGAAAATGCGATCTTAAAATCTTGCAATTTTCTTATCTTAATCCTCAATGCTTTCCTTCTTGATAAACTTATTATTAAAATTTTAACATACTCAGAATCTTCTCCCCACTTTGTTAAAATATATTAATCTTTTCAGTAATATATTAATCAGTATATCCCCACAACGATATTTGGCGATTTTTTGTTGGCGATTATGGCTAAATCATAAATCTATAAATCATAAATGATAATCTAAATCATAAATTAAAAACAAAATAATAAATCCAAAATAAACAATATATAGGCTGCCATATTATATCACAAACAGTCCAGAGCGACATCGTTATCGTTCAAAACGGCGCCAAAGAAAAATCGCCAAATTCAGCTGTGGGGATATACTGAAGTTATAATTATCCGAATATAATTACTGAAGTTATATTATAAGTTATAGTTGTGGGTAACAACTATAGTATTTCCCCACAACAGGATTTGGCGATTATGGCTAAATCATAAATCTAAAAATCATAAATGATAAAATCATAAGCTAAATCAAAAATCTAAAATAAAAGCATGCAGGTTACCATATTTTACTGCAAAGAATCCAGAACGACTTCGTTATCGTTCAAAAAAGCGCCAAAAAAAAAAATCGCCAAATCCAGTTGTGGGGAAATACTATATACCTTATCAAATTATCAACGTATTACTTACCAACCACAGCAACGCGTGGCCAGGTCTGCTAGTAGCTTTATAAAAATCAAATAAAATAAAGTACTGAAATTGTTCAAAAGCTCGCTCCAGGTCCCTGCTGCATTCGGCAGCGATTTGGTCATCCACTGCAACTCGGGCGCTTGTCCCTATTACCTGCGACAATAGCTTACCAATGAGCTTCCATTTAGGTGCTTATTATATAACAGTTTCGAAATAGATAGTATCGAAAAAAATTGGAGTTTCCCTTTTATATTTGAATCCCAGTTACATGTGAACAACACTATACGTGTTGTTCACATGTAACTCGGACTGGACTCAAATGTAACTGGGTTTAGACAAATAATATTTGCTTTTACGTTATTTCATATGTTTATTTTGTTTATCCAATCAACCATTAAATGACAGCAATTTCACGCCAACTATTACAATATGCTGTGACGGGCTACGTCTGTCGCATGAGACAATTAATTTTTTGTGTTTATATATAATTCATGGGTTGTAAACCTGATAGTACAGCCTTAATATAGTTCTCTTTGGCGGCTTTTGAATTTTTGTCACCATTTTAGACTTAATCCATTGTAACAATAAGACTTAATCCCTTGTAACAATATGCTATGAGCGCTATTTCTGCCGTATTTTAGACAACTAATCTTTTATGGTTATATATATTTCCCATTAAACATATTTTTATTTATTTATTTAAATATTAATTTGAATTTTTCACATATTTCTGTTCGACAGCGTGCAAGTGCAGTAACACACAGAGGCTCATTTGTTTGTATGATAAATTAGCATAGTGATTATTATATAAAAAAATAAATGAATAGGTAAACATTATCGTGTTACACAACTTTATTATGTCGCTCCATTGGCGGCTTAAAATAGTGCTTGTTGAAATAAATTTCCTATCTTTAAAACTGCATTTGTTCTGTAAATTTTGTGTAAAAATAAATCATTTATGTTTTTATATATTTGATGCGCTACTTAGATTAAAATGGCTGTTGCTATATTAAACTTCCTGAAGAAAAACGTTCGGTGTACTTCAACACCAATATTTAAAAAATCGCCCAGCAGGATCTGTTAATAAACTGATAAAATAAAAATATGGTTCATAGATTTAAATAATCTATTTAAAAAAACTTTTAAAACCAAATTATTAATGTATCGTATCACATACATAGATATAGTAATAATATATAGATTGATCATTGGGGAGAAAAAAGTGATTCCTTTTCACTCGGGAAAAGACGGCGATTTTACCAAAATATGGCAGTCTTTCCCCGAGTGAATACACACGGGAATACACACGAATGTTTTAGCAAATAAAATTCGTGAATAATTTATTTACTAAAGGTGAATGAAAAGCTCCAGATATAGTTTCAAATTCATTCTTCTTTTTTTCCTTTTTTCCTTCAATACCACTTAATGGCTGATTCCAAAGCTTTTTTTTCGGCATCAAAAATTTTTGCAGGATAATATGGGGATGATATATATATATATATATTATTATATCTATGATCACATAAATCTTTTCGAAGATAGAATAAAACTTAATTTGAAAAAAATAATAATAACTTTTGTTTATTAACCAAAATAATTGATGAAATTTGAAATGCAAGTTGGTCTTGTGGGTTACAGGCTCTATATTATATTTTTGTGTTCGTGAGAGAAAATTTAAAAGAATTTGAAAACTGCAATTTTTAATCCCACTTAAAAATCATGTGACTTAATGTGAAGCAGATTTTTCATTTTTTTTTTCTCCTAACGGTTTCCATACAATCTTCTGCTGTTGCCACCTAAAATTCATACTTTAGTTAATTTTAAAAAATCTAATAGAGTTCTAACAGATGACGTCAAGAGCATGTTTGCTGAGGGACAGTAGACCCCACTGGCCCATTTTATCATTGCAGAATAGTGTTACAAATTTATTGTAACACAGTGTTGTAAATATATTTGTAAAAGCATAAAAAAATTCGACTACTACGCTTCCAAAGGCATGGAAAAATTAGAATTGTCCTTCAGCAAAGTACGGTTTCTAAGAAGAAAGTCACGTGGTTGTTAGAACTTTATTGTCCGATTGATAAGCTGTTTAATGCATCGGATTTACAAAAAATTTCCCTTTCATTTGCTATCTTATTTGTAACGATGCGACTGATATTTCTAATTTAATTTCTAATCTTTATGATTTATCTTTCTCATTTTAAATAAATGTACGGTTTATTATTATTATTATTATTATTATTATTTTGTCGAAAAAAAATGGCAACAATTAAATTATGGATAAAATTTTAAAATTTAAATGGCTTATTTATCAGAAATTAGAAGGTTATTATTTTCACATTTTAATTAATAAAGAAAAAACTAATCATCCGATTGATAAGCTGTTTAATGCATCGGATTTACAAAAAAATTCCCTTTCATTTGGTATCTTATTTGTAACGATGCGACTGATATTTCTAATTTATTTTCTAATCTTTCTGATTTATTTTCCTCTTTTTAAATAAATGTACGTTATTATTATTATTATTATTATTATTATTATTTTGTCGAAAAAAAAATTGGCAACAATTAAATTATGGATAAAATGTTAAAATTTAAATGGCTTATTTATCAGAAATTAGAAGGTTATTATTTTCACATTTTAATTAATTAAGAAAAAACTAATCAAAAATTCAAAAATCTGACTTTGATGTGCACAATGACCCTTCGGGGGGCACCTTTGTGTTAGATCTCGTGACTGTCCGAGCTACCGTTTCCGAGAACAGTGAAATATACAAATATTGCTCACTTAATAGTATAAGATTAAAATCTGTTTCAATTAGCAATTCTATTAGTTTCAATCAGTTTCAATTAGCAATTTTCAATTCTATAACAGTAAAAAAAAAAAAAAAAAAAAAAAAAAAAGCTAAATTTAATATTGAAATTATGTATATTTATTAAATAAATAGTTCATTTTATAGTTTTCAGAGTTGTTTATTTGCGAAAATTTAATAAATTAGATGCAGTTAAGTTCTTGTTCTTATACATGATTTTATTTATTATAAATGCTGTTTACGCGTCTAATTTGTAATTTAATCTGAAGAAAATATTGCTTCTACATTTAAATGGGACTTTCCAATAATAAAAATTGCAAAATTCACCTTTTTAGTTAATGTAAAATATTCCAAGACCGGATTCATTAATACATTATTCATTTTCCACATACTTTGAGAATTTAAATAATCTATTACATTTAAAATATATATTATAAAACTTTAAAAAGATGTAAAATGATATCTGTACTGAAAATGTGCATAAATAAATGTATTTTTATTTTTTATGACTGAAAATATTTTGAAATACATTTTTTTTTTATCTTTATATATATATATATATATATATATATATATATGTATATGTATGTATATATATATATATATATATATATATATATATATATATATATATATATATATATATATATATATATATATATATATATATATATATATAACTAGCAGTATGAAATAAAGATGTGACAAGGAATTAAACAAACTATTTCTTTTCTAATTACGCATTGTTAAAAGTATTAAAAACGAAAAAAATACTATTGTTTTCATTCAATATTCAAAACACATTTTTTTTCTTTTATGTATTGAGAATATAAATTTAATAACTTTGCCTATTAATTTCGACTATCACATTTAACCATCTTTGTAGAAGAATGGTTATAAAACTCAATGTATATGAAACGAACTCCGTAAGATTGATAGCATAAAACCATGTGATTTCCTCATTTAATGTATATCGGAAATTGAGTAAATAAGTGATTTTTTTTTTTTTTTTTTTTACGCAAATAATAGGAGAATGTGTTGCACCTTGGGACATTACCGATTTCTAAAAGACCATTGGCAGCATTTTTTTTTTTTTTTTTTCTAGTTCTAAGTGTGACTTTAACAAATAGATGACAGCGTAGTAAAAGTCAGCATTAGAAACGCTCAACACAAGACTTAGTGAGTGAAAAAAAAAAAAAAAACATTACTTACAAGTAAATATTTATCTCATTCCAATTTCGATTTCTCAAATAGTTCGAACTTTCGATTTGTAAAACTATTCTAATAACTTTTAAATGGATATTAAAGAGAAGATTTTTAAGCGTTTTCGTTATGAGAAAAAAATGATACTCCATTTAGATTGACCACCATTTTGATTTTACTTAAACCTTGTGGTGATTGTACCTTGGGACATGCCCCATGGAAAAACATGTCATACACATAGTTCTCAATAATTTAGGTATTGTATTAGTATAAATATCGTTTATTATGTTTTAATATAGCATTCTAATAATACTAATTTAATATAATAATAAATAATCTTCTTGTATAACGTCATATATATCCGATAGACCAATAGATTCAACTCAAGTGTTAAGTTATGCTGCTGAATCTACAACAGTAAATACAAAATTGCGTTTATAGCTATATTTGTAGCATGGTCCTCTTTAAATTCTCAAGATGTTACCTCACCAATAATTTTTTGGGCATTTCCGAAACCTTCATCTCGAAAAACAATGGCAATAGAAGAAGAGCAAAATTTTGCATTTAAGATATTCTCCTCTAAAATTGAAAATGAAGCTGTAGAGCAGAAGAAAACTACTGCATCCAGAATGAGGTAAAAAAATCAGCTACACAACAAATTAGTAGTTCAGAATCTGATATTGATAAACCAGTTTTATCAAATACAGATGATAACAAAATTGAATATGATGAAATCACAAATACATTATAAAAATATGTACATTACATATATATATATATATATATGAATTAATATTAATATAACTGCATATTAACTTCTATGCTTGAACCTCCAGAAACGCCCGTTGTTTATGACCTTGATCTGAAGAAGGAAGAAAAAGAGGGAAGTTTTCCCAAAAAGAAGAAAGTTTTTAAGTTGCACAGGGGAACGCAACAAATTTATTTATAGATATGAAAATTATGATATTTTATCAGACATTGAGTGTTAAACTCCCATTGAAGTCTGAACGAGAAATCTCACAGTTTATTTTACATCATGTAATGATAAAATAGTGTTTTATCAATACTCTGTTAATTTGCGAATAAGCTGTGAACTTTCAAATTTTTTATTATTTGTGTAATGCATCTGCAAGTTTTTTTTTTTTTTTATGTAATACTTTAAAATATATTTTTATTATTATTTGCATGAAACTAGTTTAAGCTAAGACTATTCCATAAATTTTGAAGCATGCTCCAAGATACCTTGGGACAGTTTACATCTCCTACTTAAAATGCCTGTCAAATTTTTATTTTCAAACTGTCAAAGTAAAAAAAAAAAAAAAAAAAAAAAAAAAAAAATGCATTATAAAGGAGAAATTTTGAGTATTTAAATATTGTCTTTGGAATATAAAATTAATTTCAATTTTCGAAGTTAAAAATTAAAATGTAAAAAGTGTCTGTAGGTACAGCATTCACCACGATGTAATGTTACATTGTTCTATAAATAATTTCAAATGAAATATGCAAATCAGAATGATTCCATAAAACATATTGATAAATAACTGTAATTTTATTTTCATGTTTTTTCTATTTATAAAAGAAAAAAAAAAATGTTTTCGTCAATTTTTTTTTTCTTAACATACATTATCCAAAAGATTTACATGATTTGAAATGTCTAGAATAATGATTGACAATTTTTAGAAAAAACTTTATGTATATACATATATGTGGGTCTATGCATTGTAAAAGTTTGTATTCGTTCAATAAAAAAAAAAAAACTTCGGATTCAATTTTTTTAACACTCTTAAAAAGAGTAAAATTGTAATATTATTTTTGCTATATAAATTTTATAAAGTATTAAAATATTTCTTCGGTTTACTAGTTTATATTTCAACTCAGAAGTGCTAACATCAATTCTAGAAGTCACACTATTCTTATGAGAACGTTTATTTCTTACTTTATGTGTGATTACTGAACGAAAATTTGAATATGTGTAAAACATAAACACATATAAAAGAGCATGATATTATTTTTATGGTTTCTAAATGTTAATAGTTTTAGCGATGATCTTTAATTATGTTAAAAGTATGACACATATGCTGTTCATGTCATTCGTAATATAATTTATAAACAATAATCCGCAAAAATGCATATAATGCTTTTATATTCAGAATTGTTTTGTTTGAACTATTCTTAACTAATAATGTATGATAAATTACGTAAAATATTAACTTCGAATTTTCTCAAATCATTTATAAAAAATATACTTATAAGAGTATATACTACCATTAAAGTCATTTTTAAATACACATTGCATTTTCAATATTCATTTGCATTTTTAAGCAGACATTCATTTTTTTTTTTAATTTATTCTATATATATATTTTTTTTTTCAAATACTGAACGTTAATATTATTTTTTTTTAATACATGGTTCAAATACATCATCCTATATTTAATTTTTTTCCAATTTACATGTGTCAATTTGACGATTAACTATTTATTTTAAAAAGTATTTATTAAAAAAAAAAAAAAAATACTATACATAATAAAAGCCACAATGACTCTTTAAATGTTAAATACAGAAACATTTTAAATAACAATGCAGAATATGTATTATTATTAAATTATGCTACATTTCATCGTTCATGAAAATTAGAACATTTTCTACAATCAGTGTAAATTACATTTAATTTTTATGACATTTCAGAAACATATCATTTGTGGAAATATACTTCTTTCATTTTTGTAAATATACTTTACTTATTGATATAACATTTTGTTTGTAAAGCAATTGTCTAAATATGAATATGTTACTTGAAGCATGAATGTAAAGCATGTATAATTTTATGGAAGGTTGGTTTAGTCTCGCACAAGGTGAAACTAAAAGAGGAAAAAAAAAAAAGTGGTGCAAAATGAAATTCAATAACGGAATATTCTTGTTATACTCAGGTTCTGGATCGTTTGCTGGATTATCCTTCTAAAATACTCATGTTTCAAATTCCTTTTCACAGCTGGTGGATTTCTATCGAATTACTTTCAATTTTACTACGAATGAATTATTTGTGTAAGGGAGATTTTAATGGGAATGTTTCTTTTTTTTTTAAGATTCCTATTATTTAATTTTAAAATGCTGAAACTTATAAAATTTTGCGTATATCTAGTTGAATGCATTAAATAAATAGCATACTTTCTCCGGTTAATCGTAATTACAACAGAAATATATCGATTGGTTGTATAATGTATTAACCATATGAAACAATTTTATTGCATTCACATTAAATAATTTTCAAGTTTAAATAGATACGAGAAAATGCTTCAGAATAAAAAATTAATGAACAAAAAATTTATCTGCATTTATAAAGAATACATTAAACTTTATAATTATATATTTGTTTGAAGATTTAAATGCTCATACATTTCTTTTCAGACAATGCTCAATCATTGCATGCCATTGTGAGTTGCCAAACATGTAAAATAAAAACATAGCATATGAAATAGAAATATATATATATATATATATATGAATATATATTTATATATATATTTGTAAACCTTTTTTCAAAATATAATATTAGTTATTCTGTTTAGTTATCATATACAATTTATTTATATAGGGTTACCGTAATTGCAAATGTATTTCAGTAAACTCTCAATTACACAGGCTGGTGAAAATAAATAAATAAATAATTTTTTTTTTTTTTCCAATGTAAAGAAAAATACATGGAAAAAAGTGGGTGGTATAAAAGAATTTGTTATTATTGTTTCCAAATGTGTCACCGAAATTTTCCATTACGTAGAGTTTGTAAAAGAGACAGTATATAAATATTAAAACTTACAGTATTACATGAAAAACAGTGTTACAGATTGTTAACAAGCAATAAAAAAATGGGAAATGAACACTTTTCAAAAATGAATAATTTTGTTTTATGGAAACGTAATCTTGTTGATATTTCTATTTTAAGACTGTGTATGAGTGAATTCAGACCGTAGATTTTTTAAGACGGTCCACAAATGTTTTAGAAAATTCACCTGGATTATTTTCAATAAATTAAGGAAATAAAAGCAGATACGAGAATGTGAAAAATAAGCAATAACACACTGATAATGTTATTACTTTGGCAAGAGAAAACTTCTTTATTTCTAGAAACAACCCTTAGCACCCACAAGAAAATATTGATACATGATTGAACAAATTAATTATTCTAATTGAACTTAGAATTTTTAAATTTGTCAAAAATGATTATTACTTTTATAGGGAAACTTTTGATGTCGACTCGTCTTGTAGGTGGTTTTTAGTGACTTTTATGCGACGTTAAATTATAATATACAGGGTGATCAGTGTAAAAGAGTACTCGTGGGTTTTTCTTATAACCGTTAAATAGGACGGATGTGGCAACTATTCTACCATTGAAGTATATTTCTTTGAACCTTGTTTATGTTTGTGAGACAATTTCTAACACTGTTGGACTGTTACAACTTTATTTGCGAGTTAAAACAGAAATGGAGACGCATATATATATATTAATCCTGTAATAATTTTATTTTTGAAAAAGATGATTTAATTATTATTGTCATTATTATTATTATTATTATTTTACATTATCAATCCTCACAAAAAATGTTGAAAATGTTCGCCACCATTTTGAATGCAAACATGAACACGTCGAACCAGGTTTTTTGCACACTTCGCAGTATTGTTTGTGTTATTGACGAAATATCTTCAGTTATGATCTCTTTTAATTCATCGATGTTTGCAGAACTTCCCTGGAAGCGTCTATGAAATGATAATGTAAAAATGATAATAATAATGTAAATGTAATGTAGGAATGTTAATGTAAAAAAAAAAAATTAAGTAAATTTTGTATTTCATAATGAAAATTATTACAGGGTTAAAACATTTGTGCGTCTCCATTTCTGTTTTAACTCACAAATAAAGTTGTAACAGTCCAACAATGTTGGAAATTGCCTCCCTACCTTAAACAAGGTTCAAAAAATTATAGTTCAGTGTTGGAATAGTTGCCACATCCGTCATATTTAAGTGTAATAAGAAAAACGATCGGGTACTCTTTTAAGTTCATCACCCTGCATATATATATTTATAAAAATTACACAATTATTATTATCTTTTTTTTTTTTTTTTTTTTTTTTTTTTTTTAATTACACAGTCTATAATTAAATATGCCGAAACAAAAAAGGTAAAATACCTAGGAAAATTAAAAGCATTTATATTTTAAAGCCAAATAATTCCGTAGATAACCGGAAATATGTACAATAATTATGTATAAAAATAAATTAAATGGTAATAATTGAATTCGAATTTTACAATTACTGTAGTTTTTTATCTTAGTGTTTTGCTAAACCGAAAGATTCATTTGTGTATTATAAATATTAATGACTTTTTATTAAAACTTTAAGTTTATGAAAATATTATACAAAAAAAAAAAAAAAAAAAAATGCGTAATTCGTATAGCTATGAAATAACTTTTCAGAGTATAATTTGACTTTTATTTTTTGAAGTAATATAAATAGTTAAAACATAAAATACTAAGATACAGCATCGAAAAATTAATACCACATCTAAGATTCCACAGATAAAAAAAATGTATAGCAAATTGTTTCCTGTATCCAAAAATACTTTAGGGAAAAAAAAACAGAATTTTTACTTTTTAATTTTAATTTCATTAAGATAACAGAAAAACTTAACAAAGGAACAAGTATATATAACTAATTGGTTAAATGCAAATATATGAAACTTTCATATCCTACTTTTTGAAGAATACTTTCAGTTAAACACTAAGGTTTAACTGAGATTTTTTATTTTTCATTTTTTTCCTTTTTTAAATTTAAATCAATTATGATTGGTATTAATTATAAGGGTCATTCCTTTTTAAATCAACAAATGTGGTACGCAGTGCATTTTTTGATTTTTATGACAATTCTCATGTGCATTCCCCATGTCTCCGAACTATAACGTTTTTTCATTCGAAACTAGAACTGTTTTCCATTCCCTTTTGCTCATTCGAAAGCTGTCTTTTTCTATAGGGTATCAATAAATTTTAGATTTAAAATCAAGGCTTACATTTTCAAGGTCAAAGTGTATGATTCAAAATTAATTTTTTACTACATTTGAAAATTTAAAAACTCATCAAAAGTTTAGAATAATAAGCTGTCTTTATTTCTTAGATACGTATGTATGGTTACTTATTGCATAAAACAAATACTCAGCCCCTTCACAAGATATTACCCCCCAAAGTTGCACATTTTCTAAAAAATCCAATTTTCAATGCTAAAAAATCATGTGGGGAAACAAGGTTTTTTTTTTTTTTTTTTTTTTTGTAATTGTCTGATGTACTTCTTACCAGTTTTCAAAAAAAAGAAAAAGACTGTTTTGTTATTCAAAGGCATTTGACAGATTCAAGGGGGCCGGAATTTTCAAATAAGCGCTTTGAAACAACATAATTATTTTCATACTTCTTAATATTAATTTTTAGTGAAAATAAATTTATATTAAATGAACAGAAATTATATAATGAATAGAAAATAAGCATATAAACATGTATTTTATAAAAGAAACAATACCAAGTAATAAATTTATTTATCATATAATAATTATCATGTTGTTGCCTTAATTTAAAACACGAAAATGTTCACTTTTTTTTTTCTTTCGGATATTCTAACAGAAAGTTTTTTTCCCCTTCAATTTCTTTTTTTTTTTTTTTTTTCCTGGAGTTGGAGTGTCTTTTGGATTTCTAGATCTCTCTGGTTTTCGGTCACATATTTTCTTTTATGTGGGAGATTTTACTTTAGGTAAAGGTTTTGCTTAGATTCGTACCTGTTAAAGCATAACACACGAAAAGATGTTAGATGTTGAAGGTTTCGGAATTTCAACAGGACACGAAACAGAGACATCCCATTCTATCATTGTTAGTTCACTTTCTTCCTGGATTTTTTTTCAATTTATGGAGGGGTCTTGTCTTTCAGTCACATTTGAACTTAAATATTCATCCTCAGTGAATGTGTTTTGATTTATTGGCTATATGCCGGATGCACGAAAACCTGATAGAATGTTTACAGGAGTAAAGGCCGATGGATAGGACTTGCCAACACTTTCAGCAACGCCATATATAGTGATTGGTCTACCAGGGTTTGCCAGAATCCAATTACTATAGGCTGTACTGTGTTTCTTAACATTTTCTCGATCGCTGACGTAGATTCACGTCATTTGAAAATATGAAAAACTCCACCAGTGGGCGTTTCTTTTGCAATTTGTATGTTATTTGTTTCTAAAAAATATACACAATATTCATATTTGTACAATCAGTATACTATGGATGCAAATACTTTGATTAGAGAGAGAGTATGATTATAATGCATATCCATTTGTAATATAAATGTGAATATGGAAGATTTTATTTTGAAAAACTGTAAGTTATGAGACGGGCTTTACTCTCAAAAAACAAAAGCATGCGGTCCCGAAAGTGTTAAATGTCCAAACACACTGGCCCTAGGTACAAGACAGCAATTTGGCCCTAGGTACAAATTTTGGTAACTTCATTCAAAATGCCTTCCACTAAATAATCCACATGCAGAGAGAACTAATTAAATATCTGATTTATTACTCAATATAACAAGCAAAATTGTACACTAGAAATGAAAGAAAAATATTTGACTTGCCTTTGTAAAATAGCAAAAGAGATGAGCTGCAAAATTTTACTTCAAACCATGTAAATCCGTTTTCTACATGTAACTTGTCAATACTCTCTCTTCAAAAGTTCCAAAGTAGTTGTAAAAGTAGCAATTGGTGTGGTTACTCGCCCAATTGAATATTAAAACTTGAAATTAAATATTATTCAATTAAAGTAGTCTGGCGCTAGGTACATGATGGCCCTAGGTACACGGGTCTCCTTTCTCTATATATTTTTTTAAAGCTGGTAAGAAGTCCTTAAAATCAGACAAGGGGAAAAACTAATTACATCACATACACCATAAATTCACACCCCACAATAACACGCCTTCCCCCCCCCCCCACACACATGTTTTTTTTTTTTTTTTTTTTTTTTTTTTTAGAATTGAAAACTCGATTTTTTAGACCATATGCAACTTCGGGGTGTCATATCTTGTGAAAGGGGATGCGTAACAAGCCTCTTTTTTTTTTTTTTTTTTTTTTAAAGCAATAGGCAACCACAAATATATATGATATAGATGATTTTTTTTTTTTTTTAATCTAAAATTTATTGATATAAAATGGAAAAAAAAATTTTTTTTAGCTTTCCAATGATCTGTAGTTGAGCTCTGCGGCATTGATAGAAGAATATGTTACAGGTCATAAGATCAAGTCTTAAAATGACAAATTCTTGGTGTTGGCAAGGACAAAACTGCCTATATATCAAAGAATATATATATATATTTCTTTTTGAGGCCTGCTAGAAAGCATGGGGAATGCACATGCAAATTCTCATCAAAATCAAAATTGGTGATGCAACAACTTTTTTGAAAAATTGTTGATTTATAATGTAATGACCCATAATAAAAGCGATTTCTAAAAGTATTTTTCTGATAACTACAAATTAAGATTTTTTTTTTTTTTTAAGTAAATATCATACGTTATAATATACATTATATTACACGTGTTTCATATTGTTTTCAATTTCAATTTTGTATGTTTTATTATTATATATTACTGATTTCATTTTCTGTGCAATAGTCCATTTTTCTGCAATTATTATTTTTTAATTTGTCACACATAATAATAAAAATTAGAAGCTGAATGTATATTGGATAAAAATATTGGATTATTTAGTTTATGTATTTTCATTAGATATTTTATACATTACTCACATTTTAAAACACAATCACTTGAATCTCATATTTATAAATGTGAATGTTTAGATGCTACGATTATGAGACTTGCCTTAACAAATACATATGAATTAATATTCTAGTGACTACTCAGTACTTCTACAGTTATGTGTGTGTTAAAAGATATATTTAAATTATAATGTACAAGATATGTGTAAATGTACCTTAATATTGTTTTGTTATTCAAAACTTATTTGTTTAGTTATTGTGAATCTTATACTACACATTTTAAAAATAATATATATATGTAACATAATTTATTAAGATATTATGTATGTATAAGTTTTTCAATATATATATATATATATATATATATGTTTAACTCATTTTATTTAAAAGAGAAAAAATATGTTATAATTTAGTTTAATATATAGCATTAATAATATTTCTCATGCACAATCTTAACCTGCGAAATCAATTTATAAATAAATAAATAAATATATATATATTTATTTATTTATTTATTTATTTATTTATAAGCAAATATTCTGAAAGGTATTATTCTTTTAATTGTAAAAACTTGTTAGCAGACAAAAAAAAAAAAAAAAAAGAAAAAATTGTGAAAAAATTGTGAAAAAATTACTGCAATAGCATAAGCATTACTTGGATAAACTTAAAGAGACTTATTATCTTAAAACAATGTTAAAGTTCCATTAAAATAAGAAATTGCCATAAGAAATTGCCAGAGTCACGCAAGAATTTAAAACTATTCATTAAAGATGCGACTGAGTTTATGAAGCCATTCTTCTTCTGCACTTATGTAAAGAGAAAAGCATTCCATTTAATTTTTATTTTATTTATTTATTTATTTATTTTTTACTTAACATTGTTTTTAGTTTTAGATTATATAACGAGTAATGTTAAAAATTATACTTTGATAATTGAATAAGATAAAAATGCTATGAAAAATTGTCTTTAAGTTTGAGAGAAAATATTCGATGTTTTTGGCCACATTAATTATGGAATTCTACCGTATTTTTAAAAGAATTGTAGTCGTAAGTATTTCTCATAATTAGTAATTGAAAAATAACTTAAAAGAATGTTAGTTAACAAACTCAGTTTTTTTTTTTTTCTTTTTTCATATAGAAAATATGCTTTGTGTGTAGTAAAATTTTGAATTGTTTAATGTAAAAATGCAGTTCAACAAGCCATTTATTTTAAAATTGTATTTATTTAAATTATTCAAAACTGTTAAGTAAATCTACTTCTTTGTAAATTACTGTTTATTTATTTTTAATAAGCCCTTATGTGAATATTTTTGATTTCTTAAACAATGAAAAAAAATACTAAATTTAATAATATGAAATGTTATCTTTTTTTATATATACTTTAGAATTTGTTATATTTTCTAAAAAACGTATTAAAATAAAAATAAAAAACTATTTTTAAAATTAAACAATTTGTCGCTTTTAATTTAATTTTATCATTATTATTTTTTAAATAATAGTCAAGTTTTCTTTTCTAATTTTTTCCTTTCCTTTGATTTTTTTCTTTTTCTTTTTTTATTTTAAAACTTTTACAAATTAGCAGATAATCGTATTAACAGATACAAAATCTTAATTCTCATCAAAATTTTATTAAATAAATAATCACTATAAAATTGATTTAAGCAGAAATTTAAGGAATTATAAAGATATTTAGTAAAATTGATTGTACGTACAGTTGGAAAGTGTTAATAATCAACGTATACTGCAATGATTTTTCGCTATCACTTTATTAAGGAACATACTATAATAAACTTAAATAACATATATAATTTTAAAGAAATTCTGAAATGTGTAGGGATGCTAGAGGCCATATACGGATAGATAAACGAACAGAAAGAAGGTCAGATGAACTAACTCAATTCGTGATCACTCTCAAACATTGTTATAAATTGTTAAAAACGCTTAATACAATCAAAAATTTTACTGCACAAATTACCAATTATAGCCCTCAATATAACTGAATATTTTGTGTATCCCTGTGAATCTTTAAAATAATCTCACTGTTTTCTATAGAAAGCATTTTGTTTTCTGAATATATATACATACTAGCAGGCTTTGGCCGCTTCGCTGGACATTAAACTTAAATGAGTTGTCAAAATGCCATATCTTTATTAATAACCTAAGTTCTCGCTGTGATTGGTAGAGGTTTTCTCGTTCCCAATGTGAGGAGTCTGGGTCCCCACTGTCTTCGGCACAACTTACCCACTTCTTACTTCCCCACCCTCAGCGGGTGAGTTCGAAGATTTGCAAAATCCCACTAATGTACATAATGCGTACACTTAATCAATATCCACACACCAAAATTCGCCATTCTAAGATAATTCAAAGCGAATTCAAACGGAAAAACATGTTTTTACACATGTTTATTGCCCTCCGACTCCGAGAAGGAAGGGGGGGGGGGTATTCCGAATTTCGTGAAATGCAGTTACAATAAGTGCCGGGTGCATACAAACAATTTACGCACCAAATTTCGTGACCACAGAAGTCTTTATTAGGCAATATTATATAAAATATATATATATATATATATACAGACACGACATTATTTTATTATTTAAAACATGAAAATCTGACATTGACAGATTTTAATTTAGTGCCAGAGGCCTACTGCTAAACTTGTTAATATCGACAAATTCTTCTTTAGTTAATTCGTGACGATCTAAATTCCATGATAAAGTTTTCATTAAATCAAACCAATGTGTTTCAGCTGCAGATATTGTAACAAATAACGTTGGAGTCCAAACTGTCTGATAGCCGCAAAACAACGTTTTTTTTCTTTTTCCCAATGAGGGGGAGGTGTGCCTTGGGGGGGATTCATGTCAAAGGTGTGCCTTGGGGGGGGACTCATGTCAAAGTTGTACCTTGGGGGGGACTCATGTCAAAGTTGTACCTTGGGGGGGACTCATGTCAAAGTTGGGCCTGGGGGGGACTCATGTCAAAGTTGGGCCTGGGGGGGGACTCATGTCAAAGTTGTGCCTTGGGGGAACTTCATTCAATAAATCCCCATTCAATAAACCGACTGAAATAGGCCCTTAGCACTATTAAGAGTGTATTATAAAAATTCGACACCGCTGTACCGACGGAAATAGGGGTACCTTGGGGGGGACTCATGTCAAAGTTGGGCCTGGGGGTGGACTTCATTCAATAAATCCCCATTCAATAAACCGACTGAAATAGGCCCTTAGCACTATTAAGAGTGTATTATAAAAATTCGACAACGCTGTACCGACTGAAATAGGGGTACCTTGGGGGGGACTCATGTCAAAGTTGTGGCTTGGGGGGACTTCATTCAATAAATCCCCATTCAATAAACCGACTGAAATAGGCCTCTAGCACTTATTAAGAGTGACCTATAAAAATTCGACAACTGTACCGACTGAAATAGGCCTCTAGCACTAAAAAAATAATAAAAGCACAGCTTATGTATCGGAACCCTTTGGTGACTTTAAATATTTTAAGCCATTTTTGCGATGAACCGAATTGGCTATCTCAATTGTGGAATTAAAGATCTTGGCGAGAAACGTCCGAGCTACTTCGGTGCCGAATTTCAAATTTTGCCAAAGGGAACCAATACTAAAGCTGTTCCATATCGAATCTGGGTTGAAAACGGAAAAAGGGTAAAATAAATTAGAAATATCAGACCTATATTTATAAGTTTGATACCAAATGAAAGGGGCAATTTTGCTGAATCCAGGGGTTCAAACAGTTTTTCGATGCGACAATTATATTTTTTAAAAATAACTAAAGTATGAAATTTAAGTGGCAACGGAAAAACGGATAAAGGGAAAAATAAATTAGAAATATCAGACCTATCGTTACAAATTCAGTACCAAATGAAAGAGGAGATTTTTCTAAATTCTGGGGTGTAAACAGTTTTTCGATACGACAATTAGATTTTATAAAATTAACTAAAGTATGAAACTTAGATGGCAACACTTCATTTCAATCTTTTCATAATTTGTAGTGAAAATCGCGCGAATACAAAAGTCTTTATCTCAAAAATTTATTTTTGCATTTTATTTTTCCATTCAAAGCGTTTTAGTGAAGAAATATTTATGGCGCATGCGCAGGCGTTTTTTACACACAATTTAAACACTAATCATAATTTTGAAAATTTCTATAGATATAATATCAAGTTGGGTGAAGACCTAAATTTCTGCCAAGCGCCGTTGAATTCCGTCCAGCCGTTCTCGAGTGATTCCCGGACAAACGTGTTTTAGTCTTTTACCCCCTAGGGGGGGGAACGGGGGGGGGGAATTTTTGAAAAGTTGATAGATATAATTTTAAGTTGGGTGAAGACCTAAATTCCTGCCAAGCGCCGTTGAATGCCGTCCAGCCGTTCTCGAGTGATGCCCGAACAAAAAAAGCGACATTCGGACACGATGACACACACACACACACACACACACACAGGCAAAATTTTCTGAAGTCATTTTCGGCTTTCATGGGGTGTGAAACGTGAAGATATCGCAAAATTTTTTGATTCCGACAAATTTACAGACAAAAGTCTGATTTTATTAATATAGATATACTAGCAGGCTTTGCCCGCTTCGCTGGACGTTAAACTTAAATGATTTGTCAAAATGCCGTATCTTTATTAATAACCTAAGTTCTCGCTGCGATTGGTAGAGGTTTTCTCGCTCCCAATGTTAGGAGTCTGGGTCCCCACAGACTTCGGCACAACTTACCCACTTCTTACTTCCCCACCCTCAGCGGGTGAGTTCGAAGATTTGCAAAATCCCACTAATGTACATAATGCGTACACTTAATCAATATCCACACACCAAAATTCGCCATTCTAAGATAATTCAAAGCGAATTCAAACGGAAAAACATGTTTTTACACATGTTTATTGCCCTGCGACTCCGAGAAGGGGGTGAGGGGGATTTCGAATTTCGTGAAATGCAGTTACAATAAGTGCCGGATGCATACAAACAATTTACACACCAAATTTCGTGACCACAGAAGTCTTTAATAGACAGTATTATAAATAAATAAATACAAAAAGCACAGCTTAAGTATCGGAACCCTTTGGTGACTTTAAATATTTTAAGCCATTTTTGCGATGAACTGAATTGGCTATCTCAATTGTGCAATTAAAGATCTTGGCGAGAAACGTCTGAGCTACTTCGGTGCCGAATTTCAAATGTTGCCAAAGGATCCAATACTAAAGCTGTTCCATATCGAATCTGGGTTGAAAACGGAAAATGGGTAAAATAAATTAGAAATATCAGACCTATATTTATAAATTTGATACCGAATGAAAGGGGCGATTTTTCTGAATCCAGGAGTTCAAACAGTTTTTCGCTGCGACAATTAGATTTTTAAAAAATAACTAAAGTATGAAATTTAAGTGACAACGGAAAAACGGATAAAGGGAAAAATAAATTAGAAATATCAGACCTATCATTACAAATTCAGTACCAAATGAAAGAGGTGATTTTTCTGAATCCTGGGGTGTAAACAGTTTTTCGATACGACAATTATATTTTATAAAATTAACTAAAGTATGAAACTTAGATGGCAACACTTCATTTTAATCTTTTCATAATTTGTAGTGCGAATCACGCGAATACAAAAGTCTTTAACTTAAAAATTTATTTTTATATTTTATTTTTTCATTCAAAGCATTTTAGTGAAAAAATATTTATGGCGCATGCGCAGGCGTTTTTTACACACAATTTAAACACTAATCATAATTTTGAAAATTTCTATAGATATAATTTCAAGTTGGGTGAAGACCTAAGTTTCTGCCAAGCGCCGTTGAATTCCGTCCAGGCGTTCTCGAGTGATGCCCGGACAAACGTGTTTTAGTCTTTTACCCCCTAGGGGGGGAACGGGGGGGGGGAATTTCTGAAAAGTTGATAGATATAATTTTAAGTTGGGTGAAGACCTAAATTCCTGCCAAGCGTCGTTGAATTCCGTTCAGCCGGTCTCGAGTGATGCCCGGACAAAAAAGCGACATTCGGACACGATGACACACACACAGACACACACACACACACACACACACAAGCAAAATTTTCTGAAGTCATTTTCGGCATTCATGGGGTGTGAAACGTGAAGATATCGCAAAATTTTTCGATTCCGACAAATTTACAGACAAAACTCTGATTTTATTAATATAGAAGATTGAATATTAATTATATAATGATTTGTGCAATTTGAAGGTAATAAAACACAGTTTACAGAAATGCCCTTAACAAAAACCATTGCGTCTGTATTTTCTCATATATACTTTTAAATTATCAAGTGCTAATATCTATCTCATTTTAAATAGGAAACTTTCAATAGGGTACTAGAATATGTATCAGTTTCAAGAAATTCAATCAATATTTACGAGTGCTAGAGCATGGACAGTCAGACACAAAGGCAGCCGTACTGGCACAAAAATCAAAGCCATAAACAATTCTCAGATTTATTGGAAAGTGTTGAGAAAGATAATATTTTGTCTAACCTAAAAATGGACAAAATTAGCACTTTATCAAATTACTTTGAAAGAACTTATACAAAAATAAACACAATTATTTACAATTTTGTAACACTGCCCCCCTCCCAAGGACTGCACGTCCCATGCAGTGCAACCCTTGGTTAAGAGGCGAAACTAAACAAATTTACACAATCTCAAATACAAAAACTAAGTTGCATATAACGACAAAATAGAAACAAAAATCAAGTGAGAAATATTTACAAAATTCACAAATATGTACAAGTATTTATATACAAATATTTACATTACGCTTGCGCAAATCTTACCAGTATTTACATTTTTAATTTTAATATTACCGTTACTTGTGGTACTTGGCTAGCCTATTATAGTGCACCAGGTGTTTTAGTGATCCGCACCACTACATCATTCAGCCTTTTTAAAACTGTGTATGGTCCGTCCCAGTTGCACTGTAACTTGGCAGAGAGTCCTTTGCGTCGAAAAGGATTCCACAACCAGACCTTCTCTCCTTCCTGGAACTCATGTTATGTAGCCTTTAGATCGTACCTTGTCTTCATTTTCTCCGTTGCCATGTTAATCCGCTCCCGAGCAAAGTTGTGTACGTCCTCAAATCGTGCCTGGAGATCTTGGATGTACTCCTCGGGCGATGAAGGCGCATCGGGTGGACAACCAAACAGGAGATAACATGGGAGACGAAGTTCACGCCCAAACAACATTTGGGCTGGAGTATATCCGGTGGTTTCATGGACAACACTTCGATAAGCCAGCAGGAACAGTGGCAACTTGAAGTCCGAATCTTGCTGGTTCCTTGATACTAGAAGAGAGGGGTTATTCTAGGATGGTACGATTGAACCTCTCTACCATGCCATCCGACTGGGGATGTAAGGGTGTTGTCCGGGTTTTGTCTATGCCTATGCACAAGCATCACAGGATTTACACCATTTCTCTACATCCTCCCTTGCCTTGCACCAGTAGAAGCGTCCCCGAACTTTCTGCAGAGTCTTAATTACCCCAAAATGGCCTCCGGTAGAGCTACTATGCAGTTGTTTTAAAACAGCTGGAATTTTTGATCTTGTTATTACAATCTGCCATCTGAAGCTTTTCCCATCATCAGATTCCCAATTTCTGTATAATACGCCGTTTCTGATATGAAGAAAGTCCCAAAGTGCCCACTAACTTTTCGTAATGGGACTAAATCTGGAAATGTCCTGGCAGGTAGGTCTGTTGCTGGTCGTCTCCTTCAGCTGTAATATTGGCTTTATGTCAGGATCTTCCAACTGGGCTTCTCTAAGTTCTTCGTCACTCCATGAATCGGGATCTTGTTCTGATGGTGTTGAGACAGTGACTTGGCCGGCAACCGGATTTATCTGCAGGTATTTTTGTTCGGCTCTAGAGCAGTACTTGCAGCTTTCCGAGCAGGGCTTCCGTGACAAGGCATCTGCATTACCATGTAGAGTCCCTTTACGATGACGTATCTCAAAGTCATATTCCTGGAGGCGTCGTATCCACCTGGCAATCTGTCCTTCCGGGTTCTTGAACTGGAGCAACCACGTTAAAGATGCATGGTCAGTCCGGAGCAGGAATCTTCTGCCATAGAGGTAATGATGGAAATGTTCTATGGCTTTTACGATGGCGAGTAGCTCTTTCCTGGTGGTACAGTAATTTCGCTCTGGTTTAGACAGGCATTTACTCCAATAGGCAATGACATGTTCTTGACCATCAATTTCCTGCGACAGAACAGCACCGACACTCTCATGGCTGGCATCTGTATCAAGTATGAACTGTCTGTCGGGCTGTGGATACGTCAAGATAGGCGATGATGTTAAGGCCTCTTTAAGTCGCTTGAACGCATTTTCACATTCATCTGTCCACAGGAACTTCTGTTTGGCTTCCGTCAGCTTGTGGAGTGGTCTGGCAATATTTGAGAAACTCTTGACAAACTTCCTGTAGTAAGTGCATAACCCCAGGAAACTTCGTAGTTGGTGTACATTTTCAGGGCGACTCCAGTTCTCGACTGCAGAGATCTTCTCAGGATCAGTTCTCACACCTTCGGCAGAGATGATATGGCGAGAAAGCAGGCTTATATACCCTTGTAGAAAAGCGTGGAACGTTCCAGAAATCTCCATATCTCATCAGCCAATGGGATTAGAGCTTCCATATTTGGTATATCCCTTATAAGGATTTTCTCGCCAAGGTCGCCAAAAAATCGCCAAGGTGGGAAAAAGTCGCCAAATTTGGCGCCAAATCCATTACCTGCCTTATTGGGCTTTTTAATGCGTTTTTAAGGGGAAATAAGGCTATTTCAACGCTAAAATGACTAGAAATGGACAAAATTAGCACTTTTTCAACTTACTAAGTCTCTTTGAAAGAACTTATACAAAAATAAACACAATTATTTACAATTTTGTAACAATATATACATTAAATCGACGTTTAATATATTACACTTACAACCCAGAAAGAAAGCTAATTAAAAGGTAAACATTTTAAGTTGTTATAATTCAAAAATATGTATGACCTGATCTCTATCTAGAAAATTATTTACCTAAGAGGTATGTGTGTCAGTTTTATTGTCTCTGGCTTGTCGTTACCTTTAAATCTATTTATCTCATAGACTGAATTTTCCACACTCCTCTTGCAAAAATGTGAATAGATTTAAAATGTAAATTTGGATACAGCTTATAGATTATTTAAATGAAATTTTGTTAACCATTGCTCATGCACAGTCATATATTTTATAGTTAAAATGGTGATATATGTATTTCATCATATACATAATGTTTTTTATATTGTGAATGCATGGTTTTGTGTCTAATAGAGTATGTAATTTGTTTTTAAATGGCATTGTACTTGTTTAGAAACCTTGCATGTATGAACTAAAAAAAGCAAATTTCTTTGTTATTATTATTATATATATATATATATATATATATATATATACTAGGGGGATCTTCTCCCTGCTCGCTCCGCTCACAAACCCACGAGGGAGGCTTCGCGTCCCCCCCCCGACTCACTTTACTTATTAACACATGCAGAGCTCTGCCCGCCTATTCGCTGTTTGCTTTCACTGAAAAGGAATATTAATAGTGCATATTACAAGACAAAATCAGAAAATTATTATAGAAATCCTGATATTCAATGTCAATTTGAAATATATAATAGTTATATATTTTTTTAATGGAAAGAAATTCATAATATCTAGACCATTTTGCATTACAGCTTTAGTATATGACACTTTTTATTTATTTTTTACAACCTCGGATCTGGACTGCGGTACCCTTTCGTAATTGGAAGATTGCGGGTTCGTTTCCGCAGCCAGCGAAAGACCGTCGTGTACAATAATGGTGGCTGGTGCACGTAAAATCTGTCGTGGCCGCAATGTCCTCCATATTCCCATCAAAATTAAACTATTGGAGGCCACCGAAGCGGGAGAGACATCACTTCCATGGAGGATCAAAATTGCAAAGGCATGTCTCCGGAACATCCGTAGGGGTGCGTCCCAGACCGTCGCCAATTATCCATAGAGCAGTAATGGTGCGACGTCAAACACAACCTACCTAATTATCTACCTACGTACAACCATGGATCATATTTTAATTTTCCGGTGTATGAAAATTAATTTTCTAAAAGCAGATAAAAAAAAGTTTTTTACATCCATGATTTCGGGCCGCGGTACCCTAGTCTGTAAAGCGCTGAACACGTATTTGGAAGATTGCCGATTCGATACTTGAGCCGACTAAAGACCGTCGTGTACACTAATCATGGCTGGTGCACATAAAATCTATCGTGACTGCAAAGTCCACCATGTTCCCACCCACACTATACCCCTGGGGATCACCAAAGTGGGGGGGGGGACCCTTCCGAGAAGGATCAACATTGTGATGGCATGCAACCGAAACATCTCTAGGGGTGCGTCCCAGACCGTCGCCAATTACCCATAGCGCAGTACTGGTGCAACGTTAAATCGAACCTACCTACCTACCAACGTACAACCATGGATCATATTTCAATTTCCCCGTGTAAAATGACTTTATGACAGAAGGACAACTTCACTGGGAGAAACTTTCTTCAAAATAGCAAATAGAGTACCTTCATAAACTTGTCGTCTTTAGTTAATAACTTCTTTAATTAAAATGATAGAAATTTCTAAGCAGCTGAAATGTCTTCCTTGGAGTATTCGGAACACATTGATACCTCTCATGGCGCGAAGGACCCTGCCCTCCGCTAGAAGATGCTGTCGCAGACAAAAAAATTTTACGCCAGTGACAGTAATTTTTTTTTTTTTTTAATATATAGATATATATATATATATATATCTATGAATACAAGGTACATTTTCAAAGAAATAAATACAGATATTTAAAGCAGCATTGTAATCATATGCTTCAGATACGATTCATAACAAGCACCGTTTTCTTCTTAGTAAACCCAAACACAATCTTTTGAATTTAATTTTTTATTGGCACCAATTTTGCTTTCGAAACAAATTTTTTATTAAACATAAGAAATGGTGTATAATAAGCTCTTTATATCCTTAAAGATTTAGGAATCTGCATAATTTATTTTTTAGTGATAACTACATAATGTGAAAAATCAAAAGTGTTTCCATTACTCTGAAAGTGTAGTGTAGTAAAAAGCATCTATCGTTAATATTAATTCTATTAATTCTATTGAAACTGTTACTTACTATTTTTAGCATATTAAAATTTACCATATAACAACATTTTTAAAAGTTTAGGTAATATAAGAACTATTGTTATATTGTACAGCAAAATATGTTGCGTTTCCATGAACAATTTCTTGAGGTAAACGATACCTTGTACATAAAGTTGAGTACAGTTTCACAACGAAGCAAAATTAAATAGAAATAATGAAGATTCATTGTATAGTACAAACTTTTATTATGTATATTTATAACATCCGTGTACTTCAGTCAATAATAATTTCTAAGTCCTCCAAAGTGTAAACTCCATTTTACCAACGAATTCACTGAAATAAACGCAACCCAGTTAAACATAGACAGAAAAACCAAAATTGGAGATTCAAGATTCTATATCGTTCGCAATTTATGGAAAATAATTTTGTATTGACAGAATCTCTTTAACATTTTGTGATAAAGGATTTAATTAATTGCTTCAATTTCATTTTGATTGCAATGTAGGTTAAAAAAAATTATGTGTGAGAAAGCTTTCAAAATGTTTTCTAAATACTTTAGTAGAAGGCAATTGTTTTCATCAACACTTCGTGAAGCAACGTGAAAATCGAGGTTATTGCATTTTAATCAAAGAATGCTTTACTGTGTTTAATCTGGAAAAAACAATAACTTCTATCTAGAAGAAAAAAAAAGTCCAAAACATATTATGTAAAATCCAAATTATCAAAAATAAAATTCAAGCAAATGAAGTCTGCCATTCCAAATATCCTTATATTATTAAAATGTGTGCGCATCTGTCTGTCTGCCCGTCTGTCTTTCTGTCTATCTGTCTGTCTGCCTGTCTGTCTTTCTGTCTGTCTGTCTGTCTGTCTGTGAGAAATGCCTTGTCATAGCTAAAGCTCCAGCGCTAATGATCGCAGCGCTTTGAAACCGATGTCGACAGACGCACAATTTCTTCATTTCGACATCGCGATAATTCGCTAAGCGATGCGACCCTAATTAGTGGAGATATTAATTAAAACGTCGACCCATATCTACCGAAAAATGACCCAGAATTCATGATTAAATGCTTAAAAAGAGACATTTTTACGGAAAAAGTGGAAAATAAATTAGAAATATCAGTCGTATCGTTACAAATAAGATATCGAATGAAAGGTCCCATTTTTCTGAATCCGACGGTTTAAATAGCTTATCTATAGGGCAATTAGATTTTTTAAAATTAACTAAAGTATGAGAAAAAAGGTGGCAACAAATCACAACAGTTCTATTAATTTCGCAATAGACGTATTTCGGTTACCATGGCGCCGGGCGAAAGAATAAATAGATTTTACTTCCAGCTTTACTGATTTTGTACTGGAAATAAAGATTGCAAATTTCAAAATGCTTCAATTTTCTTCAAAATTAATTCAAACTTGCTACAAACTTTTAACATCACAAGACGAAGTTCCAGTTCAAATATCATCGGGTTTCGAGAATAAATAAAAAATGTACAATTTAATTGCAAAATAAATGTTATTATAATACGCGTATTTCAAATTCTAACTAAGATTAAATTATTTTTAGTACATCATTCGAAAGATATTTTAAAGTACTTTCATATTATCGAAAGCGGGATTAAAGATTTCGCTTCATTTACATGTTTTGAGGTGTCCTGAATCGGTTTTCTTTTGTATCTGAGCTACTAATTAAAATAATTCCATAAGTAATACATCATAAGATAGCTTTGTTGGTTTGAAATAGAACAGTAGATTACAGAAATTTCTACCGCCAGATGGCGCTGTAATATTTTAAAATTTCAATATTTCAATTTCTAATTATGATTAAATTGTTTTTAATACATCATTCGAAAGATATATTAAAGTTCTTTTACATTATCGAAAGTTTTAACCAGATTTGCGCGTTTTGAGGTGTCCTGATTAGGTTTTCTTTTGCATCTCATCTAATTCAGTTAGACCGTTCAAAATTGGTATATGTAGGTTAATTAGGAAGGGCTGAAAGGGTGGGGAAGATATAGGCGTGCACCGCGCGCACGGGACAGCGCTGCCGAAGGCAGTGCGGACCCGGTCCGACTTTTTAACCGATGAGAAATGATTTTTTTTTCATTTTCTTTTCTTAAGAATAAAAATTTGATTTGAGAAGGAATATTTGCGCGTAGCGCACGTATACCTTCACCCGTGCGTGCGCAGCGCGCATGGGTCTGCGCTGCCGAAGGCAGTGGGGACCCGGTGTGAGTTTTTACCCGATCAGATTTTTTTTTTTTTTTGAGGGGAGGGCACGGTGGGTCAGGGAAGGAATACGCGCATGCAGCGCGCACGGGGCAGCGCTGCCGAAGGCAGTGGGGACCCGGGCCGACGTTTTACCCAATCAGAAATGATTTTTCTTTTTTTTAATTTCTTTTCTTAACACTAAAAGTTACTGTTAGTGATTCATTAATTTTAGTGATTCATTTGAAAATACTGACCCACTAGCGGGCGAAGCTCGCTAGTTTAATATTTATATTGCGCATGTACGGGAATGCTTTTTTCTTCTTAATGTAAAATCGTTCATAGAAATTTAAAGTAGATCTTTAAAAAAAGAAAATTAAAGTTTAAGTTTATCCAATTTTGTGAAGACATCTTCTAGAAAGAAAAAAAATTATAAGAAAAATATGTCGTTGATAATACATATAGATTAGTTCATAAATAAAATAATATGCCAAATATTAACTTGACTACAGTAAAACCTCGATACCCATTCTTAAAGAAAAGAAACAAACACTTTAATAAAAATGTTTTGTTAAAATCCAATTCAATTTTGGTAAATTGCAAGAAATTACATTTTAACTGTTGATTCAATAATTTAACACATTTATTTTTCAGTAAATTTTCTATTGATATCTGTTTTTTCTTCGTACCAGTGATTAAATACGTCGTCAATAATATTATTAAACTCCTTGAAAACAAATTGTCTATCAATAGATTTATATGTAGATGTAAGATACAGGATAAAATTAAGCATTTTATAACAATAATGCAGGAAACTGCGTTTAATTTATAATGCAAGTTGCAACATAACTATCATTAACGTCATTCATAGATACATTGATAAATATACATCATTTCATCATCTTCATTGAAACTATGTTATCTGATTATAATAAGCAGACCCTGCCTCTATACATTGAAAATATATATATGTAATTTAATAGTTTTATCTGAAGCTTTTACCTAATAATTATTTTTAAAAATTGAGATATTTTTTAAATTATTAAAAGTGTTTCCATTGCATTTTCTTTTTCAAATCTATTTCAAGAACTGCGTATACATAAATTAAATTTCACTCAAAATATGAAAATTTGATATATTTTACATTAGTTGAAAGATTCTCTCTCTCTGTCTCCCTATCTCTATTTATTTATTTATTTTTTTTTTTTTTTTGTCTTTCTAGGTATAAAATTTTGTGAGAAATACTTTATAATAGATGATGTTGAATATGTTTTGAAATAAATTCCATCCAATTTAAGAAAAATAGGCCAAAACAATCAGGTGTAGATCACAATTCACATAAATATATATATCATGAATGTATATTTGATGACACTTTAGCTATGCTGAGAAAAGATTCCTGACAATAATGAGTCCAGTTATTCGGCACAGTCGTTTATTGAGACTCTTGCAGACATCACATTTTATTCAAGTCCTTGGTCTAAGCATGCTGAACAATACGACATCGGCTGAGTACGGACGAAGCCGACGAAGCGCTATTTGACGCTTCTTGGGTAGGATTTAACGTAAGTTCGACCAGCAAAGCAACACACGAAAAGAAACCCTCTGTTTTTGTGTTTTCACTTAAATACCGCTTATTTTGGCACGAACCCAGTCTCCTCCTACGCTTATTTATTAGTTGTTTAAGCTTCTCGTACACATTCTTATTGACTTCACTGTAAAAAAAAAAACGGAAGCTTTTACAGCAAAATGTGCTGGCACCCATATTGCCAGCACATTCTGCTGTTAAATAAGGCAATTAACAGCGGAAACGTCTGTAAAAAAGATTCTTTTACGGCTGTTTCTACTTTCCCCCTCCATGCACCCATATAGCCAACATATTATGCTGTAAATCTACCGTTTTTTTTTTTTTTTTTTCTTTTTTTTTTTCTTACAGTGTATTAACTTAATGATTGACACCTTACCTGAGTCCCGAGGATCCGGAGTTAATTAATCTGTATTGTTTTACCACCAAAACTGCAAGATTGAGTAACAGTAATCAGTTTTTGTTCTCAAAATCGTTTAATTTTCTGATGTTCATGATATGACGTGCTTTGCTGTGAAATTAACTTTACAGAGTAATCTTTAAAATGAAATTCAAGTTATGAAATTTCAATGGAATTTTCTTTAGACTATCACTCAATACTAATTTAAAATAATAAAATAATAATTTAAAATTTTAATTCTTTGTATCCTTTCATATATATTTGGGAAGGAGATTTTAGAACAACCTACTGGCCAAATAATACCTCAGCAGAAATTGCACATGAAGAATATCTTTGTTTTCAACATCCGTACAATAAAGGTAGATACCTAACACTTATAAGTAATCGCAAATGAGGTTGAGACTATAGAATCAATGGATTACGATAATATGGAATTGAAAATGGATGACGAGTGAAGACTCGTAGGTGACAACTGTTCCAGGTTCAATAAAATGTCTTTTTTTTTTTTTTTTTTTTTTTTTTTTCTAGGCCATTTAGAGTGTCATTAACTATGGCATTAGCTAGAAGAAATTATTGAAAGAAATCATAGTGAAATTTTTGTTATAGAAATTTCGAATGACTTTGGCCAAGCAAATGTAGCTTTTCTCAGCATTTGTGTTAGCAGAAAGTAGAGGAGAAAAGATAGTAGTGAGAAATTCAGCTGAAATTTAGGATTCAGTGCTGATGTTAAAAAATATAGGACAAAATATAATTGAGTTTATGAACTTTAAAAAGAGCATAAAATCTAATACTGCTGTATCGTATGAAGGACGCATCATAGTAATTCATAAGCAAAAAGACTAAACTTAATAGAGGATTTAATTTTAATTAATTTTTTAAAGGATGTGTCGCGGGAATGACGAGTACATGCACACCATTATATAAGTTGGTGTTTCATATAAAATGAAAATTTGTCCTCTAATATCAGCATTAACGAGGATTGGATTGGTCTTGGATTTTACATCTTTCCAATAATGTTTGGGTTTTTTGTTTGTTTTTTTCGAAAGGTGTGTTGCTATGTTTCATGTTGTTAAAATTGAAATTAACGTCGAAAAAGATATGATAACGGAGATTCATTTTTTTTTTTTTCTGATACTACGTAACGCGAGAGTTTCTGAAAGATTTTTCAACAGACGTTATTACCTAGGTGGAATAAAAACAGGTTTCAGGATGATTTTTCTAAACCATTTTCGATTTTCTTGAAATCTTAATTTAATGACAAAAATCATAAAGATGTCACTAAATGTGATTTTTTGGTTGTTGCTGTCTCTCTGTAAATATATGTATCTATATAGTCTAAACACATATATACGCAATATCAAAAGACAAAATTTAATCAGTAAATCAAATTATGAATGGGCAAAAATAAATCATGTTTTGATTAATTATTTATAACTAAGGTTAGGACGAAGCTACTTGACTTGTATGAAACCATATTCTACACATGTCAATTTGAAAATAAAATTCATGTTTTAAAACGTGAAATAAATTATTCATTTTATAAATGAGTAAAAATTAACCTTATACAGTGTTCCTTTAAAGCTTTCTCAAATATATATTATATCTAAAATTATATTTACAGACATTATTGTTGAGCATAGTTTTTGTAAACAAAAACTATTTCTTGGTTTGATCAAAAATGCTATATCTTATGTTATATACTAGCATTTTAATTAAATAAATTATCATCATTTTTAAGAAATATATTTTTAAAAATGTAATTCTACTAAACTTTTGATAAATGTCTTGAATTATGAATATATTTATGTATGTACGAGCACGTAATATGCATACTAACTCTTAAATAATTCGAAAATAATTATTAGTATACATGAAATGTAAAAAAAAAAAAAAAAAAAAATCTAATGTTTTAAATATTTATACTGTTGAATATTTTATTTATTTTACTTGCTTATAAAAAATAAATAAAACTACTCTGACTAAAATTTTTATTTTAAAAAAAGATTTGAAAATGCCTTTCTTGTTTTTTTTTTTTTCTATTTCTTTATTATTTCTTCTGAGCAAGCTTCGGGAACTGTAAAAAAAAAATCCTTTCAGTTGTTTTATATTATATTGAATTCAATAAAACCCTGCAATTTTCAAGAATCCTTTTAAAATTGTGCATTTGCCTTAAAGCACAAAGACTTGTTTTATCAACATTTCGAGACTTGAATGTCATTTTTTTCGCATAGAATATATCTTACATTTCAAAAGATATTCAATGTTGCCAAGAATAATTCAAATATATATTATTTAAAAACCAATTGAAAATATTTTAAATAAATATGATAATACCTTTTGTTTTCTAATAAAAATTAAAATATTACTCTGTAATATATATTTTATTAGTAAAGCATTTTATGTATTGTGTAAAAATACTTAACAACAAATAAAAAAGGTCTAATGTTTTTTCAAGCTTGATAAACCTAGCATGTTCTGTTAAAAAATAAAACTAATATTTAATTTCAAGCATTTCTTTTATGATATATATATATATATATATATATATATATATATATATATATATATATATATGTATATATATATATATATAATAAATTAAATTTCAATAAAAAAAAATGCGAAATGTATTTTACAAGGAAAAAATTTAAATGCTAGAAATTTAAAGAAATATAGTTTTTTAAATAGGGAAAAATAGACTTTTTACTAAAATCAATTTTATTTAAAACCAATGAAATTACAAGTAACGCATTTGTAAAAAAAAAAAAAAAAAAAAAAAAAAAAAATTGACATTTTTAAGTGGATGAAAAATACGTTGAAATTTGTTCTATGAAATTCCCGTCTCAGAGTTAGGAAAACTTACATACATACAGAGATGGCTAAATAATTAGTGACATTCCTAGTGTGACATTTTTTTTTTCTTTTTTCTGAAAAATTACGAAACAAAATGATTTACATACAAAGTGATAAACATACAAAGAAAACATAAAAAGCCATATTTTCTACGAACGATTTTATCAATAATAATTAATAATAATAATAATAATAATAAAACAAATAAATAAATAAAAGATCCGTCTGAATGATCGTATGTTTCCCACAAAAAAAAAAAAAAATCATACAAATATGGTACTTACGCAGTGAAATTAACTACAAAAGCTAAGTTATTTGTAGCATTTTGTGATTCAGGGTAATCCAAAACCTTTGTGTTTTTCTTCAATTTGTGTTTGGTCTCCTCGTGGCAAGCGAAAATAAATCAATAGTGGAGACCATGATTAGGTAAATGTACCTTGCATGGTTAAAGTTCAAGATCCTCAGGTCATTTTTTCAGCATTTTTTTAGATAATAAAAAAATTGTCCAAAAAAAAAAAAAAAAAAACTATCGATTTGTCTAATACTGTATGAAATGAAATGAATCAATATTAAGTATGTACAAATTTCGAGAAACTTAAAAAAAAAAAAAAAAATCTAAAAAAAAGTTTTAACATATTTAAAATTCAAAGTATCATAATGATAATAATTATTAATAATATTATTTTGAAAATATTTAAAATGTTCCATACGACTTAAATTTAAATTTTTCTGTTGAATCATAGACCCGAAATAATTGGCTAAAATTATTTTTTTAAATGCATTGTCACCGTGTTCTGAGCTATTCTGAAAGTTTCAAATATCTATCTAGCCGGGAAGTTATATAATTATTGAATCATATAATCGCTACCGAAGATTGGCTAAAAGTATTAAAAAAAAAATGCATTGTCATCGTGTTCTCAACTTTAATAAAAGTTTCAAATTAGCTTGTGGAAAGTTATATGATTGTTGAATAATGATTTTCGAGCAATTTTAATATATTTTATGTTGATATATTTCAATCCTTCTGCATGTTAACTATGAAAAATATATGGTAGTAATTTAAAAAAAAAAAAAAAAATCTACATCAACAATCCCCTTAAGCAGACGAATCTATAAAAAATAACACAGGTCAGTGATACCTTTGTGATACCTTGTCTGTGATACTACTTTTATTTATTTTTTTTTTTTTTTCGTTTTGTTTTGGGTGTTTCCCTGAATTCAGAAATGCTTGTCTTTTCTTGCTACCACGTAAGGTTTTTCCGGAAAGTAAGGATGAATATTGGAAGAACTCACGCAGAGCCTATATAAAATTCGAAATTATTTGTGTGTGAAACACAAATAATTATTTGCGCATTACCTTTTATACGTGCTTTTTAACACCGAATTTTCATGCAAGGTTTTTTCTCTTGTGCACAGCTTGGGAGCATTCATGGGGGGAGGGGGGGAATCTGTATGTAGCATCCAAAAATATCCTGCTGCATTAATTACACTCCATCGTCCATGTTACCTCCTGTACATTTCTTGTATGTCTTGATGAAATAGCTCTCTTTTCTCTTTACTGATATCACCTAGATTTCCGTGAAATAACGTTGATGGAATTTGGAAAATTGGAATTTTAAGCATAGAAATTCTCATTTTTTATCAACATTGTACGTGATAGAAATTTTTGAATAACTTTTTCTTAATCAGCATCTAAAAATACACCAGATAAACGCATCACCTTAAAGAAAAAAATTCCACTGCACTTATATGTAATTAATGTGTGAAAGTTCTGAATCTGATTGGTAGAATACATTTCGAACATCCAATGCAATCCTGTATTAAATTTCCAACAACCACAAATGTTTTGATTTGATATTAACATGGAACATGTATAAAGTCGTTCACAAAGCTTAAAGCAAGTAGCTGTCATTATTATTAACCATATATTATGAAATGTTTAATTCACTCTTAAAGCATTAAGTTGAATTTTATTGTAAAAAGTTATTTCTTGAGATATGTAGGTCGTTTACATTTCTCTATATATTAAAAAAAGGTAACTGTCGCTGGCGTCAATTTTTTTTTGTCTGCGACAGCATCTTCTCGCGGAGGACAAAGCGCTCTGCATCATGAGAGGTATCAGTGTATTCTGACTGCTTCAAGGAAGGCATTTCAGCTATTTAGAAATTTCTATCATTTTAATTAACGAAGTTATTAACTAAAAACGTCGGGTTTATAAAGGTACTCTATTTGCCACCAGAGAAAAAGTTTCTTTAATGACTTTTTTCTGTGTTTCTGACGTCACTTTCCCCAGGAAAATTAAAGTGTGATCATGTCTATATATTAAAAAAAAGTAACTGTCACTGGCGTCAATTTTTTTTGTCTGCGACAGCATCTTCTCGCGGAGGCAAAACGCTCTGCATCATGAGAGGTATCAGTGTATTCGGACTACTTCAAGGAAGGCATTTCAGCTGCTTAGAAATTTCTATCATTTTAATTAACGAAGTTATTAACTAAAAACGTCGGGTTTATAAAGGTACTCTATTTGCCACCGGAGAAAATGTTTCTCTTATGACTTTTTTTTTTTTTTTTTCTTTTTGTGTGTGTGTGTGTGTTTCTGACGTCATTTTCCTCACGAAAATTAAAATTTGATCAATGGTGTAAATAAGAAAAGTTGAAAAATTGGCATCTTTGAGATGCTAAAAAATTATTTGGAATAGGAAACATGAAAATAACCGATATTTTAAAAATATTAAGTAAAAATTTAATAAAAATGAAATGAAAATTAGTTTATATTTTTATTTTATTTTATATTATTATTTTATATTATTAGTTAAGTTTATACTATTAGTTTAGTTTATATTATGAGTTTTTATTTTAACGCTAGGCGAAAATAATTTAGTAATGAATATAATAATTATGTTAAATAACGATTGGTATAGAATTAAAAGTTAAGCCCAGAAATTTTTAAAATGAAATTTACGAGACGACAACATAGATAAGCTTATATAACGATTTAGTTTTTTAACTCAAAACATATTTAAAATGATGGATCATTACTATGACCAATTTAGCTATTTTTAAAATGTAGAAATGAAGAAGCTTGTTCGTTGTTCGCCAAGGAATTCGTTTACGCATCCACAATAGCCATTTTAACTCTAGCCATTGCTTAAATATAGAGAAAAAGGTTCTTACGTATTAACGCCACCGCAGCTACAGTTTAGGTGCCGCCAATCTACAGTTAAAATTTTTGCGACAGATCATAAAATAAAACTTCATTTAAAATCAAAAATCTTTCAAAATTCAAAACACTTTATTTAAAAACAAATTAGTCAATCGGATTTCGGTGGAAAATGGGCCGATATGGAGCATTGATTCAAAACAGTCTATTTTCTTTCACCTGATGCTGTCGCCGTATGAACTCTGATAAATATGATTCCAAAACATGTCTCGCTGTCCCCCTATGTCCCGTGTGTGCGAACAACAAGATTGCTCTTTATTGGCGCATTAGCCCGACTGCTGCTGCGGTGGCTTTACTACGTAAGTACCGAGAAAAATTATAAAATAGTGCAATAATAATAATAATAATAATAATCAGTTATGCATGTCCAGATTTTGGCTAGAAAAGTCTAAGCTACTTCGGTGCCAAATATAAAATATCGCAAAAGATTAAACTGTACCATTGCTTTAGCACAATTTTTTTTTTCCAATTTTATTTTAAATATTTTTTAACTTAATTCAAGAGAGAAAAAAAAGAGGAAGATTTTTTATTTGGTCTAAATGTACAAAATATCTCCAGATAAAATATTATCCGTATTATTAGATAGAAAATGGCTAAAGTAGATTTTCCTGTACCATTGATGTTTCTATAAATTCAATTAAAATCAATGATCCAATATCATTATATTTCATTCTCCACACGCATTTTTTATTTTCTAAATTCAATATTATATAATATATATGTAAAAAAATCAAGATGTAATCAGTTCATATCCAGAAGATGTAGCTAAAAAAATATTCAGAAGCCATCATTAACACAAGTTCAGGAGATATCGCCAACAACTATTAGGTTGTCATGATCCATATAGACCAGTAGATATCGCCAAGAAGTATTCAGGAGCCATCACGATTATTTATTCAGAAAATATTGTCAGCAAATATTTAAAAGCCATCCAATTTATGAATGGTGATGGTCTATCTCGAATACTCCAAACCGGCTATCCGTTATTACAATATAATCAAGGATGAATTTTTCACTTATCAGTAGGTTTCGAAAAATGTGATTTTTTTTTTTTTTTTCGATTTAGCTTACAAGGAGACGGCAAGGGTGTGGGGTCCTCAAATCGAACGGAGGTTCCGAGTGTAGTCAGCACTCAGTGAGTGTATTCATATACTCAAACCCTAGAGCGCACTACTTAGCCATCGCCGAGAAAAAAAAGAAAAAAAGTTTTGAGTTTGAAAAAAAAGAGTTTGAAAAAAAATAATAATAATTTGTATTAAAATTTAATAAATCGTTATAAACAATTTCTTTTCAATTTTTATACATTGTTAAATCGCGAATTTAATGATTTCTAACTTTTTAACATTAAACATATGGAAATTTATTATTCGCATGTGGTTGGAATTAAATAAAATTTAATATATCAAAAATAATATGAAGAATTTACGTGCTCCTGTAAAAAAGCTGCATTTATTTGTTGTGCAAGTTGTCGACAAAATTTGTGTTTTTCTTGTTTTTATGATAAATATCATCGAGGTTTGTGTATTCGTAAAGATGAATGATTGAAAGAATTGCTAATGCTATAAACGTATAATCATAAATATTCATTGTATTTAATAATATGTTATTTTATAAAAAATAAATGGTAATGTTTAAAAGAACTGCAGCTTTTGTATTTATTCTATCTACAGTTCTAAGTTCTAATCGTTAAAAAATTAGAAATCATTAAATTCGCGATTTAATAATGTATAAAAGTTGAAAAGAAGTTGTTTATAACGATTCATTAAATTTTAATATAAATTAATTTTTTTTCAAACTTCAGGAATTTTTTTCTCGGCGATGGCTAAGTAGTGCGCTCTAGGGTTTGAGTATATGAATACACTCACTGAGTGCTAATTACACGCGGAACCTCCGTTCGATTTGAGGACCCCACACCCTTGCCGTCTCCTTGTTAGTATTTAATATAGTTTAAGAAGTGGTAAAATCAGATATTGACGAGCATCTTGGCAAATTCATGGCAACAATGCAAAATCGCTATCTGAAAGAAATTGTCCTGGCGTGCTACAACTAATGAAATGTTTAAAGTAATTGCAATAATCACATAAGATATTTATTTTCAACGTATCTGACTAAATCATAATGCACTTTAAAAAGTTTCATCTTTACTGCTCGAAGCATCATTTTAAAACTTGCTGTACATTGGAAATAAGTGCAGAGTGTTACATATTGCCCTAAATTAACTAAAAAACTTCAATAGTAAAAGATATAGGCATTAGAAAAAATAAGTTCGTAATTTCTTTAATCAAGCAATAATACCCGAAAAATTCGTCGTCAAACAGTGACAAAAATTTAACAAGTGGATCGTATACTAAAGCTGTAACGCTAAATCGTTTAGATGTTAAGAATTTCTCTCTGTTATAAACAGTTAGTTTTATCGTTATTTATTCTGTGTGTCTAGTTGTCTAACATATGTTTTCTCTGAAAACAATGGCAAATTGTTTGTAAACTGTCGAACGTTATAACAGAATTTTCACATATTATAAACGATATAATATTAAATATTGTGTATTTCAATGTGATACCAAATATGGTGGATTTCTATAATATTGTTAAACTTTTCTCTTGCGTTATGAATTATTAATATTCGAATTCAATGAAAGGCAAAGTTGCGAATAGTCGGGTAGAATCCAGCAGGGGTTAATGAGCGAAGCAAGTCGGGGTGAGGGAGAGCCTTCCTCGGGAGTTGGTGAGCGGAGCGAGCAGGGGGCAGAGTTCCCTACTATTTTAAATGAATGTAATTAATTGTATATACGTACAGTTTTCATTGGGAAGAAAAATCAACCAAATACTACTTATCTAAAATATTACTAGCGCCAGTAAATAAGCAAACTAGCCAACTGATAAACTTCTGTTTATCTTCTACTTTCTGTAAATTTCGAATTTCACCAAAGGGATTGGATTGTGGGTATTAAAGCCGATTGACTGCACTAGGGCCCTAGGCTTGAAGGAGAATTCCCTGGGGGTTCTTTCTAATCCAAACGGTTCTATACTGAAGCAGTTTCGTTTCTACAGCACGATACCCCAAGATAATTTTAATTACATTAAAATAATAGTTGCACGTTCAACTTTTTTAATTAAAAAGAAATATATTTACTTCTCTATTTACTTATTTTTTGAGTCAATATATATATATATATATATATATATATATATATATTATTATTATTATTATTATTATTAATTTTAAATTAAAAATGGAGTTTTTATTTAATTTCTTTTTAATTAATCTTCCGAATAAACATTGAAAAAAAAGTTTTAGCTTGATCTTGTTATCATTAAGTACCAACTTTCGATAAAAAATACTAGCCAGGACTGAAAATCCGGACAGATACAATGATGAATTTTCACCTTTAGAAACTTTATATACTAACTAGCTGTTTTGCTCAATCTTCGCACGGGAATTTAATTATTATTCACTGCATATTGTAAAAAATATATACATATATATTTATCTTCGCTGAAAATTATTATAATATGCTGATAGAGATAGATAATAGGTTATTATTGTTAATAAGTACAATTAATAAGTACTGATATATATATATATACGTATTTACACACACACACACACATATATATATATATATACGTATTTACACATACACACACATATATATATACGTATTTACACACAATAAAATTTCTCAATGCTAAAAAAACATAATTTCTATTCCCATTTACGTTCCGTAAAACGGTTACAATAGCGAGTAAAAGAAGAGTAGTGAAGAGGGTTCTATACTAAAGCTGTACCTTTTCTTCAATATTCAACTGAATCGAAACTGTATTAGTGTTTTCTGCATTGAAATTTCGTGAAATGTTGAATCTACGGCGATATTTGAATCCTATATCGATAACAAGAGATGACTTAATAAATAAGCGTTATAAAAAAGAAAAAATAATTATATTTCGAAATAATTTTAGTAGCCCAACTTCGCGAAATTTGAAATCTGGTACCAAAGTAGCTCAATCGTTTCTCCTCAAGGTCTCCCCGAACGTAACGTCGACAGCCGTTTAAATTCATCTATATATCTATATATTCATCTATTCATCTGTATAAAATCTATATATCAGAATAGTCTACAGTTTATAAGAAAGAAAAAAATAAATAAATAAGTAAATATCTTCCTTACACGCACATATATATATATATACTAGCAGGCAACGCCCGCTTCGCTGGTCCCTATTTTTAAAAGAATTCTCAAAATTGCATTAATTTTTATCACGGCGAGAAAAAAAAAAAAAAAAAAAAAAAAAAGAGAAACAAAATTTGATTAGGAAAAATGTTGCACCGGGTTCTCCCTGCCTTCGGAAAAAATTCCCAAAATGCTCTAACTCTTATTTCTATTATTTCCCCCCCTTCGCCCCCACCCTCCCGTCTATCCTAATAATTTTACAAATTTGAAAATATCCGCAATCGATTTGTAAGTATCAAAAACCTTTATGCACCAGTTTTCAACGATATATCTCTATTTTTATTTGTTTGCCCCTCTGCTCCCCCCTTTCCGCCCCTCCCAATAATTCAAAAAATTCGAAAATATCCGCAATCGATTTGTAGGTATCGGAAACATCTTTGTACCAATTTCAAATGATCTAACTCTATTTTATTTTTTTTTTGCTCCTCCCCCCCCCTTTCCTGCCTTCCTAATAACTTTACACTTTCGAAAATATCCCTATTCGAATTGCAGGCTTCTAAAACCTATCTGTGCCAATTCTGAACTGCCTAACTGTATTTCTATTTGTTTTTGCCCATAGCCCCCCTTACCGCCCCACCCCATTCCCGCCCCTCCTAATAATTTTACAAATTTGAAAATATCCGCAATCGATTTGTAGGTATCGGAAACTTCTATGTACCAATTTTAAATGATCTAACTCTATTATTATTTTTTTTGCCTCCCCTCCTCTCCCTTCCCCCTTTCCCGGCCCTCCTAATAACTTTACGCTTTCCAAAATATCCCTATTCGAATTGCAGACCTCAAAAACCTATCTGTACCAATTTTGAACGGCCTAACTGTATTTATATTTGTTTTTGCCCATAGCCCCCCCCCTTCCCGCCCCTCCTAATAATTTTACAAATACGAAAATATCCGCAATCGATTTGTAAGTATCGAAAACCTCTATATACCAATTTTGAACGATCTAACTATATTTTTATTTTTTGCCCCCTCTCTCCCCTCCCCCCTTCCTGCCCCTCCTAATAACTTTACACAATCGAAAATATCCTCATTCGACTTGCAGGCCTCTAAAACCTATCTGTACCAATTTTGAACTGTATTTCTATTTGTTTTTGCCCCATACCCCCCCCCCCTGCTACATCACCTGGGTGCTGAATTTCTAAAATTCCAGAAATTGGTTTTTAGATATTTGCATTAGCTATATTTTAGAGCAAAAATTTCACGTATATCTTTTTTTTTGTTTGAGATATATAGGATTATGCGAAATCACGTTTTACGCATGTGAAATCACGTTCGCCCCCCCCCCCCCCGCCCCCTTTAGGGACCGAATTTTGAAAATTCCAGAAATTGGTTTTTAGACATTTGTATTAGCTGTATTTTAAAGCAAAAAAAATTACGGATATCTGTTTTTTTTTCTTTGAAATATGAAGGATTTTTTGAAATCACGTTTTGCCCCTCCTCCCCCCCCCCCTTGGGGTGCGCATTTTGTAAAATCGCTTCTTAGTGGATGTCTACGTCATAAAACGAACATTGTCACAAAATTTCATGCTTCTAGGTCTAGGGGTTAGGTCTGGGCGATCATGAATCCCCCCCTCACTCAGTCAGTCAGTCAGAACGATTTTATATATATAGATACAATTAAAATAGCACTGGGAAAAATCGTCCTAAAGAAATGAGACAGCTTCAGTATAGAACCCCTTGGCAAATTTGGAATGGCACTCATATAAGCAGGAGGTTTCTCGCCAAGACCTTTACTTACGCAGTTCTGATAGTCACTTTAATTTATCGTCAAATAGACAAAAAAAAAAAAAAAAAAAAAAACTTTAAAGCCACCAAGAGATTACTATGCTGCAGCTATACTAATAAATAAATAAATAAATAAATAAAAATAAGAAATGACTATAGTTAGTGATGCTAGGGAATGAAACACGGTTACTGAATGGCTTTGTGTGGAATAATAGGTTAAAATAAATCCTGTCGAACTACATTAAATTTTGTGTACAAAATATGTAAGCAGAATTTTCCGTTTTTTTTTTTTTTTTTTTTTCACTGCAGGCAATACAAGTTATTGTTACTTTTTACTTGCCGAACACTATAGTGAGGAAAGTATTGTAATCATGTCACAAATCCGAATTTGAGATTTTGATGTTTCTATACGTTTCGAGGTCCCCTGAGACCGTTTTCACTATTTCTACGATGATGTATGTATGCGTGTGTGTATGTATGTGTGTATGCATGTGTGTATGTATGTGTGTGTGTATGTCTGTGAGGGAACACGCTAGCGTTTAAACACTTTGTTCGAATAAGCTGAAAGTTGGAACGTATATAGTAAGTCACCATAGTACGAACCCTATTGATTTTGGTGAATCTAGCACTTATATTTTTTTTTACAGGGACACCAGGAAAAATTCTTTATCATTATGGCCTATATGGCCAAATTTTTAAAACTGCGTTAGCGTCTAAACGATTTATTAATCTGAGCAAAAAAATTGTACGCATGTTATAGGTCACAGTTGCACGAACTGTATAGATTTTGGTTATTTTAGCACTTACAGTTTTTTTACAGGGGAACAAAGAAAATTCTTTATCATTATGGCCTATGGGGCCAAATTTATAAAAGTGTGATAGCGTCTAAACGCCTTATTAATCTGAGGAAAACTTTTTACACATGTTATAAGTCACAGTTGTACCAACGGTATAGATTTTGATGAATTTAGCACTTACAGTGTTTTTACAGGGACACAAAGAAAATATATTTATCATTATGGCATATGGGACAAATTTTTGAAATTGCGATAGCATCTAAATGCCTTATTCAAATGAGCTGAAAATTTATATGAATATTATAAATCACTATTGCACTAACTATAAGCATTTTCGTGAATCTAGCATTTATAATATTTTACAGGGACACAACGAAAATTTCTTTATGATTATGATCTATGGGCTCAAAGTTCAGTAGCGTTAAATAAAACATCGTGTAATGTATGGGGAAAAATACTCATACACTCTATTATGGTTTTCTCTTTTTTGTTTGTTTAACAACTCCTCTTTCTTTACTTTATCTACAAAACTGTTAATTACTCAATGTTCGGAAAGTCGAGTGGTGTTATTCCAGATTTTTTATTTAAAGAAATAAATATAGCGCTTATAAATACTTTACAAAAATACTTAAAAAAAAACATTTGAAAAAAATAATAAAAAAAATGTTGTGTATCATTCCTCCTATGAACACAAAGTGAATATTCTGAAATCAGGGGGAGAACATATATTATATAGAGATATTTTTAAAACACGTGTATTACTCTAAATTTATGAAAGAGACACTTTTAAAGACATGAAAATGTTTTTAAAAAATATATTTAATGAAAAGAGACATTTATAATTAAAATACATTCCATAGCTTTTCTCTCTGATCAACAGTGCTTCATCAAGAAATTAACATGATTTTAGTTTCACATAATGTGGAGCTATGTGTTCAAGTATATTATACAGTCGAAACTCATTAGCGTGAATCTCAAGGGGAATTAAAAATTAAAAAAGACTGTTACCAGTAGTTCATGCTATCAGTAAATTATTTTCATATAACTAAACTAATCCTCATTTTGACCGGACTGGGGAAACAATTCATGTTAAAGTAATTCACGTTAACCGTGTTCACGTTAACGAGTTTCGACTTTATCACAATAATAGGCGACAAATACAGTTAAGCTTAATAAAACATCAGTTAGTTTAAAAATTCTGGAGTCGGTCAGTTGGAGCTGTTTAGGGTTCACAAAGAAATGACATTTGATATCCGGAAGTATTAAGGAATTGTGTTCAAGTATATATATTACAATACAAGGCGACAATTACAGTTAAGCTTGATAAAACATCAGTTTAGTTCAAAAATTCTGGAGTAGGTCAGTTGAAGCTGTTTTGGGTTTACAAGGAAGTAACCTTACTTAATAGTTCCGAATATCAAATGTTACTTCCTTGTAAACCCAAAACAACTCCAACTGACCGACTCCAGAATTTTTGAACTAAACTGATATTTTATCAAGCTTAACTGTCCCTTCTGGTATTATAATAGATATACTTGAACGCTTAGATGCACATTATGTGAAACTAAGATCATATTAATTTTCTGATGATGCCCTGTTGATCAGGGCGAAAAGCTTTGAAATATAATTTTTTTATAAATGTCTCTTTTAATTAAATATATTTCAAAAACTTTTACGTGTTTTTAAAAGTGTCTTTTTCATAAATCTATTCCGAAATCATTTTGGGGTTCCCTGATATCTAAAACGTAAAGATAACGCAACTTTTGTTCCCCCCCCCCATTTAATGCACTTTACTAACAAATTCCCAATGGCGCATGCGCAGACTTTTTGCCAATATCTCTAAATCTAATCATACTATTTAAATGTTTGATATATATAATTTTAAGTTGGGTAAAGACCTAAATTCCTGCAAGTGTCGTTGAATTTTGTCGTGATATCCGGACAAAAATTGTGTTACAGACAAAAGGACACAACGAGACACACAATTTTTCTGAAGTCAGTTTCGGCTTTCATGGTATGTGAAACGTGAAGATATCGCAAATTTTTGTGATTCTGACAAATTTATAGACAAAAAAATTATTTTATTAATATAGATAATAATAATAATAAGTGTACACGTTTATGTTTTGGTGACAGATAAAAATTGGTAAAGATGCCATAATTATGTCATTAAAATGCGTATTTTGAATAATATATACGTTTTAGAGCGTAAAATGTATTTCTTTTGAAAATTCACTCTTTTCTAATTTTGTTCATTTTAATGTAAATAATGATTCATATTTTAAATACTTATCCTTATAAAAAGAAAAAAAAAATATGAATTTTTTTTTTTTTTTTTTTTTTTATTCTGCAAAACTAGACACCGCCAAATGTAAAACTGGAACAAACTATTACTAGATGTATAAAAAAGAAATCATTTAAAAAGTTTTGAAGATGATATATTTTCATAATTATTTATTAATACATATAAATTCACATGCATACGAATAAAAGCGTTCTATAATATTTTTACGCTCAAATGTACGAGACATAGTTTAATATGTGGAAAATAATTTCCATACAAATTTTATGTATTATTCATTGTTTATGCATAGTACAATTTACAAAATACAGACGTTCTATTTACATAAAATTTCCCCAGACAGCTTACGATAATGCATTATTTATGATGTTCCATAATATATATATATATATATATATATATATATATATTACATTTTAAATATATATTATAAATAATAAAAGGACAGGAGAAAAAAAACTGTTTGCCATGAAAAAGTACATAAATAACTCTTGTTTTTTTTTTTTTTTTTTTTCTTGTTTTTTTTTTTTTTTTCATTACGCAAATTACATTAAAATGGAATAATTTAAATATATACACATATTTTTAAATTTAGGTTGTTTAAAAGTAGACTTTCACCAGAAAAAAAAATTCAAATACAAATTCAATTATTTAAAATATGTATGAAGAAGAAAAGAGATTGTCGTCGTCATTTAAGAAAAAAAGTTTCATTGTTTAATTTGCTGGAAAAAAAAAAAAAAAAACGAAAATTAACTCTATTCAAAAAGTGTCTTTATCAAAATCTTTGACTTGCACGATAACGACTAAAACGAATAAATATATGTATATATTCGTATAAGATGAACCTCATGCTAGATTATAGTTTCCTGAATACATGTCTCATGTTAAGAACAAAACCTCTTTTTTATGTCGAAAAAATTCATTTCTTTTTAAACATGTTTTTTACAATTATTCAACTTATATCTAGATACATTATGATACAATGAAACACCCATTTTTTTTTTTTTTTTTTTTTTTTTTTTATTAAGAAAAATAACTTTATGCATACAAAAAACATTACAAATGTGAATATATAGGGAAGACTCGTGTACCTACTGCCATCATGGACCTAGGGCCACCCCACTTTGTTTGAACAATATTTAATTTTAAGTTTTGATACTCAATTGGGCGAGTAACAACACCAATTACTACCTTTATAACTATGGAACTTTTGAGGAGAAAGTTTTGACAAGTTACATGTAGAACACGAATTTACATGGTTTGAAGTAAAATTTTGCAGCTCATCTCTTTTGCTATTTTACAAAGGCGAGTCAAATATTTTTCTTTCATTTCTAGTGTATAATTTTGTTTGTTATGTTCAGTAATAAATGAGATATTTAATTAGTCCTGTCTGCTTGTGGATTTTTTAATGGAAGACATTTTGAATGAAGTTATCAAAACTTGTATCTAGGGCTACATAGCTGCCTTGTACCTAGAGCCAGTGTGTTTGGACCTTTTAACACTTTCGCGACCGCATATATTTGTCTGTTTGACAGTAAGGTCCGCCTGTGGGCGTTTTTCTCATAAGTTGTAATTTTTCGAAACAAAATTTTCCGTATTCGCATTTATAATACAAATGGATATGCATTATAATTATACTCTCTCTAATCAAAGTATTTGCATCCATAGTATACTGATTGTACAAATATGAATATTGTGCATATTTTTTAGAAACAAATAACATACAAAGTGCAAAAGAAACGCCCAGTTCTGGAGTTTCATGTTCTCAAATGACGTGAATCTACGTCAGAATTCGCAAAAGTGTTAAGAAACACAGTACATCCTATAGTAATAGGATGCTGGCAAACCCTGGTAAACCAATCACTATATATGACGTTGCTGAAAATGTTGGCAAGTCCTATCCGTCAGCCTTTACTCCTGTAAACATTCTATCAGGCTTTCGTGCAACCGGCATATGGCCAATGAATCCAAACACATTCACTGAGGATGAATATTTAAGTTCGAATGTGACTAAAAGACAAGATCTCTCCATAAAAAAAAAAAAAAAAAAATTCCAGGAAGAATGTGAATTAACAATGATGGAACTGAATGTCTCTTTTTCGTGTCCTGTTGAAATTTCGATACTTTCAACATATAACATCTTTTCGTGTGTCATGCTTTAACATGTACGAACCTAAATAAAACTTTTACCTAAAGCAAAACCTCACACACCAAAGAAAAGATGTGACCGAGAAACCAGAGAGATCTAGAAATCCTAGAGACTCACCAGAAACAAAAAATAAATTGAAGAAAAAAAAAAACATTCTGTTAGAACACCCCAAAGAAAACAAAAAGTGAAAAATTTCGGGTTTCAAATTAAGGCAACAACATGATAATTATTATACGATAAAAGAAATAGTTTTCTTGATATTGTTTCTTTTATAAAATACACGTTTATATGCTTATTTTCTATTCATTACAAAGTGAAATCTAGATTTGAGAGAATGGCCCTAGGTTCAATGAGGTCTGGCCCCAGGTACAATGAGGGTGTTGTACCTAGGGCCACGAGATATGTTTTTTTTTTTTTTTTTTTAAATCTTCTATTTGTTGGAATTTATTATTTTTAGTATTTATATTAATCCCAATTCGAAGTAATTAGTCCTAAAGATATGCACATATCCGTTTGATAATTTTAAGCAGGACAAGGGCTCTGTTTTGGAGCATTGAAAAAAAGCGGCCCTAGGTACACGGGTCTTCCCTAATGTATAATTTTATTTTTCAAATATTTTATATTCATATCACACCTTATCCATTACACAGAAATAATATTTGTCTTTGATTGTGCTTTTCATGCAAAATAAAATTTTGTTGCTTCAAACAATTTCCAAATTACTTCCATATTTTATAAATTTAATATCTTAAAAAAATATAAAACAAAATACTAAAAATTACATGTTGAAAATTTACAAGTTTGAAGTGGGTTAATCGAAACTGGAATTTAGATGGTACATCCCTACCTCAAAAACGACTCTAAAATTTTCCACAAATTTGCTGTGTAAATATAGTTTAACACGAACATTTTTATGTATTAGTTGTTTAGTTCAGGAATATTGATAGACGTCATGTATTGAAAAAAAAATAAGAATAGGATGTACGTTTCCTTAAAAACGGATTTACAGATTATCTTCAAACTCGCTATAAACTCGCTTCAAACTCGCCCCTTTTAGTTATCATTTTGTATGTAATCGTTAGTTTCCAGTGAACAGACAATTTTGCCAAGTTTTGTAAAAATCGAGAGTTGGACCGAAAGGGGTGCCTCACAAAGAATTCTAACGATTTTATTCAAATTTGTTTCACAACTCACATTTTAGATGCCCTTTAGAATGCATTACTTGGTTGCTACAGAAAAAGTTACCTGAGTCGTTCTTAGGAAGGTCAGTGATAAATCTTGGAAAGGGGGCATTACAGAAAGAAGGCGGATTTCATTTTGGCAAGGTGAAAATTTTTTTTATTTTTTTTTGGCCGATAGGGGATGCTGTATGCATGCATATCGAGAAATATGCAAATGAGAGTCCTACAAATTGCATAATCTTAGATTAACATAGCTTATTTCCTATTTTAACTCCTACTTACACATACATGAAGTTTAAATTGCAGGTGTCGTACTCTCTGCCCATTTTTCAGGACACTCTCAAGAATGAGAAATTTTCAATTACATTGCTACCACTATTTTTATAAAATAATCTCTACCCTGTATAATCAAGGCATATTACAATGAACATACCAGAAATATTTCTGCATGAAATTAGTGGTGGCGAAAAAAGGGAAATTTTCTATTCTCTGAGAGTGTCCTGAAAAATAGGCGGAGAGTACGACCCCTGAATTTTCAATTCTGACTTGGTGGATAAAGGGTTACTGAAGAAGGTGTGTCCTCTAAGGTACGAATTGCCGACTTAACACTTTCTTGACCACGTGATTTCGTCTGTTTGACGGTAATGTCCGCCCTCTCAAGTTACAATATTTCAGAACAAAATTTTCTGTATTCACATTGGCAATACAAATGGATATACATTATAATTATATTCTTTCTAATCAATGTATTTGTATTCATAGTATATTTCATTGTGAAAATATGAATATTGGATATATTCTTTAGAAATAAATAACATACAAATTGGGAAAGAAGCGCCCACTGGTGGAGCGATACTTTACGTACGGCACCACTGGGGTGTCACCGGACGGTATAGTGTTAAGCTGTTTTTAGCAGTGTTGCAAGTCGTTTGCAAAATGTGGTTTTTATTGATGGCTAATATATGCGATAGGATTTATATGTCTGTAAACATTTTAATATAATATATTCCCCCTACACGAGAAAAAACATTTCGCAAACCGCGTTCAATTCTACCAATTCCTTCAAGTTTTACGAATTCTTAAAATGTGTACAGACTTATGGGATAGTCGGTACTTATAAGTGTGTGTATTAAATTATATTGTGTATTAAATTGTATTGAAATTTACATTTCTGATGTATGAAAATTGAAATATATACTTAAATTCAAGGATTAACTATTTCTCTACTTTGTTTTCTAGGAGATAGGAAGGAGGTGAATTGTAAATGAGTAGTATAAATTCTTTTTAAAATAAATTTAATAAATTTCGGTTTTTATTTACAAACTGCATTATAAATTTAAATGGATTTCTAGAAATATAAACGATTCTGCATTGTCAACACTGTAAAAAAAAACGGGAAAAAAACTGCATAATCTGCTGTAAATTTTTCGCAAGCTGAGGAAAAACAGCATTTTAGTTTTTTTTACTGTAATTTGTGAAATCGTCTGCTGATGTTTTATATCTGGTTGTTCTACAGCTGCGTGCGCCATTATTTAATTATCCAGAGATTCTGACAAAAGGAAGCTGAAACTTCAAGCAGGTGAATTTTAATTCCTGCTCTTCGATTTCTGGTAAGTGCAATTTTAATTGTTTTGTATTCTTTTATTGTTATAAATGTATCAGACTTATATACTTGATTCACAAAGATCCAGTCATAAATCGTCCATTATTTTATACAACCTATTGTATAATTAAGTACGATAGAAATTCTTATCATGAAATGTAAATTTTTATATTATTTGTTGAGAGAAAGTACAATATAATTTTTACTTAATCAGATTATTTTGCCTACTGTATTATTTGTAAAATTTATAGATTTCTTGTTCTATTTTAAACACTGTTTTTATTACTGGTTCCAAACTTATGGAATTAGTATGTATAATACAAACGTGAATTTTAAAAGAGATTTCTAGATTTTTTTTCTTTTTTCCATCATTTTTTTTTTTCTCAAGCAATGTTAAACTCGTCCAATTTTTGAAAAAGGTCGTTTAAAGTTCATCGATTTTCGTTTAGAGTTAGTTTTAAATTTGCTTATTTTTGTCAAGTCTTTCTTTTTAAAAATGGCGATTTTTATAGGCTTAATTTTCAGAATTGAATTTCTTCCTGAAATTATTTCTCTCTCTCTCTCTCTCTCTCTCTTTTTTTTTTTTTTTTTTTTCAATCTTTGCTAATAAGTGTTTAATTTCTTTCTTTTTTTTTTTTCCAGTTTAATGCAGAGATATTTAATTTATTACTCTCATAGAAACTACATTTAAATTATGACTTTCTTACTGTGACTTCAAGCGAAAGTTACGTTTCTATTTATTTCTCGTAAATTTTACATTAATAACCTATATCTCAAAATTTAATACGAATTGGCCCATTGCATGAAAAAAAAATGAATTAATGATTGAGTTTTCTCAAAATTTTTCATACTTTTCATAATTTAAAAATATTTTTCCGCATTTGTTTTCCTTGTATATGAAACATTTTGTTCAAAATGAAGTATGAAATTCATTGCACAAGATTTTAAAATGTTTCAAAAAAAAAAATGGGAACGTCTGATAAAGATTTTTTTATTTTTTTATTTATTTATTTATTTGTTTGTTCATTTGATTGTTGTATGGAATAGCGTTCTAATCGATGATTCCATCTCACCTCAGGAACGATATGTCTGATCACCATCATAGATTATTAAAAAAAAAAAAAAAATGTTAAATAAGTAATAAAAAGATCATTACTAAGTGAAATATCTCTAAACTTTTTTCCCCTAAAAGGTCTTTTTATTTACGTAACTTTTTTTCTAAAATATTGTACAAAATTTATAACAATTTCTTTTCCTATGTGTATATAAATCAGTGGTTCAGAATAATCTTTTAAACAAACTAAGATATCATTGTTCCTGAATAAATATTTTGATATGCCTTTCAAAGAAGGGGAAGAGACAGTTTCTTGTTATTCGTGACAAGCAGATGTCTCTTTCTGGGTATTAAACAATTTTGAACAAAAACCTTTAATCATTTTTGTGGAAAATGAAGTATATATCTATTTAAAATAAATTGAAAAACTAAATAACAATGCTTATTGGGTTAATAATTGATTTATTTAGCTTGTGAAATATTCTAATGAAATGTTTATGTCATGTTAACAATAAAAATTGTTTGCTAAAAGCGTGTGTTGAGTGTCCAGGTACTGAAGCTGTTACAGCAGCAACATTTGATTTCGATGAAGAGAATTATGCATTATGTGTTATATGGGAAGATGGGGACTTAATAAAAATGCATGTGCTTTTAAGAAAATGTAAATTGAATTACTGGGTTAAAAAGAAAAAGAAAAAAAAAAGGTGTACAGGTGTTGGGGTTAAGACAAATTGACTGCGCCATGTGCCTTAGTCTAAGTAGAGCGCCCTCACCAGTGGTTTTTTTTTTTTTTTTTTTTTTTTTTTTCCCTCCAGAGTCCTAAATCATATTTACGCAAGTTTTGAAGAAAACTACTGGAAATTCGGAACGTCTAGGCAGACGAGCGCGACCTGCGGTCGAACTTGTCACCTTACGTCTACCAGCTTTCAGAGCAGAACTTCTTGGCCACTGGTGGATCGGGTTAAAGCTGGCATTTCTCATAATTATATAAGAAAAATTAATAGAAGGAAATTATTGGGGCAAAACTAATGATAAAAGCAGAATTTATTTCTACCAATAAATTTTGATTTTTATGAAAATTGGTCAGTTTTTCTGCCAAATGAAATAAAAAATTAAATTATAGATGAAATTAAGAAGTTATCTATTATGCATAATGTTGCGTGTATACATATATATACATATATAGCCCTATGCTGTTTCTCTGTGTGTAATATTTTCAAAGGTAAAACACAATTCCTTTGAGATTATTGTTTTCTAAATGAAATTTTTTTTTATCTCTTTTATTCCAGGTGCTTGATGAATATCAACCCGAGCATGGAAAATAAACAAAGAAAAAATAGCATTAAAGATGGAGTCATGCCCCGCGCGTTGTAATTGTTGATGAATAACCTATCGAATTACGAATGGTTTTGATATGTAAATAAATGTCATGCACAATTTTTAATAAATGTATACAAGTTCGTTTAAAAATTAAACATTTTTAATTGAAGTTTTCACGTGATATTGCTGTAATTATGTTCCATATTAATGTTTTAGATAATTACCTTTTAGCTTCATTTTACAGTCGGCTGCAAAATTATTCGAGCACTAACAACAATCCTTGCCAAAAAAAGTACACTTAATACAGCTTTGTTAAATAAATCCTTGTTGAGTCATGTTCTTAATCAGTCTAAGAACATGATTCGACAAGGATTTACTTAGCAAAACAGTCTTAAGTGTACTTTTTAAATATAGAAATTATTGGCTTGTGCTCGAAAAATTTTGCAGCCGACTGTACATGTAAATGCAAGAATAGTATAAATAAAATATTGAATTTCCATTAAAGCTTAATTAAAAAAAAAAAAAAAAAGAAGAAGAAGAAGAAGAATGGAAAGGGGAAAGGACGCTTTTGATTTTATTTATTTATTTATTTATTTATTTATTTATTTTTTTATTTTTTTGAGAAAATAACTCATAAATTTTCCATTTTTTTTTTTTCTTTTTTAATTTTCAACATATATGGTAAATAAGTTGAAAATTTTCAATCAAATAAATTCAATATTATCTTTATTCTGCAAATAGAAAACATTTTAATTTAGTTGTTTATTTATTTTTTATTTTATATATATTTTTATAATTTTGATAATATAGAAAACATATGAAAATACAGTGTAGCATAGAAAGCATAATATAAAATTTTTTACAAAATATTTTTATGCTGTTCTGTATCTAATTCTATGCTGTACCTAATAGGTATAGTTATGGAAAACTATATATGATTGAATATTTCATGTTCTTAAGCTGTATATGAGGCGTTCTGAAAGAAACAAAAGAAAAATTAAGTAAATAAAACTCTGTAAAAGTTCAGTTTCTCTGCCAGTAAGGCATGAATTTATAAAAATAACACATGAAAGGGAAAGTTGTAAAAAAGAAAAAAATATGTAATAATAAGATACCAAACTCTCATAATACTTAAACTGTTCTGAAATCAGAGAAAAATTCTCAGAAATTATACTTTTACAGAGTAATTGTTTTTTAATAAAATTTGCAGCAAATTTTTGCTTTGGAATTAACAAGGGAAAATGCCATAAAATTTACAAAATGACACAAAATCTTAGAAAAATAAATAAATAAACAAAATAACATCGAAAAGTTATATAAAGTCTACAAATGTCTATATAAATATGAATAAAACACTAAATATAATGAAACACTGATTTATTTGTTAAAAATATATAAAAGTTAAAATATTAACATATGTTTCGATACCACAAGGTATATTTTTCAAGACTATTTCAACTGTCACACAATCTTCCATTTTTTATATATTTTCATTTCTCATTTCAGCGCCATCTACGGATTCTTGTGAAAATTCGTTTTTTTTTTTTTTTTTTTTTTTTTTGTCTGCTGTATTTCTAAAGTAGCTTTAACCATATTTTCGGCAAATTTATATAATATTTTATTGCACAGTGTTTTTTGCAAATGAAAATTTCCATTATTTTTCATATGATAACCGGATTAAATTTTCTGTCTAAGTTTTATTATCCAGCTATCATAAGATAAACAATATAAATTTTTACCATAAAAAATACTATGTGCAATGAAACATCATAAATTTTCTAAAAATATAGTTATATCTACTGCAGGTATACTATAAAGAAAAACTGAATTTGCCTGTTAATCAACAGATGCCAAAAAATAAAAATGCATAAAAAATCAAAGATAATGTTATAATAGAGGTATCGAAGCATATATTAATTTTTACACTTTAAAATTGCACTTTTAGTAAATAAAACAATGTATCTGCAAATGTGCTATAAAAATTACACTTCTGCTCAAAAGTTTAGTAAGATTTGCAAACGATCAGTTTTTTCAATTTAAAAATTTATCTCTCGATGAAATGTTTTCAAAGATTGAGTATTTAAAGAACTAAGTCTTCCTCGTGTTTTTCAGTGAAGATAGGTTTATGACAGCATTTAAGAGGCCGGTAATAAAATGACAAAAAACAATAATGTTTGTGATTACCCTGTATCGTTAAGTGAACGAAATGAACTGAAACTTTAGGATATGTTAATATAGACCCAGTTCAATGTGTGGATGAATTTGTGTGACGCTAGCATGTTAAATAATACAGATATAAGCATTTATTTTAAAGCTCAAAGAAAGAAAAATTCAACATTTTTTTTTTATTTATACTATGCAGAGTTTTTAACGCAAATTATTTCCACTTTCAGATAACTTGAATAAACACTTTTAAAACAATATACAGTAATCGGATTTTAAATATGTTTAATATCTCATGCAATTTGAGCATTTTTATGAAAAACGCTTTCACTGCGCATCTGAGAAAGATTTTAAAAAAATGCATAGGTTGAAAGCTATATAAATTGGGCAACATTTGTCAAAAGGGTATTTGAATAGAGTAAATATTAAGAAAATTATACAGAAAAAAAAGAGCTAGATTTTAGATATTTTTCAAGAGTTGAAATTTCTTAAGTGGTTCTTCACATGCCGCATAATTAATTTGAAGATTCAATTATTTCTGCTGCACTCCAAATGTACATTTTTGTGAAAAATCTCTTATAAGCTTGTAACTCTAACATCTTTATGTTTATTTACTAAGATTTGTAAGATGATAAAGGGTTTTTCACAAAATAGAGCTTTTGCTAAGTTGATAAAATAATTGGATCTTTACATTAATTACGCGGCATGTGAAAATTCGCTTAAGAAATTCAAACTCTAGGAAAATATCTAAAATCTAGCTCATTCTTTTTCGTATAATTTACTAAATTTTTACTCTATTCAAAGGCATTTTTGACAAAAGTTGCCCAATATATCTAGCTTTCAACCTATGCAATAAAACTTTTTTTAATCTTTTCCACATGCGTAGTAAAAACGTTTTTCATAAAAATGCTCATATTTCCCGAGATATTAAAAAAAAAAAAAAAAAAATATTCCGATTGCAGTATATTATTTTAAAAGTGTTTTTCCTACTTATCTGAAAGTGGAAATAATTTGCGTTAAAAACTCTGTATATTATAAATGAAAAATATGTCGATTTTTTTTTCTTTTTTAGCTTTAAAATAAATACTTATATCTGTGTTATTTAACATTCTATCGTCACACAAGTTCATCTACAAATTGAATTGGATCTACATTAACATATTCTAAAGTTACGATTCATTTCGCTTGCTTAATGATACACGGTGATCACAAACGTTATTGATTTTTCTCAATTTTTTACCGGCCCCCTAAATGTTGTCTTAAACCAATCTTCAGTGAAAAACACGAGGAAGACCCAATTCTTTAAATACCCAATGTCTAAAAACATTTCATCGAGAGATACGTTTTTAAATGGAAAAAAACTGATCGTTTGCAAATCTTGCTAAGCTTTTGAGCAGGAGTGTAAAATCCAAAACTGCTGTAAAAAGCGGCAGAAAAAGCAGTAAAAAGTACGATTTTACTGTAAAAGCTAAAATACAAATCAACTGTAAAAATAATAGCAGAAAATACTGTAAAATTGACAAATGTGCAGTAAAAGCTAAAATACAAAATTGCTGTAAAAAAACAGCAAAAAATGCTGTATAATTTACAAAAGAACTGTAAAAGTTGAAATACAAAACTGCTGTAAAAAAACAGCACAAATTACTGTAAAATTGACAAAGCTGCTGTTTCCTTGGAAAAACGCAATTGCTGTATATTAACAGCAAAATATGCTGGCACCCATATTGCCAGCATTTTTCGCTGTAATTTTACTGTGGTTTTTTTTTACAGTGAATAAGAATGTCTAGACAATGTGTAATTTTTTTTATTTGTAAATAATAAAAATCGATTGATAAAACAAATTGAAACATTAGTTTTAATAAATAAAGAACTGAAGGAAATAATTAGGAAAAGTCTTATTTTTAGAAAAATTTAATTTTCCAATATGCATAATAATGTCTTAAATTTATGTATGTTAATATCTAGTACTAAGCATATGCATGTATATATTTTAATTTTACATAGAAACCTCAGAAAATTATCATAATAAAGGATGTTTTATAATAATTTCCTGTGCACATACAGAAAAATTTTAATAATTATATTTTTTCGTTTGTTGTCTATCTATTCATACTTTATCATTGCAAAATGTATTTCGATTTAAATAAAATTTCTTTATAAGATTTTTTTTTTCTAAGCGCAATGAAAAATAAAATCCCCGTTTAAATTGTTTATGCAGACTCTACTTTCTAATTACATTTATGCATAAAATAATTTTAATACACTAGAATTTGAAAACGTTAATTTTACAGAAATAAAGAATAAAATAATATTTATTGAAAATCATGCGTATTTTTAAATTATATACTGAATAATTATATACTAAATGTATAGATCTTATAAACACAAATAGGTATAGAAAATTTTATTTATCCACTTATTTATTTTAGACAAAATGTATAATATATTATTTCAATGCATTATTTTCAATATATGCATTTTTGGAAACTGCCATTTAACGAAATTATTTTGATTGCTTGAGCTATAAGTAAATTTGTTACATATATATATGTCTGCCTAATTTGCTTGGATATTTGCAAAATTTACTTGTAATATTCTGGTAATAACGGCATGTTCTTTGTTCAAACTTCTTTTTTTTTTTTTTTTTTTTTTTTTTTTTTTTAAGTTTCATAAAATACATGATATTGCAATTTGTAGATAATAATTCTTCTGGAATATTCAAAATCAGTGACTCTGGGTATAGCTTGATGTCTAATTTTGTCCTAAACATGTTCAACCACATTGTTTGTTAGCCATTCATAAGAACTGCTTGTTAACATTGGCATCTTCACATGATAGTCCTATTCACCACAACTCGATGTGTTAGATATTTGGCATTATTATGCTTATAGAAAGAGACTGCTCCTAACTGCAGCGTAATGTATGGCATAAGATCGCGATATAGAACTGCGCAGTGTTTGGTCATCAATTAGTAATTTTTAAAACATACAAGTGCTAAAAATGATTAATCTACTTTGCTTGTTCTTCGTAAAACTACATCGTTTGTGCGAGATCAAACAACATTTTTTATAGTATGATGTTTTAAAAATAAATAAATGAGATGTCATTTGGAGTGCCCTTTCTCTTCATATCAAATAATGAGACCATGAAAAAAAAAGTCTGTGAAATCCGAATTTCCGCACTGATACACACACGCGCATGTATATATATATATATATATATATATATACTACACTTTTACCTTTAAATTACATGATATACATCTTCATACACATTATTATACAAAGTGTCCCAAAATTATTAACCAAACAATAAGGTTAGGTAAAATACATATAAAGAAGAATTTTCTTGTATAGCAAATTTAGGTCGTACATGAAAAATGTAGGCAGAAAAGAGGAAATGTTCATGAAATGAAAAAAAAAAAAAATCTTTACTAATGCAATATTACCGTAAGCACTCAATTGTGTATAATATTCTTGTTAATACAATCAGTGCTTTAAATACATCGATTAGAAACGCCCTCATTACTACGTGTTCTTTATGTAACCATTTTCGCAAAGAAAAAAAAAACATTTCTAAAAAAATTAACATTCAAATGCCTCGTCCTATCTTTAAAAAATCTGGTGTGAAATAACCACACGACTACCATTACCCGATATTACGTATTATATGCACTTTTTAGAAATAATTGGATCAGAAGACATAAAATTGGCCTAACGAAGTAGACACCTAAGAAATTTTCTATGAGAAAAAGCTGATATAAAGATATGTAAAACAGAGTTTACATAGATAAATTTACAGAGTTTACATTGCAAGTAAAAAAAGAGTTTAGAGAGTTAAAAAATAGGGGAGGGGGGGGGGAATGATTATTATTTTTTGAAACAACAATATCCGAGATCTAAAACTTATCTATCCAGTCAGGATCACTGTTAATTTTCCTCTAATAACCACGTAATACACAAAAACGGCTATCTAAAATGGATTTATGTAGCATTAAAAAAAAAATAGTTAGAGCCGTTTTTGAGATACCAACTTTTACCAAAACACTGTGTACGCAATTATTGACCGGAAAACAATAACTGCATACAAAAGGATATTTAAAAAGGAGTTAATATGTCGAGTATGAAAAAAATCTCTACAGCCGTTTTCAAAGGAACGCAATTGCGAGATCTGAAATTCAACTATTTATACAAGGCATCTATCAATTTTCCTTAACTAATCAACTATATCGTTCGAAACTACATCTAATAGAGTGTTAACATAGCAAATTTGAAGAAAATCGTTAGATCCGTTTTTGAGATACGGACTTGTGATTCCAATTCCGGTTTCCGATGTCCCTTTTCCGTTTTTCCGATTTTCACCAAAATTTGGAAAATTTATCTGTACACCAGTCCTGTCTCATATATGAAGTTTCGTAGTTCTATCTTTATTAGTTTTGGAGATATGATAGCCAGAATATTCCACACATGCATACCTACATACATATACATACATGCACACACACTGATCAATTTCCAAAAACTAATTTTTTTCGGACTCAGGTGACCTTAAAACGTGTAAATAAGTGAAAACTCGACATCGAATTTTTGGATCGAATATAATACTTTTATTACCTAGGGTAGTCGGAAAATGGAAGTAAAAATAACAAAAAACAGCCGGTTTTTAAGGGATTAGAATGGCATTGGTGGTCATGAGTTCCTGTATAATTCTGAATACTAATTGTGTACCTCTTAAAGTTTGGCGGATGCATTAAGGGACATTTTATATTTGGTATTTAATAATTAAAGATAGAGTTGAGAGATTAAAAGCTATTTAATAAAGAAAATAATTAAATCTTAGCTATTAAATACCTTGTTAAAGTCACATAAAAAAGGAATTAGTTAGGATTATTGATATAAACTATCAAAATCAATACGATTAATAAAAGTAAGCTTGTTTGATAATGAGTTCATTTCTAATTCAAGCAATTTGTCAATGAATACAATAAAAATTTTAAATGAATATGGTAAAGAAAATGAAAATGAAAGCTATTATAGCTAAGATTTGCTAAACAACATGAAAAGTATTATGTTAATCGTTGTTTTATATGCCACCAAAAATAAATATAATAAATTTTTCAGTATACAAGGTGTTTGCAAATTCTACCGAAAAATTTTGTGGAGAGATTGTAGACTTTAAAAAAATGAAAAATTACATAGAGCATAGTGTAACACATATAATTTAGTAGGAGAAAATCACAAATGTAATATTGCCAGTTGAATACCTGCTTTAGAAGCACTTCGATTGAAAAAAAAGAAATATTTTTTTATGAAAATTTCCCAACTGTAAAATAAAAGAAGTGATTAAGTATGAGATGCTGGACATTGCAGAATACGCAAGTATTAAGCTTTATTTAAAAAAAAAAAAAAAAAAAAAATGGAAGATTACACTATCGGGAAAAATGCGCACTTGTATATATGATTTATTGTAACTGGATGCCTAGAACCAAGGATGTACCAAGCTGAATATCATAAGTTGCACAGTTGCGACATAACTCATTCACGGGCATCGATTTACGGCTGCGGCAGAAGAAGATGTCCCTAGTAATAAAGTGTATTTGAGGACAGGAAAGCAATGTTCTTATACAGATATATACTAGGAGGCGTTGCCCGTTTTGCTCGATTCTGGTCAGCATATTTAAAATAATTTTCAAAATTGCATAAAACTTGTTAATATTAAAATCTCATAAAATCAAAATAATAATAATAATAATAATAATAACTGAAACCGTCAAAACCTTCAGTGTTTATGATCCCTCAGGAGAGGGTATTTACAAAATTCCCTTATAGTATGTGTTGGGTACACAAGGCCAACTCGCATATAAAACACTCAACTGCCTGAGATAAATCAGAGCATTCCTGAGAAAATTTAATGATTTTTACCCAACCAATTTATAATGCGTGTTGGGAAACATAGCACACCCACATAATAAAAAAAATTTCATTCCCGAGATAATTTAGAATAGAGTTATGCTTGGAAACGTGTTTTCTGCCCCCCCCCCCCCCCCAAACTAAGGGGAGGAAGGAAGGAAATTTCACAAAATCCATTTATAAAATGTTTTAGGGACACATAACCAACCAATACATTGAAAACCCCTTTTCTGATATAAATCAAAAGAGAACTCCAATTAAAAATATTCTCTTTGCCCCCACAACCCAAACGGGAGAAAGAGGGACGCTATACAAAATTCCTTTATAATGCGTGTTGATTACACGTAGTTAAACGTATACGAAAAAGAGATCTTTGGTATACGCGGATACCCAAAATTTTTCGTACTGAGATAATTTGGAACAAAGCTACGCTTGGAAATCTGTGTTTGCTTCCATTCACACACACAGGGGAAAAAGGAAGATTTCGCAAAATCCCGTCACAGTTGGTGTTTAACGCAGATAACCAACCCACACACCAAAATTCTTGAATACAGCTCCCATAGATTCTTCAGGACAAATTTAGCGCAAAATGTGTGCTCTCGAATCTGCCTCATTGTAACCCCCCCACCCACCCAGAAAAAAAAAAAAAAAAAGAAAATCTCGAAAATCACAAAGCATGCTAAATTGCTTCTTTTAAATACACTTTAAAATACGTGCAGTCAATTTTAACTTCTATGTGCCATTTTTAGAAGAGATTTATTGTAAAATCCGGATTTTGAACCCCCTCCCCTCCCCCACCTCACAGAAATTTTCTGTCTTCTTCCATTAAAATCAAAAATCGACAAATTTGTTTTTATTCATTTTTTAATTATTTTTGTATTTGAGTTTAGTCACCCGATGCGCAATTTCTTCATTGTAAACTAATTTGAAGCCGAGTTATACGTTTTGCCATTATCCCCTCAAGAATGAAGTGGAATATTTTGTAAAACCCCGTCTTACTGTGTGTTAGGGCTCTAGAACCAAGATTCACATCAAAATTCGTGACCCAGTCACACACCGAATCACCCCAGCAGTGTTGACTCAGTGGTGTATGTGCTATTTTATAAGTATAGATCAAGAATAATGTGAAACCACGTATAGCCTCCACTACATATGGCTGCCGGATTTCTAAAAATGCAGAAATTGATTTTTAGGTGTTTATGTTTGCTATATTTCAAACCAAACATCTTGCGATATCTATTTCTTTCTTTGAGATATGAAGGATTATTTGAAATCACTTTTTAACCCATGTGAAAACACAATTTGCACCCTCCCCTTTTTGAGGTTCTGTATAACTAAAATTTCGAAAATTGTTTTTGGTATTTGGTTTTCGTTTATTTTAAAGTTAAAATCGTTCGGATAGTTATTATTTTTTTTTCCTGTGCGTGTGTGTGTGAGATATGAAGGGATATTTGAAATCACGTATTGTGCATGTGAAATCACTTTTTGCCCACTTTCCCCATCGGGTTCTGAAGTTCCATAAATTGGTATTTATGTTATCTATATTTTAAAGCAAAAATTTCCCATATATCTGTTTTTTCGTTTGAAAAAAAAAAAAAAAAAAAAAAACGATTATGTGAAATCCCGCCCCCCCCTCCTCTTGAGGGCCAAATTTCTGAAATTCCAGAAATAGATTTGTAAAATTACGCTTTGCCCCCTCGCCCCGTTAGCGGGCGAATTTTCTAAAATCGCTTCATAGCGAGTGTCTACGTTCAAGAAGGAATCTTTCCAACAAATTTCCGTGTTTCTGGGTGTAAGGGATTGCGCTGTGCGATGATAAATCACTTAATCACTCACTCACTTTCTCAGGACATTTTTTTTTTTTTACTTATAGATAATACAGAAATCCGAGAACCGCGAAAATTAGCAGATTTCTCGTGAACAACTAAATTATAAATTTCAGCTGAACGATATATTTAGAACAAAAACGTGTGAATGTTTCTGTGTGCTGAAAAGATACACTAATTCACGTGCAGAACATCGAACTTCTAACTAATTTCAATTATTCGCTTCGGGTTGAGTTCGTTCACTGGATACTTCATGCCACAAAGAGTGTTTCACAGTTTCATTTCACTGTCTTACAATAGACTAAGTACTTCACGAAGTACATAATAAAATAATGCCTAATTTACGCTCATTGAGTTTGCGCACCACAGAGACGTAGACAACAAGCTCAACGCGCATATGCGTAAGACGAAAAATCACAAGATGACTCTCTTGCCAAACGTCCAACATCGATTTAGTAGTAGCATCTGTTCAGGGACACTCTAATATCATCTTTTGGACAGTAACGTCTGCTAGAATGCTTCAATCACGCAAAGTACATAGTTTTTCTTCAGCATGACATTGGACATGACACAATTTCATTGAAAAAGATAGAAGACAGGGACTGGCTGCCTTTTTATGTTTGACTGGAAGGCCAGATACATTTTTTAAAAAAAAAAAAAAAAAAAAAAAAAGTCGAAATTTTTTCTTTACTTAATCTACGGTTTACATAATTAACTAATCAAAGAACAAATTAATTTTTAACACCTGCCTAACGAAGAGAGATGGAATATCATAGCTGTCAATTTGTACGTTTTTCTACGGTTAAATATGCTTAAAATTCTAACGTAAAAGAAGTGATATTAGAAAAAAGTAAAAGCTATTAATTATAGATCAAACTAAATTTGGAAACTCCTAAAATTCCGTAGGAAAAAGTTACATAGTTTTTATTACTAATGTGCCTCTTTTATGAATAGCCGGTATCCCTCTACGACTTCTGTGTTAAAGGGAATAACGTGACACGGCATCTTGTCCAACGTAACATCGCACCCAAACATACCTCAACTTTGTGATTTTCTGTCACTAATGGCAGTATTCACCATTAACTTTAACTCCTGGTTCAAATCAAAAACTTGAAAAGCGTCTAAAGGCAGAGTACACCTTTCCAGCAAAATTTGGCACGCTGTTTCTGCCATCTAGCGTCGAAGATTTCATATAATATTTCATTGGTTATTTTCACCTAAAAATTTGAAAATAACTATACCGCTAGACGGCAGAAACAACATGGCAAAATTTGCTGAAAATTTGCGCTCTGCCTTTATACGCTTTTCAAATTTTCATGTTCGACTGGGAGTTGAAGTTATTGGTGAATAACAGCCTAAACGAGCTATACGACCCTATGTCCTATGGAGCCTTTTATCCTTACTATTTTACTACTACACACCTCAAAATTTATCAATCAAATACAATAATCCCTTCAATAAATATCAAGTCAATTATAGTTGAGAATTTATGCCGTTAAATTATTCAGTAAAATTAAAAAGAAATAAAAAAGCATACTAAATTTAAGTATATTAAACAGTAAGTATTTTAAGCGATAATTTTGTAAAATCTGTACGCATGAAAAACATTTAAAGAATCTCTTATACTTAAATTGACATCGAAAACAATTGAAATGAAACATTTTTATTAAAAAACTATTTAAAAAATTTCGTAACGATGCAAAATGTATATTTATTTTAAACTTCTTTCAGCGTTCTACTATTTTTAAGCGTCTTTATAAATTAAATTTTCCTATCATGATAAATAATAGCATTTTTGTCATTTCAAGAATCATTGAATGCTTTGTTTGAAATATTCTAAAATTTTTAAAACTCAACCAAACATTCAAAATCTATAAATTAATCTTTCTATAGACTGGTAAATTTCAATCTACCACTTTTTTAATATGAAAAAAAAAGAAAGAAAGAAAGAGAAGAAGAAGAAAAGAAAGAATTTTTAAAGATAGTATGGAATTTAATTTAATGACCTAAGAAGAGTCAAAAGAAAATCGAAAATGAAATATCAAGTTTATTTTTTCAGGCTTTTTTGCAATTATTTGAATGGGACAGCTCTTGTATATAGATATTTTTTTCTGTTTTTTTCTTACATTGTTTTTCTTTCTGAACATACAACAATGAAATTTAAAACATTATTACAATTGGAATAAAAAAAAAAAAATATGGCAACTTATGCATCAGATCGAGTTTTTTTACGTGTCATTTGAAGCATTGAACAAAGCGATATTATTTGTGTAGAATTTTTTCGCACAAAAGAGTTATTGAAATATTTCCCTTTTACTTTGTGCTTCTACTTGATAATGTAAATTGATTAAAATGTTACAAAAACTATTTATAATAGAAAATTTATTCTACCATTATTAATTAAAGAAGATTTTTATTTTAGAAAAATATATATACATATATATATATATATATATATATAATAGGGTACTTAATAAAAATATTTTTTCAATCAATATAATACGCTACAAGAAACCAAACAGAAGCTGAGTTTTGAGAATAAACAAAGGTTATAATAAATAATAAATGTGTAAATTTTATTAGATACTTGTAAAAATACGGATACATCAGTATTTAATATAGAAATAACGTGCTAAACTGCTGTCTTCTTAATCACATCCATACCTGCCAACATCCTAATTAATGTTTCATAGTATTGTTAAAAACCACACCTTCTTTCTACACCACTTTATTTTTTGAATTCTTATCTCCAAATATAATTAAGTTAAATATGAAGGGGGAAAAAATAGTGTGAAAAATTTGGTGAGTACGACAATACTACCGAATATTAGGAAGTTGTCCTGTATATTCAAATCATTCATATATAATGCAAAATATTATAAAAATATTTTTATATTTATTATAATACAATTACTTAAAGTAACAATTATAATAAGAAATAAATTATTTACATAATAATTTTCATAATTTTTAATTTCGTTTCTATATGCGATGAAAAGCCGCACGATTTCATGTTTATCTTACACAATTTAACATTAATAATAATTATTAAAATATAAGGTAAAACTATGAGAGATTGCGCGGTAGGAGAGATTGCGCACATAGGGGATCGGAATGAAAGAGTAGAATGGGCGAATTGAAATTTTATGTGACTGTACAACACCAATAGTGAAGTGCCGACAAGAATTTGCATATTGATTGATTCAATGGTTAAGATAAAACGTGATTAATTTGTCTCGTTCTCAAAAATAAATGCTTGAATTTTTATAACCCTTCCTAAGAATTTCAATACAATGGTAGTGGTACAAAATATTTTGAAATAACACAACTTCTCATAACCTACTGACCTAGACTAACGGTACAAGCACCACGATTTCCTCTAAAGGTGAGTAATTATTTAATGAAACACTGCGCAATCTCTCCTGCCAAAATGGGAGAATTTTCTGTTATGCTGTTTAGGGGAGATTGCGCGTTTAAAATTCTATACTGACAGAGATTCCTCAGCTTATTGGTGATAACGAGACAATGATGACAAATTTGCTCAATGCCTGGCACTGTACTAAAACTTAAATTCCATAAGTCTTTGGACTAGTTCAAACCATTCGAGACGGCGCACCACCTTTATGGAGACTATCCACAGAATTTTAAATTGATCATTATTCAGGACTGGCACAATCGACAAAAGTCACACATCTGGTGGGATTTACCTCTAGAATGCTGTTAGTATATGAGAAATTTATCGCAAAGGATTTAAATGTTATTGTATATCTATTTAGTTTGGCAATGCTTGCAAGTATAATGTTCAAGTTTTGTAAAGCTGTCGGCTGTTTAAATAGAAGAGATAAAACCGAATTTAAGCAAAAAATATCAGCCTACTCAAAATTTTTTTAAGGAAGGTAATCGTTTAAAATTCAATAAAATAAAATAAATAAAATTGATGTAAAGTATTTAAAGCGTAAAGGATTTTAAAACGTAAAGAATTTTTTGGCGGAAGATTTTGAGGAAATGGTGGGCGTATTCTGCGCTTAAAATTGGGCGGGACTAGCCACATATCATTGCACGCACGATGTGCTAACTTTTTTTTTTTTTTGCTCGGAAATGACTGTTCGAGACGGATACACCTTCTCTAACAAGTTCACTTGTAACAGGTGGTTACACAATAACTCCATATGTACAATTATATGTGCAATGATTGTGGACAACGAGAGATTCGGTCAGCAAACAAGAAACAATCCTAGCTGAAAAGTAATGCACCAATTTTAAGTTAAACGTGTTAACTAGTAACTTAATATTATCTTAAGGTCTTGTTCTTCACGTAATTTGTTTCATTTTTCTGTTTCTGTAATGTTTTTTTTTCTTTAAATAACATTTTTGTAGTTCTTTTTAAATTTATTTTATTCTTCTGATTTTGTTACTACTATTGTTGTATCAAATTACAACAGAGCAACAAAATAGCAATGGAAATGTATAGAAGAAAGATCAATTCAAAGTTATGCACCAAAAGTTTAGCGAAAAATGTATATTTGGATTTTTTATATCATTTTGTTGAATTGTGCGCAAACTCTCCTAGCTTTACCTTACACACACACACACACACACACATATATATATATAATGTATATCAGCGTGTGTATTTTTAGTAACTAATATTTAAAAAGAAATAAAGTTTGCATTATTTGTAAATTTTAAAATAGATACGAGAATGATATAGCTATAAATAATTACTAAATACTGTACTTTTACTTTGTCATTTTAGGTTCAATAATATTTCTCATAAGCTATTAACCTAGACTAGCCGTAAGAACACAAACATTTCTTTGTAAAAGAAATTAAAGTTAAAAAATAAAAAGACTTATTGAATAAAATGCTGCATAATCTCTCTTAACGATATGGATGAGTGTGTACATATGTTACTTCGGAGAGATTGCGCGTAGATTCCATTAAATTCTATACTAGGGGAAAATACGCAGCATATTTATAATGAGAAGATAAAGATGATGAGTTTGTTAAATATCTGGAAATAACGGGAAGCAACTATGAAAATTGACTGGAAAGTTTTACCAATTAGAGACGGCCCATTTGAGGGTGGGGGGAGGGGAAGCTGTCCCCAGAATCCGAAAATGGGCATTAATCAGGTGTGGCATCGATCAACAAAAACCACACCTTTGGTAGTATTTACTTCTTGATAGGTAGTGTAAGACTATGGAAAATTTATCTCAAATTATTTAATGTTGTTATATATCTGTTTAATTTTACAATATTTTTTAGAATGACGCTCAAGTTTTGTATAAGTGTAGGCTATTTAAACAAAAGCAAAAACGAATTATCAAAATTCTTTTTAAGGACTCTAATCGTCTATATTTCCATAACATCAAATTAAATAAATTAAAGTAAAGGTTTTAAAAGTCAAAACAAGAAGATTTTAAACCAAGTGAAATTTAGGTTTTGTGTTTTGAAGACTTTTGTGCGAAAGAATTTGAGAAAATACTGTAATATTAATAAACGGTGAGCGGATTCTGGGTTTAAAATTGGGCGGAACCAGCCATATATCATAGGACATACGGTTTGCTGCCAGTATTTTTTAATTGGTCATATCCGTCTCTAATATAATAATTTCTGGCAAGTGGTTACACGAAAGCTCCACTATTTGCAAAAATTAATGCAACAACTGCGAACAGAGACAGATTAGGTGAGCAAAGAAGAAATCACTCAAACTGAAAAGGAAATGTACTAATTTTAAGTGAAACAGGCTATCAAGTAATTTAATGTCATTTTGTAGTATTATATGGTCTTATTTTATATGATTCTTTAAAAACATTCTTTATATATATAATTTTTAAATTCATTAATTTTTCTTTAATTCTTCTGATGTTTTAATAAATAAATAGCAACATTCACTATTAAAACAAAGTATTTTCCTGCAAACAACAATGTCATTCAAGTGCAATTATTATTGTTAAAAATTTTATTGTAATTACACCTAAGCGCAATCCCACCTACCTATCCTTAAAAGGAAGGTTTAGCAAAACCCTTTTTCCGATTTATTATAGATTTTGTTTTAAATTGTAGTATAACATTAAAATAGCAATGGAAATGGACAGAAAACGATTAAATTTAAAATTATTCAGCAATAGTTTAGGAAAAGAATTATACATAGATTTTTTTATATTATTCTGTTAATATGTGCCTACAGTCTCCTAGCATTACTTTAATTGCAATTATCTGTTGGTGAAAATGACACTACAAAAAAAGTGCTGTAGAAAAGGACGAATACTAACAATACTATGGAATAAATTAAAATGATTGCAGATATACATCTGAAAAATTAAAATAGAAATGCAATTTAGTGGCATATCTTGAGATTCAGATAAGTAATTTACCTTAATTAAAATCAAAAATATTTGCTATACAATTTTTTTCAATTTAATTTTTAATCCCTAATTATTTTAAGCATATTCTATTAAATATATAAAAATAAAATGAAACAAGTCTTTATCTATATATACAATTTGAATAGCGTGGATTCATGAAAAGGGGAAACTGGAAAAACGCAATTTAAAGATTTCAAAACTGTAAAAAAAAATAGCAAAAACCACAAGACTTGTTTCCTGAATATACAGTCGGCAGCAAAATTATTCGAGTGCTAGCAAAAATGCCTGTAGATAAAACTACACTTAATACTGTTTTGTTTTATAAATCCTTGTCAAATTATGTTCTTAGACTGACTATGATCTGTTTAACAAAGATTTATTTAACAAAACAGTATTAGGTATATATATATATATATATTTATTTATTTATTTATTTATATATAGGATAGCGCTTGAATAATTTTGCTGTCGGCTGTATATTTTATTAGAAAAAAATCGTAATATAAGACAATTTAGAAATATTAATTGTAAATATTGGCTTTTATATGAAACCATCTGTGGTTCCGCGCCCAAGGTTCCAAGTTTCCTTAAGTGACCATAACTTGGAAAAAAAAACGAGGCAAATTGTTCGACGATGTCAACCAAGATATTTTATAAAAAATCCGTTGTCCAAATGCAGTGCTAATTAATTACGTATTTCAAAATTTACTGTGGTGACAAATTTTTAAGTAGCGGTGTGATTTCTCTGCCTTAAGTTATACTTTGAATCAAAATGACCAATCAATCTTATTATACAAATTTCGTGGAGACAATAAATAAATAATTAAATAATAAAGAGGTTTTTTTTTCGGGTAAATGTAAATGTCGCCTGCAAGAGTAATTTAAATTAGGTAGCTTTCAAAGGTTCTTATTACTTAGATAAGGCATTTTTTGAAAGAAATTGTTTAAATTTAGTTTACTGAATTTAAAGAAAGTGCACATTTATAATTAACAATTTATATTTTTATATCAATTCGAAATGTCCATTATAGTGGCTTAAGAAAATTTTAAAACCAAATGTATCTCTGATAAACTTTTTTTTTTTCCCCAAGTTTCTCTTGAATTCAAATTTTAACTTTCTCAGGTATAAAACTGCAGATTACATACTTTTAATGTTCTTTCCAAAAATTATCTTCATTGTACCATTTGATAATTTTATAAACCAAATTGGTGTAGTTCACATATTAATTTTTCTTGGGTTTTTTTGAAGAACATGTTTATGTTAGTATGTCTAATAGAATTTCGTTTTTATTAAAATGGGAAAATAGTCAAAATTACACCAGAGCAGTGACATTAATTTAAATTTTTGATTTGCTGATAAATGAATGTTAACCAGGAACAACAATTGACAGGCATTTTGCGAAGCATATTTCAAATCTAATACCAGCTGCTTCGATAAAAGTGAAACCATCAAAGAATCAATAATATAAACTAAATAAAACGTACAAATAACATATACTGTATTATACTTTTGAAAATGTTTATAAACGTTAACCTTAAGCAGAATATGCATAATCAAGACTGTAAAAACTTCTCTCTCTATATTTTTTTTATATACAGTTCCATAAAATGAAAGCACATTTCGATTATATGAATTATTGTTAATCAAAATAATGAATCATTTTTATAAAATTTAACTTTTCTTTATCACTAAAATAATAATAATAATAATAATAACGATTTACATATTTGGAATTTGTGAATCATTTTGCTTAATGCATACTATGAAATTATAAATAATAGTATTAAGAAATATATATATTAGGTCGTTGCAAAAGTTCGTGCGGACACGGATAATTTTATTGCCTCCAAAGACGAGAGCTTCTATCGCCGTGGTATACATTTGTTACCCGAAAAATGGACAAAGGCTGTAGAAAGTAATGGAGGGTATTTTGATTAAAAATTGTCATTTGATTTGATGTATTTTTATGAAATGAAACAATAAAAAAACCGCACGACCTTTTGCATCGACCTAATATATATATATATATATATATATATATATATATATATATATATATATATATATATATATATATATATGGCATAATTTTAAACAAAAATAATTATATTACGTTACCGAAAAAATATAAATATTTATAATTATGATTGCATTTTACAAATATATTACTGTCTAACTGAAGAAAGCTGAATTAATTTAAGTAATATATATATTTTTTTCTTTTTTAGTGATTTTCATTTTTTTCTTGTTTATTCTTCTTCAACGTGCTTAAAAATCGAAAAGGGAAAAATAAGAACTTTTTAGTTGTTTTACATTGTATTCAGCACAATAAAACACAACAAATCTCAAGAATCCTTTAAAATTGGGCGTACGCCTGGAAGCATAAAAATATATTTTATCAACATTTGAAGACTTGAATGTCATTGTTCTGCACGAAATGCTTCTCGTATTTTTAGACTTATTGAGGCACAAGAAGACTTTAAATAAATATTTTGTTTTTTTTCAGCAACTTGAAAATCTGTAAAGAAATATGACAGTTTTTTTTCTTTTGATTAGAAGAAGGGGAAATATATATATATATATATATATATATATATATATATAAAGCATTTTGTATAATTAATAAAAAATATTTACCAACATATATATATAATTTAACTTACACATTTTCATGTTTTTTAACATGCAACAGAAATAATATATAGTTTAATAAATGATATAATATAAAATATAGAAACTGAATAGAATAGTAAGATTAGAGAAAATAATATAAAAATGTATTAGGGATGAATTTTTAAAATGCATTAATTGGTAGATGGTTTTTAGACAAAAAAAAAAAAAAAAAAAAAAAAAAAATAAAGAAAGAAAAAATGTATGTCTGTGTAAAAATTTGAAGGGGGTAAAATCATGATTTTGTTATATTTTTATTTTTAATATATTTTCTTTTAAAAATATTGCAAAAAACAATCATAACTTTTGTTATATTTTTATTTTTAATATATTTTCTTTTAAAGATATTGCAAATATAGCCTTAATCCTTTTAATTAGGTTCTATTAAACACTCTTAAAAATATTAAGTCTTCCCTTTAATATATCTGGAAGTTTTAGCATTTTGAAGATCATAAATACATGGAAATCTGCAACCTGAGAAAAAGTAATTTAAAGATTTCAAATCTGTAAAAATATCTAAAAATCATAAGAATTTTTGTCTAAATATATATTTTATTGAACAAAGCTATTAGAGTTTAATTTATACCAAAGAAAAAAAAAAAAAAGGCCTGGACTGTTGATTTGAATAATTTACATATAATATTTTTTAGAGCCTTGGATGATTTTACGAATGTACATTTACAGAGTCTTGAATGTTTTTATATACGTAAATTTCGGAGATTTCGATTTTTTGCTGAATATTGGAAGATTTTACATACGTAACTTTACAGATTTTGACAAATCAAAGAGATAAATTTGCAGAGTCTCTTGCATTTATTGTATATGTAAATTTAGAAATTGTGTGGTTAAGTTGCAGAACACTTTCTCTCATCTTTAACATAATTTCTGTTTTTAACTCTCTGTAAATTCACATATGACTTATTGTAACACATGACTAATAGATTCCCCGTAAATTCACATATGACTTATTGTAACACATGACAAATAGATTCTCCGTAAATTCACAGAAATATTTTAAACAGTGTGGAATTATGGTAAAGAAAAATATCGTCAAAAAAATAGAGACAAATTCGTGTCTACATTTTCTTAGGACAAATCTTGATGCAGCGAATATTTGAACTGCTCGAACCATTATACTGGTATTTTCTATAACGAGTGTGGCGCGAATTTGAAAACTGCATGGGAATTTGCCATGCCATAAGTAGGACAAAACTAGTACATTTTTTTTTATATAATGGGTTGTCTTCTAATTTTACGGGCAATAGTATTTTAACATACCAAGCTGACTTATAATTTTACGGGCAACACTACTAATTTAACATACTAAACTGCATTCTAATTTTACGAGCAATACTACTTTTTTTATGGTTTAGTTATATGCTTGTCAGAACGTAAAATTACGGAGCATACGCACTGTAAAAAGTAAAAACCAAAACGGCACCAGTCCAAATCAGTGATATATATACAATTTAGGTTGAAAAAAGCCTAAATCGGATAACTTTGTACCCATTTCAGGTCCTTCAGCAAATTCTATTCCAAAATAGATATTTTGCGTTACTCAAATAGATGCTGTACGTATTCACTACTTTATGGTACCTATTTTCGGCGAGTTTTCTACCCATTTCGATTGGCAACAGCTTTGGATTTTCTGGACGCACCATATTGTTTTTATGACTTAACTCGATGTTCTATCGTGTTGCAGTTTTGTTCATACACTGCTTATATATATATATTAATTTATTTATTGCGCAACAGCTGTTAATTTACACAAGATTAGAGGTATTTATTAATATGTTTTATTATTTAAAGTTATATATATATATATATATATATATGTGTGTGTGTGTGTGTTCAGCTTTAAATAGGTTTTAAATTATATTTATACACATGATCAGCACGCGTTGCAAATTTTAAGTTTTGTATTTGTGAAGTTTCGACTCTAATCGTCACAAATTATCACTCCATTTATACATAATGTATCCATGTGACTTTTTCCGGAGTACTTACATTAATGAGAAGTTACTGCATTCTCATTTGACATATTTTCACTTAAATGATAGCTGGTTTTTTATTCGGTGCAGTGTTAACGAATATCCCAATACATTTAAAAATTCCAATACATTATATGTACAAAGACGTAGAAAACACAAAGATTGTAAAAATATCTCTAATCAATTTTGTGATGAAATATACTTTGAAACCAATAATGCTAACAATTATGACACTGATTCATAAGATCATGTGATTCCAGATAATTTTCCGGACAATACAGCAGTTTTTTTTTTCAGAAAAGAGCCCAATGAAAGTAGTTTTATTGCAATTAGCTACCTATTGGGTTTTCAATATTGAGTTTGCGCCCGAATTAAGGCCCTCCTTTTTACTTATGTGCTCTGTTCTTTTAAAAGAGCAAATGCGGAGAAAACAAATAGCGAAATGCAGTGCATCTGTAAATTGTTTCATAAAACAATTAAGTTTGTAATTTATTTTTAATAAAATTTATGTAAATTTGTTATTGTTTGTCTGAATGAGTTTTGTTTTGTATGTTCAGCTAAGGAAAAGAAATAGTACAGTTTATAAACTCAATAAATTTCCTTACTTTTATTCTAAATAAATATTTAATACTCCTTTTTTTAGTTATTCGGATGAGCTGAAACTGAAGACAGAATTTCAAATATTTTTCTATATTAGAAATCTATAAATGCTATTTGGTAAACCTATTAAAAATTCATTATTTAATGAACAAAAAGAGGTATATATACATATATATATATATTGGGGGGGTATTTTAATAATTTAGTCTCTTAAGATTTTCTGAGATTATTTATTGCTTTATACATAACGTTTGTGAATAAGTTTCTATCAAAATTAACCCGCAAGATAAAAATTTAATGAAAAATAGGTATATAAATCATGTTTTCACTAAAATTTATTTCATCATATAAGTGTGTGATAAGGTTATATAAATTTTAAAAGTATTAACTATTCTTTCATCAAGTATGAAAATAATTACTGTATTAGAAATATTCATTTATAAATAATACTTTTTTACTAATTTTAATTCATCATAAGCGTGTGTTAAGATATTTTATATAAATTATAAAAAGTAACTTTTCCACAAAAAGTAATATTTTAAAAAGTAATATTTCCACACAGGAATTATGAAGGAATCTTCATAATTCCTGTGTGGAAATATTCATTTTAAGTGTATCGATTGTTTTAAACTGTTAATGGAAAATCTTGTCTGAGTTTTAAAATGACCCAAATTGGGTTGTAAGATTTTTAGGGGCAACAGCATTCCAAATTGAAAAAAAAAAGTTTATGACCCAAAATGGGTTTAAATAGGTTTATTACTGAACCCAAATTAGAAGTCTGAATATATCCTAAATAGGGAAATTTTTACCCATTTTGAGAATAGTGAGCATTTTAATTTGGACTCTGCAATAAACCCATAGTGGGCTTTTTTTTTAACCCATTTTATGTTTTAAATCTACTTTTCCAATTTCGATCCGTGTTGCACCGAAAAATCTTACGGCCCAATTTGGGTCATTTTTTGTGCTCCATTTTAGATTATTATTATTTTTTTTTTTTTTTTTTTTTTCAGTGCGTCGTTTATTTGTTTATTTATTTATTTATTTTTTTTACGGGCTTTGTCTGGAATCTTTGCTTCCTGGCTTTCCCTGTAATTTTACTTGAATTTCTCTAACAGTGTGCATACGTAGATCTGCAGAACCTTGGACGTTTTTAAATACGTAATTTTCCAGATCTTGTGATATTAAGACAGTTAAATCAGAGCCTCCTTAAGTAGATGCCTTCCACGCGCTTCGAATCCCAATGTTAAATTAGGCAACATTTAAAAAACAAATCTAACGCTAGGTGACAGCACCTACGCAAAGCAACAATTTTCTTCTGTTTCATAGATAAGTTATATTTTTCATATAAAATCTAGCTATTAATTTCAATTTAAAGTCCAAAATTGTACTTTTTTTTCTTTTAATTTGAAAAAATGATGTGAAAGTTCTTTATCGTAAATATTTTCAAAAAAAATATTCAAATATTTATATTTTAAAAAAGTATAGGGTTTAATTTTCTTCGAAAGTGGACAAGACCTATTTTAGCTTTTCAACTAATTGAATTACAACGTATCAAATAAATAACACCTTTTTTTTTTTTTTTTTTTTTTTTTTTTTTAATATATTATTAATTAAAAAACGAAATTTAAAATTAAATAAGCAAAAACATGGCATGTCTATCACGCGATTAAATTATTTTTTCTATATTTATTCAATAAAAATTTCAATTTTTTTTTTTTTTTTAATTTAGATATCAGATGAAAGTTTCGTTTATATAAATTAAAATCTCTGAACTTTAAATGAGTTCAGTTTAGAATGAATAATTTATAATGATAAATTATTAAAATCATGTCTTTTTTTTTCTTTTTTTGGTCATGTCCTTTACGTTACATTTTTACCTTATTAGGTGTGAATTATTTTTCTTAAATCGAGAATTTTATATTATTTATAAGAAAAATAGACCAGCATATTAACGAGATAAGTTAAAATTCAGTAATAAAAATTGGAGAAGAAAACAATCTGTTGTCTAGTCCGTCACAAAAAACAAATAAATAACCATTAAGATTTAAATTTTTAAAATTAAGGATTTCTTGAGTATAAGTTTTCTCTCGCACGAAAAGTTTTTTTTTTTTCAAGATTTTATTAGCTCCACCAGTTCCGAGAGGGTATGCTTTCGAAACTGATAGATATTTTCGAAATAAAGTTGTGTTATGTTTACATGTTTTGAGGTCTCCTGAAACGAAAAATGTTTTTAGCGGTTGGTCTGTGCGCGTCGGTTTGTCTATCTCGGATATACTTGGAAAATGCTGAAAGTGTATTTCATTTTATGTTAAGTGTTTTTCATATAAGACTAAATTTAAATGCACAATCTGATGTGCACATAGTTTATTGAAAACATACAGGGCTATCCAAAATTAAGCTAAACGTTCTTTTCTGTAGAATGTAATTGACGGAAGTGTTTTGCTACACTTTTTTCTGTCGACGAATACTGTTGAAGAAGGAAAATTAATTTTTCGAACCTATAATGTAAACAAAGTATTTTTTTGAAGTTCTATTTTCAACTCAGGTTTTTGAATAAAGTCACATTTTGGGGTTCTCTGAATACAAAAAAAAAAAAAAAAAAAAAAAAAAAAATTAGTTTTTAGTTATTGATTTATATGCATATTTATTATCAGAATAACTTAAAAACAAACAAATGCAGGAAATTCTCAATTGTATTTTAAAAGTCGTATTAGGTTTCAACTTGAAAAATTTGATAAAGATTGGCAAATTTAAGGAGAAATTAATAACATCCTTGAAATATTTTTACTTTCATTACCCTACTACCGTAGGTAATGAAAGTATTGTGTTCGGTCCAAAAATTCGATATCGAGTTTTCCCCTAGTTTATATTTTTAAGGTCTCATGAGTCCAAAAAAAGTAGTTTTTGGCAATTAGCCAGTATATGTGTGTGTGTGTATATGTGAGTGTATGGATGTGGAGAATTTCTATTTCAAAAAATCAAGTCATCTTTCTGTTATATCTGATAATTTTTCAAATCAGTAATCATGATATTTAATTTTTACATGAATTTTTAATTCCATATTCCAATTGTGTGGTAAAAGGTTAATAAAAGTAATGTTATGAATCTTAAAACTTAATATTTTTAAAAAGAACAAAAGTAGAAATAAAAATTTTCTATTTTTTCTTTTCAAGATTCCCAACACTTTTGTTTCGATTTAACTGAAATAATCAAATTTTTATACGCATTTACACAAGTCTTTAAAAAACAGTGGTATTAAATAAATATAAATCAATCTTGTTCCTATATTGGAGTATTTTATAGTTTTATTCATAAGATACTAATATAATTTATGAATAAAACTATAAAATACTACAATATAGAGTTACTTCAAAGTAACTAAGAACAAGTTATTTTTCTGTATTCCTACATCAATAAATAAAGATTTCATTTCATTTTGTAATAAGCATAACTATTTTATTTGTTAAATCTAACTTACTAACAGAGGTGTCAACCCTCGGAATTTTTATATCATAATTTCTTTTAAATTTATCTTTGTCTTAATCACAGAATTTACGATAATAAATAAAAATAATTTTTTTTGTGAAAAATATTATTGATATTCAAAAATCCGGAGGGCTGGTAATTTTGCATTAATTACTTATGCAGTTTACATACCTTGTCTTGAAATATGAAACCGAGAAAACTTATATTTTCACGGTGACTCTCCGATTTACAAAATGGAACGATGCAATACACCATATTATATATATAAAAAAAAAAAAAAAAAAAAAAAAAAAATCTCTCACATTTGTTAAATTAATAAAACATAAACCATGAAGAACTCAAATGAAACTCAATTGAATCGCGGGAAATAAACAGAACTTTACGACACGGTATCAAGCGCCATCTACTGGCTATGTTCTTCTTGTACTGTTGCCAAGTTTCCGAGCGACTCGCTAGGCATCTGCTTAAGGAGGCTCTGGTTAAATTTACAATGTCTTGTGTATTTTTGTATATGTAAATTTAGCTAGTCTATGGTTAAGTTACAGCATACTTTCTCTGAACTTTAAAATAATCTGTATTTTTATTCTCTGTAAATTTACATAAGACTTAAAGTAACAGATAAGTAATAGATTATTTGTAAATTCACAGAAATATTTTTAGCGGTGTAGGGTTACGTTAAAGACAAATATCGTCAAACAAGAGAGATAAATTCGTGCCTACATTTTCTTAGGACTATCAACTGATGCATCGAATACTTGACGTACTCGAATCATTGAAAAAGTATGTTCTATCACGAGTGTTGCTGGAAATTGAATACCCATAGATACTTGACATATCATAAGAGGGACACACCTAGAATATCTGATTGAACTTGGACAACTATAGTTTCATTATACATTTGATTTATGAATATAATGTAATTACAGAATTCATGGGCATAATTTATTTTTGTCCCATCCAATGTGAAACAAACTGTACTATAACTGAATTAACACAAATTTTAAAAAACATTGTTTCAATGTGTAACTTGATCTTTCCTTTTCAAAAATTATTTAAATTTCTATATGGAATTTGCTATAAAAATACATGTAAAATGAAATATAAAAATATAAGAACCATTTCATGAAGTTTTACAAATTTTAATACTTAAAAATAATTTTATATATTTAAATAGTAGAATTTATTTTCATTGCTTTTGTATAATAATTTATACTTGCGTTACATTAAAACAGGAACAAAACATTTATATTATTTTATTTTATAGTTTTATTTTATTTTAAATTTTTTTTAATCTGTGAAAGGTGTGACATTTTATTAAATGATTCATAACTAAAACTGAAATGTAGATATTCAATTTATCAAAATTAATACTTATATTAACCCTAATTATAAACATTTACGAATTTAAATTAAATAGATCATTTTAAAAGCTTTTTTTTTTTTTTTTTTTTTTTTTTTACTTATTAGTGTTAGATTTATAAGATATGCAATTATGTAGTTATAACCATATTTAATCTTTCGTGAAACTATTTTATTTTTTTATTTTTTTTTCTAATTTTGAAAACGAGTGAAATGTAAACATTTACACATTTAATAATCTAATTACATTACACATTTTTGTGTGATTTCGTAGAATCCATTTTAAACAGTTGTTATTTACGCATTAACGAAACTTAAAACAAAAATGTTATGGACATTAAAAACAAATTCCTTAGAATAATTCAAATGTTGGAAAACAATTATTTCTTTTAAAGTTTTACCACAAACTTACAAACACAAGCTAGAGAAAAGACTTTTTCCTCTTCTATGTGTCTGGATGTCTGCAAGTTTTGATGGAGTGTCCCAAAGAATTCATTCGACTGAAAATAATGGAAATACTTTATCAAAGTTAAATGAGATAATCTTTTTATGTCAATTAATGAAACTTCAAAACTAAACATTTGTTAAGTAGGAACAAAGAATTTTACTTTATCCTTAAATTATTGGTTCCTATTGAGAGGCATACATGATAATCTATATTAATAACACTTTGACAGAAACGATGAATGCAGTTTATTCTAAATTCCTAAAAATTTGTTTTGGTTTATTGTATTAAAATTAAACGGTGTAAGTTTTAAAGTCCATATATATTTAAATAAATGACCCTATTAAGTTTTAAAGAATATTAGGGAAATATGAACTATGATAATATAATGTACGAGGTGTGGCTATTAAATAACGAGACTATTGCTGCTACAGATGAACTAGATATGCGCCAAATCCGAACGACCGACAGCTGTGCAGCGTAAACCCTGCTCATTCGGTTGCAGCGCCTCCTGTGTTTGTAGAGAAATAGGTCAGGCCGTAACCTTCGTTTGTGTAAAAGGTGTTTTTTTTTTTTTTTTTTTTCCGAAAGCGTGATAAGTGTAAAAGTAGAGTAACGAACTGTCGTGAAATTTCACGTAAAACTTAGTAAAACCGCTAGTGAAACTTATATTTTATTAAAACAAGTTTATAACGATGAATGTTTATCACGTGTGCGAGTTTATGAGTGGTTCAACCGTTTCCAATATGGCTGAGAAGACTTTAGAGTTGATGGCCGAAATTCAAAGCGATGATGATCTTTTTTTTTTTTCGACATTCATGGTATTATGTACCTGCACTGGGTTCCTGAATGTCAAACTATTAATCAACATTACTATCTTGAAGTGCTTGCTCAACTCCGTGAAGAGGTAAGGAAAAAACGACCCGAATTGTGGAAGAACAAGCCATGGGTTCTCCATCAAGACAACGCGCCGGCTCACACGTCATTTTCTGTCAAGACGTTTCTAGCCAAATACAACATCCCAGCTTTAGACCATCCGACTTATTCGGATGGCCTGGCCCCATGTGACTTTTATCCGTTTCCCAAAGTTAAATCTGCATTAAAAGGAACAAGATTACAGTCAGTTAAAGCTGTAAAAGAAAAAGCGGCACGCCTCATGCAGGAGCTCACAGGACACGACTTCCAGCACTGTTTCGAACAATGGAAAAATCGTATTGAGCGTTGTATGGATAGAGGAGGGGTGTATATTTAAGGTGATAATAACTAAATATGTATAAATTTAAAATAAAATGTTTTATAGTAATAGTCTCGTTATTTAATAGCCACACCTTGTATATATTTTAAATGATTTAGAAAGTAATCTTTAATTAAAAATATAACATGTTTATAATTTCAGTAAAGTATATGCTAGAAATTGAGTAAGAAAATATCATTTTCCTACATTCCACTTAAGATGAACTTAAAAAAAAAAAATTATATATATATATATATATATATATATATATCATAGCTATCGTAATAAATTTTAATCTTAAAATTTAGCAATTAATAGATACAAAACAATACCAACTCACAAAAATATAGAACATATTTTAACTTAGAGGAAAGACTGACAAAAAATTGTTACGATTTAGGTTAAGAACCAATAAGAGACAAAAATAACTTAAATTACTTACGCCGACATAAATAATAATAAAAAAGGGACCATTAAACTTTATGACAGAGAAAACAAATAAATAACCACAGAAATAATTGGATAAAAATGCTTAAAATTAGAAGTAAAAACTCGTCAGGGGGACTGTACTTCATAAAGCTGTGAAAGCCGCATCGATTTCGTAATACATACATATATATATACTTAAAAGCAAAAAATTTATTTTTAAATATGAATATAATATCGTTTGCATAATTTACCTTATGGCTTTCTTTAATAGAAGAAAGTATTGGATTCGTTAAAATTTTCAGTTTCCGGTTTATGATGTATTTACATTTTTTGAGAGTTACAAAATAGGATTTGACCTTTTTTAGAAAATTTCTGTGCGTGTGGGTGTGGGTGAGACATAAATTTTGAGGTGACTATATCTTAAGAACTACATCACAGAATTGCATAAAAAATTATGCATAGATGTCCCTTGCATATCAATTTTTGGTGTCAATCGCTATCCAAGTGACGCTGCTATACAGTGATTTCCGTGCAAACATCATGTACATCACGTGCAAACGATAAAAAAAAAAATCGCTGGAAATATAAAAACCATGGTAAAAGCCTTAATTAACAATTTAAAAATATAAAATTAAAATAGTACGTTACTCTTGGTAAAAATATCGTTTGTAGTGAATAGTTTAGAATGCTACTTTACGCAAGAATTTAAAATTTACAATTGAAAATTAGAGTAATGCGTTACAGCTTCATTTGATTTTTTATCTTGTGAAAACAAGATATTGGTCTGTGAGGAAAATATAATCACGCCAAAGCTTCCATTTTTCTTTCTCAAGCTCGCCAAATTTTGTCATCAAATAACGAATTTCGTCGCCAAGCCGAATTTTTCATCGTCAACTATCAAATTTTGCCGCCAAATCAGAATTTTCATTGCAAAGTCACAAGTTTTGTCACCAAATTGTATATATTTATGGCTTCTATTTGTTGAATGATTATGAGCTTGGATTTTTAAAAAATTGAAACTTTTACTGACCAATAAATCTATCCAATAATCTATCCAATAATCTATCCTAAATCTATCCTAGTAGAAGGGACAGTAGTAGTTCATAATTAAATTTCTTAAAAACAGAATAGCGACGTAAATAATGGAATGTGGGGAACGAAGCCATTGGCTAAGTATGTGTTGATGCATATTTAATATTTCTTTACATTTGTAGCATTAATGTAAAGGAATCTAACTTTGTCTTTAAGCTTACCGAAAAGGGATTTTTTTTTTTTCAAATTTACGTAAATACGGGCTAGTATCCTTTCCAAAGCCCCCCCCCCCCCCCCCGAGCAGGACATCTTCTCCACAGTTCTAGGAACTTTGTCGATCAGCCTTACGCCCCACAACCAACCATATTTGTTATTTTGAGCATTTCATTCAAATGTATCATGTCCGCATTTTATCAGTAATTTTTGTAAAATATTGATATAACTAAAAATATACTTTATTATATATATATATATATATATAGTGGAAAAAAATGTAAAATCTGTACTTTTGAAATACAAATCAATACGTATGTATGCATTTTATCTTTTAATAAATATCCGGTAATTACGTGCTAAAATTGTCGCAAACCATTTACTTTTTAATGAAAATGACTGGTACAAAGCGCATTCTTTACGGTGTCCCTCTTCTCCTCGTGAAAAATATTTATATCAGTAAGAAATAATTTATTGCTTTGAAAATAATCTGAAGTATCTCACTTAAATTTATCCCATACGAGATAAATCTTGGTATAAAAGATTTATTTAATTACAGAATATAAAAATACCAAAATCAAACTTTTAACACGTAAGCTAAAAGTTAGAAACATAAAAAAAAATCTACCAATTTCTATATTTGCTAAATACTTACGAATTTCCGAGGTATTATTTAAAAATACTTTTATACTTCTGATTGTTGCATACTTTGCAATTAGATATATATCAAATGGATTACTAAAATTTATCTTAATTACTTCACAGACTTTTGAACATTTAGAATTATGTATTTCGCGTATTTATTTTATAAACAAATATGAAAGTCAAATTTAAATGCATATAAAAATTTAACAAATATGTTATTTTAAACTACAATATTTTCCGATTAAAGTGGATACATGTATATACATACATATATACAGGGTGATTCAGAAAAACGTGGATAAAATGACATGGCAGATCAGTCATACAACAAGTATCAAAAACCGCATAGGAACAGAGTGTTGCAAACGCCTGTAGAGGGCGCTAGAGCCGCGAGAGGGCGTTGCGATACAAACACGAGCTGAGCAAACGGAGGATGTCTTCATTCGAGCCGTGGATGCGTTGGGCGTAACCTGGCTATTTACACGCACCGCAAAATGGCTTACTGGATGCAAGCCGGATGCTGGTCGCTCGGACAGTTGATGCCGAAGAAAGAGTTGTCCAAGAACTCCAGCGTAATCTTTCAACGAGTACACCAGTTGTACCCCGAAAGACCCATATCCCCGAAGCTACCGTCTGGGGTATTGTACACGACGAAGAACTACATCCTTATCATTTACAACGCGTCTAGGCACTGGAATCGGGAGACTACAACAATCGTATGGATTTTGCAAGAAAGTGCTGCAGACCGAAACTTCGAAGCAAGTGTTCTCTTCACGGATGAGGCTGCGTTCTCATTAGAGGGTGTGATGAACTTTCACATTCTGCATACGTGGGCGGATGAAAACCCGCATACTACACGTCCGTACGGCGCACAACGAAAATTTCCTATCAACGTGTGGACTGGCTTTGTAGGAGACTGTTTACTTGGTCCAATTTTCTCCCAGAAAGTCTTAACGATCCTATTTATCTAACATTCTTGCAAGAGGTTCTGCCAGAAATGCTGAATGATGTCCCGATGCCTATTCGATAACGCATTCTATTTCAACACGACGGAGCTCCTGCACATTTTAGCACAGACGTCAGAGCAATTCTGCAGGCTACTTTTCCTGGTGGCTGTATTGGTCACGGTGGACCAATCACATGGCCACCATGATCACCTGACCTGTCTCCCTTGGATTTTTTCTTATGATGATTTTTAAACCGACTTGTGTATGAAACACCTGTTGCAACGCCGGAAGACTTGCTAAGAAGAATCGTTGTGGCAACAGGAAGTGTTCGAGATACACCTGGTATCTTTGAGAAGGTGCGGTGTTCAATGCAACGTAGATGCCAGGGTGTCTCGATGCATCTGGCAAAAACTTTGAGCATCTCCTGTAGGCTCAACATTTGGTTTGCATTAGTCGCATGTGCGTGAGTAATTATCAATAAAATGATCTGGAATGGTTTTGCTTCTTCTCTTTGTGTTATGTATTATTTTAGACGTCCTGTAGCGGCTCCGGATCGCAGTTGCGACCCTCTGTTCCTATGCGAATTTTGATCCTTGTTGTATGACTGATCTACCATGTCATTTTGTCCACGTTTCTTAGAATTACCCTGTATATTCCTCATTAAAGTAGTATACATATATTTCAAACTTAAAAATGTGTTTATGAAAAAGAGTATATATTGTAAGGCATACTTAAAATTGGATAAATAATTTTGTATTTCTTGAAGAAAAAAAACAAATACATATAAATATACGAACTCTCACGATTGTAATTTTTTAAATATTTATGTATAAGGAATACCACATTAATATTCCTTACAATATAATAAACAAAAAAATAGTATGTTTAAAAATGCTTGTTCATTCAATGAGAATCAAAAATAATTTCATAAAATATTATTGTTCTATAAATGCAAAGATTGGTATTTGATATACAACAAGAATTTATTAGATAGTTTTATACAATAGTATTATACAATAAAAAAAAAATAATAATACATTACATGCAGAGAAATTCATGTCCATGCATTTATATAATATATAAAATTTGTTTATGCGTAAATGCATCGTTTTTTGTTAAATAAGTCGAAAAAGTATTTATATATTGTCTATGTGATATTCAACGCCTACATTTCGCAATGTTCTTCCATTTAATTTACATAAAATTTACAAAAACTGCATTTAATAATGCATTATAAATGCTGAGCTCAGATTCTAAATTTAAATAAACTGTCGCATTTAAAATATACTCTATAAATTACAAAAGTTTTCATGAAAAATTATTTGTTTCCAAATTTGCATATATATATATATATATATATATATATATATATTCTATTACTGAAAGTATCGTAAAATATATTACATTCCTTAAAGATTATTCAAACTTTTATGCAAGAAATGACAATGTGAAATGGAGAAGAGTGAACTATTTCTTTTTTAAATTACTGTTAAGTCTCTTATGAGAAAGAAAAGAATACTGTAACATTTTTCAAATAAATAATGCTCAAAGACGATAACTTAGCCGGTGCCTTACCACTATGTCTACTTTATTCGCTTGGCGAAGAGTCGCGTTTTCATTCGACCTGAAAACATTGTTGCGATTTCTTACATTTTATTGTGTTTATTCAAAGTTTTGTGCTTACTAGTTTCAAACGTTAGCTCTATGGTGCTTTATTATTTTTTAAGATAAATTCGTTGGTTTTAGATGTAAATTGTAAATTAAATCTTTTAAGGTTGTGGATCACTTATAATCTGCCATTTAACACTTCTTAATAATGATTAAGAAATGTGTTTAAATTAGACAAATAAAAATGAGTAAAAAAATTTAAAAAAATTAGAGCTATTGTCACAGTAAAATAAGAAAAATGCTTGTAAATTTCTCAATTTATATGTCATTGCAACATAATGTGATATTAAAGTATTTTGAAATGGAATAAATGGTTAAATACGATATGTATAATAATAAAAAAAAATATGTTATAAAGTTTAAATTAGATGTATTGCATTTAAACGCATCTTATTATTGTGCAAAATTAAAATAAAAAAAATAATAATAATAATAATAAAAAGTACAGAAGTTATCAGCTAGAGTAACATTATAAATAAGCTCATAACTCAAGAAATGCGACCCCCAAAATACATATATATATATATATATATTTTATAATTATTAAGAAATGAACAAAATCTATCATTACTCTTTGTAAACTATTTATTTGAAAAAAAAAATGAAAGACAAAATTTAAAGAGAAGCCCAAACTTGCCCAAAATAAAGTAAATCTTTACGTATTAAAAAGGGGAAAATATAAAATAGTTTTTGCATAGAACTTCTGTAATGTTTAAACTGATGATCGGAAAAGAATAAAGTACACTGTCTGTATATAAAACAGTTAGAAAGTTATATATATAGAGAGAGAGAGTTGAAAAAAAGAGCTTTTCATCTTGGTAAAAGTCTAAAAAAATATTTTTAACACTAATTTTCCCATAGTGAACTTTTTTGATAACCATCTGAATGTGTAACTTTTTTTTTCTTATTTGCATTACTTCTACAGGATAATCCATTCGTTAGTCATAAGTTTTGACCATAATATATTTATTTTTCTTGTTAATCCGAGCCTAACCAACTACTCCAATTATGGATCCCTAAATACTGAGCGAAAATATTTAATTCAAGTTAGGATTTCACCCACATATTTTTATTAATGTGACTCTTTCATTTTTCTGAAGCTCAGTGCTTTTGTACAGTCTTTTGCACGAATATTTGGACACTTTTGACTTCAGACGTATTATCAAATATCTAGCAATGTTCTTCAGGATTCATCTTGAAAATTTGGAAGTGCAAAGAACAAGTTATATCGTATGTTTTTCACCAACATCTGTGTCCTAAAAAAGAAAATGGGGCCAGATTTTTTTTTTTTTTTTTTTTTTTTTTTTTTTAAGTATTTGTGGAAAAAAAAATGCTTGGATTTTTTTCATTATCCGAATGACTTTTTATGAGGCCAACACACACGTCCATGGAGATATAATGTTTTTTATTAAAATTTTCCCCAAAAAACAACGAAGAAAAAATCCACTTTTTAAATTATAATCCGTATATTAGACCCAGTGCATTACAAAATTTGGTACTTTTATTCCAAAACTTGGATTACTACATTAGATACAGCATAATTTAATCAAAATGCAAAAACGTTAAATATTTTATGAAATAATAGCATTCTTACTAAATAAATTTTAACTACGCATGTGCAGGCGTTAAAAAAAATAATTTGCAAAATATAATGTCAAATGTATTTACCAACTTATATGATCGGTTGGTTGGTTGTCTTTTAATGGCGCAAAATCGACAATGAGACATGCAACCCCAAGCAATTAATTAAAAAATAATAAGATACAGCTTCTGGATGGGTTCACTCATCCTGATTGTCAATAAAGCATTCAGATAGAAAACTAAAAAAGAGTAGTTAAAATGTTAAATCAAAAAACATAAAATAAAGTGTAGATAACAAAAGCAGATATAAAATGTAATGAAGAATGTAGATAATATAAAAACAGATGTAAAATACGAAAAAATGGGTAAATACTAAAATTAGATTTCGTAGTAAAAACCAGCTTCTTTTTAAAAAAAATTGTCAAATGATAACGAAAAGTAATACCTAAAAGGCTTGTCAGGTTTGGTGAGGATGAACGAAAGTAATGTATGTAAAGATGACGAAGACAAGGGCAGTTAGTGAATAAATGGGGAATAGTCTACACACAGAAATGACACTTCGGACAATCAGGTTCCTCTTCCGCAAGCAGTAAATATTTATGTGTAAGCATTGAAGGCCCAATTCTAAGACGACCAACTTATATGAAAACCATAATATATAAATTCAAACAGTTATGAGAGATATAATGAACATAATTTCAGTCTTCTCAAAATTAAGCAGTAAAAGATTTTACTCATTTTTACTTTCTCTTACCCATAGGATCAAGAAAGTATTGTTTTAGGGTCAAAATTTCGAACGTGAGTTTTTGTTATATTTACATGTTATGAGGCCCCTGAATACGAAAATCATGTTTTTAACGAATAGTCTGTGTGTCTATCTGTGAGTGTGTGTTAATAGCATATATAAAGAACAAATAGTAGCAGAAATTCCAAACTCGGTATGCTAAAGGTGTATCACATAGGGATGCTACAGTAAGCTTTTCATTGAGATGAAGTAAATGGTTCGTGTATAGGGACACTCAAAAGTATTCAAATACATTACGTCTGTGGGGAAATTGCAAGTAACTAGAGTTTAACATTTGTAGACTGCACTAAACAAAATGGAACGAATATATATTTTTTGTAATAGAGATAAGCTGGGAAAAAAATGTGTATGTAGGGGCCTCGCTTCCCCCCCCCCCGGGGGGGAAGTCCACCCTCGAGGGTAGATAATTTTCATGATGGGTATCATTCGAAACAATTCGCCAATACCTTTAAAAAGAAGGGTTGGACCATCGATCTGTGATATCTTAAAATAAAGTTATCGATTTTTTTTATGTAATATTGAGAATAAATTCAACATTTTTTGGATATTTAGTGTTATACTACTTTTCTTATATGGAAATCGCCTGAATTATTATGGAAGATAATTTTTTTAAACGATAATTTTAATAAATGATTTTTACTGAGTGAATTTGTATAGGAAAATATAAAAGTAAATTGTGTGGTGTCCACAACACACTAGTTATTTGTTGTTAATGGATGTCCTTTACTAATAATATTTTAACATTTCCAGGAAAGCTGTTCGGGAATTGAAATAAAATTATCATAGAGATATGGTAAATAATGTTTGTTTCATGCTAAATATTCATCGCTTGTTTTTTTTTTTTTTTAATATATATATATATATATATATATTTACAGGTTTTGAGGCTTCCTGATTACCGTAATCAAGTTTTTTAACGTTTGATCTTTGTCTGTGTCTCTTAGAGTAATTTTAAAACGAATAAATTTAGGAGATCCAAATGTTATTTTTTGAAGTTAATATAAGTTTGTTGCTGGAAAAGTTTGATCAAGATTGATAAGTTTCAATGAATGTTGCGTGTGAAAATTGTCTGTACAATTTTAAGTAAACTTTTAATTTTAATAACAGAATTCAATTCTATATAAATGTAGGTGCATTAATGAAACGGAGGGTTGAGGGGGGCGATAGGCCCCTTCACACAGAACTAATTATTATATAAAACTCTTCCCGAAGTCTGATTTGAATTGTTTAACACAGGTTTACATAACAGTACTCCTTATCTTACCTCTTAATCTCCAACGTGTTTTTACAGTATTAAATTTCAGGGTAAGAGAAAGTCGTGAGAGTGACACACCAGATTATTTTCATTTTGATTCAGTCAATGCTGAATCGTAATACAGTGCTCACTGATTGTAAATAAATATTGATAAAACCCCTTATCGTCTTCCTTTATTTTGAGAACTGAATTTATCTTCATTCTATCTCTCATAAATATTCGAATTTACACGATATTTTTGGGGGGTTCTCTTATAAGTTGCTCAATAATTTTGGCTATTAAATTAAGGATATGGAATTTTTTAGAAAGCTAGAGCAAGTGTCGTTAAAAATTATTTAGTAAAAATGCTCGTAGTCCGTAAGATCTTTTAACATTTTTGCATTCTGGTTGTTGTATGTTGTGTCTAATGTAATATGTCAAATCTCCTAAAAATAGCGTTGCATCATGCTTAATACCCTACGTGTTATAATTTAAAAAGTGGACATTCATTTTGCAATAATATATATAAATATATATCTTCATAAACATGTGTGGCAGCCTCATACAAATTTATACAGATAATCAGAAAAATTCTTATAATCAGATTCTATAACCAAAACGCATTTAAAGCCTTACTTTTTACAGGGTGATCCAAAACATTTTGTGTTTTCTTTTATTTTTTACTGGCTCCCTTCTCTTCTTTAGGGCACAATTTTTCCTGAAATATATGAAGTGTAACATATTCTTTACACTACCAAAGTTTCAACATGATTCCTAAAGAATATTTCAAAATATTTGACAAATTCGAAAATGTGACAAATTCGATATCTGAATTCGAAAATGTCCAAATACTTATTGGTAGATAATATATATTATAGCTCATTTATTTATTTATTTATTTGTGAATTACTAATGATTTGGTTTTGGTATTTTAATGGGTACTGAGCATACAACACTACTTTATATCATATCCTTTTATTGTTGCCAAAATCATTAATTTATGTTATGAAAACTCTCAAATATTTTAACCCTTTAACGTTCACTACTTAATATATTTTAAAAATTAATAAACTAATTTTAAAAATGGCTTTTAGACACATAGCTGATCATAAATATTTAAAAAATAAAAAATTAGCATTATTCCTTTTCGAGAAATTTTCGGTTTGAAACATCTGTAAGTAAACCTTATTAAATTCAAATAATATTTAATTTAATAAATAAATCACTTTATAAGTAAACATTATCGACAACAAAAACTCGTAAAAGTTGCATAGATCCAAACATTTCAACTTATTCCGGAGTATTTTAACCCTTTGCGGCGCAAGGTAATTCGGATCATTTAAATTACACTGCCACCGGAATTTAAGAACATAATTAAAATAAAAGAAATTTTAAATTTTCACGTTAAAAAAAGGGCCTTTTCTGCTATGTTATAAATGTAAATTTTTGCTAAAGAACTTCCGGGATGAGTTTTTGCACTTGAAAATTAAAATTAGGTGTTCCATCAGCGGGAACACTGCGACTGAAAAGGTTAAACTTTTCTACTGATGATAAATAATGTTTAGCTTATTAGTAATTTTCTTATGGGGATATATATATATATATATTCATTATATTTGACTCTTTTTTCTTTTCTTTGGAAATCACAAAATGCAGTCCATTGTTAAAAAAAAAAAAAAAAAAAAAAAAATCTTAACTATTTGCCAGTCCTTTAATTTCAATCCTCTGGTCAATGTTACCAAATTTAGGAACATTAATATTTAATATGCACCCCTAAATTTTAACTGTGGTGGTTGCCTAATCACTTAAAGTGTTATTCGTCCCTTATTTATATTAAATATCATTTTTCACATTTATTGGTAGTAGTTCAATAAATGAGTCCTTACATTTCACAGTTTAAAGAACATTAGAGCGTTAACACTAGCAAAGACTTAAATTATAATAATTCCATTTCTATATATACGTAACACTATATTTTATTATTACAATTGAAATATAAGCTTTTTTTTTTTTTTTTTTTTTTTTTTTTTTTTTTTCATTTCCACCTACTCTCTTTTATTTTTTTTTTATTTTATTTTTGTCACTATACGTAACTGTACATTTAATGGTACAATCGTATGTAATTGAAGAACTTTATATTAAAACAAATATTTTTAAATATAAATTATCCCTTAGAAAATTATAAGTAAGATGTTTAAAATGTCAGATTAAAAAGAAACATCGTTTGTCAACTAATCGTATTAAAAATTACTTTCGTTGAATTGAAAGCAAAAGATAATCTTTAACTTCAACTGCAAATTACTCACTCAATATTATTTTAATTACAAATGATAAAAAATCAAAATTTGAGGTATGAGAAATGAATAATTTAAAATAATCTTTTGATCAATTTCAAAAAATTGTGCTTTTCAAAAATATTTCTTTATTAACATATGATGAATAAAATTCTAAAAATTATTAAGAAACAATTAAATTATCAAAATCAAATTCTATTGATGATGTAGAATAACTAGAAATGACATTTCTGAAAAATTTAAATAGATTGAAAAATAAATATTAGATCTAAGGAATACAAATTAAAGAAAATACTCTGTAAAATATTATTTTTAGAAATATTCTTATCACGCATTTTGTATAATTATAGTTTTAATCAAAATTTATTAAAAATTTATTTTAACAATGATTTTTTAAAAAAAATTTAATGCAAGATTTCAAAGTATATTTGAATTAAAAGTATTTTAATGCATTTCGAAATTACTAAACAATTTAATATTATTTGCTTATTTGTCTGTCTATTTGTCTACGGATTCCACGTTGTCTTTCAAGAATTCTTTCGATTTTCAATAAATTTATAAATAAGTTTCGAGATCCAATACAAAATAAAAGACTTGTTACAATCATATTCGTGACTTTTTTATTAGATTATATTTATGTACAAAATAGTTTACTATTGTCCATTCATTTTAATTAGATAAACAAGATATAAAATAGTTTTATTTATCAAATTATAAAGAAAAAATATTCAATATGGATATGTATTACAAAATTTTCTCGGTGAAAAATAGCATGAAACATTTGTATTTTTAATTTATAAATATTTGCAAAGAACCTATATGAGAACCTATATGAGATTGATGTTCCTACATCGCTCCCTGGGATTTCCTGAACCTTCCGGATTCTTAACAGAGGAAGAATGAACATGTATGGGAAATCTGAAAAAATCTAATTTGACGTTTGTATTAATGATTTGACAGAGATACAGTCGGCAGCAAAAATATCCGAGCACTGGCAATAATCCCTGTCTAAAAAAGTAACTTAATATTGCTTTGTTAAATAAATCAGTTAAATTAGATCCTAGCCTCTACTTGTTTGGAGACACAATCACTTAAATTTAATTAAATTCAGTCATGGCCTTGAAATGACGATATCGTACTTGAATACGAAACATTTTAATAACATATCACTAAAACTTCATAAACATATACCGGGTGATCCAAAAGTCAGGACCAACTTTAAAATTGAATAATTCGAAAACGAATCAAGATACAAAGATACGGTTTGCACCAAACGGATGAAAAAGAAACCGGGTTTTGTGTGGCAAAGGTAAAAAATTAGTTCTGTTGGCGAGCAACAGATGGCGCTATAGTGTTTTATTTCACCAAAAGATGATTTACAAATGAAAAAAAGTGTTGACAACTTACAAGTCAGCTTAATTACAGTTAATTAGTACTACTACAGTAACTGTTCAATGTCCATCATTCAGAAGTGCAACTGTGAGATGATTCACCACATCGTTCACAGCATTTAGTAGCATTTCTTGCGTTATGGCAGACACATTTTGGCGGATGGCATCTTTCAGTGCTGCAAGTGATGCCGGTTGGTCGCGGTACACGTTTGACTTCCAAGAATCCCCACAGCCAAAAGTCACAGGGTGTCAGATCGGGAGATCTTGGAGGCCATGCGGGATTAAAGTAGCGACTGAGAATGCGATATTTCGATGCATATAAGCATCGACTACCTTTACCTGTTGTAGTTGTTCCTTTTTATATCGTTTGTTGCTTTGCATAATCCTACATCAGAAATATGACAGCGCCATCTGTTGGTCGTCAACAGAATTATTTTTTTTTCTTTGCCACACAAAACCCGGCTTCTTTTCCATCCGTTTGGTGCAAACCGTATCTTTGAATCTTGATTCGTTTTCGAATTATTCAATTTTAAAGTTGGTCCTGACTTTTGGATCACCCTGTATATATAAAACATATAAACACAAATAAAAATATTCTTCCCGGACCAACTAAGAACATGTCATTCCTCTCGTCCATCCAACTCCGTTCCCTCTTCTTTGGTTGTTGCCACTCATCTCCTGTCATCTCCTGTCTAATGTTTTTTTTTTTTTAATTTGACATTTTAAACATCTTACTTATAATTTTCTAAGGGATAATTTATTTTTTCAAATATTCGATTTAATATAAAGTTCTATTCATGACGTCATGGAACTTTACTCGTCCCTCCTTTTTGAGCTCATACGTCAAAGGAGTGACTATGATGCTACCAAACTTAGAAAACTGTTTCATGATATAGAGAATTTCTACATAAATGTTCACATTGATACTGCTGAACAGTTTTTGATATGAATTTTTCATATAGAAAGAACACCAACAGATAATATTAAGGGTTTCTAAGAAAATGTTTATGTATGTAATACAAAAATTCTTTTTAGAAAAAGTTTATAAAATAAATGTTCATATATGTAAATCCTAAAAGTTTATATCAAGAGTTTATAAAAAACTGTATACATCATAAAATCTTTAGGAAGAGCTTCTGCATATGCCCAAAGAAAAAAAAAATAAATGCATAGTATATTTAGCAATAAACAACAACAGCAATACACACAAATAATAGATCTAACATTAAATATCTTACAAACAAACCTTATAATATGCACATGAATTATTTAGCATATCACGAGGTAAATTAAATTTGATTATTAGATACAACTGAAATACTATTAGAAATATTTTAAGGAAGTCTAGATAAAGAATCGGCATTGCCATGATCCTTCCCCTTGCTATACGTAATTTTTAGATTATATCTTTGCAAAGCTAATGCCTAACGTGCTAACTTTGCACCGTTTGGCATTGTTTTGGTCAGAAAAGTCAGAAAAGTCAGAAGATTGGGATCGGAAATTACCTCTATTTCTGCACCGAAGAGACAAGTATCAAACTTTCGTAGAGCAGTCAGCACACTGTAAGCTTCTCGTTCTATTGTTGACTATTTGACTTGGTACGGAGACAGTTTTTTACTAAAGAAAGCAATTGGATTTTCTTTGCCAAAATCGTCCGACTGAGATAAACGTGCTTCGATAGCTTCGCTCGAAGCATCAGTGTACAATTTGAATGGCTTTGCTATATTAGGCGTATATAGAGATGGCGTATTCATTAACTGGTGTTTCAAATTTTGAAAAGCTGTTCCTTGTGCATCAGACCAGGGAATTTCATTAGGTACGCTTTTCTTTGTTAATTCAGTCAAAGGAAGAATTCCTGAAGCAAAATTTGGAATATGTTCCTGGTAATAAGTAGCCAAACCAATTACACTACGAAGTTCTTCTTTGGTGATATGCCTGCAAATTTTTCTTATAGCTTCGATTTTTTCGGGATCGGGGGTATGTCTTCCTGATCCAATAATATGGCCTAAAAATTTCACTTCATTCTTTCCGAAATCGCATTTCTTTAAATTAACTGTAAGACCAACTTCTTGGAATGTTTTGAGAACTGCTTTCAAGTGTGTTACCGATTCACTCCAAGTGGTAGAAAATACTGCGACATCATCGATCTAGGAACGACAATAATCTGTATGACACTCTAAAACTTTGTCTATAAATTTTTGAAATGTACTACCAGCGTTCTTCATGCCAAACGGCATGACATTCCATTGGAAATGCTCTGAATGTGTAGTAAAAGCAGTATAGTGTTTGCTCTCTTCTTTCATAGGTATTTGCCAGTTTCGGTAGCCTAATGCGTACCGTCTTCAGTGCAAAAAGGATTATGAATCAGGAGAAATGCTCGTATACATAGGAGAGGGGCCGGATTTAGTTCAACCAATAGGATTACGGGAAAGGTGGGGAGAGTGGCCAATAGGAATTTAGGAAAGTTAGCTGTGTAAACAGTAGAAAAATTAAGAAAATGTGGACTGCATATAAAATTTCCAACAGTCAGACAAATAGGGAATAGCGAAATCACAATTTACAAGGTTTTTAAAATTTTTATAAATATGAAAAGCTTCAAAGAAATCGAGTTCATGAATGGATTTAGGTCTGCAAATTATTTTAGCTGAATTAAATTTAAAATTATGATTTTCCTCCCAGCAATGTTCAAAGATTCAAGATTCAAAGACGGAAGGAGGCCGCTCACCACTATGGAGCAGTTTTGAGCGATTTTAATCTTCAACGAGGGGCTCTGACAGCAAATGTCACATAACAATGTGAAATTTTGAAAGAGCCCGTTTCTAGAGGTTAAGTCTCCCCTGTTGTTTAATGCATAAACACTTAAAAAAAAAAAAAAAAAAAAAAAAAATTACATTTGCTGCCGGATAAATCCCACGCGCTAGAGAGCAGCAGTTAGAAAAAAACAAAATTTATGCTTCTAATGAGGAGAATTCGTAGGCAGCTGAAAAAAGTTCAAACTTTTGCGACGGGGCTTTGGAAAGTTAGTAAGATTAGTTTTTAGTTTGTTAAATTGGATAGTTCCATTAGGGTCACAAAGATTTTAGTTATTTTAGTTTTTAAAAGGGGACGTTCTAAAATGTTAAATAGCCAGTTATTGGGTGTAATTGGAGGATTGAGTAAATGATATGGGGCTGTGAGGGGACATGCAAAGTAAGCGTGTTCAGGAGAGCCTTCCTCTCCGCACTCGCATCGGGTGGTCCTCGAGCAATGAAAACGAAATAAGTAGGTTCTGAAAGGTCCATGACCCGTCAGAAAGGCTGAAATTGCTGGAGACAAATCAAAGTTATAATTTTTTACTGAGTTAATGAGGGCATAGGTGTAGCGTCCTTTGTCTGAAGTATCCCATTCAGCTTGCCATTATTTCTGGAGATTACGGAAAAGGGACTTTTTGATAAAGGAGGGGGGTTGAGGGAGCAGAAAGCCGATGTCCGGATTTTGAGTGGCTGTTTTAGCCAGGTCATCAGCCTTTTCATTGCCCATGACACCCCGATGCGCCAAAACGCGAGCTAGAGATGTATTTTCTTGCAGGTTAATTAGAAGTAGTTTAATTTCCGTTACGAGAGGTTGTTTAGAAAGATGGCGGTGTATTGCCTGTAATGCTGAGAGACTGTCACTGTAGATTGGAACTGAGTAAAATCTATTTTTTATCTCATTAATCCATAGGAGGGCTTGATAGATGGCAAATAGTTCGGCTTGAAATACGGTGTTTTAATCTCCCAGTATTGAGGCCCACTGATGAGTCAAGATCCCATCTGAAAGGACACAGACAGCTGAGCCGACTCCGTGTTCTGTCTTTGAACCATCAGTATACACCGCCACTGAAGCAGAAGTAGAGAAGGCATTAGTTGAGACATTGACTAGGGCATGAGAGGTATCAGCTGCAGGGTGAATATGCCAACTGCATGTTTTACGTTGTATTTCTGAATTGGGGAAGTGTTCATTTTGCAGTGAAGTGTTACTGAGTTGTAGAATGTTAGTTTTCAGAAATTCTTATTTAACTGTTAGGTAGATAGGTGGAATCCCGGTGATCACCGTCAATGCGTCAGTGGATATAGTTCTATAACCCCTGGAAATTTGCAATAAGAAAATTCTTTGAAGAGAGAAGAGTTTGAGTTTTGCTGTTTTTGAAAGATTTCCCCCCCCCCAAATTCCAGCCCCGTAAGTTATGATTTTTTCTACTATTACACGGTACCAGATCTTTAACATGTTTGATTTAATACCCCAATTTTTCTCCGCGAGTTTTATAGAATTATGATAAATTTTGAGTAATTTAAGCTTTAAATTGTTGATATGTGCAATCCAGTTGAGGTTCTTATCTATAGTAACCCCTAAGATTCGGGTGTTGTCTGCATAGGAGACACTAACTCCATTGATCCTGATCACCGGTTTTCGTTTTAGAATCCTGGGAAGAGAAAAGGTAAGAGCCTGTGTCTTAGCTGCCGAAAGTGTGAGATTGAGTGCAGAAATCAGTTGGCAGAAAGTTGTTAAAGCATCATGGGCCTGAGATTCCAGATCTTTTCTTGTTTTGCCCGAAAGGATTATCGTGAAGTCGTCAGCGAAGGCGAAGACTTCAAATCCTTTAGAGGTCATAGGTTCAAGAATGGTGTTAGCGATTAATGTCCAGAGAACTGGACCAAGACATGAGCCTTGAGGACAACCTTTTTCTTGGATATGATCTGAGGATCCTGAGCCCCAGTTGACCATTATTTTCCTGTTGGAAAGATAAGAGCTGATGACTCCAGCGATATTCCGCGGACATTGAATGGATTGTAGAATATTCAAAATATGGAGCCATTCAATATTATCGAAGGCTCCTTGAATGTCCAACGAGACGAGGGTGGTATAGTTTTCCGAGTTGTAACTAGAGTCGCAGGAAGAGAGGACAGCATTCAATGCCATTCGCATAAACTGCCCTCTCTGAACCCGAATTGATTTTCATTCAATAAGTTATTAGATTCTAGAAAGTGATTGAGGCGGATTACAATTATTTTTTCTAATAATTTCCCTAAAGTTGGAAGAAGGCAGATCGGGCGGTAAGACTTGGGTTCAGAGGGACACTTCCCTTGCTTTAGAAAGTATACCACCTCTCCTCCACGAAGCACTTGGGGAAAATACTGAAAAAGTAAGCATAAGTTGGACCAGCGTAATAAAATCTGAGGAATGGAGGAATTAACTAATTTTAAAATGATAAAATCTATCCCATCCAGACCTGCAGCTTTTTTATTGTTAAATCCTGAGAGCGCAGTTCGGATCTCAGCTTTCGTAAAAGCTTTGTCCGACTGGGCTGTAAAGAGGAAGGGATGAGGTGACGTGTATGGAAGAGAAGAAGGGCCGAAAAGGGTTTCAGCTAAATATTCTAAGTTGTTCTTTTTGAAAGAAAGGATCGGTGGTCTCTGTAGTCTTAACTCATGAGGTGTGAAGAATTTGCTGGAGAAAATTTTTTGAGCAGTGCCAAAGTTTTCTGTTTGAGAAGAGCAGAAAGACTTCCACGCTGCTTGTTTTGCCTTGTTGAGTTGTTTTTTATAGGTCGCTGCTAGTTTTTTCTGTTGTATCTGTAGTTGTTGACGTTCTGGTTCTTCTAGATATATCAGTTTGCGTCTAATTGCCGTTAATTTATTACGCAGTGACCTTAACTGGGGAGACCAGAAGGATGGAGTAGAGTGGCGTCTCACTTTTTTCAATCGAAAGGAGGAATTTGCGGCAGCTTGAATAAGGGAAATTAGGGTTTCTGTAAAGATGTTTAAGTGTTCAGTGTTTGAGATTCTGTTAAGTTTTAGTGAAAATGTGAAGCTAAGGTTTTTTCATTTTTTGTTTAAATTTTTTGTGATTTTCTCTTTGAGTGGCGAAACGCTTTCGATATAAATTCAGGGGTGTTTTTTTAGGATGAATGTAATATAGATGTGATGTGTGTTATTAAATTCATCTGAGACAGACCAGTCATGTATTAGAGGCAAAGTTGCTGGGTTGACCAACGTAAAGTCTGGCCAGCTCAAAGCGCCATTCTTCTCAAATGTTGGCGATGAATTTTCTAAGTTAGCTAGACATATGTTGTGTATTATTATACACTAAGCGACAAAAAAAGCCGCACTGCAGAAAAAATGACTTATACCTTTTTTATTTGTAATAACTTTAAAATTAATGTTTGAAACAAATAAAACTGTCTTGTTTGCATAATACCAAAGGTATGAAATGATACCTATGTATATTTTCGATTTAATAATTCGCTTTATTGCACTTTACGAAGTACTTTTTAAAAATCTGCATAAAACATTCTTTTTGAACATAATGCAATAACTATACACTTTGCATTCTATTTTGATTTATTATATGAAATAAACAAGTTATATTTTAATATATGAAATAAAACTATTTATTTGTTAGATCTAAGCAATTTTTTGTTAAAAATATGTATTCTGCATTGGGTTAATTCCACCTTTATATGGAATTACTGCATTAATGCGCAATGGCATAGTTTTATACAGTGTTTTAATATAAATCTCAGAAATTTCAATGTGCCAATTATCACAAATAATTTTTTCTAGTTCTGGCAGAGTTATAGGATGCAAATTTCGAATCCTCTCCCCTCTCCCCCGCCTTTTTACAGACGAAACATTTTCGAGCGGATCGCGATTTTGACCATTTCCATGTCTGGTAAAGAAGAAATTCTACTATATCCTTTGTGGTATTTAACTTAAAGTGAAAAAAAGTATGATTACTTACAGAATTATAGGTTCTCATGGGAATGTATAAGAAATTTTGACAAGTTGAAGTGAATAAACTTACCACAGACGCCGTGTAGTAAGGTGCCTTATTATCTTCAAATGCTGTTTACGGAAATATCTAAGTTACCTCCAAAATAGTCTGTCAGGCACCACTTTTATGCAGATTGTGTTTTATTTCGAGTTAATTGATCCCTTGAACATAAAAATTTCCCCGAGTGTTTGAAAAGTAATGCACCTCCGTACCATAATGTACGCAGAATGTGTCACTGTTTTAAAAGTGCGATTTTCATTAAGTCGGTCACATTTTCGTCTTCATTCTAGCTTTTTTCAACTGCACGAAATAAAGAAAACTTGATTCATCAGAGAAAACCTGTTCAGCCTAATAATTAACTGATAATGTTTTTAAATTTTGGTCAACTAAAGTATTGTTTTTCCTAATTCTTTTCCTTAATAATGGCTTTTTTCGCAGATCTTCCTTTCTTTAACCGCAGATCTTCCTTTCTTTGTTTAATTGTTCCCGCATTGTTTTTGAAGAAAGTAATTTACTATACACTTTTTAAAAATCTTTTTTAAGTTTTGAAAATGATACAAATCGATTTTTTAAACATTCGCATTTTAACTTGCGTTTATCTTGCTTGGATGAGCAATATGACCGCCTAAAGCCAAATTCCCAGTTTAAACGGCCAAAAAAATTTATATTTTGCTAAAATTCTTTTTACCAATATTTCGTTAGCATTTTAATATTTTGCCATCTCACGTATTAAAATATTTTTTGATTTTCATCTAAAAATTATTCCTTTTTGTGGCATCGTTAACTGCCTTATTCTTACCATTTTTGAAATAAATTCTAAAATTACAATTTTCCTGACAATTGCATTTTGTTTTAAACACTAGACTCAAAGCTAAAGTGTATGTGGAGGACAACTTAATAAAATCTGTTCGAAAATTTGCTTTTTAAACGATAACATTGGCGGTTGTAGAAGGCGAAAAGGAAAACATCCAAGTGCGGCTTTTTTTTTTTTTTTGTCGCTTAGTGTATGTTCAATAAGGCGGCTTCCCCTGGTGTCCTCGCGTTTTGAGCTTCAAAGAGGGGAGTTTGCGTTTAGGTCGCAGCCGCAGATGAAAAGAGCTCGATGGCTAATCAGGTGCTGCCATTCCTCAAGACAGTGATCGAAGTTAGCGGACGGAACTGCATATGCACGGCCAATGACACTTCGCCATCACTTGTAGTAAGTGTCACAAAGACACAATATTTCCCAGTAAAAAGGTGAGTGAAGATTAACTGTGGGGATCTGATAATAATATGTGCTGACTTGTTTTGAGAGGACAATTTGGCCCATAATGAAGGGAATCCGTACAGACCCCCCTTAACAAAACAGTAAGCATCCTGAAGCAGCGCGATATCTATGGAGTGAGCCTCCAAGTATACTCGGGCCGCCAAATTAGCTGCCCTGCAATTGTTAAGGTTGATCTGCAAGAATTTCAAGTTGTCAGCAGAAACTAAGTTATTGTTATTAGCATTGTTAGTATTATCCATAATTAATTAATTATAAATTGGCGTGCAGTTAGAGTAATTAGAATTAGGGAGCTATTTACCATATGAATAGTAGTCCCGTCGCTGTAGCTGACGTCTATCATCTCGGTATGCCATGCCCCTCCCCGGTCGAGATCTGGACCTTCGATTAGAGTTTTTTGAAGAGTTTCTATCTTCTTGTACTCTTGTGGGGGCGGAAGATGTCGGTGGATACTTTTTGTCCAAGTCGCCTATTATATTGCTCTAAATACTCTGGACAGCTGGTTGAGTAGGCGGGATGATCCGAAGGAATTGGTTGGAGTTTTTGTCATAATCTAATGGTGTTTTGTCTTTGACAATTGATGCAGCTGGGTCGTGCATTACAATTCTCATTTTTATGATCTCCCGAGCAATGAGAACAGTGCTGTTTATTATTGCATACTTGTGCTGGATGGTCTAGCGCCTGACAATTTGTACAACGCATTACGCGTGTAAGAGGTCTAAAGAAACACTTTTTCAGTCCCAGCTGCACCGACTGTGTAAGGATGAAGGCTTCAACAATGGGGAGTGGTGCCTGTAAAATCCAATTGCTTATACCTGGATTTCTTGCGTTTAGTTGTCCACTTAGGTCCAGGAGTATCTTAAGAATATATGATTCATCTATTTCTGAAGGAACTCTCATTATTAGGAATCTCATATTGGGACATTGTTTATATTTTATTGTGAGTCTTTGAACAATTTCTTTATTTGCAGCAAAATCTTTAAAAAGAATTTTAGTGTCGTCGTCTGTGTGACACTGAACGTCCACGGAATTTCTGAAAATTTTGGTATTAAGAATTCTTGCTTGTGTTGGAACATGTTGTTGTGTTAAGATGCCCATGATGTCCTTGCCTCTTTCTGTGGGAGACTTTGAGTTGATGTAAACAGTCCTTTCGGAATTTTCACAAGTTTTTAAAGCATGCATAAAACCTTTCTGTGAAGAAATGTTACTGCTAGAAGTATTTGGAGTTGGTGTGGGTACTGTAGTGGAGGAGGATGCAGGAATGGATTGTCCTGAAGGTAAAGTTTGAGCTTCTGACACCGTCAGAGCTGCTGAAGGATGGTTGACTTGATTTGAGGAGTTTCGTTGAAGGAGAGGTTCCTGTCTCTCAAACGCCTTGTTTAGATTATCCTGCATAGCTTTAATTTCGTTCAGGTGGTCATCCATTACTGTTAGCTTCTGCTGAATATCTTTATGTAAATCTCTACTTAAAGGGCTCGATTTTGGCGTGGTTGTTTGGCTTTGAGGATGGGTGGAGCTGGGTTGTGACTGAGGAACTGGAGAGGCTATGTTGCTCTTCAGAGCTTTTATTTGACAAAAAGTTTTAGCAGTAGCAGTGGAACTCTTTGATTAATTTTTCCTTTTTCCCTTATTCTTACTACATCGATAATTTGTATTGCTTTTATGGCTATTTGTTTAATTGAAGTGTAGCTGCGAAAAGTTCATTATTATTGTAGGTCAAAGCTCGCTTGTGGCGTGGTTCAAATTTCAGCTCTTCTTCATCGTTCTGGTCTAGCAGGACTGTCTCCGCGGAGGACTCTTTAAATGACTATTATGTTTATTCTTTGTAGATCTACTTGAATTATTGGAGATTAAAGATGATACTGACGCGTTATCTGAGATTATATCTGGATCATTGCTGGTGTTTGGCTCTGTTGTCGACATGGTTGTAGCTTTAATAAAAGCTGTATAAACGTATGGCTTTTCTTTTGTATGGATGCGTTGGTGAATATTTAGAGACCTTTTTTGGGAAAATCCTTTAGAACAAGCTCCACACACGTTGGGCTTTTATTTTGTATGGATGCGTTGGGGAATTTAGAGGTCTTTTTCTGGAAAATCCTTTAGAACAAACTTCACACACGTATGGTTTTTCTTTTGCATGGATGCGTAGATGTCTTCTTAGATTTCTTTTTTCCAAGAATCTTTTAGAACATATTTGACACACGTATGGCTTTTCTTTTGTATGGGTGCGGAGGTGATTTTTTTTAGATTAATCTTTATAGAAAATCCTTTAGAACACACGTATGGTTTTTCTTTTGTATGGGTGCGGAGATGATTTTTTTTTTATTAATCTTTATAGAAAATCCTTTAGAACACACTTCACACTCATATGGCTTTTCATTTGTATGGGTGCGGAGATGATTTTTTAGATTAAACTTTATAGAAAATCCTTTAGAACACACGTCACACACGTCATAATTTTAAATTTAATTCAGCTAAAATAATTTGCAGACCTAAATCGATTCATGAACTCGATTTCTTTGAAGCTTTTCATATTTATAAAAATTTTAAAAACCTTGCAAATTGTGATTTCGCTATTCCCTATTTGTCTGACTGTTGGAAATTTTATATTTAGTCCACATTTTCTTAATTTTTCCTATTGGCCACTCTCCCCACCTTTCCCGTAATCCTACTGGTTGAACTAAATCCGGCCCCTCTCCTATATTTACTGATAAAATTAATAGGCATGAGTTCGGATCTTCCTCAATTAGTTATTGTGAAATATATTTTTATAACAATAATTCTTTATTTAATAGTTAACAGTTAAATAATTTAAAGGTTTGTCTTACCTGGTTAGCACAGGTACTCCATCACTTGATATTTATTGATGAAGAATCTCGTAACATTATCATCAGCAGAAAAACAGAATTGTTACTTGAAGAATTCGATAAATTATATATATGTTAGTTTTTAGACGAACTTCTGCTTTAAAACAAAACTACTTGTTTTTCTGTAATAAAATGTAGATTAATATTTATAATAAAACAGATATTGACTGCATAATTGAGGATTGCCTGGAGTTTTACTTTTAAATTTATTTAATAGATCTTAGGCATAGAAAATAATGGAAGGAGGACTCAATAAAGGAACTTCCTACGAATACAGAAAACGTTACATGATTACAAAAGAAAAAGAAAAGAAACAGTAGTAGTAGAGTGACGCGACATATCGTCACGTGATGAGGCAGGTGCAAAAAACAATCAGTTGGCGGGAAGAAAAATCTTTCGTAACATGAAAACAAAAGTTAATAAAAATTGTTCTGAGATTAGATGTTTGCAACACCCCCCTCTTAAGCTCAGAACTTTTCAATTGTTCATTAATACATTTCTATGTTTATTAAAATCAGTTTTTGGCAGAGCTTTTGGGAGGGTGTCGGCAGTCATTTCTTTGGTAGGTTTATAGTTAAGCTCGATAAAGCCTTCCTGCACTAAATCTATCAGAAGGTGATATCGTAACTGTAAATGCTTTGTCTTCGAAAGAAATTTATCACTTACAGCAATCTTTATTGTAGACTGGTTGTCTTCATATAACACAATAGAATGTTCTTGCGGCAGGTTCAAATCATCTAACAGTTTCTTTACCCATTGTATTTCAAGTGCAGCACTCGCAGCTGCGACGTACTCAGCCTCTGCTGAAGACATGGACACACAGGACTGTTTTTTCGAAGTCCAAAAAATTGGATTCTTGCCTAGCATAAATAAATTTCCAGAGATGGATTTTCGATCACTTGGATCGTTTGCCCAATCAGAATCCGAATATGATTTTAGGACAGGTTCACCAGAGTTACAAAGTCTTAATTTAATATCTTTAGTATTTTTCAAATATCTAATTACCCTTTTAACTGCCTCCCAGTATTTCGCTCTGGGATTTTAATTTCTACCGCTTAAGATGCCAACGGCAACACGTATATCAGGTCGCGATACTGTAGAAATGTAAAGTAACGCGCCTATAGTCTGTCTGTACATTGTATTGTTTGGTAAGAGATTATCGTTATCAGTTAATTTTATATACCCTGGTTCCATTGGTGTGTCAGAGGGCCGTGTGTTATCTCGCCCGAATTTTGTTACAATGTCTTGTATTTTATTACTTTGATCAAGCGTAATTACCCCTTTACAAGTTTTTTCTACACTGATGGAAAAAAAAATCCCAACACCAAGAAAAAATTATTGTACAGTAATGAAATTTCAGCAATACATTTGTCTAGGTAACATATTTAATTGATTAAAGTTTCAAGATCACAGGTAGAGCCATTGGTGAGAAGAGCCATTTCAAATGTGAAATGTTGGTACATTAGTAACCGGTGTAACCGCCAGAATTTTGAATGCAAGCATGCAAACGTGCATGCATTGTGTCGTACAGGTGTCGGATATCAGTTTGTGGGATGGAGTTCCATGCCTGTTGCACTTGGGCGGTCAATGCAGGGACGGTTAATGCTGGTTGTGGATGACGCTGGAGTTGTCGTCCAATGATGTCCCATCCCTAACAGCACAAAATGTTCCAGAAACGTAACAATCATATAACATTAAAACATTATAAACATTTCCGAAACGTTTAAAAACGTTCAGATTGCTTTCCGATTAGTTTCAAAAACGTAGAAATGTCCGCGTTCGTAACAAAAAATCAGATACGTAACAGAAACGTTACAATCACTTAACAGATTGAAAATCGAAGAAGGCAAATGTTTCAGAAAGGTATCAGAGAGCATACTAAAACGTGTTACGTTTTTGAAAGATTGTAAGCTTTTTGCAACATAACTGAAACATTCTGTGCTGTATGGGATACGTGCTCGGTTGGAGAAAGATCTGGTGATCTAGCAGGCCAAGGCAACATGTCGACATTCTGTAGAGCATGTTGGGTTACAACAGCGGTATGAGGGTGAGCGTTATCCTGTTGGAAAACACCCCCTTGAATGCTGCTGTTCATGAATGGCAGCACAACAGCTTGTATCACTAGACTGACGTACAAATTTGCAGTCAGGGTGCGTGGGATAACCACGAGAGTGCTCCTGCTGTCATACGAAATTGCTCCCCAGACCATAACTCCAGGAGTAGGCCTTGTGTGTCTAGGCCGCAGACAGGTCGCTAGCAGGCGTTCACCTGGCCTCCTTCAAACCAACACACGGCTATCACTGCGACCAAGGCAGAAACGGCTTTCATCAGAAAACACAACAGATCTCCATTCCGTCCTCCAATGAGCTCTAGCTTGACACCACTCACGTCACAAACGGCAGTGGTTTGGAGTCAGTGGAATGCACGCTACAGGGCGTCTGGCTCGGAGCTGTCCTTGAAGTAACCGATTTGTAACAGTTCGTTGTGTCACTGTGGTGCCAACTGCAGCTCGAATTTCAGCTGTAGACGCAGTACGATTAGCCACAGCCATACGCCGAACACGGCGGTCTTCCCTCTCAGTAGTGCCACGTAGCCGCCCGGAACCCGGTCTTCTTGAGGCAGTACCTTCCCTTGACCACTGCTGCCAACACTCATGCACAGTGGATACATTCCTGCCAAGTCTTTCTGCAATATCGCGGAAAGAAAACCCACCTTCTCGTAGCCCTACTACACGACCTCGTTCAAACTCAGCGAGCTGTTGATAATGGCTTCTTCGTCGTTTTAGAGGCATCCTTGACTATCATTAACCCCCTACGTCAATTCTCAACTGTAAATAACGATCAGGAACCTTACAGCGCTTATTTAAAGCAAACCTCATTTGCATGTTCATAGTGTCGCTACTAGCGCCACACTTATGAGCGTAGCTCGAAATTTGAATCGACGTCATCTTTCAGATGTATAAACACGCCTACCAAATTTCGTTTATCTAACACAGCTCCTTCCTGGTGTTGGGATTTTTTTTCCATCAGTGTATATTTATGCCGAGGTAATATTTGGCTTCCCCAAGGTCGGTTAATGGATATTCTTCCCTAAGTTGATTAATTAGTATGTCAATATTGTGATTTTTACCAGCTATGAGTAGTTCATCTACGTAGACAAGAATGTAAGTTTCTGTGTTATCTTTATTACGGATATATAAACATTTGTCATGCTGACTTTGTTTAAATCCTAATTTACACAATGATTCATTTATTTTCAAATTCCACGCTCTAGCGGCTTGTTTCAAGCCATATATCGCTTTCTTTAACTTACATATTTTATTTTCTTCGCCTTGGACAACATAACCCTCGGGATGTTGCATGTATACATCTTCTTGCAAATTTCCATGTAGGAAAGCAGTTTTGATATCTACATGCCTTAGATTCAAATTTTTATACAGCAACATGGTCAAGAATCTTCTTAGAGTGGTATGCGATGCAACTGGTGCAAAAGTTTCGTCATAGTCCACCCAGTATTTTTGTGAAAAACCCTTGGCGACTAACCTGGCTTTATATTTCTCGACTTGTCCTTGGCTGTTGTATTTGGCCTTGAACGCCCACTTACACCCTACTACTTTGGTCCCTGGTTGAGCGTCAACAAGTTCCCAAGTATTGTTTTGGCTTAGTGAATTCATTTCGTCGAGTGTGGCGTTCAGCCAATTTTCCTTTTCTGCTGGGTTTTGAATTTTTAGTATATCATCGAAACACTTAGGCTCATCAATTCTTTTGTCATTTACTGCAAATGCAAATCTGTCGGGCAGAACCCCTTTATTTAATCGTTGTGATCGTCGTGGCAGAGTTTGCGTGTCATCGGGACCCGTTATATCTATATCGGAATCTAATATTTGTAATCTGGACACCGTAATTTGATCATTTGAATTTTCATTATTGATTTGTGATGTCTCACTATTGTGGGATTCTGTATTCTCATCTCCCAAGAATTTTACAGTTCTGCTTATAATTACATTTTATTATTTGTGCAAATTCTGTAGCCTTTGCTACGATTATCATATCCCAGAATAATTCCTTCTTGAGCGGTGCTATCCAGTTTTCCCCTATGTATCTTATGTACATATGCATATGCACGACATCCGAATGTTTTTATATTTGATAAATCGGGTTTACGGCCGGTCCATTTTTCGTAAGGAGTTGAGTCGCATGAGGAGGTTGGGAGCCTGTTTTGTATGTAATTCGCAGTATTTACGGCTTCACCCAAAAGGAATTTGGTAAATTACTGTCTTTAAGCAGACAGCGCGCCATTTCGGTCAGCGTACGATTTTTACGTTCTTCCATGCCGTTCTGAGCACTAGAGTAAGGAACGGTAAACTGGTGCTCAATTCCTTCTTTATTCAAAAATTCATTTACTTCCATACCAGTGTATTCACCCCCGTTATCGGAGCGAATTGCTTGCACTTTTCTGCCAAATTTGTTTGCGGTCATAGCCACATATTCCTTTTACTTAGAAAATAAATCAAACTTATTTCTTAGCAAATATATAATAGTATAACGACTAAAATCATCGATAAATGTAAGAAAGTAATATTTTCCACCTACAGTGGGGGTTTTCATAGGGCCACATAAGTCTGTGTGGACTAGTTCGAGTGGTACGGAGGCTCTAAATTGTGCAGCTTTGGGGTAAGGTGAATCAGTTAATTTTGACATTATGCATGTTTTACATTCAGTATTATGTTTGCAATCATTTAATTTAATACCCACAGCCATGTCCTTGTTAACTAAATCTTTTATATGACTAATGTTTCTATGGCCTAATTTAATGTGCAATTTATCGATACAATTTTTATTTTCACACGTTTTTACCCCGTTTATAGTGTGTGTTGTATCATAGTTAACTTTGCATTCGTATAAATTGTTATTAATATAACCTTCAATGCATGTTTCTCTTTCATGCATTATTTTGCATGGTTTGTTTTCAAATATGGCTACACAACCATTTTAAGTAGCTCCTTTTACAGATATGAGGTTTGTCTCTATTTCTGGTACATATAAAACGTTTTTTAATATGATAGTATTATGTGTGTTATTGGAATTTCTGGTGTTTAATTTCACAGACCCATGACCCAGGGATTCTATCTCCTGTCCATTCGCGATTGTTACGCGTGAATTATTATAATTAAATTCCTGAAATTTACTCTTATCATTGCAAACATGTGTTGAACAACCTGAGTTTATATACCAATTGTTAGACTTCTCACCGATAAATAGAGTGAATATTTTGTCATTGGGTTTTTTATTTTCACTCTCAGTAATAAGAGCCCTATCCGTGTTATGTCTGTCTTGAGAGTACATACCAGATTTGAAAGTTGATCTGTCATTGCTGGTTTTTGTTTGTTTCTGATTTTTTTCTTTATTTTTAAGATGCCAGCATTCTTCAATTGTGTGCGATTTCTTTTTACAATATCGACAGAACTTTGAATTTTCTTGTTTTGGTTTAAATTTAACCTTTAATACTGAATTATTTTCAGATTTGTTTTCTTTTCTTTTGGAAAATTCATCAATTAATTTTGAGCGTATAAACTCTGGTGTTAAATCTTTTTCATCTCGAGATTCTAAAGCGGTGATAAGAACATCATAACTGGGAGGCAAGGAACAGAGCATTAGTGCTGAAAGGTGCCTGTCGTTAATTTCTTCACCGATTGACACTAGTTTATCTCTTAACTGATAAATGTGTGTCAAGTGTTGAATCATGTCTCCACCCTCAGTTAATTTCGTAGAGTAGATTTTTCTTAATAAAAATAGTTTACTGCTGAGGGTGGAGCGTTCATGTACAGCTTTAATGCATTCCAGCATTCTTTAGCGGTCTGAAGATTTTTGACATGAATTATTTGATTATCCTCTATTAAGAGGTTTATTATGGCGCGAGCCTTTCTGTTTTTGGAATTCCATGTGTCAGTAATCGGATTGGGAGCATCGTTTAAAACCACTGAATAAAAATCTTCTTTTTGGAGAAACATCTGCAATTTAAATTTCCATACGTCATAATTCTGTGAATTAAGTTTCTGAATTATTGTGTCCTTGGTGATACTCCTATTAATATTAATATTTTAATTTTGTTTTCTTTCTAGAATACAATAACTGAAATTTTATTTTTAATCATTGATATGTTTATTTTAAACATTCTTATATTAATTTTCACTTGTTTTGTTTTTCACTTCCGTTTTGAAGAAACAAAAAATATTTACTTTCGCTTACATTTTTTTTTACTATTTTAAAGGTAGCAATTTCTTCAAATATGCAATTAAAAAAAAACTTTTGTCAAGAATAAATCTAAATTTTCAATTCAAAAAATAAATCATTGTCATAATCTGATGAAATTATTAGGCATGAGTTCGGATCTTCCTGAATTAGTTATTTTGAAATATATTTTTATAACAATAATTCTTTATTTAATAGTTAACAGTCAAATAAGTAAAAGGTTTGTCTTACCTGGGTTAGCACAGGTACTCCATCACTTGAGATTTATTGATGAAGAATCTCGTAACATTATCATCAGCAGAAAAACAGAATTGTTACTTGAAGAATTCGATGAATTATATATATGTTAGTTTTTAGACGAACTTCTGTTTCAAAACAAAACTACTTGTTTTTCTGTAATAAAATGTAGATTAATATTTATAATAATACAGATATTAACTGCATAATTGAGGATTGCCTAGAGTTTTACTTTTTAAATTTATTTAATAGATCTTAGGCATAGAAAATAATGGAAGAAAGACTCCATAAAGGAACGTCCTACGAATACAGAAAATGTTACATGATTAGAAAAGAAAAAGAAAAGAAACAGTAGTAGAAGAGTGACGCGACATATCGTCACGTGATGACGCAGGTGCAAAAAACAATCAGTTGGCGGGAAGAAAAAAGTTTCGGAACATGAAAACAAAAGTTAATAAAAATTGTTCTGAGATTAGATGTTTGCAACATTTACGAGCATTTCTCCGGATTCAGAATCCTTTTTGCACTGAAGGCGGTACGCTTTAGGCTACCGAAACAGCTGTATGCATCTCAAATATTTTTCTTTCGCGTTTCTGACGTAGTAGTTTATTCGGGTTTTAATATTCCAACGCCAAGTCACCTGTTATTATTTGCCTGTACCCTTTTGTGAGATCTAGAACAGAAATGAACAACGAATTACCAATGAAATAAATAATATCACTGGCAATCCTCATGGGGTATGCATCTGGGATGGTATAGCTGTTCAATAAACGAAAATCAACACATAGCCTAACAGTTCCATCCTTTTTGGCAACGCAAACTACAGGATGAGCCCATTCGCTGTTACTATGTTCTATTAGTTCAAGTAGAAGTAATTCTTGAATCTGTCGAGCCACTTCCTTTTGCATAACTATCGGTATTCTATATGGACGTAGTCTTTTAGGACAGCAATCTCTAGTAACGCGGACACTGTGTCATTCTACTTTAGCAATTCCGGGTTTAGTGCTGAAAACATGATATTTGCATATCATATTTTTTAAACCATTTTTCTTTTCCAAATTTAAATCTAAACTATCAATATGATCCGCTATTTCTTTAGGGGTTACGCAACCATTTCCGAATGGCGGATAATGAATATCACCAAAATCTTTATCTTCGTCAAATATTAGGCCAACATAGTCATTTCGAGCAACGTATGGTCTGAGCATATTAAAATGCAGTTCTCTTCTGGACCCTTTCTCTAATTCAACTAAGGCTGAATGTGGTCTAGTGATTTCAACAACAGTAGCTGGTCCAATCCAAGTTTTAAGTAATTAATGCGAAGATGAAGGAACTAGTATTAGTATTTTATCACCAACATTAAACTGTTGATCTCTTGCTCTCAAATTATACCGCGAAGTATATCTTTCTTGAGAATCCTGAGCATATTCTGATGCAATTTCATGTGATTTTCTTAGTTTCTCAACTAGTTCTGACATATATTTTTCAACTGATGTGGAAGCTGAAGTGGGAATTTTCCTCTAACCAGTCCATACGTCTTTCAATAGAGACAATGGTCCAGGAAGCAAACGCCCATAAACTAACTGAAACGGAGAAACACCTGCCGTACTATGAGGAACTCTGTAAGCAAAGATTAGATATGGAAGATGCAAATCCCAATTAGATCCATGTTCCTGTATATTTTTATTTAACATATCCTTCAATGCTCGATTCCAGCGTTCCACTGCACCCATACTTTCTGGATGACCTTGCGTTGAAAACTTCGGAGAAACTCCAAGATGTTCCAAAAATGCTTCACTTAATTTAGCAGTAAAATTAGTACCTTGGTCTGTACATATTACTTTGGGGAACCCTGTCTGTGTAAATATTCTCATAAGATTATTGCAAGTTGTTTTAGCACTGATGTTAGTCACGGGAATAGCTTCAGCCCATCTAGTACATAATTCAACTGCACAAATCACATATTTATGTCCTCTTCGAGACGAGGGTTCTAAAGGTCCAATACAGTCCAAACTCCAGACTTCAAATGGAATTTCTGGCCTAACAATGGTTTGAATCGGTATACGATCCCTATATGAAACTGTTCTTTGTTTTCTGTTCGCCTAGATGGCCAGCTAATGGTATTTCATGTGCCAACCAAATAACTTCTTTTCTTTTGCATTTGGGCAGAAGAATTTCATCAACATTTTCTCCACATAAGCATTCTAAATGGACCAGAACTCCATTACTAATTTTAAATGAATTCTTCCCATTTTCGGCACAAGACCAGGATTTCTTTAAATCCTCATCATCTAATTGTAATTTTATAAAATCTTCTTTATTTCCATTGCTTTCACCATTGGTAATTTCAGCATTAAGTTGAAGGGACGTTGAGATGTTTTTCTTTTTATCATGTACTTCCTGATTTTCTTTTTCAGTGCTCTCATTTAATTTTCCAAGAACATGATTCATACATTCATTTAATTCTGCATTCTCCATTTAAACTTCATAAGCAGTTGAACAAATTAGCATGCCATTCACAAGTTTCTTCGACACTGCACAAGTTACAGGTACATTGAAGTGTTTCCCATCATCTATCTTTAGGTCAAAAACTTTAGAGCAGCTACTTCCTTTTCACCGAAAGCCGAAATAACTTGGATTGTTCCATCCCCTTCTCCAAAGTCGGTATCAACCAAATCTGCACGTAAATTTGTGCTCCAGTATCCACTATTGCCTTCAAAACTTTTTCTTCACATTTGATATTAACGTATTTCAAATCATCAATTCCATCTTTAATCGGCATAGTGGCTGACACAGGAATTTACACCTTAGCAGTTACAACTTCGTTCCTTGTCTTTGGCTTCAATCACATTACTTACGGCGTTACGAGTTGATGTTTTCTTGGAATTCTTGGGACAAACTCTAGATAAATGCCCCACAGATCCACACGTAAAACAAGTATGTTTAAAATTTGTATTTTGATCAGTTCTGGGAGGAAATGATGTCCTTAATTTCCGAGATGGCTGTTCGTCTTTTTGTTTGTTGCTAAAGTATTTAAAATCAGATTTGTAATAGCTAGTTGTTCTATGTTTCATATCACCCAAACCGGATCCCTTAGCATTCAATCGTACACTTTCGTACTCATCCAACTTATCAGCTAAAATACCCGGAACAAGTAACTTAGCCAAGTCATCGACGAAATGTTCTCGGATATCACCTAGAACGAGTCTTTTTAACTGATCCGTAATCATAAAATTCTTCATTCGTTCAAAATCATTTACTGCAACTCCGTCAAGCCATTCCTTAAAGTAGCTTGTTATTCCTAAAACAAAGTCTCGCCAAGATCGAGTAGGGTTTCGCTGATGTTTCACAAATTTTAGTGTGAAATGTTCAGGGCCTAATTTAAATCTTTTTAATAATAAACTTTTGATATAGTCATAATCGTCAAATTTTTCTTCTGATTCACGAGCTATTAATTGAGTGATTTCTTTTGGCATAAGAGCTAAAAGAGCTGACACCCAGTTACATTTATCGAGATTAATTCTCTTGGCTTGACGCTCAAACAAAGTAAAGAACAGTACTATATCTCAATCTCTCATTTCGAATTTTGGAACGATTTTAGTTAAATCTTGCGTACTACCCTTACTTTCAGAAATCGGTGCTACTTTAAAATTTTCAGCTTCCAAACGGATTTTTTCTAACTCAATATTCGCGTTTTTATTTTTCTTGATTTTCACGTAATTTTTCAATCTCTAGCTCTTGGAATTGCTTTTCAACATCTTGTTTCTCACGGAGCTTCCTATCTTCGATAATAATCTCGAGCTGATTCTTGGTAAATTCTTCGTCATATTCTTTATATTTGGTAATTAATTTGCGTAAATCCGTTACAGTCATTTCATTCGTGACCTAAAGATTCAACTCCACAGCCAACAATTCCAAATCCCCTTTCTTTGCGCGATCCAAATATGCCATCTTTTACACCCAAAATTTTCTGAACGAGAAACTTAGCAAAATTCCTCAAGGTGGTGCTGATTAAAACATTTTGTTAAATATTAATGGAAATAAAATTATATACCATACGCAAAACCCATAATTTATACCTGAATTAATTGATATTTATATAAATTTCTTTACTTAGCTTATGAATCAAATTGACTTTAAAAATACGTGAATGATATTTCACACATTAGCAATAATTTAAAACACACTGTTGTGCATATTATATTTACATTTCCTTACGCAATGAAATATAAAATAAAATTATTTTCTTATTTATCCAATTTATTTTTTATTGAAACCAATAATTTTATTTCATATGAAATGAACAAACAACAATTTCTATCACAAGCTTACTTCAACGTTTGTAAAAAAAAAAAAAGAAAGAAAGAAATAAACAATAAAGAAATGAAATCTTTAACACTTTTTATATGCGTTATAATTACCATCTGTCATAAGCATGACAACAGAAAAGAAGAAAAAAAAATTCACTCTTTCCATAAAACAATGAAATGGAAAATAATCTGGTGTGTCACTCACACGACTTTCTCTTACCCTGAAATTTAACACTACAAATACAGGTTGCAGATTAAAAGGTAAGATAACGAGTACTGTTATGTAAACCTGTGTTAAACAATTCATATTAGGCTTCTGAAGAGTTTTATATGATAATTAGTTCTGTGTGAGGGGGGCTACCGCCACCCTCAACCCCCCCGTTTCATTAATGCACCTACATTTACATAGAATTTAATTCGGTTATTAAAAAATAATTCTGTTTTTAAAAAATAATTTATTAAAATTATTATTTAAAAAAAATATCTCTTAGGATAATGCAGACGATTTCCTTATTAGAGAAGTGGTATAACACCAAATATCCAAAAAAAAGTCCATTTTATTCTCATCATTAAAAGAAAAAGGGGAAAAAAAAAACGATTTTTTTTTTTTTTTTGTTTTGTTTTAATTTTATTTTCGTTAAAAGTAAAAAAAATCGATAACTTTGTTTTAAATTATCGCAGATCGATGGTTCAACCATTCGTTTTAAAGGTATTGGCGAGCTCTTTTGAAAGATACCCATCATGAAAATTTACTCCCCTCGAGGGGGGACTTGCTCCCCAGGGGGGGAGGCGAGGCTCCTACATACACAAATTTTTTTTCCTAGTTAACTATCTCTATTACAAAAAATATATATTCGTTTCATTTGGTTTAGTTCAGTCTATAGACGTTAAACTCTACTTTCCTGCAATTTCCCCCATAGACGTAATGTATTAGAATTCTCTTGATTGCCCTGTACACGAACCATTTGCTTGATCTTAACGAAAAGCTTACTGTAGCCTCCCTATATGATACACATTTAGAATACTAAGTTTGAACTTTCTGCCATAATTTGTTTTTGAGATATGCTGATAACAGACAGACAAACAGACACACAGACAGACACACAGACATACACACAGAACATTTGCTAAAAACATAATTTTCGTATTCAGGGGACCTCAAAACGTGTAAATATAACAAAATCTCGCGTTCGAAAATTTGACCCAAAAACAATACTTTCTCTACCTTATGGGTAAGAGAAAGTAAAAAAGTAATTATAATAACGCAGACGATTTACGTTGTGTGACGTCAGCAATAGCTATTTCGTTCGAAAACATTGTAATTTATTATGGCTCGTTATTAAATGAAATAAACATAACACTATTTGTATGATTTCAACACTTAGTAACTAAAATGAATCAACTCTCATATATATTTCATATTATATTCATTTAAATATAAATATTCTAAAAAAAAATAGATTTTCCAATTTCAGGAACAAAATACGACATTTACTCTTATTTATTTCATCACACAAAATACTTTTGACTCTATATTTCGGAGAGCAAACAAAGAAATATATATATATATATATGTTTAGATATCAAACTGAGGGGGGAAATATCAAGATCTACAGTTGTAGATATTTAACAGATAAACAACTCTATATTTTTTGAAGTAAAAAAAAAAAAAATTCACATTGTATTAAAATTAACAATCACTGGCGTGACATTGTATGTTGTTATTTACCAGCGTAAAATATAATGCACTTAATATGTTCTCACTGTATTAAAATTGACCTTCACTGGCGTGAACTTTGTTCGAATGTATTCGAAAACAAAAACTTAGAACTGGCGTTCTATTATGTATATAATTTTACGCTATAATACCAACAAAAATTTTTAACACTGAATTAGCACTGGCGTGCTTCTTACCGAATATTTATTTTGCACTGGCGTGCTTCTTATCGAAAATTAATTTTGCTATGGCGTGCTTCTTATCGAATATTTATTTTGCACTGGCGTGCTTCATATCGAACACATTCAAAAATATTTGAACTGACGTTCTATTTTCATTTTATGTTAGAAAAAGAAAACATTTTTAAAATGTACACTTAAAATGTTTGGGCACATACACAAAAGCTCTTACCTTCGCCATTTTCTAGGTATCGTTTTCGATCCTGCTGAAAGGCTGCGCCAGGCCTAATCTCTGCTTGATTGGAGACACAATCACTTAAATTTAATTAAATTTAGTCATGGCCTTGAAATAACGATATCGTACTTGAATACGAAACATTTTAATAACGCATCACTAAAACTTTACAAACATATATATATATATATATAAACATTTAAACACAAATAAAAATATTCTTCTCGGACCAACTAAGAACATGTCATTCCTCTCGTCCATCCAACTCCGTTCCCTCTTCTTTGGCTGTTGCCACTCATCTCCTGTCTAAATATCATTTCATGATGTCATGGAACTTTACTAAATCCTTGTCGAATCATGTTCTTAGTCAGTCTAAGAACACGATTCAACAAGGATTTGTTTAACAAAACAGTTTTAAGTGTACTTTTTTTACATCGGAATTATTGGCTAGGGCTCGGATATTTTTGCTACTAACTGCTGTTGTCGGGAACTACAACGGAGCTACGAAATGACGACGTTTCAACGGTGGTCGCAACGGTGGACATTTTGCATTCCTACGGAATATGCTGGGAGGAATATGGGAAATCTGTGACTTACTGTGGGAGCTCCTTTGGAATAATATTTGCTATATGGGAATAGGGGGCCTTTTTAGACATATATTCACCGTAATGAAAATAACTCCATTATCTGGTTGATTTTTTTTTTTTAATTCTTTCATCGCTTCCCCCATCCCTGCTTCTTCCGCTCACCCTTTAGAATTCAAATATTCTTTTTTTCACTCTTATATTTTTCGTGCCATACAGTTTAACGAACATACAGTTCAGTTTAACGAAAACAAAGAATAAGAATTTAAAAAAATCATTCAGTTAGGAATTAATTCAGGGTATAATAAAACGAATAACTTAAAAATCATTACTAAAGTTTAAAAAAAAATTATAAAAATAAAATTAACTCTAATAACCAAATCACTAAAATTAAGTATACTTCTGTAATGAATTCATAAATTTCAAACATTTTATCCTTCGAAAATTTAATATTTTAATTCCTTTCACCTCCCCCTTTACTATCAATCAGTTATGTGTTAATGATTGCGGTTTTAACAGACCAACTCGTGATGTCTGTAAAATTCCAATAAAATTAAATGATGATGTATTCTACTACATTGGTCAAACTCGTCGTACTCTGAAGACAAAAATAAAAGAACACATCCACAACTTAATAGAAGAAAAATGTTCTCATTCAACCAAGGTTATTATAGATGATTCTATAATAACCCTGGTGCTACACCTTTATAGTTCAAACCTGAAACAATTACTGCTTCTCGGAACAATCAAGACATACAATCGGTAACGAAAGTATCCGAACACTAAGAAAAATTCCTACATAAAAAAGTACAGTTAATACTGTTTTCTTAAATAAATCCTTCTCGAATAATGTCCTTACACTGACTAAGAACATGATTCGACAAGGATTTATTTAAGAAAACAGTATTAACTGTACTTTTTTATGTAGGAATTTTTCTTAGTGTTCGGATACTTTTGTTACCGACTGTACTTCTAGTTGAAGCTATTAATATTTTAAAATGCAACAATCCAATTAATTGTAAAGACCCAGCAATTTTACACAAAATATGGCATTTATTATGTGAATCAAAATGTTAGTGCAACCTGCCTTAGAACTTCCCAGCCATGGCTTAAAACAAAGTATCTCCTATAGATTTTTTTTTCTGGAAGTATTCCTGATGCCACCATGTTTAAGCTCAACCAAACCTACGAATTCAAGCAACAAGTTGTCTTATGTACAAGACTTTCTCAATTGAGTTCCTAGTTACGCAATTTAAAAAGTTTTTGCTGAACAACTATAACCGCCAACGATCCTGTGATATATAAAATGCTGTCTCGTTTGTTTTATAAATATAACTTATTTGCCTGATAATGCCATGAATTAATGGCGAAATTATGTATAATATGATGTTAATGAAATTTTATGACGTGTTTTAAAAGTGTTGTCCCAATTTTCAATATTTTTTTAATTATTTTATGTATTATATGTTGTATTTAAGGGTATGGTGGACGCTGAAAATCGTTGAAAATCGACCTTTGAAATTGTAAATTCGACCTTTGAAATTGTCTTAGAGTTGTAAAATTTTACATACATGTACATTGAAGTGTATTAATGTACAATTTAAACGATGAATGTCATGTAGCTGTTCTCGAAATATAAATCAAGTCTCCAACATTTTTACACATAATCACAATCTGTTACTTTTCTACAGGTATACATGATGAAACAAAGCACACATTACAATAAAAGAAGTTAATATTTTCACAAAAAGTAGATATTGTTTAAATTAGCTTTTATCAGCCGGCTTACTAGAGTCCTACAACTCCACACCCTGCAATACTAACTAAAAATAAAAGTTAATAATTTTTCTTTTTTAGGTGAGTCGCGTAATTTCGTCGTTTGACTGGAAGGGAAGAGTTCACTAAGAGTGATAAGCAGTATTCATAGCTTTAAAAAAAGATTGTTTTAATAGACAATGTCATAGACGGAAAAAGAATAAATCTGTTAAATTAGTTCTGTTTCCTTTACAGACTTTCTCTCAAGTTGTGTACCTCGGCCTCAATACACAGCTTGCTTTCCTGGGAGATTGCTTCCTGGTGGGCATAGTTTGTAGTTTGAGCAACTGTGCCCGTGGTCAACTATCTTGCCTACTAGTTGAGGCAAGTCCTCGTCGGACAGCCTCTCCTTTGGATTGGTGGAACAGGAGTGATATCCTGACCTGTATGTGGTTGTAGAGCGGACACATGGTAATTCCCTATGGGAGTAAAATGATTATCGATAATAATTAATGTATACAAAACTAGTGATTTCTGTGATAAAATAGTATAAGGGCCATCGCGCCTCGGCATGAATCTGAAAGTTCGATTTTTACTAGAGTCACTAATGGGATGAGTGTTAACCCACATTTTGTCACCTTGCGTAAAAGAAGAAGCCTTTTTAAATTTTCTGTCAGCATAATGATTATGCTGGTTTTGTCTATCCTCAATTCGATCTCGTACCTGTTTCGTGAAATTGGCAAATTTCTTAAAGTACGGTGTTATTTGGGGAACGAAGTCATCATTGTGGACAACACTCCGGAAATAATGCGAAATACCGTCTGTAGTACGTGGTTCTCGCCCAAACATGCGATATGCAGCAGTCTGTCCGACTGAATCACATTTTTCTGTGTTAAGGGAAAACCTAATTCTCGGTAGCTTCTCACTCCAAGTAGTATGATCATTCCCAACCAACATGCCTAGACAGGGTTTTAGATCTATGTTCTTCCTTTCCACAGGGTTTGCCTGTGAATGATAAACCGTAGTTAGGGTTTGTGTAATTCTCAAGATGTAATAAACCTGTTCCATTACAGCGCTTATCAGCTGAGTCCCGTTGTCGTTTATTACCCGTCTTGGTAAAAAATACCTCAGGAATATTTCCTATATCAGGATGATCGTACACTTTTTAGCAGTTTCATAGGTTAATGCAAATATTTCCCCCCATTTGACGGCACAATCTTCAATAATGTAGATCCATTTCCTTTCATTACTCTGAGGTAAAGGTCCGAGTAAATCGATTGAAAGGGATTCGAATCGTTGATTATAGGTCGGTGTTTGTAGTGGTCCAGATGACATCTGGTTACCAGATGTATAACGACAGCAATTAGGGCAATTCTTGATGTGTTCTGTAATATATCTACGCATACTAGTCCAGTAGTACCGTATAGTGATTCTATCGAATTTATTTCAATTCTGTAATGTCCGGCTGAGTGTGCCTTATGATGCTCTTTTAATACTTTTTCTCGCTCTAGAATCCGGACTACTAATTGGTTTTCTCCTAATTCTGCTTCGAGAGAATATGTATATAAAACGACTATGTTTATCAGGTAACCACGACTACTCCAATTAGCGAAATTTTCATTCTTATCGATACTTTCCAAAGACTCGATGATTTTCTTAATGTCTTCATCTTTTAATTGTTCTTGGATTTCTCTTGGTCCCACTTTCTCCTGATCACTCCGTCTTACGTTATGTAGGCATTATACAAACAAATTTGAGATTTTCAGTACAGATTCAGTTCGAATGCAGCTTCGATGAATATATTTGAGTTGTCTGTTGCATAGCAACACATTTGGAATGCAGTTATATTGCCAGTAGTGTATTGGTAATAGTAATGAATTTATTATTTCACATTTATGTATACTTTGAGGTAACAGATTTTAATCATACATGAAAAGAATAGTTCCATACCCCCATTTAAAGGTTTGAAATACTTTTTTTTTTCTTTTGTAGATTTTACTTCAGTCTTGATGTCTTTTTACTTAAATAAAAAGTATTAATAGAGAGAGTTGAAGTTGTCGTACAAGGACAATTTTCACAGTTTTTTAAAAACAAACACTCTTTATCGTAATATTATATTTTGCGTGAAATTAATGTCATTTTGTCGTATTATTATTACTGTTATTTCATATTCTTATTATTCCCGTATTGTTTCTGTTGATAATTAACACTGCTAATAAATATGAAAATCTATCGTCATAATCTCTGGTACTCCGACTGCAAATGAGTTCTTAACCCTGGCGAGTACAATCCAATAGTTACAATTACAAGCAAGACGCTCTGTTGCTGTTCATTTACTGCTAATTCAGTTATTTGAAAAATCTTGCTGAAATTTGAGAAATGCGAGTGAAATTTTCTCTTCTATTTTGGCTTGCATACAACATAACTCTTATAAATATCATGCAATAAAGTAATACAAATAATCGTTAAATATCGTAAAACTATTAAGGCATTTTTTTAAACAGAAAATTTTATTGAACGGTAGTTTTCAATTACTGTGCATTAAATAAAAATTCTAAAATACCTTGAATAATAAAAAATAAAAAAATAAATAAAAATAAAAATAAAAGAGAATAAAGTAAATATTTAAATATCAATATGAACTTTGTTGTTTAACAGAATACACATAAAAAATTATGCTGCTTAGAAATTTTAATACACTTTTTTCAAAATCATATGAACTTTCAAAGAAAAAAAAAAGATTTATTTATTTATTTATTTATTTGTATATTTTCTACTATTTACTTTTCACACGTGTTTACACTACGCCTATTACAATTTCTATTTACTATTACTAAAACAAAATGTAATTTATTCAAGCTAAATAGGATTGATGGTTCGTTGTACCGTAAATGCTTTAGGCTGAGATATAAGTTTTTGTAATAACTTTTATTTCCTTATTTCACTCATTAAATTTCTAAAATTTCTAAAATTTCTCTGATGTAATGAAATTATTTTATTCTAGGTTTGTGTCACAAAATAATTATCGATGCTAATGATTATTTTTAGCCATCTCTATCACACATATTTTCAATAAAATTTATGCCATTTATGTTCATATTGAATCAGACAACTTTTAAGGCGCACGTTTATATACTTAAAATAATTATTTATTTATCCCTTTATAATTTATATATATTATGTAAGAAATGATTAAAATTTAAACCAAAAAAGATGTTTATTGGATTCTGTAATATTTTCCATGCAACTATTAAAATATGATAAATTATATTCGTACACTGAGATTAAAGTAAGAAAATACAATAAATAAATAAATAATATATATATATATATATATATATATATCATACATTTTATATTTTATCTTCAAGCACATGAGAAAAATATTCTACGATTTTTTACTTAAAACTTGTGGCAAACGAATAAAGTAAAAATATTTTTGATTCGTAAAACTTCTTTTAAAAAGTGTTTTTTTTTTCCTTCTTCTTTTCTTTTAAATTATTTTTTCACAACATCACTAAACATTCTTCTAACAAATTTCCAGCAGCAGAACTACATTTTTTTTTTTTTTTTTTTTTTTTTTTTTTTTTACAGAAAGTTATCTGTAAAAGATCATATCTTTATCATTTAATGTTCATTTTCGTTCATTAAAAGCTTTAAATGATTGGAACTTTTATAATTAAAAAATTATAGTTCAGTTACCTTTGTAAATATTTTAAAAATAAACTCTTATATATTCAAACTTAAATTATAAACTTTTAAACGTAACATGATATAAAGAAATTTTCTGCAACATTTTAAATTTTAATCGGTATTTAGATGAACCTTAGCCAAAACGCAATTAATTTAAAATTATCTTTTGGTTTTTAACGTAAAGTAACAGAGGGTTTTATATAAACCAATAACAGTTAAAGTGCTATTTAATATGGATTAATAACTTTTCTGTGAACTGTTTCTTTTATGGATGAAAAATTATTTATAATCAAATAAACTTTTTTTAGTATTTCGTTAATGTATATATGTACATATGTATATTTACCATCTACCTTTCTCTCAAATTATCTCACTAAAATGAAGAAAGTTCGATATATATATATATATACAGGGTGATTAAAAAAAAACGTGGACAAAATGACATGGTAGATCAGTCATACAACAAGGATCAAAAATCGCATAGGAACAGAGGGTCGCAACTGCGATCCGGAGTCGCTACAGGGCGTCTAAAATAATACATAACACAAAGAGAAAAAACAAAACTATTACAGATCATTTTAATGATAATTACTCACTCACATGCGACTAATGCAAGCCAAATGTTGAGCCTACAGGAGATACTCAAAGTTTTTGCCAGATGCATCGAGACACGCCTCGCATCTACGTTGCATAGAACGCCGCACCTTCTCAAAGATACCAGGTGTATCTCGAACACATCCTGCTGCCACAACGATTCTTCCTAGCAAGTCTTCCGGCATTACAACAAGTGTTTCATACACCAGTCCTTTTAAAAATCACTATAAGAAAAAATCCAATGGAGATAGATCTGGTGATCGTGGTGACCATGTGATTGGTCCACCGCAACCAATACAGCCGCAAGGAAAAGTTGCCTGCAGATGTGCTTTGACATCTGTGCTGAAATGTGCAGGAGCTTCGTCGTATTGAAATCGAATGCGTTGACGAATAGGCATCGGAACATAATTCAGCATTTCTGGTAGAACCTCTTGCAAGAATGTTAGATAAATGGGACCATTAAGTCTTTCTAGGAGAATGTACGGACCAAGTAAACAGTCTCCTACAATGCCAGTCCACATGTTAACGGAAAATTTTCGTTGTGCTCCATGCGGACATGAAGCACCGGGTTTTCATCCACCCACGTATGCAGGTTGTGAAAGTTCATCACACATTCTAATGAGAACGCAGCCTCATTCGTAAAGAGAACACTTGCTGCGAAATTTCGGTCTGCAGCACTTTCTTGCAAAAACCAAAGCGCAAAATCCATACGATTGTTGTAGTCTCCCGGTTCCAGTGCCTGGACGAAAATTATACCTCTGGGGGTCACCAAAGCGGGAGAGATCCCTTCCGTGGAGGATCAAAATTGCGATGACATGTCTCCGGACCATCTCTAGGGGTGAGTCCCAGACCGTCGCCAATTGCCCATCTGCGCAGCACTAGTGCGACGTAAAACCCAACCAACAAACCAACCAACCAACCAGTGCCTGGACGCGTTGTAAATGATAAAGATGTAGTCCTTCGTCATGTACAATGCGCCAGACGGCAGCTTGGGGGACATGGGTCTTTCGGGATACAACTCGTGTACTCTTGAAGGATTACGCTGAAGCTCTTGGACAACTCTTTCTTCAACATTAACTGTCCGAGTTATTCGTTGGCGACCAGCATCCGGCTTGTGCACATCGAACGAGCCGGTTTCACACAATCGTCGATGCAGTCTGGCAAAGAATGAACGGCTAGGCACCTTTATACCAGGATATTTCTCCCGATACATTCGCAAGGCTGCTCGTCCATTGCAGTTGGTCATACCGTAAATTAAAGGCATGTCAGCCATTTTGCGGTGTGTGTAACTAGCCATGTTACGCCCAACGCATCCAGAACTCGAATGAAGACAATCTCCGTTTGCTCAGTTCGTGTGTATTGCAACGCCTTCTCGTGGCTCTAGCGCCTTCTACAGGCGTTTGCGACCCTCTGTTCCTATACAATTTTTTAACCTTGTTGTATGACTGATCTGCCCTATCATTTTGTCCACGTTTTTTTTAATCACCCTGTATATATATATATATATATATATATATATATATACTAGCTGACCCGACAAACGTTGTTTTGTCATATAAATTATTCCTAGAGAATATTTTGCTAGAAAAAAATAACTAACTTATTGTAAGTGTGTAAGGATGTGGTATATAAGTGAAACAGGTATATGGAGCGCTGTGAACGGTGACTGTGAATTCCGATTATAACGTAAAAGACATAATTACCGAAATTTTCGCTACTTGCTTCTTGCTACTTGCTACTTGGTACTTTCTACTTTCTACTTGTTATTTAAAACCTCCGCTGAATGTCGAACAGCACAAAATTTTATTTCATACGACAAATATTTCAATTTATGAGAGAATCTCTGATAGTAACGAATTTCAGATGAAAATTCCGTCTTTTTTGAATAAGCTGTAACAATCTGGACCGATTTGATGAAAATTTTTATCAAAAAGTTATTACAATATCTAACATCATTACATGTACATTTATCACAATTCAATCAATCGATGCATGTGAGTATGTGTATAGTATGAGCGAAGTGAAATGTAGAGTTCGTATTAACTAAAAACTTAAACTCGTTTTAATTAAAGGTAAAAAAGTTGAAACTCAATTTATTTTATAACAGCTATATTTTTTTAAACTACAAAAACTTAATTTATCGTAATGCCATTGGATGTACAATATTTTTGGTTAATCCTTGAGGAGTATACACAAACAAATTCGAAGGTTTTCCAACCCTGGAACACGCAACATATAATTGGCCGTGAGAAAAGAACGGATTTTCTATATCTAAGTCACAATTTGGGACCCCTTTGGTGACTTTGAATATTTTAAGCCATTTTTGCGATGAATTGAAATGGCTATCTCAATTGTGGAACTAAAGATCTTGGCGAGAAGCGTCCGAGCTACTTCGGCGCCAAATTTCAAATTTTGCCAAAGGGATCCGATACTAAAAGTATTCCATACAATAAATAAATAAATAAAATATCAGTGACATACACACGCACAAAAGTATGGGACCCCTTTGGTGACTTTAAATATTTTAAGCCATTTTTGCGATGAATTGAAATGGCTATCTCAATTGTGGAACTAAAGATCTTGGCGAGAAGCGTCCGAGCTACTTCGGAGCCAAATTTCAAATTTTGCCAAAGGGATCCGATACTAAAAGTATTCCATACAAAAAATAAATAAATAAAATATAATAAATTAGCTACACAAATAAATTTGTAGGTTAGGGTGGTTGTTAATCAACGCGCGTGTAAATTTGATTGAAAATTATATAAAATACTCACTCCAATTCCGCACTGAATTTGCAAAATGTATAGTTTTTTATGCCCACTTCAAAACTCTTCAAACACTAATTACATCTTGATGTAATATTTCAATTAGGACACAATTTTTTGTATAACAATAATAACACGAAATTACAAAATATTTTCCTGAATTTGATCGCTGCACCAACTGTCGGTACAAACTGGAATTACAATAGAATATACGCAAGCGAAGTGTGACGTCACTGACCGTCAGTGGATGCAAGAAAAAGATTTCCTATGTTAATCTCCCATTGGATTTTTTATAAAAAAATATTAAAAATCGAGGAAAATTATTTCTCGATTTTAATCCCCGTATTTGGGAATAGATATGTATTAGTTATCGTATGCATGTGTTAGATTGAGTTATTTTGCTCTCAAATTGACAAAATTTTAATTTTAAATTTCAAAACTCTGTCTTCCTTGGCGTTTTTTGTATTTGGCGATCAAAAACGTAATACGAAAATATACATGCCAGATGTATATTTTCGTAATACGTATTGAACGAAACTGTTTCATATTATTCATTACTCTCTTAATATAAGTTGTTGAAATAACCATTATTTTTGAAAGAAATTAAATATGTTCGCCAGATGATATGGCGATAGTTTTTTTCCGCCAAGGATGACAGAGTTTTGAGATTAAAAATTCAAATTTTATCAATTTTACAGCAAAAACAACTCAATCTAACGCATGCACATGATAACTAATACATATCTATACCCAAATATGGGGATTAAAATCGGGAAATAATTTCCCTCGATATTTAGTAATATTTACAAAAAATCCAATGGGCGATTAACATAGGAAATATTTTTCTTGCATCCACGGACGGCCAGTGACATCATCACTTCGCTTGCGTATTATTCAATATTCGATACTACGACCGTAGCGCAGTCTGCCGGATCCAATGTGAAACATTCCAAAATCAACAAGAATTTATAAGTGATAAATTACTTAAATAAACAATTTAAATTGGACTGAATTGTAAATCTAAACCATTCTCGAATCCACCTGAAGACACACAAAAAATTTCATTAAACTCGGTCCAGCCGTTTAGGAGGTGTTCATTGACATACACACGCACAAAAGAAATATATATACAAAGATAAATACAAAGCCACAGCTTTAGTATAGACCCCCCCCCCCTTGTCGACTTTAAATATTTTTGGCCATTTTTGCGATGAATTAACATGGCTATCTCAATTGCGTAACTGACGATCTTGGTGAGAAACGTCCGTACTACTTCGGTGCCAAATTTCAAAATTTTCCAAACTAAAGCTGTTCCATACAAAAAAAAATAAACTGTTTTATGATGTATACAAAATAAAAATAAAAAATTCTAATAAATTCGAAATTATTACTATTTACAATTAAGGTGAAAACATAAAAGAACCTTTATAAGTTACATATAAAGTATCAATTAAAACGAAAAATTTTGTTTTACTGTAGAAAAGAAAAGTACTACTAAATTAAATAAAACTTTTAAGGTAATACCAAGTATCTCTATGAAAATATTTATTTACACGCGAATATTTTCATAGTATATTAATTTTTTTTTTCTAATTTTTATTGTTTATCAAGCGAAATTAAAAATATTTTATTTCCGGAAAAAAATAAATAAACGTGAATTTTGTTTATTTTGGCATCAAATATATTTTTCTTTTTAATCATTTTAAAGTTAAAATGGAGTTTTTATTTAATATATTTTGATCCAATTATCCGATTGAACTGAATTGTAAATCTAAACCATTCTCGAATCCACCTGAAGACACACAAAAAATTTCATTAAACTCGGTCCAGTCGTTTAGGAGGAGTTCAGTGACATACACACGCACAAAAGAAATATATATATAAAGATATATATATATATATATATATATATATATATATATATATATATTATATAATAATGAAATTCCATTGTCACCTAAAGCATCGAAAAATATTTGCCAGAATTTTAGTAGAAGCCTCACCAGTGAGACTCAAAAAGCTTTTATACTTCCTCTCTTTGTTCGTGTATGTGTGTTTGTGTCAAGTCATAAACAACCAGTTAACTTGCAATTTAGAGAAATATTCATGAGCTAGAACGAAAAAGATTGTGTTTCGTGCACGGACGCCAAAACAATTTCGCATCATTATGGGCAATAGACGGATTTCTCTTAAGCACTATTTAACTTGCTTAAGTTGCATTCAATATTATGAAACTGAAATAAATTATAATTTTCTGCACAAAATGATGTGATTAAACACAAAATTTACTCTACAAGAAAATATAAGTTACCTCCGATAACACTACTCTGAAAAAAAAAAAAAAAAAAAAAAAAAAAAAGGGAAAAAAAATCGAGATCTGATACATTCTTGTTGATTTTTACGTAAAATGACCTCCTGCATCCGAATATGACTGCCATAATTCTCAGCCACCCACCGTTTTTTAGATACACCACCCTCTCCCTCAATTTTTTTACCTGTCCGATAACTTTATGACCGTGAGTTTGATTTGTAGAATAAAAAATAATTTATTTAACCCTAAAAAACAAAATATATAAAGTTAAAAAAATTATATTAATATGAGATTTAAAAAAAAAATAATAAATAAAATATAAAAAATAAGATAAGCGATGCGTAATTTCAGTGGCAAATTCCCCGAAAATTTTTCACTTGTCGCAAATGTCCACATTTTAGAATTTTTCAACTCTGTAGACCCTCAGAAGTTATTTAACTGTTAAAATAATCCTCCCCCCTCCAAAAAATCAAATTTATAGCCATAAAATCACCGAAAAATCATAAAATTAGGGGACCATTCTTAAAAAAAGGTGGGTGATGGGGGCAAAACGAGCGCCATATTCGGATTCAGAAGGTCATTTTACATAAGAATTTACTGAAATGGTGTCAGAGACAATTTTCATGCCGGGCAGTGTAACGTTATATGATAACCTATATGACACTATATTTTGTACTATGATTATATTTTTAACTACTCACTGAAAAATTCTGTTTGAGTGTCCAGCTGTCTGCTGTACTAGAAGATCTTTATTTAAGGGGACAATTGACGTTGATATAGATATGGATTTTTATTTTTATTTTACTGTATTTTGTTTTAATTTTTTACGTTCTTAAATTAATTCCTCTTCTTAAATCAATTCCTGTCTTGAAATCTATCATTTTATATCTATCTATAAAGCATATTTTAAAGCATAAAAAGTACTTTTAATGATTGAAACGCCTCCTTTCTGGGGAAAATATTACAAAAAAAAAATGCCTAATTTCGAATAGCTCCGTGTAAATTGTTTCAAATCTACAATATTTGTCTACGCGTTTTTTGTATCTGACCGAACACATTTAGTTATTTAATATTTTATATCACTCGTACAGAATCAGTTAGATACAAAAAAAGTGTAAAAATGGAAATTTTCATGAATTTTTGCCAAGCGATTGAAATTGAGAGTTCGTTATAAAGGTAATATTTATTTGGTTCCAAAATCAATACCCTGTTTTGTGAAAAATATACTAGTTAACATCCATACAAATTTTTGAAAGCATTGAATAAAAACAAATTCGCGTAGAGCATTATTAATAACTAGTTATTCACGAAATTTGGAACCCAGGAAAAAGAAACTTAAAATTTAAAACAATGTGTAAGATTTTGAATAATGTTTGAGTAACTGTGAAGGGATATTATTTTTATAGTAAGCTTCATAATAATTAGCTACGTATTTTTAAATGTATAGATTAAAAAAGAAAATCATCTTAATTTCTCCCCTTAATAAAGTTTTTGCAAACATATACTTTTCGATGGAAACGACGTATCTGCTAAAAGTATGTAAAGTGAGTGAAGTTTCGGAAAGTAGCTACTGAGTTGCAAATAAATCGAGCATATTAAATAAGAAATATGTACGAAACGGTCATTTTATGAATCCAGAGATCCACAAAGTGTGATAAAACATGGACAAAGCAAAGTCTAATTTGGTGTACATCATGGAAAATAATATTATGCACATTTTAAGCTGTAACTTACAGTCAACCACCAGGTACTCATGAGACTCAATGGAACTATCTTAGAATTTGATCTAAACATTATTTGAGAAAAAGAAGGTTTAATGACTGTTTGTACGTTTTTTTTACAAATATTTTCAAAAGAAAATGTATAGTCCTTTGTTGCTTCATATTCATGTCCTCTGCTTTTTTAGAATTTAATCTTAAGTTTTAATTATAATCGAATATACTTTCTTATAAAATTCTAAATTAATTGCTAGGAAACAATATGCGTTTTTATAAATGTCATTCCAATATAAACGTCATTCTACTCATTTCAATAATAAAAAAAAAGTGATATGTTGAAAAAAAAAAATAATTAAATAAAATATTTTACTTCATAAATATTAATCGAATATCTATCATAAATTCTAACGTACTCACAAAAACATGTAATATGGTAGAAAACGTAATTATCAAAACTCTTAAAAATACAAAAAAAATGCAGATTATGATTATATTTACAAAAATTAGTGAATTAAAAGTATAATAACAATTGAGTCGTTCACTGTAAAAGTGAATTATCTCCTTGGAAATTAATTTTGAAATAACGAGTTTTAGGTAGATTCCTTATAGGAGATCTACCTATTGCAATAGTTCTCATAACACGACTTCTGGAAAATTTCTTCATATCTTCACCGATCATGACCCCTAGAACCCAAAACCACCCTCCGTTCAAAAGTTTATATATATATATATATATATATATATATATATATATATATATATGTATAACGCTTTTTCCCATGTTAAGTTGTGAACACGATAACTGGAGTAATTTTTATTTAAATTTAACCAGCTCGGGATATGTTGTCAGGACAGTAAAAATCTCGGTCGAGTTCGTAGATGGGGTATCCTGCTCAAAGGAGGTGGAAATGGTGGGGGGTGGAAATTTTCCTTTGCCCATAATTTCTTTAATAATGAAAATAGGAAAATATTTCAAATCAGGCGAATTACCGCCTTACCCTAAAGAACAACTTTTGTATTTAAACTTTTTCGATAACTTCAATTGCTGAAAAGTTACAAGTTAAAAAGTGATTTTTCTTGTGATGAAGCCGACATTTTCTGTAGCTTTCATTGCAAAAATTTATAATCTGATGCTTATGTCACGTGCAAATGATAATAAAAAAGATCACTGAAAATATAATAAAATTTTAATCATGTTTTTAAACAATATAATAATCTGATTAAAAAAAAAAAAAAAAAAAAATGTTTAATTTAACAGAAAATATGACGTCACAATTACAACAATGTACTGAGAAAAATGAATTAAAATTTCATCCGTGATTTTAAACAAATAAAATAAAAGTTAATAAAAAAATAAGTATATAAAATCAACATATATTAGGGCTAAGCAGATTTAGACTTAGCTTTATGACATAGATGCTATAATGTAAAAGATAAATGTCATCGTTAAAAAAAAAAAAAAAAAAAAAAAAAAATCTTGTAAATCGATGCTAAACGAATTAAACTGGCATGGTAGAAAAGGTAATAAATATGGGGACATTTAGGTATCCCTTTAACAAATGAACTAGGGACGATTTTAATGAATTTTCCGTTGAAGTTTATTTTCATGAAAATTTAAATTTAAATTAAAGTATTTCATCACTCGAATTCCCTTATTTTGATAAATAAAATTATACCATTTAAAAAAAAAATAAAGAACATTCTTTTATTGAAAAATGAACTAATAAAGGTTTTAGAAAACTATTACATACTTTTAAATCTTTATTTAAAAAAAAAATTAATTGTTGCCACTCGACATTATACAAATACATCCAAATCCTGTGTCACATACGATAGTTTTGTAGAAGTATAGATTTTTTGTTTGCCCTTGGAACCTGCCCCTGACGGGAAAAGTACCTGGAAACACTTGTATCTAGTATTGTCATTGATTATGAAGTCGTGTGCAAAATTTCAGGTCCTTTGGAAGACAAAAAGTTGCCGAAAATTGAATTGCAAAATTCCGTTACATACATTAATAGTTGCATCATATCAAGTTAATAAAAGTGTCTTAATTAAAAACCTTGTTAAACGCTTTAATTAATCATTTAAAAATATAAAATTAAAATAATACGTCAATCTTAATACAAATATCGTTTGTGGTGAATAGTTTAGAATGTCAGTTTAGGCAAGAATTTAAAATTTACGATTGAGAGTAATACGTTACAGCTTCCTTTGACTTTTTATCTTGTCGAAACAAGATATTGGTCTGTGAAAAGTTATGAGGTTTTCGCGTGGAAAGAAAATATAATGACGCCAAGGCTGCCCTTCTCCATCTCCAAGCTCGCCAAATTTTGTCGCCAAGTCAAAAATTTCGTCGTCAACTATCAACTTTTGCCGCCAAATCACAAATTTCATTGCTAAGTCGCAAGTTTTGTCACCAAAATCTCGCCAAATCATGCAATTTACTAAATTCATAACAATTAACATTGAAATTCAGCGGTGCCAAATGCTCAAATGTTAACTAATGTTAATGTTAATGTTCCAGCTTATGTGAACAAAAACAGTTTCACTTTACAATTTTTACTCATCTGACAATAAGAATCACAAAAACACAATACAAAACTTTCAATAATTCAATAAAAGTTACAATGAAATAACTATTCAAAAACTGCTGCCACTTCTCTGTATTTGACTTGACCATAACAACGCCAGGCTTACCAGAACTAGTGAGATCACAAGTGAATTTTCACGTTTTTATTACTTTTTCTTTTAAAAGAAAGATATTGAACAGTTATATGGATTTTAAATAAAAAATATAATTTTGATTAAGCTTGGGTGGGGAGGGGGGTGTAGCCCAATAGCCCCTTCCGGGATTCACCATTGCTGGGATTGTATATCTTTAAGGCTTTTATTTGTTGAATGATTATGAGCTTGAATTTTAAAAAATTGAAACATTTACAAACCAATAAATTTAGCCTAAAATTTTAAGTAGAATGAATAAAACCCTTTTGTAGTTAAAAATTAAATTTCTTGAAAACAGAATAGCGACGTAAATAATGCAATGTGTGGGAACAAAGCCATTGGCTAGGTATTAATGCATATGTAAAATTTCTTTACAACTGTAACATTAACGTAAAGGAATCTTCCTTTGCCTTTAAGCTTGCCGAAAAGGGATTTTTTTTTTTTTTTTTTTTTTTTTTTTTTTTTTCAGTTTATGCGTTGGAAAAAAAAAATCAAGATTTATTAAGTGTTATCTATTTTTCTGTTTAAAGCATAGTTATAAGGATTTGTAAGTTATATTAAAAATAATTTGAAGTAATTAAAAACTTCACTATTATAATGTATATTTAGAATTTTTAGTTTTCTGAGAAAAACCTGTAATGCTATTTATAGGAATTTAATGCAATTATTGGAGGGTTTTTTTTTTTTTTTCTTTATTTTTATTAAAGGTGTGACAAAATGTTATACAATTAAGAAAAAATATATACGTTATTTAAAAAATATGGAGTTACACCCCTTTTACAATGAGCCGTCCAATTGTTCCTAGGTAAAACAAAAATTATGTACAGCAAAGAGATAAAGAGATGTTGAATGTAAAACAAAATGTAAAATGTTACCAAAAAGTAATTATAAAGCATTAAACAAAAATATTATTGTATTCTAATAAGTTTAAGCTTCCTAATACACCAAGTTTTCATTATGTATCTGTTTTACTTTTTTCGTGTTTTGTCTGCAATTAATAATACTTATTGCTGCTATATATTTATTATTCTTTTTCTTATGATTTTTAACAATGACTTAATACAAAGTTTTCTTGCATTTGTAACACTAAAACCACTTTCTTTTTCATTAGCTCAATGACTTTTAATTTACGTGGAACTTGCAGAAAATGCTTTAAAAGTGCATGTTAATTCAAATTAGATTTTTATCAAAGAGAGTTACAGATGAATAACATATTAATTAATCCAACAAAACGAAGTTATTTCGAAAATGCTGTGCAAAATAAATATAACCAAAGTAGGATGTCACGAAATCGTGCGAAAACTATCTATAGAGATCTTTTGTAAGCATAAAGATCTGTTCAATAAACTGTATAAAACAGCATTCACACACAATGTCTCACAATATCGCTCACGTATCACAACATCGCTCGCATATTTTATCATTGAGAAGTACAAAATACCATGTATAATCTTGCACGAGTTATTTCGAGGAAATATTTTTAGTAGACTGGAAACTTGTTTCATTGGATAAGTATAAATGTATTACAAACAACTTATTTTTAATGCATTAAACTATAATTATTTAATACGCGTGATACGTCCTCATTTCGTAACTTTCAAATGATCCTGAGTAGCGCTACCATAGCTGGAAGTTTATTATGGTTTCACTGTTTCCGTCACGAAATATTTGTTAGTCACGATTTCAAAACAGTGATCATCAAGTATCCGAATTAGTTCAGTACCTGAACGAGAAATGCATTACTGTAAGAAAATGGTTTATGTGATATAATTACGTATTACGTGAAAAAAGAAAAAAAAATAACTATCATTTTTAATAATTAATTATAGAGTATTAAAAAATATTTCAGTATAATTATGATGCACTTCTACAAACATCATTAGGAAAAAAAAATCTGTTTTAGAGTAAAATAAATTGCGCAATATATTAGTGTTCTTAATAGTTATTTCATAATTTCAATATGTATATAAATCGTAAATCGTTTACGTATATGAATTTTCATTTATTCAGAATACTAATTTAAAGAAGTGATGTACAACCAATATTTAAACTTACAAATTCTTTACATGCCATAAAATTAATGAAAGCACTACTGGTTGCGATATGAAGTGGATTTTCCTCTTCAGGAACAAAAACACGTGTTTGGTGCAAATGCAAGATTGAAATCAGGGCAAAACACAAAGAAAGAGCGGCAACATAACCAACCAACCATGAAAAACCAATCAGGGAGGAACGCATCCAAAAACCAGGATACAAAAAAAGCAAACACAATAAAGGGGAATAGAAATTTAGAAATAATTCATTTATTCGTTTTTGTTTATTTTTAATATAAATACCTTATATTTATATTTAATTACCTTATGTAATTCAATTTTTATTTTCAAATTCTATTTGTATATATAATTCTTTATTTTTATTTTTACTTATTTTTATGTATTTATTTTTATCATTCATTCTTTTATCATTTATTGACTTATATATCTAATAAAATGTTTTATTTTTCCCTCTAATAAAATATGTTTAGTTCTAGAACGAGAGCCCAAATTACTATAAAAATTAAAATACTTTGTACGGAATACATTTCACCGTTATTGTTGAAAAACCACAATTCAAATTGTATTGTAATTGTCTATTTACATCAACAAAAAATAAATTTTACAAAATTTGGAATTTTCTATATGAAAAATGAAAACCTACATATTATCCTTATTTGAGTTGCAAAATTTTTGATCTTCTGAATGGTTCTTTATAATCGAGTGCTTTCTCTCTCTCTCTCTCTCTCTCTCTCTTTTAACTGCTTTTTTTTACGGAATTTGGGGGGAGGGCGAAGGGAGGTTTCTATTCCTTAAAAATCCCCCCTAAATTTCTTGAAAATATTCGAATTAGTAACAACGACACATTTCAAAAATAAATAAATAAATCAATAAAACATTTATCCGTATGGTATATACACTCCTTCTCATATTTATAAGGACACTTTATATTTTGAAATAACAATGTAAAAATGATTGTGAACAAGATTATACTAAGTGCACTTAATATATGTAGTATTCTAAAAACCAAAGCTGCTATAATTTTTTTAATATGAAATAAAATTAATAAAAAATAATGCAAAATATTTTTTCTCCACGTTTTTAGGTGTTCATAATTATAGGGACAATCAAGAATTTTTCATTTAATTTAACTTAGAAGCGGATAAATTACAGTTGACATGCGAATTCGTTAACTACTGGGCTAGATTAATTCATATATAAGCCTTCAATTTTTCTTGGACGGACATTACTGATAATTCCTCGAAAAAAAAGAACGTTCATGTAGTGAAGTATGATAAATGTGTTTTTTATGTGGAAAGATAATTTCAATCCGCCAAATTTCTAATGAAATTCGAAGATCTAAAATTGCTGAAGGAAATGTGATCAAACGTTGAACTGCTGGTTCGATAGGAGAGAGATCTGATGCAAAACCATAGTTGTTTTACAGAGATCGAAGACTCATAATTCCTCGTAATGTTCTACTCATAATGACTGCTGCTGAATTTGCTCGTAATTTTTAACGAAAGGTTGGGGTTCACGTTTGTGCATGTTTAAATTAATTAATAATATGTTAAAAGGAATAAAAAACCTGTAGTAATCAATAAGCATTTAATGGGGGAAAGAACGTCTTCGTTAAAGTTAGATAAGGACAATATTAATTGGTAAAATGTTGCATTTTCGGATGAAAAACATTTTATTCTTGATTAATCAAATGGTTTTAACAGTTAATGGCACGATCTGAAGATAGCGAAAGACAGAGCAGATTTTTTAAAGGCAGATATGAATCGTGCATTTTAAAGGTGGATCTATGGCGCTCTGGGGAGCTGCTTCTACTGAAGGCAGAATGAATTTAGTAATTATTTCTATTATTATGAACATTAAGAGAATATCCACAAATTTTAAACGTGGAATTATCAGATTTTTGTTCAAAGGGGATTTTTGTTCATTATCAGATTTTTGAGGGGTAATAATATATTTTTCAACAAGACTTAAATTTTTGCTCTACTTTTAGAGCAATAGGAAATAGTTTGAAGAAAGAAACTTCTGTATTATTGCCTTTCCCATGGACTAAAAGTTGAAAAGACCTTAACTTATGATATTAGAAAAGTGCATGCAAGTGGAAAGCAATTTTAAATAGTTTAAATGTATTAAGAATATCATATATGCTATATGAAATGGTATTGAAACTGAATGTTAAAAAAAAAAATGTATATATATATATATACCAGAGAGAATGTCTGACTGTTTAACCCTAAAAAGAGACCCCATAAAATATTAATTTAAAGAATAACTGAAAAAAAATTACTAAAATTCGAGCTGTCCTTATAATTGTGAACATCTGAAAAATCTTCTTTTTACCATATTTAAAGTTTTTTAAGATAGAAAAAGGATAAAACTTTTTAAATATAGTCTATTAATGAAATTCAAATTAGTAAAAAATATATTTGTTTAAATAATAGTGTTCAGTGTTTAGTTAATATAGAAAAACGGGTGTCCTTATAATTATGAGAAGGACTGTATGTGTATGTGCAAGTATTAATGTTATATCAAAAGTAAGAGTAAAAAATGCATATATTTAATTAGCTAAAAAATAATTAAAATGTAATATGTTTTAATGCAAGCAGACACGTTTCATAAGAATGACGCAAAATACTTTAAGATAACAAGCAGACCTCTTTAAAGCAATAAACTAAAAATAAATACTTTTAGGAAAAAAAAATGATTAAAAAAAAAAAATACTTTATAATAATATTTTTTTCTCTCTCTAAAACATCGCAAAAACGAAAATCATTGACGCGTCAAGCTTACTTTTTTAAAATACTTTAAAAAGACTCCTGAGTACAAATGTAACAAAACATTTCAGACATCTAGAAATTCTTTAAAACATCTTCTAAAGAGTTTTAAGAAAAAAGATCTTTTAAGAAATATTTGTACACAACCACCGTCTTTTAAAAAATATATTTTTTTTTCTAAGAGATGCTTTTTACTTCTTAGAAAAAGCCACATCTTTTCAGTTCTTATGAAAGATGTACAAAATTAAAAACCCATTGCTTTGTTTTGGGGGGTTATGAAATGTTATGAAATGTGCTTCTTTAACATAACACAGCCATTTTTTTCTTCCGCAAATTAAAAATTTTAATTTCAGTTAAATTAATTTTCGTGATTTTTTTCTTTATTTATTGTAGATATGTTATGCTCTGTGTTTATATTTAAACTACATCTGTAAATAGCATACTGAAAAAAAAAAAAAAAAAAAAAAAAAAAAAAGAAAAAAAAAAAAAAACGAGCGAACGTTTTCTATCAAACTTGATTTCTAGAGGATTAATAAAATGTGTTAACATGATTACAAAAAAAAAAAAAAAAAAAAAAAAAAAAAAAAAAAAAACACCACTAGGTGACGCTTTTCACGGAAATTTTAAATTTAAAGCTATAGCTTCATAGAGTATGCAAGGACGTTTTGTAAGTTTATTGATTACTTTTTAATCCCTTATAAATCTTTTCATATGCAATTTTCTATTAAATTTGACATCTATTGATGTTATTTGAACTTATATTTATTTTTAATTCTTTTAGGACATCTAGTAAATTATCCGCTTTTTTTTTTTTTTTTTTTTTTTTTTATGCTGTTGTTCAAACAGCTACCTGGTTTAGTCTAAAAGATAGTGTAGTATATATTAAAAAAACTTAATTTTTAACACAATATGAATGGCCGTCTGATGGCCACATTGACGTTGCTGCGTTGAATGCAGCACCCGTACCTACTTTGTTCGCCTGATGAAGGGTCGTGTGCTCTTTCGAACCGAAACAATTGTTGGGAGTTTATTGCATTTTATGATGTGTATTTAAAGTTTTGTAATGATTTTTTTTTTTTTTTTTTTTTTTTTTTTTTGTGCTAGCAATTTTTAAATATTTCATTGAACAACGAATTAAATATGTGTAAAAAATTATTGGTAATCTAAATAAATATAATTAGTTTAAGTAAAAATAAAAACTGTTTTCTGCATATTTTAAAAACTATTTTCAGATATATTTGATAAAAAAAACATAAAAAAATGTAAAGGTAATTAAGATTAAAATAATACATAAATCAAGTCTACTTTCTAAAACAAAAAAATGTCGCATAAATTAGTCAAAGAAAATATAGACTTATGATGTCATGTATCCATGAGTATCATTGCAGCTATCGATGTTTTTAAAATATGTTAATTATGCAAATTTAGAAATGCTCACATGTTGAGTAGGGGAAATTTGAACAAAATTTATTTACATAATTACCTTTAATTAAATTTATATGCAGGTGAAATGTACCGTAATGAATAATTATGCTGCACTATATATTGATGCTAATTGCACATAAAGATCATATTACCTGAAATAAGCATTTTCTCGAAATATAAAAATATAAAACAAAATAACTGCTTTATTCTTAAAAAAAAAATTATTTAATGCATATACAATAATAGTAAATGTAATTAATTACTTTAAACTTGTGATTTAGTGTTTAGTAATAACATTTTCATGGATGTAATAATAAAATATTTAAATACTAGCTGGAACCCGTCGACTTCGACGGTCACTTTATTGACCGTAATGTTTCAAAAATCGTCGTATCATTATTTAAATGTATTTCAAGTTAAAACATCTAATATAATTTACAACATTTCACTTAAAAAAAAAAGAAATCCGGAAAAATGGTTATAAATTGAAATACTATATATGACATCACTTTCTACAAAGTACTGTCAATGTGACGTCAAACTGACTCCAAATAAAACAGTTGCTATATTTTATTTTCTGTTTCTTTTAATACTAAGGCTACATGTTAGCTGACCCGCCCGGCGTTGCCCGGACCCATGATAATAACCTTAATTGAACCTTAAATTTGTATGATTTTATATCTTTAACTCGATTTTGTTTGAATTTCTATTTTTAAATAAAGGCATCGCGAAAAAAATAATCAGCTGTAACAAAAAAATTACCTCGAACCGAACGAAACTCAGTCTTGTGACACCGGTGTCTGCGGCAGTACATACGTGAGCCGCTAATAACATAAAAAAAAAATTCCCCAAAATTAACCTGCAACCGAAAGAACCCGCCTGGTGTTGGCCGGCCCATGATAATAACCTTAAATGCACCTTAAATTTGTATGGTTTTATATCTTTAACTCGATTTTGTTTGATTTTCTATTTTTAAATGAAAACATCACAAATAATAATAATAATAATAATCTGTAACAAAAAAAAAAAATTACTTCAAACGGAACGGAACTCGGATTCGTATCCCAGTGCATGTGGCACGTATATGCAGGCCGCTATTAACATGAAAAAATTCTCAAAAATTAACCTCGAACCGAACGAACCTCTGACTCGTGTTACCGCTGCCTGCGGCTGCGGTACCGTATAGCAGTCATGCTACGCAAGCACTGCAAAATCCACTTTCCTCCAACAGGGAGCGCAGTATGTTGTATACGAACATCACCAATCACCTTGAATTTCCAAGACCTTTCAAATAAGGTGTCACATGGTGGTGTCAACTGCAAAATCCTTTAGTTGCACTTTCCACCGCAAGGGGGCGCAGTTTGTTCTGTACGAACATCACCAACGGTGAGGAAATACCAAGACCATTAAAATAAGATATAACATGATAGGGTCTAGTACAGAATCACCTAGTTCCATTTTTCACCACCAGGGGGAGCACTATATTGTATACAAACATCCCCAATCACCTTGAATTTCCAAGACCTTTCAAATAAGGTGTCACATGGTGGTGTCAACTGCAAAATCTTTAGTTGCACTTTCCACCGCCAGGGGGCGCAATTTGTTCTGTACGAACATCACCAACGGTGAGGAAATACCAAGACATTTAAAATAAGATATAACATGATAGGGTCTACTACAAAATCACCTAGTTCCATTTTTCACCACCAGGGGGCGCACTATATTGTATACAAACATCCCCAATCAACATGGAATTTCAAGACCTCTATCACCAATCGCCTTGGATTTCCAAGACCTTTTAAATAAGGTGTCACATGGTTTTGTCAACTGCCAAATCCTTTAGTTGCAGTTTCCACCGCCAGGGCGCGCACTGTGTTCTGTACGAACATCACCAACGGTCAGGAAATACCAAGGCCTTTAAAATAAGATGTAACATGATAGGGTCTACATTCACCATCAGGGGTCGGACTATACTGTATACAAACATCTCCAATCGACATGAAATTTCAAGACCTTTAAAATGAGGTGCTACATGTGTGGGTCTAGAACGGATTTCCCATTCAAACTAATTTCCCCCCTTTCCCCTCCCCTCCAAATCTACTTTCCCCCTTTTTTCCCCCTTTAAAATCGAAAATTCCAAATTCGCAGATATTGATTTTTTAGTATTCGACTCTAGTCCCCATATGTACAATTTCTTCCCCGTGAAGTAATTTGAAGCTTAGTTAAGCTCGTAACCATGTTTTTAACCCGAAACGGGTGGGAAACGGTTTCCCACCCGTTTCCCCCCCTTCGACTTTTTATTATTTTTCTCTTCTCATAGCACATCTACAGACCAAGACCTTTTTTTAGACACCTCAACCAAATTTTTACACCAAGTAGTTCTCTCAATATACTGGAGACAGACAAAAATATGTTTCAAATTAATATATAGAATTTTTCATGTTGCCACACTGTAAAAAAGGATCAATAATTTAAAAATAAAATGATAACACGTGAACTTTGTTTTTATAAGGGAATAAAAATTCAGATGAACTCGCTGTATTGTTGCATTTCCGAAAATGACGTCATTCGTTTTTAACCCAAACGGGTGGGAAACGGTTTCCCACCCGTTTCCTCCGGGGGGGAAACAACCATTCGATTTTTTTTTTTTTTTTTTTTTTTTTCTCTTTTCATAGCACATCTACAGACCAAGACCTTTCTTTAGACACCTCAACCGAATTTTTACACCTAGCCGTTCTCTCAATATAGTGGAGACAGACAAAAACATGTTTCAAATTAATATATAGATTAAATTGTGACAAATTGAAACTAAATTTATTCACATTTAATTTTTTTTCTGCAATGAATCTTTAAATAGTATTATAGTTTAAAAATTTAATTGCTTTAACACCGACATGTTTCAAATTACTGATATAATTATTTGAAGAAAATAAGCGGGAATAATTTCTAAAATATATTTAACGAGTTTTTGGTACTTCAAAGATACGTTTTAATTTTAAAAACATTGAAAACATCTTTGTTTCTTTAAATAACATATGTGAGAGTAAAATTGATTTTTTAATTGATATCCCATAAAATTTAATTGTATATTGGTAACTGCAAAACAGATGTTATTTAATAAATGTTTTTAAACAAAACTCCGAAAAAGATATATTAACAAACAAACACTTTAATTAAATTTACATTTACTCTTTTGGAATATTATATTATTTCTTTTCCATCAGATATACTATATGTATATTAGCATTTTGAAATAAAATTTACGCACTATTAGTTTTATAAATAATTTCGTTTCCATGCAGACACATACAGAGTTACATTAAAAAATATTTTTATTTTCTAAATTTAATATTCTATATTTAAATATAATATAAAATAAATAAATACATAAATCTGAGTATTGCAATGTTGAGCAAATATCACCGCATTTATGTGTTATAAATTCACTCAGATCCTGTGAAATTATTCTTAAATTCATAAATATATTTTACAAAGAAAATGATGTATTTTTACTAATTTTATTGACACTTTCCAACAAAGTTCAAAAGTGTTTATGGCGTTTGTTTGTTTGTCTGACTATTTGTCAGTTTGTCTGTCAGCAATCTAACTCCCTTAAATATCAATGAAATTCCATGAAACTAATGTGTTACTCATGTTCACTTAGGGGTGCTCCTTGTTTCAAAAGTGGGGTAAATACAGTCACTGCCTTGCGTACAGGGACACCCAAAGTAATTCCATAGCATTGTATAGGCTATGAGTTTTATTTTCATAACCCATATTTTAATAGATTCATTTTCTACAAAATATATTAAAATTAACATTAATTATTAATATGTACACAAAAATATTTTTCATAGAATGATTAGAATTAGGATTTATAGGGACGCACAAAAATATCCATATACATTGCAGGATTTATGTGTATAATGCTATAGCTGCATTTTCATTTTTACTAATCATTCTTTAAAAATTTCTAGCAATGTTAAAGATCAATTTTAATTTTAATTTGTCTTTCTTTCGACTATATAGTCCATCTAACTATCCTATTAATTCTAGCATTCGCAAATATTTTATATTTTTTCATTCTTTTTTTTTTCCGAAATATACATATTATTCGAGTTGTTCACTATGAAAAAAAAATTATGAAGTAAATTATGAAATTAATAAACCAAATGTGTACATGAAAAAGAAAAAAGAGATAGTATATGCCGTTAGATAGAGGAAATATAATACACCTGAAAAATTCAGGTATCCCATAAATATAACTTTTATTACATTAAAAAAAACATAATAATAAATAATGGTGAGTCTATAGTTTTTCATGTGTTTTCGCATTTTTATTTTTGGTATATATTTTGTTTAATTATATTGCATTTTTTCTATTATTTTCTTGTTATTATTTGGTATTGTTGTTATTATTGTATTGTATTGTTGTATTGTATATTATAATGAAGGACTTTTTATTTCGTTTTCGCAATCATGATTGTTTATAATTAGAGCAAGACGTGTTGTATATTTTATTATGCGCATACTCAATCAGTAGTTTTACTATTTTTACCTGTGTTATATTGAGCATATTATTTTATTTTGATTGTTCTTACATATTCATATATTGTATTATTGTTTGCATCTGATATACGTGTTTTTGTAAGGGATGAAAGGACGGGCTTTTCTATTTCCCAAACTTGGCGGGGGGGGGGGGGAGGCAATATAACTCCCCTAATTAGATCTTTTTATATTAATTTGTAATTAATTAATATATTATTTAATAATGATTCAAATCTATTTTTTTAATAGAAACTTTCATTTCCACTTCTTAAAAACTACCATTAGGAAAATTATTATTTTTAACGTATATCTTTGAAGTTGTTTGTTTCCCTCCAGCCTAAAAAAATATTCCCTTTAGACTTAATCACTGCCTTGTCTGAAAAGAAAGAACCAATGGAATAATTAAAACGCAATGAATTACGCCATTTTAATTACGTGACATGTCGTCATGTAGAGGAAAAGTCCCGGTCTCTCTTTCCCTTTTCCCTCATATAAAAGTGATTACATCCCTAAAATATTGCTTTTAACCGTCGTATCCTTGCTTGATAAATCTGTGTTAAATATTCTACAGTATCGTCACTGCGATAAAGACTTGTATCATGTATTCTTCTAAAGTATTGTATTGGTTATTCGCCTACGCGGAAACCCCAGCCTTATATTCTTAATTTAAATGTGACTGATTAAATGATTGGATTAATTACACTATTCGGATTAAAAATTGCCTCCGACGCCATTTTTGCATATCCGTATGTAAAATGACGCGCTGAATCCGAATCTGGCCCCCATCTTGCACCGTCACCCACCGTTTTCTTGATGCTTCCTCTCCCCCATTTTTATCATTGTTTGATAATTTTACACCCATCAGTGTGATTTTGAGAGAAAATGATTATTTTAACCGTTAAATGTCTTCTGACCTAAAGAGCTACAGACGTACGAAGGTTATAACACGAACATTTGTAGTAAGGAGGATATTTGAGGGGATTTGTACACAGAAAAAAAAAAATCAATAAAAACAAATAGTTTCTGTTTCTTTCTTTCTTTCTTTCTTTTTTTTTTTTTTTTTTTTTTCGCAATATTTCTCTTATTTTTTAGGTATTCCAGCTTCCAGTTCACCATTTTCTTACCAAAACAAACCAAATAATAAAAATTATACAGTGATTTTTTTTTTCAAAATAATCAACATATTCGACATTAGCGCCACCTATCGGCCATTTTTTAAACTTTTTTTTGTTCTTAAAAAAAAAAAAAAAAAACTAACTCCGCCCTCTTTCCGATGCCATTTGTGCAAACCGCACATTTTTATCCTCATTTGTTCTTTTTTAATGAATTTTTACAGTTTGCATAAACTTTTGGCGCACCGGGGATACAGGTTATGCAACCTAAAATTAAATTTCTTTCCTATTTTCAGCAGAGGTTAATACACGTTTTTGAGAATGATGCCCCATTTGTGAATTTTACATTTTGTGAAAAAATTTAAGTTTGTTAAAAGTAAAAATGCTCTCTAAACAATTAATCAACGTATACAAAACAATTTTGAAATGCATAATAAATATGATAAAAAAAAAAGAACAGAAGTAAATGAAAAAAAAAATCGATATCTGATACCATTCTTGCAGATTCTTATGTAAAATGACCTCCTGAATCCGAATATGACCACCATTTTGCCCAGTCAACCACCGTTTTCTTGATACATCCCCTCCCTCATTTTTATCATTGTTTGAGAATTTTATACCCATCAGTTTGATTTGGAGAGGAACGATGACTATTTTAACCGTTAAATGTCTTCTGACCTGACGAGCTACACAGGTAGAAAGTTCTAAAATACGAACATTTGTAGTAAGGAGGAACTTTGGGGGGGATTTGTGCCCAGAAAACAAAAGAAAAGCAATAAAATAATAAGTTTCTGATTTTTTTTTTTTTTTCGCAATATTTCTCTTATTACTTTCTTCTATATGTAATATAGAGAAAGTATTGGATTCGCGAAAATTTTCGACCACCGTTTTTTGACGGATCTACACGTTTTGGGATGTCCTGAACACGAATTGATAGTTTTTAAAAAATGTCTGTCTGTGTGTCTGTCTGTCTGTCTGTCTGTCTGTGTGTCTGTCTGTGGTTTACAGTTTTCACCGTATCTCACGAACCAATGAATGAAATTCAACCAAACTTGGTATATAGTTGGACTCTGGCGGGGCATTGTGCTGATTAGATTTTGGGATCAATAGCCCATCAGGTGGCGCTGTGATCGCATTTTATGTAAATTTTTAACATGGCAGTATAGGACAAATTTTCGTATTTTTCACCGTATCTCACGAACTAATGAATGAAATTCAACCAAACTTGGTATATAGTTGGAACCTGACGGGACATGGTGCTGATTAGATTTGGGGATCAATCGTCCAGCAGGTGGCGCTGTGATCGCAAAAATTTGTATGTCACGCCGTATCTCACAAACCGATGAATGAAATTGAACCAAACTTGGTGTATAGTTGGAACCTGACATGGAAAGGGTCTGATTAGATTTTGGGATCAATCGCCCGGCAGTTGGCGCTGTGATCGCATTTTATGTAAACTTTTAACATGGCAGCATAGGACAAAATTTCGTATAAATGTACATAATGAGCGTTATTTTAAACTTGTGATTGTAAAATTAATATCAATTATTGATAATAGTAGTAGTTAACTACGAAAAAAATTTTGTGCATGTGGGGGCACCGGTTCCCCCCCCTGGGGGGGAAGTACCCCCCCGGGGGGGGTAAATTTTCAAGATGGGTATCTTTCGAAAGATCTCGTCAATAGCTTTAAAACGAATGGTTGAACTATAAATCTGTGATAAATTAAAACAAAGTTATCGATTTTTTTTACTTTTAACAAAAAAACAAAACAAAAAAAATCGTATTTTTTTTTTTTAAATATTGTTACTGGTTGAATATGTATTACTTTTAACAAAAAAAAATTAGAAAAAAATCGTATTTATTTATTTATTTTTTTTTAATATTGTTACTGATTGAATATGTATATAGGAAAATATAGAAGAAAGTCTTGTGGTGGCCACAACATACTAGTTTTTTACATATCCCAGCTTCCAGCTGTCCATTTTCTTACCAAAACACCCCAAATAATAAAAAAAAAAGCAGTGATTTTTCTTTGTTTTTAAATGTTGGTGAGTGGAGTTAAAGTCTCAAAGCCCTCGCAAGAAAGTTTGACTGATTCATTGAACAACGTTTGCTTTCAATAACTCCCCCGTTAAATGTTTTGGGCAGTAAAACATGAACAGTAAAATCTCCTGATTTGACACGTGTTAAAGGTCATTGCTCTTAATATTGTAGTCGTCAGTCGTAGTCTTTCTTTAGCTCACGTTTTGCGATACGAGAGGGAACTTTATGGTGTTCTCCACGGTGGTGATAATGTGTGGTGGTTTTTAACACGTGTCAAAGGAGGATATTTTACTGTTCATGTTTTACTTCCCAAAACATTTAATGTGGGAGTTATTTATTGAAAGCAAACGTAGAACAGTGAACCAGTCAAACTTTCTGTCGAGGGCTTTGAGAACTTATCTCCACTCACCAACAATTTGAAATAATTTCCACTGTATAATTTTTATTATTTGGGGTGTTTTGGTAAGCAAATGGCAAACTGGAAGCTAGAATATGTAAAAAATAAGAGAAATATTGCGAAAAAAAAACAGAAACTGATATATATATACAAAGGGCATTCCATAAAAACTGAGATTAAAATCATAAAAAATCAAGAAATATATTTACAGCAAAAAATACATCATTCTTTTTCAAAATACCTTCCGTCAGATGATATGCAACGGTCCCATCGTTCAACCCACTTTTCAAAACAAGTAGAGAAGTCCTTTTCTGGAAGCTGCTTCAATAAATCCTACAGTGCTGAAATAACTTCAGAATCTGTATTAAATTTTCTGACATGGAACTTCTCCTTCAACGTCGGAAACATCCAGAAATCGCATGGTGCGAGATCTGGACTGTAAGGGGGATTTGGCATGATTTTAAAGTTGCATTTACTAAGATATTGTTGAACAGAAGTAGCGACATTCGGGCGAGAATTATCGTGATGTAATGTCCAATTCCCTACCAGTTCATGACGCTTTCTCGATGTGTGCTGTCGCAAAATTTTCAAAACTGAAACATAATATTCACCATTCACAGTAGTTTTTGGAGGCACAGAATGCTGATAGATTACACCTTTATGATCAAAGAAAATAATCATCATGACCTTTCCAGCAGATTTGGTTTGTCGGATTTTTTTCGGAGGCGGAGAATCAGTATGTTTCCATACACTTGTTGCGGACTTGGTAAGGGGATCATAATGATGCAACCAAGTTTCATCACCTGTTATTACAGTCTTTAGGAGATTTGGATCATTTTGAAGCATCTGTTTTCATTCACCACATTGGTGAATTCTTGTTTTCATGTGTTCTTTAGTAAGGTGATGAGGGACCCATCTGGAACAAACATAGCGAAGCTGTAAATTGTTGCGTAGAATGCGAAATATCGACGTTTTTGAAATGTTTGTTGATGCCGCTATCTCCTCACATGTCATTCGCCGATTTTCGTGAAGGATTACCCACACAGTGTTAACATTTTGATCGTTCACAACACCTTTTGGTCGCCCAGGCTTAGGAGTCAGTTCTGCAGAAAAACGGCCTTACTTGAAATCACCATGCCATCTAAAAATCGTAGACTCACCAAAACATTTGTCTTTGTAAGCTTCTTTCATTAACTTAACTGTTTCTGGAGCTGTTTTGCCCAAACGGTAGCAAAATTTTATGGCACAACGCATTTCATTTTTTAACTCTGAATCACTCCTCCCTATTTCTGTAAGGCAAATAAAACAGTTCTTTAAACAAGCACGGAAATAGGAAAATAAAATCGTCTGCTTCGTTTAGAATTTTATATAAACGCACAGTTAACAGTTTGAAAAAATCGCCTGCACTTCTATTTTTTAGTTTCGCGGTGTTGCCACTACGTAAACAAATAACTCTCAGTTTTTATGGAATGCCCTTTGTATATATATATATTTTTTTTTCTGGGTGCAAATACCTACAAATATCCTCCTTACTACAAATGTTCGTAATTTAGAACTTTCTGCCTCTGTAGCTCGTCAGGTCAGAAGACATTTAATGGTTAAATTAATCATTGTTTCTCTCCAAATCAAACTGATGGGTATGAAATTAAGATGCAATGATAAAAATGGGGAAGGGGGCGTACCAAAGAAATGCTTGGTGATGAGGAAAAATGGGGGCCAGATTCGGATTTAGGAGATAATTTTACATAAAAATCTGCAAAAATGGTATCAGATATCGATTTTTTTTTTTTTTTTTTTTTTTTTTTTTTAAGTAGAGCAGTGTTATTGACTCGATTTTATCTCGGACATGATTTCAACAGAAATAGAGATTGGTCCAATACTTCGTTTCATAAATATGTGAATTTATTTCTCATTTTTAATAAAACAGTCCAGCCTGTGATTATATTGTTGCATTTTATCTACCACTGCGTATATATATACAGGGTGCATAGGGAAGTCCCTTTAAGCTGAAAATACTTGCGAACGGAGAGTGCTACAGCCACGCAAGTGAGGTAACGGTATAATAAAGCGGCTATGACCGACCTAATGCAAACTACAGCAGCGCCGCTAGTGGCGAAATTTGGAAGTTAGCCATTGCAAATCGAAAACGAAAAGAGATAGAGCAAAATTTCCAATTAGAAAGTTTTAGAGCATCAATTAATTAGTACGAAACAATATTTGGTTTACACGGATAAGATAAATTGGCGCCTGTGTATACCCAAAAAATATCCAAAATCGATGCACTCCATTTTGTGTAAATATTTGAAAGGAATAGCCAGAAGAAAGAAGAAATATGCACAATTTAATGAATAAATACTATGTACTTACATCAATACATTTTGATAACATCACACACAAAAACAAAATAGGTAAACTAAACTCTAAGTCTCATAGTGATAAAAAGTTAATGTTGAGAATGTTCGAAAAGTTCGCCATTGCTCACAATACACGTTTGTATTCGTGTGAGTAATTCTGCATGCACATTTCTCAGCATGGAAGGTGTTACACTATTGAAAGAATCTGTAATACGATGACGTAGATCCAGCAGACCTGTATGTGGAGTTGCATAAACCTGATCTTTTATGTAACCCCACAGGAAGAAATCCATCGGGTTAGGTCCAGCGATCGTGGAAGCCATTCAATACTTCTACCATACCCAATAATTTGTTGTCCAAAGCAAACTTTTAGAAAGCTTCGCACTCCAGCTGGCTGGTGTGCAGGAGCACCGTCATGTTGGAACCACATGTCCCGTAATGCGGACAGGGGAATATCATCCAAAAAGTCGGGTATGATATCCTGTAATAGTTGGAGGTACCTCTGTCCGTTTAATGTGCCTTCGTAGAACACAGGTCCCAGTAAGCGATCCTTCCAGATACCGCTCCACACATTAATGGACCAGCACACTTGGTGTTTTGTGGATAGTCCCCAATAGGGATTTTCCAGCGCCCAGTAGTGGGCATTATGTCGGTTTAGTACTCCGGTACCCTGAAACAGTGCCTCGTCCGACCAAACAATGTTGGACAAAAAATCTGATTTATCTTCAACATTATTTAATGCCCAGTTGCACCAATCAAATCGACGCTCATTATCCCGTGGCAACAGTTCTTGCTGCAGAGTGACATGATAGGGATGTGCATGTTGACTATCCAGTATTTGCCATACTCGGGCCCGTTTCAAGCCACAAGCCATGCTGATTTATCCTCTACTGCTGTGTGGATGAGCTAGTGCATATGCAAAAAGACTCTCTGGCGTTATACGCATACCTGCACTCACTGGTCTGCCAGAGCGCGGACGACTTTTAGTGCTTCCTGTCTCCATGAGCCGTCGCACTACATTTGCGATGGTAACTGAACTTGGATGTGGCCCACCTGGAAAACGAGAGGCATACTCCCGTGCAGCATGCGTTGCTTTTCGTTGACATTCGCCATAAATAAGCACCATCTCGCAATATTGAAAGTTAGTGAAGCTTGACATTCTCACGCAGCTCCAAAATTCAAAATCCAAACGTTTATTTTTAAAAATATATACCTTTTGTAGGATCTTATTCATTTAGGATCATTCAAAATTCCATTTGTTTTGTCACTTTCAAAAAAGAACACATATTTTCTACCCTTCGCTAGGCAACGATTGAAATTGCCACAACACAGAAGATAAAATTTTTAAAATGAATGCGCTCGCACTTTAGGAATAAAATTTTCGTCTGCCATCAATAATTTTATGCTATGAGATTATGTTGTTTGTATCAAGCGAGCGCCAACACCTTTAAAACTAAAATTTTAAATGCATTGGAAATTAAAGTTTTCAGACATTACAGTACAGTACAAATTCACAAACTGCATTTTCACACTACTACATTTCCGAAATGTGAATATGTAGAGTAGAACAGTCGCGAATAGATTACGGATATTTTTGGGTATACAGGTGCCAATTTATCTTGACCGTGTGACAAAATATCGTTTCGTACTAATTAATTGATGCTCTAAAACTTTCTAATTGGAAATTTTGCTCTATCTATTTTCGTTTTCGATTTGCAATGGTTCACATCCAAATTTTGCCACTAGGGACGCTGCTGTCGTTTGCATTAGGTCGGGCATAGTCAATTTACTATACCGTTACCTCACTTGCGTGGCTGTAGCACTCTCCGTTCGCAAGTATTTTCAGGTTAAAGGGACTTTCCTATGCACCCTGTATACACTATCTACCAATAAGTATTTGGACACTTTCGAATTTATACGTTTTCATAAATATCTAGGAATGTTTTTTAGGAATTTTCATGAAACTTTGGTAGTGGGAAAAACCTGTTGTACCTCATATATTTCAGCAAATATTATGTACTGCAGAGGAAAAACGGATTAATAAAAAATTAAACAAATATCGAAATATTTTGGATCACACTGTAAGAAGTAATGCTTTAATGCGTTTTGGCTGTAGCATGTGATTACGGAGACTTTTCTCATCATCTGTATACATTTTTATGAGGCTAATACATATATCCGTGGAGATATAACTTTTTTTTAATTGCAAAAAATATTCCACTTTTTTAATTATAACACGTTGGTATTAGACCCAGTGCAAAGACATCCTTAGACAATTTGGCATACTACATTAGACACAGTATACTGCAGTCAGAATGCAAAAATGTTAAACATATTTCGAAATATGAAAATTTTTACTAAATAATTTGTAACTGTGCATGCGCTAGATAAAAAAATAATAAAAAATAAATAAATAAAAATAATTTTCATGATTTAATAACCAAAAGCATTCAGCAACATATATCAGAATTCCAAACAAATATCTGGAAAATTTAAAATTTTATGAGAGAGAGAATGAACAGAATTTCAGTTCTCTCAAAACAAAAGCTAAACTATAAGGGGCTTTACTCACATTTTTATTTTGATTCCGTAAATGCCCAATGGTAATGCAGTGTATGTTATTGCAAATAAATATTGATAAAAACCCCTATCATCTTCCTTTTTTATTTCTTCTTTGTACTTTTGTCATGTATGTTTTTAGAAATACTATCGTGAAAAATAATAATAATGACTAATTTCATTGATATTGCAATTTTAAAATATAAAATGATATAAAATTTCTTCATCATTTTATCTTTCAAATAGAAATATTTTCTTTATTTCTTATAATTTCTAAGAATTGTAAATAAAAATGTAAAGTTTTAAGTGATTCAATATAAATACAATGTTACGTTTACTCTTAGGATGAAAAATAATCTGGTTTGTCATTTACACGATTTTCTCTTACCCTGATATTTAATACTATAAGTACGGATTGGAGATTAATGGTTTAGATAACGAGTACTGTTATGTAAACCTATGTTAAAACAATTTAACATAAGCTTCGGAACAGCTTTATTTAACAAATAATTTCAGGTGAGGGGGTATATCCCCCCCTCAACCCCCCGTTTATTTATTGTACCTACATTTATAGAGATTTCAAATATGTTATTAAGTTCAAAAGTTCATTTAAAATTATCTAGACAACTTTCACATGCATCATTCCTTGAAACTTATCAATCTTGAACAAACTTTTCTAGTAACAAACGTATTAACTTCAAAGCACATCATTTGGATCGCCTGAAAGTATTTGATTTTAATTTGCTCTAACAGTCTCAGAAAAAAATCAAACTATAAAACTTGACTTCGGTGTTCAGGAAGCCTCAAAACGTGTAAATATACAAGAAACCAATCGATGATCATTTAGCTTAAAAAAATCATTATTTACCATATGACTTTGAGGAATTAATTTCAATTCCTGAGCAGATTTCCTGGACATGGTAAAATATTATATGATATAGTATAATATAGTAAAGCAGTTCCACTAATAAATAAAAAATAATGTTATGGTTTAAATATTGGCAGCCCTGTATATCTTCTGAAAGTTATGTACACATCATATGGTGCACATAAATATAATCCTATATCAATAACACACGGCACAACCTGAAGTATACTTCCATCAATTTTCAAGTACTATCCCATTATAATCTTGTTATTTTGTGTAGCACTATAAAGGAACGGTGAATGATTTATATACCATATTCTGCACGAAACATGTTTTTACGCACACAAAAAATATATATTCGTTTCATTTGGTTTTGAGCAGTCTATAGATGTTAAACTCTGCTTACCTTCAATTTCACCCATTGACGTAATGTATTCGAATTTTCTTGGGTGTCGTTGTACATGAACCATTTGCTTGATTTCAACAAAACCTTTAGTGTAAAATCCCCTATATCTTACACATTTAGAATACCAAGTTTGAAATATCTGCTGTAGTCTGTTTTTGAGATATGATGATAACAGACACACAGACTCACACACAGACACACAGAGAAACGAATTGCTAAAAACATGATTTTTGGATTCAGGGGACCTCAAAACGTGTAAATATAACAAAAAAGGACTTTTGAAAATTTGACCCAAAAATAATACTTTCTCTACATTATGGTTAAGAGAAAGTAAAAACTAAAAATACCTAATCTCTTGAATGTGTTAGATTATGCTGATTGACTACACTAGTGTACACTAAGTGTAATGCCCTTTAGAGGAGGGTCTTTCTAAGTGTGTATGACATGTATAGTTTGGGAGAAAACACTACAAAACACCGAACGGAAATTCCTTCGACGGCGGCCTGGACGGCATCTTCTATTTTTCAGCCATGACAGCAGAATATTTTGGATGATGGTAAGGCTGTAGGAATTGTAAAATTTTGGAATTAATATAGGTAGCAATACAATCAATTTAAACTTGATTTCAAATAATCTTTTGCGCTATTTACACCACTTTTTATTATTGGCTAGTTTTAGAGGTTGTTTTGTGTAGATTTATTTTCGTTTGAAGGTTGTTGTGGCACCAACTCTAATCCCCCTGTTTAATTATTGTATTTACAGTCATAAAATGTTTAACAATGTTTAAGTTAATATTTTAATTAAAACGATTCACAAGACATTTACTCACACCGCACACTGTAACTTCGCTATACTACTCAAGAATTTTTTAATAGCTCTACATATCCTGTAAAATACTGAATTTGAACTTTCTTTATTTCTTTATTGTTAGGTTATGCTCTTAACAGATACACAGAGCAAGCAATAAACTCTTCCCTTTTGTATTCAGGGGAACTTAAAACGCGTAATTAATATAAATAATGAGTCGAATTTTAGACTCGGAGAGATATTTTTGTCTTTAAAATGAGTAAAGAAAGTAATTTTCATTCTTGAGAAATTTCTTTGGAGAAGTAGTACTTGTGAAATTACTCTCATCAATTCTATCAAAAAAAAAAAAAAAAAAAAAAAAAAAGAAGGAAATAAATAAATAAATTGCTTAACTTTTTATACATGTGTATACTGTTTGAATCAAATACTGTATTTAAATTCAGAACAGGAAAAAAAAAGTTGTACATCACTTTTAAATTTATTTCGAGAAACTTTTTGATATTGTCTCTATTAAATCCAATATATTTTGAGCGATCCAGTAAAGGAGTATCGATATTTTATATACTCTATTCTGTATAAAACAGGCTTTTTCACTTATAAGGAATGTATTTATTTTATTTATTTAATGCAATCTGAAGATATCAAAATGCATCAAGAAGAAATTTGGTCTATTTAATAAATTTGAATTATTTTATATATTTATGTTGTAGACAAAAGTTTTCTTCGCTTTCAATAAATCGTTTGAGGTAGCACACACATATGCTAGAGATTTCGAATATGGAACCTCAACAACCCGTTTATATTTGTTTTTGAGTTAGAATGACAATACACACACAAAGACACACAGACTAATTACTGAAAATGCGGTTTGCAGAATTCGAATACTTTAAATTATGTACTGAGGTTAATTTCCTTTTTTGAGGGACTAGACACCAGGCAGCTTTCTTGTCCAGTATTAAATACAAAATATTACCTTATTTTAATGAAGTGTGGTATGTCGATATATATGTGTTGCTTATAAATAATGCAAAACATTTAATTTAAGAAAAGTAATTTACACTTAATAAAGTAAAAAGTGTAGCGTGGGAGACATAACAAAAATTCGGACATGATTTCAGTGGCCCATATTTATTACACAATTGCTCTAAATTGAGACGCATTTGAAAATTGGAAATTCGTATTTACGCGAACATGACTTTAACCTGATATGTAATTTAAAAGAAATTTTAAAATTTAAATTAATAAATTTATATAAATGCATGTCGTGGCATGACAGACATGGCATGTATAAAAATTTAGAATTATATATGGTTACTTGTTTTTAAATTGAAATATTCCTTTTTAATTAATGATATAAAAAAATGAGTATATATAATATGTTATTTCTATGTTTTATATTAAGAAAAATTAAAAATAACTGAGTTGAAAAAAAAAAAAAAAAAAGATTTTTTTTTTTTTTTTTTTTTTTTTTTTTTTTTAAGCATTTGTATGAAATTAATCGTAAATGTACTTTGTAAATACCTTTGTTTAAAAAGTTGACCCAAAATGAATACTTTCTCAACTTGTTTCCTTTTCCGAAATGAAACGTTTCAGATTTGTTTTACGTTGTTTAAAGCTATGTTACACGTCTACGAAGAAAGCGATTGCCTAGAAGTTCCTTCAACCTCAACTTTAGCTAACGTAAAAGTAATCCAAATTATGTGTGATAAGTAAGTTCAGGCAAAATTGATTTTAAGACTATCTGAAAGAATTCTTATTTAAATTTTTGTATTTATTTATTATTACTTTTTTTTTGCCGAATGCAGAAAGAGTTTAACAATTGCCAATTCCTTACGTTGTCAAGTGTTTTTCACAAATCGTGATATAACCCCTCTTAAACAGCTCTAACAGATTTATCTTATAACGTTTTTTAATATAATGTGATGCATGTGAAGTGTTGCAAGATTTGGACACTTTATTCTATAATCACCAATAAAATCGCCAATTTAGAAGTGTTAATTGATATTTCAGAAAATTTTGGAGTGGAAGGCTGATTTTTTATACCAACTATGTGTAAAATACCAGAGCCGGGAATCGAACCCGGGCCTTCCGCTTTACGTGCGGATGCTCAAACCATTGAGCTACCCTGGCTGATTACCAGCTAGGCATTTTTTACATAGTTGGTATAAAAAAAAAATCAGTCTTCCATTCCAAAATTTTCTGAAATGACCTTTCATGGTTGATGAATAAATTTCTAAATTAAATTGTTAATTGATATATTTAAATGACGATTAATCATCGAAGTGATAAGACAATAGTTATACAACTAAAATTTTGTGGGTGATATTGAATAAAATTTTTTCCAAACCTGGTAATACTGCGCATGCGCATCAGACGTTAAATGTGCTTGTCCTTATTGCTATTATGGATTGGATCAGTACTGGCACATTAGAGTTAAAAGAAAAAATTTCAAATATAACATATATAATTTTAAATCTTGTTTAATTTTACCATCAAATATTAAAGGATCTTTGTTGTATATATATATGAGTTAAATTATTTAATAAAACATTAACAAACATATAATTTTAGGTATGCATACTGTTAGGCATGCATACAGGTTTCCTAATCATATTTGCTCGATTTCTTGATATCACGAAATCAGCAATAATCCGTAAAAAATATCAATTAAATTTTTATATGCAATTAGTTGAACAATAAATTAAATACACATTTTTTTTTTTTTACATTTCATGTAATTAAAGCAAAATGCATTAAAATATCGCGAAGTCATTTATAAATTAACAACAGAAAAATATTTTTTTATAAAGCAAATGTAGGAAAAAAAAAATAAAATTATTATAGATTTTTTTTTTCCCTCTGATAAAATGTTGATGCATCAAACTGATTTTATGAAATTCACAAAAAGACTCTCGATAACAAATGTAAGAAAACATTTCCGACATATAGAATTTTTTTAAAACTTCTTCTTGGAAGTTCAGACAAAATAAAAAAAATTTTTGATGAAATATTTGCACACGACTATCGACGTTAATAATTTATTTTTTTCTAGAAAAGGCTTTTGAAGTTCTTAGAAAATTGCTGAATATTTTCAGTTTTTATAAACTATATACTGATAAAACTTTTGATATGCTTTTGAATTATGTAATATCAGAAAATTCATTTTTTCATCACTCACATATATTATATCTATATTTCTCAAAACTTTTTTTTTTTTTTTTTTTTTTTACTTATAATTTAAATTCGTTAATTCATTTTTTATTTTTTTTTTAAATATTGTAGATTATTATAAATTGCATGGAATAAACATTTATTATTATTATTATTATTATTTTTTTTTTTTAATGTGTATAAGCATAAATTAGATTGCATGAAATATTCCCTTTAACAATATTCCGATTGTTAATGTATAATGATAACCTAACTAGAAAGTAAGTGATTTATCAAAACTTAATAGCTTTCCATGAATTAAAATTACAGCTGTTATATTACTATACAGTATCTAAAAGAATCGTGTTAAATTAAAGTGACACTTTGCTTATCGTCGTTGTAAGATAAAGCTTATGCTAATCAAAGCAATTAATGTCTTGTATTAATATAAATCATATGCTATTCTAATAGGGAAAAATCTCCATTAAAACTCATTAATAAACACATATCTTAAAATATAATTCCACATTCAGAAAATTCATAAATGTTAAAATTCCTATCTAGTACTTTTTTCAACAATTTTCTTTCTTTCTTTTTCTTTCTTTCTTTCTTTTTTTTTTTTTTTTTAATCTGTATAAACATAAATTAGATTGCACGAAATATTACCTGTAACAATATTCAGATTCTTAATATAAAATGATAAACTAACTAGAAATTAAAATTTTTCCCAAAACTTAATATATTTCAAGGAATTAAAATTACGACTGTTATATTATTACACTGTATCTAAAACAATCGTGTTAATTTAAAATGACACTCTGCTTATCGTCATTGTAATATAAAGCTTATGCAAATCAAAACAAATAATGTCTTGATTTAATATAAAGCTTTTGCTACTCTATGAGGAAAAAATCTCCATTAACACTCATTAACTAACACATACATCAAAATTACGTTTCACATTCAGAAAATTTCCAACTTTTGAAATCCTGATTACTTTCTCTTAACCATAAGGTAGAGAAAGTTATGTTTTTGAGTCAAATTTTCAAAGTTGAATTTTTGTTATATTTGCACGTTTTGAGGTCTCCTGAATCCGAAAATCATGTTTTTAGAGGTTGATCTGTGTTTTATTAGCATATCTCATAAACAAATTATAGCAAAAAGTCAAACTTGGTATTCTAAATGTGTGTGGTATAGAAATGCTACACTAAACTTTTCGTTGAGATCAAGAAAATGGTTCGTGTACAGGGACATATAAGAGAAATCTAATACATTGCGTCTATGGAGAAAATTGCAGGTAAGAAGAGTTTAACAACTATAGACTGCACTAAACTAAATGAAATGAATATATATATATTATATACGTAAAAACATGTTTTGTGTATAATGTGGTATAGAAATCCTTCACTGATCATTTACAGGGCTTCACAAAAGATCTAGATTATAGTAGGACGATACTTGAAAATAGATGGAAGTGTATATCAGGTTGTGCCGTGTGTTATTAATATAGGATTATATTTATGTGCACCATGTGGTGTGTACATAACTTTCAGAAGATATACAGGGCTGTCAATATTTAAGCCATGATGTTCTTTTTTTATTTGTAAGTGGAAGTGCATTACTATAGTATTTCACCACGTCCAGGAAATCTGCTCAGGAACTTAAATTAATTCCTGATAGCCATATGGTAAAGAATGTACTTTCTTAAGCTAACAATTCGTCGTTGTTTTTTTTTTTTTTTTTTTTTTTTTTTTTTTTTCTTGTTTATTTTTATTATTATTATTATTATTATTTTTGTATATTTAGACGTTTTGAGGCTTCTTGAATACTGAAGTCGTGTTTTTAACGTTTGGCCTTTGTCTTTGTCTGTCAGAATAAATTAAAAAGAAATAATTTCAGGCGAATCAAATGTTGCATTTTGAAGTTAATGTTTTTTTTTTTTTTTTTTTTTTTTTTTTTTTTTTTACTAGAAAAGTTTGATCAAGATTTATAAGTTACAAGGAATGCTGTTGAGAAAGTTGTTTCAATAATTTAAAATGAACTTTTGAATTTAATAACAGATTAGAATTCTGTATAAATGTAGGTGCAGTAGCAAAACGGGGAGTGGTGGTAGCACCATTCACACTGAATTACTTGTCAAATAAAGCTGCTTCGAAGCCTAATTTGCATAGTTTTGCATAACAGTACTCTTTGTTTTACAACTTAATCTCCAATCTGTACTCATAATATAAAATTTCAGGTTAAGCGAAAGTCGTGGGAGTGACACGCGAGATTATATATATATATATATACAGTAGTGGACAAAATTGTGGAAACCTTTTGAAAAAAGTATATTTTAGTGGTTTGATGCCTAATAACACAACTTTTTTTTGTACCAATACTATAAAATTATATATCATTGGAAAGGTTATTTAATCAAGATTCTAAAGCAATAACATTTGTTCAGTTATCTGTATTATATCAAAAGTTATAGCTGAATAACCAGAAAAAAGAAGCACAGCTTGCTTACGTTTATAGGAAGTAGCTGTCCTTCATTTGAATGTAACCAATGAGCATGAGTGTTGACAGGGCCAATCAGATGTCATCTTGTTCTGGCAATGTTTTGGCAATGAGACAAAAGGTCACAGGACATTTATCAGTTTGTATTGTAATTTCTATCAAGTTGGTGTTTTGTTTTGTGCTTTTTGATTTTCTAGTGAGCTTGTGAAACGTAATAAAAAAAAATAATCAATATAAAATTTAAAAAATGGCTCAAAGAGTGGACTGGTCACCTAGGAAGCGATGTAAAATAGTAACATTAAGTGAACAAGGCTACAGTTATGAAGAAATTAGTAGAAATATTGTGGGAAACTTAACCAAAGGTGGTATTTCTAAATTTTTGAAGAGGTACAAGAAGACTCAGTTATTAGAAAACCAGACTGGAAGAGGCAGAAAAAGATGCACAACAGCAAATGATGATAGAAGAATTAAAAGACTGTGCCTAGATGACAGAAAAAAATCATCTCGGTGTATACAAGGGGAAATGTTGTAATGCAATGTGACGGTAAGTGCAAGGACTGTTCAGACATGAATTTGGTCAGACTGCATGAATTTGGTTTAAACGCTAGAATTCCACGAAATAAGCCATTTTTGTCTCTGAAACAAAGGTTGGAAAGATTAAACTGGGCTAATGCTCATGTTAACTGGACAATGGAACAATGGGACAGTGTAATATGGAGTGATGAGGATGAGACCAAAATCTCCCTGTTTGGTAGTGATGGCATAAAATACGTACGGAGAAGAATTGGAGAAGATGTCCATCCTGAGTGCATTACACCTACCGTGAAACACCCAGTTAGTATTATGATTTGGGGTTGTTTGACATCAAGAGTTGTGGACAGTTTTGGCGTGATCGGTGGGAATATAAATGCCCAAAGATCCATAAAAGAAATACTTGGGCCAAGCCGTTGCCTTCTTCAAGTGATCTTTTCCAAGATAATGAAGCATTTATATTTCAACAGGATTCCACTCCATGTCATGTTGTTGGTACGTGCAAGAAGTGGTTTCAAGATGACCATATTCAACTGCTGGAATGGCCTGGGAATAGCCCAGACCTTAACCCAATCGAAAATCTATGAAGTCGGCTAAAGAAGCTTGTTAGAGAAAAGCAACCCAGCAATAAAATCCAATTAACAGAAGCAATAATTCAATCTTGGTTTCATGTTATAACAGCTGCAGAACTAAAGAAGTTGGTTCACTCCATGGGAAAGCGCTGTAAGGCCGTAATTATGGCTAAAGGTTACCCAACTAAGTATTAACTGGTATGGTGAAATTTTTGTGTATCTCATTTTTTCTATGTATATCAACTTTCTTCTTTATAAATGCTGTTCTATTAAAAACTATTGTTGAATATTATTGCTTTACAATCTTGATTAAATTACCTTTCCAATGATACATAATGTTATGGTATTGGTTCAAAATAAAGTGGTGTTATTAGACATCAAACCACTAAAATCAACTTTTTTCAAAAGGTTTCCACAATTTTGTCCACTACTGTATATATATATATATATATCCTCCAAAAATTGATTTTTTTTTTTTTTTTTTTTTTTTTTTCAAATTTACTTTTAACTCAAAACTCATAAAATGCAAATTTTTACATAGATAAAAAAACACTCACAGTTTAGAGCTTTTAAATAAATTATTAAAAATTGACTGCAAAACAATAACCCCTTACCTGCAGACGAAAATTTACGAGATTCGCTTCAAAGTGCCACTTTCTTTTTCAACTCTGAAATGAGTAAATATTTCAAAAACATTTTCAATATCACTTTGAAAGTTAATTTATTGCATTGTCAAACCGTGTCAATAGTGCCACTGGTATCAGAAGAATACATCAGATCATACTTATAAAAAACGTATATATACGTCCCGGGCAGTTAAGGGATTAAAACAGTAATACCACTGAAAATAAAATGACTAATAAAAAGTGTTCATATCAGACACACACAGATAAAACAACACAACCACTAAATGTTAATTTATATGATGAAATAAACAAAAAATATTGTTTGAATCATCACAGCATATATCTAACTTAAACATTCGGTTGAATATACATGCACTAAATACTACTGTGCTATAATCAACACATTTCTTGTTCTTTACATAATGCACACTAACAAGGGAAGTATAAATCAGTAAAATTGCTATTCAAACTAAATCACGCTTAAATTAAAGAGCATGGTCGAAAATATTGGGTACCGTACAAATTTGCTGCAACAACTCGCATGGGGGTGAGATACGCCCTCTATTAGTTTTAGTTATTTCTTTAAAAGCCAACAAAACACGCAGCGTTGTGTGAACAGATGGTGCAGTGCTAGCGTGCTTGACTTCGGATACGTAGGTCATGGGATCGACTCCCCGCAAGGGCGTTTTGCATTTTTTTTTTTTTTTTTTTTTTTTTTAACTGAAATATTTATTTTTGACATTTTTAATTAAATTAAATCATTATTGTAAGAGAAAATGTATTAATTATATTAAAACAAGTTTCTTTTTCTTTTTTTCCCAGCGCGGACAATTAAATATATATATATTAACCAATTTCTTTATTTATTAAATTTAAAGAAATTAATAATTTAACGGGGAATACTTTTATATTATATTTAGGTAAGATTTTGTTAATGATTACATTCAGATAAAATTTTGTTAATGATTGTTTTATATAAATTATTAATTACTATTTTTTAACGACAACATTAATAGCAAGAGTTAATCGTCTGCTCTCAGTTGTATTATTTATTAATGCTATTTTTTGCATGAAAAATCCTGAATGATGAGCAGCTGTTGCTTAACTATACTACGTCGCATTTAACTTTTATTTCAATATATTTCATTAAACAACTGTAAAGTTTCATAGTGTCCGAAGAACTGACAATAATATTGAAGACAATGACAAATTTTCTCAAAATGATTTTACTAATTTTTAATTAATTTACATCTAAAAAAATTCAAAATGTGGGTATATATGAATTTTACAAACCAAGTAATCTCGACGAAAAGCAAAATGTTTGACAAAATGTTCGTGATGCGCAATAATTGACGGTGAACAAGATTGAAATTCAAATAATTGTGATCAATCTTCTTATATTTCTTGTTCTAATTGTGAAAAATACTCATGGTTCCATGATTTATCTACTTTTAATCATAATTGTTATAAATTAGAAACTATATTCGTAGCTTTAAACATTTTTTTTTTCCCTAATAAATGAAAAAAAATAAAAAAAATGCATTTCTTAAATTCGTTCTCAATACTTTATTAGAATACTCAATCTTAGTGTAAAAAATATTTTCTCTTAAATTAATGATTTAATTTAATTAAAAACGTAAAGAAGAAAAAAATAATAAAAAATTATTAAATAAAATACAAAACGCCTTTGCGGGGACTCGATCCCACGACCTACGTATCTGTCTGGAATTCCCGTTCATTCTTCTGCTTTCAGAACAAAATGACTTTCCAGACAGACTGGCGCGTGCCTCTTTTTCTGATTGCAACACTCTTTCGATTTGAAATGAAAAGTTTTCGAAAAAGGTGCTTTTTAGAATCAGAACCAGAACAGAAAGGACCTTGAACAGAGATGGGGCTACGTTAAGATCGTTGTGTTTACAGACGCCCCGGTCCTAGAAAAGAACTATTAAATCTTTCAGAACTTAAAATGAACATTTATCAGAATTAATTAGAATATAAGAACTTTAATGTTAAGAAAAATTTAATATTTTATTGTAAATACTGTAGATAATTTTTGTTTATGTTTTCGTTTTACGTGTATACTAACAAAGCATTAAATTTCGTTTTCTCATCTAAGCAGAGCCAGTTTCATAAAGTTTCTTTAATGGATAATAGCTGCCACCTTCCACATCCGGACCTTTGTGATAGAAGCTTTCAGGTGAGACCCATCCATATTTTATTATTTAAGAAGTGAATATTATTTAGAAGAATTATATTTTTATTAGAAAATTTAAGTAGTAACTGTAAGAAAAGTTAAGATGAAAAATATGATGTATCGGGTCTGTAAGAAGAATAATTAAGGTTTAGATCAGAAGATCTGGTACAGCAATATTTTCTGGCATCCCAAACACGGGGTGTGGGCAGCTATTTAGTATCCATTATTGATTATAAAAAAAAAAAAAAAAAAAAAAAAAAAATAGATAATATAAAATTTTAAATTTTGTAGTTATTATGGCTAATTTAGTAATAGCTAAAAAGGAGAGAGCTGTCATAAGAGACAGTATTAATAAATTTATAAATAAATTACAAACTTTATGCGACGATATAGATCCAGATGCTGTAGATTTAGAAGAAACTATTGAATTATTTAGTGAAACTACTATAGATTTAATAAGTAAAGATACAGAAATTATAAATTTAACTCAAGAACTCCAATTAGAAGCCGAATTAGAAACGGCAAATGAATATCGTGAGAAAATAATTACTTGGCGATTTCGAGCCAACAGAAAATTAAAAGAACTAAAGAAAAGTGAAACAAGTGTTTCATCAACAGAAATTGAATAAAGACCTACTTCAAAAGAAGCAATGCACATCAAATTACCACAGCTAGATCCTGTTAAATTTAACGGGAATGCAGCTGAATGGCTGACTTTTTGGTCGTCATTCGAAACGGCTATTCATAACAATGAAAGTTTAGATCCTGTAGATAAATTTAATTATTTGAAATCATTTTTAGCACCTGACCCCTTAAAATGTATTGAAGGATTCTCTGTTACCGCGAGTAATTACATAAAAGTAGTAGATATTTTAAAAGAAAGGTATGGAAAGCAAGACCTCTTAGTGAATGTACATTTGAATAAATTACTAAATATTTCCCCACTAAAACATTCAAGTGACATTAAATCGCTCAGGAAAATTTACGATGAAATCCAAACTAACATTAGAAGTTTAGAGTCATTAGATGTTTCTTTAGATAGCTACGGCAGTTTATTGTCACCGATATTACTAAAACTCTTACCTAGAGATTTAGCATTACAATTTAATATGGAATTTCATAGTGTTAACTATGGCGTGAAAGATATATTATCTTTCTTAAATAAACAACTCGTATCGCGAAAATGCTTAATAACTACCAGACAAGATGACAGCGGAGCTAGCGCCAGTCATTTCTCCCTCCGAGCTCAAAGATTAGATAATCAAAATCTTAGAGATGTTCCCCCCCCCCCCCCCGCGTTTATAAATTTGATACTCAGAACCGGAAATTGCCTACTGCTTGTGATTTTTTAAAATGAGAATAAAAGTGATAGGTGTAATTTTTGCTCAGAATCGCATTTAGGTAACAAATGTGTCAAAACTCGTAATTTACCATTTGATGAAAGAGTTTATCTATTGCGTAAGAAAGGGCTGTGTTATTTATGTCCTCAACCTTCGCATTTAGCTAGACACTGCGTGTATCAAAAACTTTATGCAAGTTATGTAATCGTAGACATTCAGACATAATGTGTAATGGGACTAAAGATTCGAAACTGGAAATAAGTAATTACGAAAGAAATGATCAATCTAAATTGGCGTTATCGAATCATAATTTACAAGCGAATGTTTATTTGCAGGCATTAATAGTAGCAATTTCTAACAGAGATGATAGTAAATCATCATATATTCGGTTAATTATTGACTCCGGATCTCATAATAGTTACATCAGTAAGTTTGCAGCTGATAAGTTAAAATTAAAAAGAATGAATAAAGAAACAATCAGACATGGTCTTTTTGGGGGCATGGAAATGTCAGCAGAACATAATCGTTATGAATTTACGATCGGGAATTTAGATAATAAGTTTAAGTGTAAAATACAAGCACTAGATCAAGAAAAAATATGCACAGGCGTGAATTTATGTCGCGATGATAAATTAGTAAAACTCTTAGAAAAGGAAGGTGTATATTTATCAGATGTCCCTAGAAATAATAAATCCTGTTTATACCAGAAAAATTCAGACTAAGTACATATACTTTTGGGAGCTGATATGTCCGCTAAACTGTTTACAGATGACATAAAATATTTTCCAAAATTGGGATTAACTACATTTAGAACTAAATTGGGTTGGACCATCTTGGGCAAGACAGAGGGTCACAAGAGTGAACAGGACAATTCTTTCGCGGGTCTATCGTTGTCATTACACGTGTCAAACGTCAGTTTATCAGATTTATGGCGCCTTGACACACTAGGAATTACTAATGAAGATAATAAATCGAAACAGGATTTAGAACAAGCGGTCGATATGAAGTCAATTTACCATGGACAGTTGACCATTCGATTTTATCAGATAATTACTCGTTGTCAGAAAAGTACCTGTACAAGACGGAAAATAAATTAATCAAATCTGATAGGAAAAAGGAATATGGGGAAATTTTTGATTTCTGGGAAAACAATCAGATTATGGAAGAGATATTGGACCAGAAAAGGGACAAGGTACATTATTTAGCACACAGACCTGTGGTTAAAGAATCTAGTGAAACCACTAAAATTCGTCCAGTATTTAATGCCTCAGCACACACTAGAAACAGTCCCACCTTAATGATTGTTTAACAAAAGGACCTAATCTTGTAGAAATTATACCTAGAATTTTGAATAAATTTCGTAAATACAAGATAGGAATTTCGTCCGATATAGAGAAAGCCTTCCTGCAAATTAAAATAACAAAGAAAGATAGCGACTTTTTGAGAATTTTTTGGTTTAATAGCAAAAATAAATTAAAAATTTATAGACATTGTCGTGTGGTTTTCGGCCTAACTTCAAGCCCTTTTTTGCTTATGGCAACATTAAATCACCTTTTAGAAAATGTTCCCTAACAATGGCGAGAGACGGATAGGCTCTTAAGAGATTCCTTCTATTTAGATAATTCCCTCCTCAGCCTGAATTCAATTCAAGAAACAGAAAAATTCATATCAGAATCTCAAGGAATTTTGGCTTCGGCACAGTTCAATTTGAGATGTTGGCGATCGAATTGGCCCCAGGCTATGATCGACAAAACTGAAGATGAACCGAGGTTTGCTCCCGTGTTAGGATTACTCTGGGATTTGAAAAATGACAGTTTAGTTTGTAAAATTGAAGAACCCCTAAAGATAAGTGAACCCCTTACAAAAAGAAAACTTTTATCAGTTACCCAAAGAATTTTTGATCCTGTGGGATTCACAGCACCTGTCTGTTTAGTTCCCAGACTAATCCTTCAAGAAACGTGGATTCAGAAGGTGAAGTGGAACGAAGAGCTTCCTGAAACTTTAAAACAAAAGACTTCTAATTGGCTGAAAGGAATAAATTCTTTATCCCAAATTAAAATACCTCGGTGGCTTAACATTTGCCCAGAGAAAGAAAAGAAAACATCATTACATGTTTTTCTGACGCAAGCAAGCGAGCATATGCCACTTGCGTATTCATAAGAGTAGAGACCTCAGAAGGAATCAAGATCCAGTTAATCAATGCTAAAAGTCGAGTTGCACTTATTAAGGAATTGACCATACTCCGCCTTGAACTGTTATCTTGTCTTATTGGCGCTACACTGTTAAAAAAATGCAGAAAAAATACAGAAATTCTCTGTAATTTCAGAAAAAAAGGCGTAAATTACGGAAAAATTACGTAGACAAAACGTATTTTACGACTTTTTTTCTGAAATTACAGAGAATTTCTGTATTTTTTCTGCATTTTTTTAACAGTGTAGGTTGGCTAAAAATGTGCAAAACGATTTAAATTTACATGTAAATACCATATTTTGGTTAGATTCAACCCCTGCCTTAGGTTGGGTAAGAAGAAAACAAGAATGGGGTACATTTGTACACAACAGAGTATTAGAAATCCGAAATCTGACCGAAGTTTGCAATTGGAGACATGTACCCGGAAATTTGAATCCCGCGGACCTCCCGTCTAGAGGATATTCTTTTGAACAACTACAGAAATCGAGATGGTGGGAGGGTCCGAGTTGACTTTATTTACATGAAAATGAATGGCCTCAAATAGAAGAAGACCCAAACGAAGAACTCATAAACAGCGAAAAAAGGAAGACAATCCTAAATCTTTTAGATAAAAAAGAAGATAATTTCAATCGATTTATCAGTATTTTTCCTCTTACAAGAAAACAGTTAGAACCATTGCCTGGATATATAGATTTTATCATAATTCGAAATCTGCTGAGAAAATATCCGAACTGGATATTTCAGTTGAAGAATTTACAAAAGCAGAAAATGTACTTCTACGATTAGTACAACAAGAATCTTTTTCAGGGAGAACAGATCCAAAATTGAGAAATTTAAGGTATGTCGAAGATAAAGCTGGTCTCTTAAGAGTAAGGACCAATATAATAATTCAAAGAAAAGACAGTGAAAACTTCAGATATCCTGTGATCTTACCTTACAAGCTTCCCGTCGTCCAAAGATTGATATTCGAGAAACATTTAGAAAATCAGCACGCTGGAGTCAGCACTCTAATGACAGTAATAAGAGAAAATTTTTGGATAATGAAGTCTAGAAAATGCATTCGAAATTCAATAAGAAAATGCGTGATTTGCAGAAAACTTCAGACTTCCAAAATAGATGTTGAACCTGGAGTACCACCCGAGGACAGAGTACGAGAAGCAGCCATCTTTGAAGTGGTAGGCGTTGATCTAGCCGGTCCTCTTCATCTTTCTGATGGATCAAAAGCATGGATAGCTTTATTTACTTGTGGTGTCTACCGAGCCATACATCTTGAGGCCATTATGTCTCTGTCTACAGCAAGTTTTATCCAGTCTCTGAAAAGGTTCATAGCAAGGCGAGGCAGACCCTACATCATCTATTCAGACAACGGGAAGAACTTCCTTGGAACCAGCAATGCTCTCTCGACTGTAGATTGGGAAACCATCTGCAAGGTAGCTTCCACCCAGCAGATCAGATGGAAATTCAACCCTCCTGCAGCACCGTGGTGGGGAGGTTGGTCTGAGAGGCTTGTTGGAATGGTTAAAGGAATCCTGAAAAGAAACTTAGGTCGTGCATCTTTGAATTACGAAGAACTTTACACCATACTGTGTGACTGTGAACAAGTTATTAATTCACGGCCTATAACCTATGTTTCCGATGATAACACAGATCCCATACCTTTAACCCCAATGATGTTCCTAAGAGAACTACCAGCATCAGGAGTACCTGACCTGGATGCTTTTGATTCTAAAGATCTTAACCGCAGAGCCAGATATAGGCAAATAATCAGAGAAAATTTAAGAAACATATTCAGAGCTGAATATTTAGGACAATTACGCCAACATGCATCTAAGACCAAAAGATTCAACCAATTGAAAGTCGGCGATGTTGTACTATTAGAAGATTTCAATAAAAAACGTGTTCACTGGCCTCTGGCAAGAGTGATCGAAATTTACCCAGGCAAGGATAATGCCATACGCCTAACTAAGGTGAAGACCGAAAATGGACTTTTTCTTCGTCCTTTACAAAGATAGTTTCCTTTAGAAATTGACAGTACCGAACATAAGAATCACCCCACTTTACATAGGTGTCTTCAAGAAAATTTAAGTCCTTCGACTTCCGAAAACAAGAACCTCTCACAGAAACTGATACTCAACCCCAAAGAAAAGGAACCTGTGAAAGACCCTCCAGAACCTACCAGTTCCAGAACCAGTAACAAGAAGTCCACAACCGATGATCCCACTTCCAGTCCCCCGGTGGTCTCCCGAACTGGCCGTGTGGTGAAACCCCCTCAACAACTTCAACTTGGATTGTTGAGTTCCTCCGATTAGTCGCAACTCAAGGTGGGAGGATGACGGGAATTCCCGTTCATTCTTCTGCTTTCAGAACAAAATCATTTTCCAGACAAACTGGCTCGTGCCTCTTTTTCTGATTGCAACACTCTTGCGATTTGAAATGAGAAGTTATCGAAAAAGGTGCTTTTTAGAATCAGAACCAGAACAGAAAGGACCTTGAACAGAGATGGGGCTACGTTAAAACCGTTGTTTTTACAGACGCCTCGGTCCTAGAAAAGAACTATTAAATCTTTCAGAACTTAAAATGAACATTTATCAGAATTAATTAGAATATAAGAATGATGTAGGATTTTTAAGGCCGATTGACTCCAGATGTGTCCTAGGCCAGATTATAAGAACTTTAATGTTAAGAAACAACTTAATATTTAATTGTAAATACTGTAGATAATTTTTGTTTTTGTTTTCGTTTTGCGTGTATGCTAACAAAGCATTAAATTTCGTTTTCTCATCTAAGCAGTGCTAGTTTCATAAAGTTTCTTTAATGGATAATAGCTGGCACCTTCCACATCCGGACCTTTGTGATAGAAGCTTTCAGGTGAGACCCACCCATATTTTATTATTTAAGAAGTGAATATTATTTAGAAGAATTATATTTTTATTAGAAAATTTAAGTAGTAACTGTAAGAAAAGTTAAGATGAAAAATATGCTGTATCGGGTCTGTAAGAAGAATAATTAAGTTTTAGATCAGAAGATCTTGTACAGCAATAGTATCCGAAGTCAAGCACGCTAGGACTGCACCATCTGTTCACACAACGCTGTGTGTTTTGTTGGCTTTTATAGAAATAACTAAAACTAATAGAGGGCATATCTGACCCCCATGGGAGTTGTTGTAGCAAATTTGTACGGTACCCAATGTTTTCGTCTATGCTCTTTAATGTAAGCTTGGTTTGGTTTCAATAGCAGTTTTACTGATTCATACTTCCCTTGTAATAGAATAACCAGAAATTATCTTACCTATACATACATACTTCTACATTATTCCTTAACTCTAGAAAATACAATTTTAGGCTATTTACCGATAAAATCATAATAGAAATTAAAATTATAGAAATAGTATCTAACATAGTTCTTTAATTATATATTTTATATTATAAATTCAAAATTAAACTTCCCTAAACAGGCAATTTTGTTCATGCTTAATTGTTGCAATAATATTTTTATCTCATTTTAAATGCGTATCTCCAGTGTAAATTTAATTACATTAAAATAATCTCAACCTCAACTTATTTCATTAAGTAGTACTGTTAAAAGTTTGAAACTGAAGAAATTTCCGATCAACTTTCAGATTAAAAAAAAAAAAAAACAATGAATGCATGCATAAACAAAATATTTTTTGTATAAACTAGTATGACATTATACTATTGATTAAAAATATTATTTTGTTTCAATTTAAAATAAAGAATTTTTTTATTGCAGATTATTTTTTTTAAAGATTCAAGAATGCTTTCTCACTATTCGCATGATATTTCAAAAAGTATTTCAGATATGAACATAAAAATTTTCTTAACCATACATTTTGACATAATAAATAAAATAGAAATCTAAAAGTTTTAATGATAATTTCATATATCGAATTTAATTATCAATTAAAATCCATATTATTAAAATAATTAAAACATTTTAATACTGTTTCTTAATTTGAACATTTGGTTTCATTTAATGAAAAATTATAAGGATAAAAGAAACTGAAATTGAGATATCCTGCGTAAAGTAAGACAGTACTTTGATTTTTTTTTTTTTTTCTTTTTTATAATCTGCAATAAAAAGTATATATATATATATTTAATTATTATGTTAAAGTAAACCAAAATAATATTTTTAATAATCAGAGTAATGTCCTACTAGTTAACCGAAAAAAAAAGTTTCAACATTTCACTCATTTTTTTTTTTTTTTTTTTTTTAAATCTCTATATATTAAAAAAATGTTACTGTCACTGGCGTTATTTTTTTTTTTTGTCTGCGACAGCATCTTCTCGCGGAGGGCAAGGTCCTTCGCGTCATGAGAGCTATCAATTTGTTCCGAATACTCCAAGGCAGATATTTCAGCTGTTTAGAAATTTCTATCATTTAAATTAAAGAAGTTATTAATTAAAAACGACAGGTTTATTTGCCACCTTGAAAAAAGTTTCTACCAGTGACGTTGTTCTTCTGTCATGAAGCCATTTTACACGGGAAATTTAAAATATGATCCATGGTTGTAGGTAGGTAGTTTGGGTTTAACGTCGCACCAGTACTGCGCTATAGGTAATTGGTGACGGTCTGGGATACACCCCTATGGTGTTCCGGAGACATGCCTTCACGGAGGGGATGGCTCCCTCGCTTTGGTGATCCCTAGAGGTGCAGTAATAATGGGAACACGGAGGACTTTGCGGCCACGGCAGATTTTATGCGCACCAGCCACTATTATTGTACACGACGGTCTCCAGTTCAAATATTGAATCGGCAATCTTCCACTTATGAGCTCGGTGCTTTACCTACTAGGGTACGACTGTCCGGAACTATGGTTCTAAAAAATAAATAAATAAATAAATAAATAAATGTCAATGTTGCTATTAGTAACTTTCTTTCTCTACTTTTAGAAAATTAATTTTCTTACACGGGAAAATTGAAGTATTATCCATGGTTATAGGTAGGTAGGTTGCATTTGACGTCGTACCATTACTGCGCTATGGATAATTATCGACTTTCTGGGACGCCCCCTAGGGATGTTCCGGAGACATGCCACCACATTTTTGATCCTACACGGAGGGAATGGGTCTCCCGCTTCCGTGATTTCCAAAGGTATAATTTTGATGGGAACATGAAGGACATTGCTACCACGAAAGATTTTACCTACACCAGACTCCATTAGCATACACGATGGACTTTGGCCAGCACGAGTAGTGAATTCGCAATCTTCCAATTAAGAGCTCGGCGCTTCAATGACTGGGGTACCACAGTCCGGATTTATGGTTGTAAAAAAGAAATAAAAAGAGTCATATACTAAAGCTGTAATGCAAAATGGTCTATATATTATGAATTACTTTTCATTCAAAAAAAGAAAGAAGAAAAACTGATTTGTAGCATAATTTTCATAAAAATAAATAAAAATAATGTGTTTTTATACATTTCAATTTGACATTGAATATGAGGATTTTTATAATAATTTTCTGCTTCTGTTTTGTGTCATGCACTATTAATATTTCTATTCAGTGAAAAGAAAGCAGCGAATAGGCGGGTAGAGCTCCACATGTGTTAATAAGTAAAGTGAGTCGGGGGAAGGCGAAGCCTCCCTCGCAGGTTGGTGAGCGGAACGAGCAGGGAGCAGAGCCCCCTAGTATATTCTAAAATTTCGTCGATTTTTTTTTTTTTTTTTTTTTTTAGGTAGTCTGTCCTTTTAATAAAAAGTATGGAAAATTATTTCATTTGATAAATCCGATTAATGTATAGTAATTGTAACCGTTAACAAATGACGTAAGACGTACAAAGTCTTGCAGAGAAAGAAGTCAACATCCTGTTACTTATCAAAATATCTTTACCAACAATCTGCTACACCCTGCATGCTTATGATTACAGAAATCATATGTATAAAACAAGCTTCCAGTTAATTGTTGCGCATACATACGCATAAATATATTTTTTTAAATGTTAATAACGACTGTAATTAATGGTAATTATGGTCACTAAATATAATTTCACCACATTCATAGACAAAACAATATAACATAAAAATGTACGGAATTAATAGAGTAATTTTCTATCACGGTCTATCTTATCAGCGTTAAGTAATAAATTTAAGCAACCTCTCTGAGATCCACATCATTTTCTAAAGCTCAAAATGGCAAAATAGTACAAAGGTAAAATGATATGCGCGTGATTAATAAACTTAAACGAACAATCATTTATGCATGCGCAATTTTTTTTTTTTTTAATTAATACCAACCAACTGTAAATGCATTCATAGAAAAAAATAAATTCGCATATCTATACAACCACAAAAATGTAATTATTGACATAATGTCTTGAGTATATACGCTAACACATTAAGTATTTCGACACTTTCAAATTTAGACACGTTGTCAAATATCTGGAAAAGTTCTTTTGGAAGCTTTGGTAGCGTAAAGAACACGTTATACCTCTTATATTTCAGCAAAAATTGTGTCCTGAAAAGGAAATGAAGACCAGTAAAAACTAAAGGTAAATGAAAATATTTTGAATCACCCTGTAAAAACTAATGCATGAAATTTATTTTAACTCTAGGCATGTCGATAAGAGGATTTTTCTCATTATCTGTATCAATTTTTAAGAGACTACTACATATATTAATATATATATATATATATATATATATATATATATATATTTAACATTGCAAAAAAGAATTTCCACGTTTTATTTTCTAACACGCAGGATATTAAACCCAGAACAAAGACATTTTCAGAAAATTTGGCCTACTACATTACACGCAGCATGCTGCAATCAGAATGCAAAAATATTGAATATATTACGAAATATGAGCATTTTTACTAAATCGATTTTATCTACGCATGCGCTAGCTTTTAAAAAAATTCACTCGCATAAATTAATAGCCAAATGTATTGAGCAACTTATATGAGAACCCAAATCAAATATTGTTTAAATTTAAAGAGTTATGAGGGTTAGAATGAACAATATTTCAGTTTTCTCAAAATAAAAGCTAAACTATACACTGTTAAAAAAATGCAGAAAAAATACAGAAATTCTCTGTAATTTCAGAAAAAAAGTCGTAAAATACGTTTTGTCTACGTAATTTTTCCGTAATTTACGCCTTTTTTTCTGAAATTACAGAGAATTTCTGTATTTTTTCTGCATTTTTTTAACAGTGTAAGCGGAATTACTCACATTTTATTTTGGATTCAATCAATACCCAATAGCAATACAATTTCTCTGATTGCAAATAAATATTGATAAAAACCCTATCAACTTACTATTATTTATTTATTTATTTATTTATTTTTTGGGAAGAGCTGAAATTCTGTTCATTCTATACCCCATAACTCTTTAAATTTTCACGATATTTATTTGGGGTTTTCATATAAGTTGGTCGACGCATTTGGCTATTAAATTATGCAAATGAAATTCTTAAAAAGTGTTTAGTACAAATGCTCATATTTCGTAAGATATTTAATATTTCTCCATTCTGATTGCAGTATGATGTGTCCAATGAAGCATTCCAAATTTTCTAAAATTGCCTTTTTCTGGGTCTAAAATACTTATTGCTAGGCAGTGTAGTTGATTTACTTATGCCACTAAAAAAAGCATATGCTAGTTTTTAATTTGCTTGTAGAATTAAAAAAAAATGTATTTTGTTAATTTTTTATTCGTGTAATTCACTGGAAAATTATTAATAATTTATTTAAAAAATAATAATAATAACTTTTTTGTTTGTTTGTTTGTTTTAACATAGATAATGTTTCATAAAATATTTCACACAAAATGTTAACATCTGTTGCATACCTGGATATCATCAAAGTTTCTGAAGAACGGTAATTATAGAAATTGGAATATGTAAAATATTCTTTAGGGAAAATTCGCGCAAATTTTAATTATTTAATTACTTTTAAGTGCATGTGAAATGGAGCATAATTAACGTAAATGTTACGTTGTATATTGACGTTTATTATGTATAATTAATTTGTTTTTCCCATATGCTTCACCTTCTCGATATATTGCTTAATTTTACGCAAATGCATAGTACATTCATATAAAAATTACCTTAATGAAGATATAATTTAAGCAAATGTAACTAATTAATTTAAAATAGCAGATTCAATGTTGCATAATACCACCTTAACAGATAAAATAATTAAAACCTTCGAAATATAAAACGTTTAAAACCAAAACTAAAATTATTCGCTTTTAATTAATTTTCTGAAAGGAACAACTAAATAATACCAGTGTTTAAAAATTTAATAACTTCAACCCTAAATTGTTTCAAATTATTATTGCAATCAGTGGAAGAATAAAGCGGAAATGAATACTTTAAAATATATTTAATGTATCTAGTTCTTTAGTGAAACATTTTATTTTTAATTACATTCGAAATGTCTGAGAGTTATTAAGATTGCATGAGCAAAAATTAAACAGATTCTGTAATAAATATTGGTAAAATTTAATTGTATAAAAAGTAATTGTGGAGAATACATACATATATATATATATATATATATATATATATATATATATATATATATATATATATATTCAAAATAAATGTTTAAATAAAAGTCCGAAAATCTTAAATCGCATTAATGAACGTACGGTGCAACTAATTTTGAATTTACGGTTCTAAAATTATATTATCTGTTACCCTAATTATCCATTACTTTGAAGTGAATTTAAATTTCGATATTTTTTATGCTGTTTTAATTTTATAATAACTTCATTTTTAAATGACATATAATATGTGTTTTATTGTAATATATATATATATATATATATATATATATATATATATATATATATATATTTTTTTTTTTTTTTTTTTTTTTTTTTTTACATTCTATATTTTGCACTTTTTTTTTTTTTTTTTTTTTTTTTTTATATTAGAGAATTTTATTGTTTAACTAGACCCTCGAAATTCTATTGTGATAAAAAATATTTTGATGATTAGTAGGTAGTATTATTATTATTATATATATATATTACTTTCTTCTATATAAATAAGATGAAAGTATTGAATTTGTGGAATTTTTTTATCTCCGGCTTTTGATGGATTTACATGTTATGAGATGTTCTAAACAAGGTTTTACCTAAATTTTTTTTTCCCTATTTGTCAGTTTTTCTGTGTGTCCGCAACATGTCGAACGTTGTGTCTGGTTAACCGCTGAAAGGAATTTAACGAAACTTAGTATTTAGTTGGACCTTGAAATAAATAGTGCTGAAAGTTTTTAGTGATCAACACTCAACAAGCTTCTCTGTCATTCATTTTTTTTTTTTTTTTTTTTTTTTTTTATAAGACAATATGAGGGAAATTTTCACAAAAATGTACATAGTGCGATTTATTTCTAATATTTCTCTGTCAATTAATAAATAAAATATGTTAGAAATCGTGAACCAGGGGAAAAAAATATAAGTGCAAGGACACCACTTCGAGATTTTTCGTGGGAGTGAAAATATCAATTATCGGTATGTTTCAAAACAAGTCGCAAATGTCTTTAGAAATTCATTTTTTCAGATGTTATCTGTAAAGCACAAAATTAAATTTCTTTCGACAATTAGTGTTTATTTCCCTGAGCAGAAAACCGTCTGCATTTATCATGTAAGATATTTTTTATGTATTACAGTTTTAACAAATTATATTTATTGCACCAGTTTGTATAGGTATATACAAAAAAAGTAATTTGTGCTATGTACAACATACTTGATTATTTGGCGTTGACATTTAAAAGTAGCGTAGTTAATTATAATTTTACATTCTCTTAGTAATGTTTGATAGAAAATGTATTCTTCTTAAATCAAATACTAAAAACTGAGCTTTTCTATTTACACAAAATCCATATTCTGAGAAATAGAAAATCAGATTTTTAGAATTGAATCTTTATATCAATTCTTGTGTTTTTCGAACCGACCGTATGTGTGTTTATCAATCCCAGAGTGTGTGAGTATTTTTATCATCATTATTCAAAAACAGATATTATCAAAAGCCTAAACTTATTATTCTAAATCCATGTCATACTGTGATATTGCTGGAAAACTTTTATTGCGACCAGACACATGTTTCATTTACATAGACATACAAAGTTATTTAAATACATAACAGTAATTTCCCGTTCGTAGATTTCAATACATTTATACGGAACAAAATATAAATTAATTACGATATATGTTTATATACATAAAAGAAAAATATACATATAACTACATACTGTTTCTAAGTTTGGAAGAGTTTGATGGAGAATAATGCTGAAAACAGAGCAGATCGGAATTACCTAGGAGAGGCCTTGATCCGGCAATGAACTGATAAAATATGAAATTAATGAAAATGATGATGATGACATAAAAGTAAGTGGTATTTGAAAAAAAAAAAAAAAAACATTTACCATTTGTACAGCAGACTACAAAAGATTTTGGATATATTAGGTATATAAATCGAAACAGCTTAACGGATATTTAGAATTGTGTAATGCATTTTAAAAACTGGGCAAGTTTTAATGATATTACATAATATATATAGAATTCATAATAAATATAGAGGGCTATGCAAAATTAGTGTAATGTATTAAAGGAGTATAAGTGAAAAATTTATAAATATTAAAAAAGTAAATGTATTCCTTTAATAACTTTAAAAGTTTTGTAAATGTACCTATACTATTCAAGCAGGCGGTTAAGCGTTTGCTTGCTTTTTCACACAGTAACTCAATGAACTATCAAACCTTCAGCTGGTCTTCCAGAATTCGGATGCGAGATAACTGCATTGGTTCTTCGGCTCAATTCTTTAATTGATCAGTATTATTCCTGTGCTATCCCAAGAGTACTGACTATAAAGAAATATAATATCTAGAGTAGTTTCAGATAAAAATAAATAAATAAAATAGTGTAGATACTGTTGTCTCTCCTCAGTCAATGTTATAAGCATATGTGAGAAATGGCAGTATATTTAATCCATATCTTTCTGTTCGCCATCAACGTACATTTGCATGATATCTGTTAATGTATTTTTTTATCTTTCTCATTAAATATTCCCTTTGATGTCACTGTGCACATATTATCTGTTGATGTGAAGGGGGGAAAAAATTCCAAGTATTATTTCCATACGACTTAGGTTAAAATTACTGTGTTTGGTTTTTCTGCTATTATGGGTTTTAGATTAATGATTCTAAAAGCCAGACAAACAAACAAACAATCATGCTTAAAAACGGCTAAAATTTAGATTTTCGGATTCAGAAAAACTCAAAACGTAAAAATATATAGAAATCTCACTTTAGAAATGTCAACACAACATTTTCTCTACCACGCATCTTCTGTCGACAGTACTTTCTCTACCACATATGTGTAAGAGACAGTAATATAAAAATAAATAAATATATATATATATATCTTAATATATATAAATCTCGTGTCACAATGTTTGTCCTCAATGGACTCCTAAACCACTTAACCGATTATAATAAAATTCGCACACCATGTGCAGTTCGATCCAACTTGAGAGATAGGATAGTTTAAATCTCAAATTATAGTCGCAATTTTAATTTATTGCTAATTATTTGTCTGTTATTATTTGACAGTCACAATTATCTGTTAACTCCAAATGATTCTAACAGATGTCGATACCTTTCGACTGGGTTGAAATGAAAGCTGAAATATATTTGGTGCTGCCATCTACACAAAGAATCTTCAACTTTTTAATCCATTAATAAATTTCGTATAATTCAATTATTTCCACTTTTTAAATTTTTGGTGTTAGCATAGCCGGCCACGTGTTACTTAGACTGAAGTGTAAATTGAATTCATATTATAATGAAGATAATACAGTGAAATTAATCCTGTTTTTTACTTATTTGTGCTTCATTGATCAAAACTTTATAATTTAATCTGTATATATATATAAATTACGTGTCACGATGTTTGTCCGGGGTAAACTCCTAAACTAAGGAACTGATTTTGATGAAATTTTGCACACTGTGTGCAGTTTGATCCAACTTGAGAGATAGGATAGTTTTTATCTCAATTTATTGTCACAATATTGTTTTATTGCAATTATTTGTTAATTATAGACCTTTATTAAAGTTGCTCCAAAATATCTGTGAGTTCCATTAATTTAATTGTTGCCAAAAAAAAAAAATACGAGTTCATTTTCTTTCGACATAAAAATAAATACATTTAATCAAACGTGAACGTTAAAAAATTATAAAAAGTTAAATTATGCATCTCACGAAAATTGACGTCATAATCAATTTAAAGATTTTATACACATTGATAAAGTGCTAATGTAGTTCTATCATAGATATAGTAATATATATAGATCTCTCATCCCCATGTTATCGTAGAAAGATTTTTGATGCCGAAAAAAGATAAAAAATAAAAGCTTTGGAAACAGCCATTAAGTGGTATTGAAAAAAAAAAAAAAAAAAAAAAAAAAAAAGAAAGAAAGAAAAAGAAAAGAAAGAAAGAAATATGAATTTGAAACTGTATCTGGAGTCTTCCATTCCCCTTTAGCAAATAAATTATTCATAAATTTTATTTGCTAAAATATTAGTATGTATTCCCGTGTGTATTCACTCGGGGAAAGACGGCCATATTTTGGTAAAAACGTCGTCTTTTCCCAAATGAAAAGGAATAACTTTTTTCTCCCCAATGATCACTCTATTCTATATATGCTATACTATATCTATGAGTTCTATACGCAAGCGAAGTGTGACTCACTGACCGTCTGTGCAGCCAAGAAAAAGATTTCCTATGTTAATTGCCCACTGGATTTTTTGTAAGAAATTATTAAAAATCGAGGAAATTTATTTCCCGATTTTAATCCTTATATTTGGGTATAGATATGTATTAGTTATCGCGGGTGTTAGATTGAATTATTTTGCTGTCAAATTGACAAAATTTTAATTTTAAATTTTTAAACTCTGTCGCCCTTGGCTTTTATTATTATTATTATTATTATTTGGCGATCAAAAGCGTAACACGAAAATATACATGCCAGATGTATGCATTGTACGAAATGTAATATGTATTATTCATTGCACGTATGTATGACATGTAATATGTATTGTACGAAATATTGTTTCATATTATTCATTACTCTTTTAATATAAGTTGTTAAAATAACCATGATTTTTGAAAGGAATTAAATATTTTCGCCAGATAATTTGGCGATATTCTTTTTTTTTCGCCAAGGATGACAGAAATGAAATCTATTCCGCTGCAAAATATTAGTATCTTACATCAGATATTTTATTTAGACATTTGAAAACAAATTTGACTTCAAACTATGATAGAATATTTATCATTTTCCTTTTAATTTGTATATTATTAGTATATTAAAATTTAAAAGCATGGTATATAAAAAGTTTTTTTTTTTTTTTTTTTTTTTTTTTTTTTAAATCTTATAATTATTCTTATCTTAATCCTCAATGTTTCCCATCTTTATTGACTTGAATTTACTATTAAAATTTTAACATACTCAAAAACTTCTCATCACTTCGTTAAAATACACTAAACTTTTCCAAAATCTTTTTGTATTTAAAATGATACATGTATTTACTTTAAATGTCCAATATTTCATAAGATTTCCAATTTTAAACTTTAAAATATTTATCAAATTTACTTATTTTTCTGGTTTAGCCTTATTGTTTTCCCTTTTATAACTACAGCTGTTGCCCTCTTTAAAATATTTAAAATGATGAGGTCATTTAATAGTAAAATTATCCATTATAGCATATATTATATTTCACTCCTCCATAAAAATTGATTTTAAAATCGTCTGTTTCTTTTATACTTTTATTTTAATAGAATTTTAATAGAATTTAATTTATATATTAGTCATTTTAGCAATTTTATCCAAAGTAGCATTAGAAATAATATATATCACTTCTCCATTAAAATTTATAGGACCCTACAATAAAATTAATTTGTGCTTAATATCAACACTACGAAAATTTTTATCAATCGCTTCCAAATTTAACCTAAGTTTCAAATCTCAACCCTGTGGGTTTTTACATCGGCTACAACGTTTTCGTCTTTGTTCGTAAATAATAATTTAACTGTACTAAATAGTTTACAGCCGTATAATTCAACGTATAACTTAGTCACAGCAACGCGTGGCCGGGTCTGCTAGTATATATATATAATCTACACCATAAAGATATAAAATAGATTTAAACTTTTCTAAACATTTTAAATACATCGATAACTGGACAAAAAATAAATACTTTTTTTCTTTGATTTTTTATTCCGTAAAATTATTAAAGTATAATAAATTCAGTTTAGAAAGCATAATTTTTCACTTCATTATTCGATATAATTATTCATTTTAAAATTATCATAAAAGTTAAGGTAACAATTTCTGAAAAAGTTAAAAAAAAAAAAAAATAATGTGTTTTTGCGTATTATCTGAAAATGAAATTTATGTATACTGAAATGAGATTATCACTAGAATAAAAGGGGATCTAGTTTACAATAATAAATGCTGGTTAAAAGAATTTAAAAGGAAAATTGATATAATTTTTCAACCTTTATGTTTTTAAAAACAGTTTGTTTACATATAGTTTTTATTACTAAACGGTTTGCATGTAGCAGAATTATTCTTCAGATAAAACTAAATTTTATTAAACGAGATGTACATTATCATCAACAAGATTACATGATCAGCTTAAATTTATCAATTTAATTTGCAATTTACTTCCTTATAAATGCAATATTTGAATAAAAAATACATTCCAACACACATAAAAATTCTTATTGCATGAAAACATTTGTGGAAGTTAGCTACCAATTTTATCTCATTGTATATCATTAAAAATTGAGATTTGCTACATTTAATTATAATAAAAAATAAAGTAACATACTCCTAAACACCTGATTTTTTTTTTTTTTTTTTTTTTTTTTTACATACTTAATGGGCCCACCAGCGGCCGAGCGGTTCTGCGCTCAAAGCTGGTAGACGTGAGGTGCCGGGTTCGATCCCCTGTCGCGCTCGTCGACCTAGCCGTTCGGAGTTTTCCGTGGTTTCCTCCGAAACTTGCGTAAATACGGGCTAGGACCCCTAAGAAAGACCTCCACGGAAGGCCCTCCCCCTCAGGCCTAGGACCCCAGTGTTGTCAATCGGCCTTAATCCCTAACACTAACACTAACACACCAACACACATACTTAATATACATTCCATTTTTTTTTTTTTATTCCTTGGTAATGTATACCAAAGGTAATGACCCAGTATATAATATTGTCATGATTTTCTTATTTTATTGCCACGATTTTCATGAATAATGTCTAAAATAGTAAATAGTTCGTGAAATCTAAACCCGTTTTTGAAACACAAAAAACCTCTTTTATAATGATTATTTATTTTATTTTATTTTTTTATATAAAAGTAGAAACATTCTTATACTTATATTTTTAAACTAATCACTAAGCTTAGTTTCCTAAAGTTAAAAAAAAAAGCAAATAAACGTATTTTGTAAACATACACAATGATTAAATTTTTGAGTTTAAAGAAAATATTTATGTTATTATGTATATATATATAAATATATTCTGAGTAGTGACTATTATGTATTTGCATAAAATAGGGCCTAACAATTATAGAAAAATTATATTGTTTTAAATAGCTGGTAATGAATAGACGTTATAAATTAAATGTGTGTGTGTGTAAGAAACAAAATTAATTATAAAAATTTTATTAAAGTTACAAATGTCAAATTAATATAGCAAAAATATTTTAAAGAGCATTTCATTTCCAAACACCATATCAACTTCCTCTTCGGTGGATGGAAGCAGTATAAAAACATTTCTATAGTAAAGCAGAAAAGACTAAGCAGTTTCGGAAATATGGTAAAATCAGCTTACTCCCAAACATGAAAAATGTAGCCAAATTAAAAATAATAAACAAAATATAAATAATAAACAAAAAATATTAAAATAAAAAGCATACACAATAGAATTAACATAATAAAAACACATGCTACTCATCCGTATTTTCACACAGATGTGAAAATCATAAGCAGAAAAAATTTTCTTAAAAGGCTATACTTACTGAGTAGATTCACTGTATGTAACAAGGAAATGTGACACAGGTTTTTAAATCAGACAAAATACAGACACTATATATATAAGTATATATGAGTGTGTGTATGTAGCATAGAATTTGATACCGTATTTTTACGTTAATGCTAAAAACTATGTTTTCCCAAAAAAGTTTATTTAATTATTTAATCGGTTAACTAAAAAAAAAAAAAAAAAAAAAAAAAAAAAAAAAAAAAAAAAAACATTATTCTTTTTATGAGTTAATCAGAGAAATTGCAAAAAATTTCTTAAAATTTCAAACATTGTTCTTCTATATCGTGATGTAAATCCTAATATATTTTTATTAAATAAAGTGATAATGTTCTGGATACCTAAATGCATTTTGATTCCAATATAATGTGGGTACCCCACTAAAAATAATCTCAAGATATTCTCTAAAAATATCTGCATAATATCTTAAGTTATTTGGCCTATTCATAAGAAAGTTTACAAAATTTTTTATAATGTCTTCAAAATTTTTGATATTTTATAAAAAAAGATAAATCTTAAACTATTTTAAAATACACCCCTATTCAAAAGTTTAGCAAGATTTGCAAACGATCAGTTTTTTTTTTTTTTTTTTTTTTTTTTTTTTTTTCAAATTAAAAACTTATTTCGCAATTAAATGTTTTCAAACATTGGATATTTAAAGAACTGTGTCTTTCTTATGTTTATCAGTGAAGATTTGTTTAAGACAACAATTAGGGGGACGGTAACAAATTGAGCAAAATTAATAATGTTTGTGATCACCCTGTATCGTTAGTAAACGAAATGAGCTGTAACTTTAGGATATATTAACATAGACCCAGTTCAACTTGTAGATGATTTTGCGTGATGATAGCATGTTAAATAAGGGAGATATAATCATATATTTTAAAACTAAAAAAAAAAAAAAAAAAAGAAATCCACATTTTTTTATTTATAATATACAGAGTTTTTAACGAAAATTACTCCCACTTTCAGATAAGGTGAAAAAAAAAAAAAACACTTTTTAACAATATACTGCAATCGGAATACAAATATTTTAAATATGTCATGGAATATGAACATTGTTATGAAATAGGTTTTTACAGATAAAACATTTTTTATTGCATAGGATAAAATCTAGATGTATTGGGGAACTTTTATCAAACGTGCATTAGAATAGAATAAAAATTAAGTGAATTGTACGAAAAAGAACGAGATAGATTTTATATATTTTTCCAAAAATTGAAATTTCTTAAGGGGATTTTTACATGCCGTGTAATTAATTTGTAGATCGAATTATTTCAACTACTTTCCAAAGGTTGTTTTTTGGGGAAAAAAGCCTTATGATATCACAAATGAATCGTAAATGAACAAAATTATGTTAGAGTTACAAGCTTATAAATGATTTTTCGTAAAAAAAGTATCATCAAATTATTTGTACTCTGGTTTTGCTGTTAACGGCTGTTGTTTAAGCTGTGTACTGGATAAATTGAAGCTGATACTTGGTTTATAGACCTGTATTTTTCTGGAACTCTCTGTGAATAAATTACTGAATTTTTGCAAGTTTCGCCTTTCATTATCGGACAACTTACGAACCCCCAAGTATGCATTATTTCTGGTGTCTGGTGTGGGTTTGTCTGTGAATGGTGATAACTAGAGCTATGGAGCAAGAAATTAAGAAACTTCTGAAAGGTCTAACTAATCAGATGAATTATTGAAAATCTGAATTAATAGAAAGAATGGAAATTGGACAGAAAGAACTGAAAACAGGACAAGAGAATATGGAAACAGGATTGATTGAAAGAATGAAAGAAGGACAGAAAGAGATGAAAGAAAGTATGCAAATGGGACAAAAAGAGTTGAAAGACAGTTTACGTGAAGTTCAGAGAGAAATTAAGTCAATCCAAGAAAAAGTTGAATACAATCAAGAGGAGGTGAAGAGAGAACTTCCGACTGTAAAATAAGTGTTTGAAAGTAAATTATCGGATATGGGAAGCAGAGTAGATGGAATAGAAGAGAAAGTTTTGAAATCAGAAGAGAGTTTTGAAGAGAAAGCTATGAAAGTATACGAAAATGTTATGACAGTAGAAAGGAATTTTGAAGAAAGATTTATGAAGATAGAAGATTATTTTAAGGAGAAATTCATGAAGAAAGTAGAGGAACATATTGAGAGAACAGTAGAAGAGAAGTTAATCTCCCTGCCCCAGGAAACTGAAAAGAGAGATAAAAGAAGACAGAATCAGGACTTTATTAAGCTATGCACCTAGGATGGCTGTTCCTCATCGCAGGTATATAAGACGCAGGTTTCCATCGTAGTTGAAGCTAACGGCTGGGCATCTATTACCAATTCAGTCCACTTACCAGCAGCACAAACGGGAGATGCAGCCGAGATACTGAGAAATATTTCTCAAGAAGAACGGAAAGACTTTGTGGCCCTGAACAGAGCACTGGAGCTACGTTTCGGAGAAAAGTGTTCTAAGGACTATAGTCGCCTCCAACTAAAGTCCCGTTACCGGAAAGCGGGTGAAAGTTTGCAAGAGCTGGCAGCGGATATTCCAAGTCTGTCACACCTAGACTTCTCCGAGTGCTATGCTGACACTCGGAATGACTTTAATAATTTTTCGATGTTGTTCGGGATCCAGAAATTCCAAAAGCTTTTAAACTCTCCAATATCAGGGATGTTGAATCAGCTTTAGGATACGCACTGAAGATAGAGGCAGCCCAACAAGCCTCCCGTAAAGACCGCCATTCCATCAGAACAGTCCCATTAGATGATACACCAGCTGATGTAAATGAAATGAAGAGAAGTCTCGCAGAAATCTTAAAGAGATTGCGCAGCCTTGAAAATAATAAGGAAGTAAAGGATCCGAAGATAAAGTGTTGGGGCTGTGGAAGAGATGGACATGTGAGGAGAAACTGCCCTATTCGACCAACTAGAGAAAATAACCCGGCTTCGCCAACTCGCGGGGCAGAGGTTGCCTGAAATTAAAGAGCCCCAATTTACAGAATTTCATGTTTCATCGATGAGTGGTAGCGATAATGGACTTTGCGTTTATGGCCAATTTAACACCACCACTTGCTGTATGATTCTTGATACTGGAGCCAACGTAACCATCATTAGAGCGAATTTAGAACAAGCCCTTACTAAAATTTTAAGTTTTTTTTTGGTTTCTTTAAACAGGTATTTTACAGGTTTTAGAGGTATTTAAAATAAGGTATTATCAAGGCTTTAATGGTGCAAAATAAAGCCATAATAAAAGCTCTATTAATACCTCCACAGGTTTCTCCCAAATACCTTATGGTGTTTTTCAGAAAGTTATTGCAGGTTTTTTATAAATACCAAAAGGTTTTTATAAAATACCATGACTTATGTAGGTATTTTTAATATACCTACAAAGCTTTTTTAAAATACCTTCCCAATGTTTTTTGAAGGTTTTCCTTAGGTTTCTTTTAACAGGTATTTTACAGGTTTTAGAGGTATTTAAAATAAGGTATTATCAAGGCTTTAATGGTGCAAAATAAAGCCATAATGAAAGCTCTATTGATACCTCCATAGGTTTTCCACGAAAACCTTAATGTATTTTTTAGAAAGTTATTGCAGGTTTTTTATAAATACGAAAAGGTTTTTATAAAATACCATGACTTATGTAGGTATTTTTAATATACCTACAAAGCTTTTTTTAAATACCTTCCCAATGTTTTTTGAAGGTTTTTCTTAGGTTTCATTTAAGAGGTATTTTACAGGTTTTAGAGGTATTTAAAATAAGGTATTATCAAGGCTTTAATGGTGCAAAATAAAGCCATAATAAAAGCTCTATTAATACCTCCATAGGTTTTCCACAAAAACCTTAATGTATTTTTTAGAAAGTTATTGCAGGTATTTTATAAAAACCAAAAGGTTTTTATAAAATACCATGACTCATGTAGGTATTTTTAATATACCTACAAAGATTTTTTTTTAAATACCTCTTTGATGTTTTTTGAATGTTTTATAAAGGTTTCTTTACACAAGTATTGTATAGGTTTTAGAGGTATGATAATAAGTTATTCTCAAATACTTAATGGTACATAATAAAACCTTAATAAAACCTCCATTAATACCTATATAGGTTTATCACAAATACCTTTAACGGTTTGTAGGGGAGTGCTTTTATATGGCCAGTGTTTGTCTGGGTGACATTGATGGATTGTCTCCCCCACCCCACTTGTAGCTTATGGTACTTACTCAGAAAAGTAAAATATATTTTTGTAAAAATCGAAACTAGGTCCTATCAATCTGTGAATACGTTATTTCCTTATTATTATTATTTTCTTTTGTTTTTTTGAACTGTCTGTTTCCTAGGCAATATTATCCTCACACTGCATATTAATATATAAATATTATAGTTTTTTCTTTCTTTTTTAATTTTATTTTAATCCTTCACACAAATGCAACAAATAAAAAATAAATAAAGCAGTATTTAATATATATATATTCATTTGAGCAGACAGAAGTGTCTGCAATTGAAAAAATAGTAATAAAAATTTTAAACAAACTATTATGCTACAAAATTTGTTTGAAAAAAATAGATACGTAAATAATAGAATAAGTGAATTAAAAATGTGCTCAAATTGAAATTTTTGTATTCCCTCAAATACATATTTTTGTGTTTATCACAATCATTCTTGCAGTACCTGTTTGTCCATTCTTGTTTTCTTTTTTATATCAACTGTTTATTTTCGTCATTCTAAAAAATTTATTTATTTATCAAAGGCTAAAAAAACATTCGATTTCAAATTTTAAAAGACAATGATTCCACAAATTTCATACATTAAGAAATTCCCTGAAAGAAATTTTAAGAAATTCCCATTGTTAAAAAGGGGATAATGTTTTAAAAGTTATTTTTAAGTAAAATAAAAATAAATAAATTGACAATGCAACTCTTCGACAAATCAAAGAAAACTGAAGTAAAATGCACCAAAAAATCTTTTTCTAAAAGATAATTAGTGAAAAATTTTGCAAATAGGATGCTGTTTATTGTGAAATTTTACTTTTTTTTTTTTTTTTTTTTTTTTAAGTAGGCACCAGTGTAGCATGAAAGCCGCAACGTACCAATTTCAGATATTTATTTAGGTAAAGATCAATATTTAAACACAAAACAAACTGTATTAAATATTAAAGTAAAGCATCTACATTTATCGCTTCACTTTAATTCTATCCATACAAATCAATTGCAAGAAAAATTAGAATATTTTGAGTTATTCATTTATTGAAAAGCGGTTTTTTCTATTGACAATGACTCGTTGAAATTTTTTTATTTATGTTAACTTTAAAAATATTAAAAATTAACATTAGAGAAGTGTTTTGAATTTTTATAATGTTAACGTGAATTCTTATAATGTTAATTGTTTGGAAAACAACTGTTGAACGAATCTATTACTTTTTCCAGTAAAATATTTCTATTATTTTCTAAAAATTTATTATTGTGTGTGTTTGATTTTGTTAAAGGTAAAAATTAAAATTTACAAAAAAAAATAAACTGATATTTTCAAAATTAAAGAAAAATTGTACCTGATTTATTTTTTAATATTTTATAATAACTTTTTAGATTTCTATTAATTTACAAGAGGGCTTCTCATATAAAAAGTATAAACTAATAATAATTAAAAAAAAAAAAAAAAAAAAAAAAAAAAATGCTCGGGGGGGGGGGGGGAGAAGGAAAAGGTGCAATATTTATATATATATACATACCTGTATTCAAAGATAATGTTGAAAGAAAATTGAAACATTTCCACCCCCCCCCCCCCACCCCCAAACAAGCATCTTCCTGGCGATCGCGCAAGGATTATCTCGCAAGAATGCGTCAAGATGACATTTCAGAAACGCCTATCTCCCCTCTCCTTCACCTGTAGTTAGTTAATATAAATCTGGGAGACAGTGGAGTCCACTTTCTGAGATTTCTCTTTTGAAAGTTCAGTATATAACTGACAAATCAATAACGGCCAGAATGGGCCGGATCTGTGTTTATAGGGTTAAAAAACATTTTTTTTTTTTTTTTTTTTTTTTTTTTTTTTATACATATCAAAAGGTATTTATAAAACACTGATGTAGGTATCAAATAACCTATTTTTTTTTTAACACTTTGCATGTTTTGTACAAATACATAACGGTATTTATTTATATCCTATGTTTTTAATTGATATCGAAGAGGTATTTTTTTTTTCTTTTTTTAATATCCTGTAATTTTTCTTTCCCCCAGTAGAGCCATGTTTTTTGTAACCTCTATCTACCAATAAACATTTTGACATTCTTTAAATTACAAGTTTTGTCAAATATCTAGAAAAAAAATTCTTTGTAAATTATCTAGAATTTTTAGAACTATAAGGAACATGTTATGCTTCATATTCAGTAAAAGGTTCGCCCAGAAAAGAAAAAGAGAAATAGTAAAAAAATCATGTAATATACATTTGCAAATCTTTTTCAAAGAAGTGTAGAAAAACAAATAAAATGTTCAATTAAATGTGCACTTAATCCTTAATCCTATAAGTGTTAAGTCCGTCTGTTTCCGGCATGCATAATCAAAATAAAAGGCTAGTGTAGCTAAATTTTGAAACATATGTTGCTTTTTTCAAGAAAATAAGATTAATAAATATGTGTAGTATACAGTAATTAAATTCTCATATTTATACTGTGCATAGTATTAATTTTATAAATCATTAAACAGATATACCAAAAAACGGCTAACGCAGAAAGGTTTACAAATTTTCTAAATATATTCTTAGTTGAGTATTGAAATGCATCAAGTTCACAATTTTTAATGAAGTTTTGTGGAGAAAAATAATACTAATAAAATATTCAAAAGGTAAACTGTACATGTATATATATATATTCCCCTAAAAGACATTAAAAAAGAATGTGTTGCAGAAAATTAATTTGCAGTATATTTTTATATTTTAATATAGCTATGACAAGGCCAAGCATATGCAGTGTTCATCTTAATTGGTAAAATTAATATTTCATATTAATTGTAGGGTTGGGGAAGAGTAGATCTTTGATTCTTATTCATTTGTTTTACATTTTTATATTTAAAATGTTATACAGTATAGGATCCGTTATCCAGAAAGCTTGGGACCTGAAGTATTCTGGATAAGGGGGGTTTCCGTAATTTGGAACACTTTACTGTCAATATGAAAAATGCATGAAAATTTTTAAAAAATAGCAGTTATGAATGATATAGTATACAAATATATTACTTATAAATTTAATTTAATGAATTAGTACTTACACAAAATAAAACATTTTTTATTACAATTTAATAAATGAAAAATAAATAAATCATGTATAAAATTTAAATTCAGGGAGCAGAATCCTTAGATTTCAATTTTGATAATATTTCTGTAATAGTTTTTTGTTTATAACGAGTTTCTTGTACAAGTTGCTCTTGTATTTTGTACACTGACATAATTTGCTATTCATGGAAGTAACTTTGCACTTAAGCAAACAATTTGAAATTCATTATCGAGAGAAATTAATTAAATAATATACCTTATTTTATAGAACTGCATGAGTAATTTATGAAATTGTAGCGATAATTCAATAGCAAAAGAAGTTTATAACTAAATAGTAAAGAAAATACTTTCTAAGCAGCATTAATTTGGAAATACAATCAACTCACTGTAATGCACAAAAGTTTTGTCCAAAGGTTGTGCAGATTATACATCTTTGTTTAACGTTTTTTTTTTTTTTTTTTTTTCAGATGCAAAGCCAGTTATTATTTCATAAATGGACATTAAAATAAAAAGATTATTTCTCATAAATTTCAGAATAAAATATTTCTTCAATATTAATAAAATTGCGTATTCATATATGAAGGTAAATAATTTGAGCATATTCAAATAATACATATTTATTTTTTATATACAAATAAAAATATTTTTTAAGTGCAGAAATGAATATTTATCATTGTTTGTTTTTAATTTTGTTAAATACTGATGTTATAGTAGTTTGTTTTAATTTTAATTAATTTTTTTTTTTTTTTTTTTTACATTAAAAATTTAATCGCAGATTAAAGAGAGTTGATTATACTCGTTTGAGAAACATTTAAAATGAATTGAAAAACTTAAAAAAAAAAAAAAAAAAAAAAAAAAAAAAAAAAAAAAACACTCAAAATGATTGCAGTTAAAATTAAAATGATAATTTTAAGTAGTCTTTTAAAGACCTTTCTGATCAAGTAATATTACAACTATATTTTTAAGATTAAAGCCGAACATACATATAATTTAAATTTATTTCTTTTGCTAGAAATATTTAAAAAAAAAAAAAAAAAAAAAGACGAAATTTTAATAAATTTGTCAGTTTGTTTCTCTTTTCGAAATATATTTAAAAAGTATTATGTAGTAGTTGCAATGAACAGAAGCTGTATTTCCTGAAAATAAAATTGCTCCTGCATTTAAAACTAGTTTATACAATATACTTATTGACATTTTAAGTATTATGTATATTTATGTTCAATGTGTTAACCCTAACTTCCATTTTGAAAATGACTGGTTTTGTTTACTTTTAAAATTCCCAATATTCCCCAAAGTTCCGGGTTTATTCCCCAAAATTCCCGGGTTTATTTCCATTGTTCAAAAACTGTGGGTTTTTTGCAACACTGCTTTAAAATAAAGGCTGTCTCAAGAAAATGAAGCATCAACTGACCATAGCTTAGCACTAGTGCGACGTAAAAACTACTCAGCCCTCAGTAGGAGACATACCGTCACAATATTGATATAGTTGGCAGCAAAATTATTGAAGCGCACATCCACATTTTTCATGTTTTTTTTTTTTTTTTTTTTTTTTCTAATTTTTATCATCAACTTACTTTTTTATAAACAGCATAAAACTAAGATCATGACGCGTCAAATATTTACTTGACAGAACAGTATTACGTACCCATCTTTGAAACAGGAATTATTCCTAGCACTTCAATAATTCTGCTGCCGGCTGTACTTCACGGAGGGGATGGCTTCCTGTTTCGATGACCATCAGAGGTATAATTTGGGATAAGAACACGGAGGACCTTGCGGCCACGGTGGATTTTACGTGCGTCAGCCTGCATCAATGTACGCGACGGTCTCCGGTCGGCGACAAAACAATGACTATAATGTACAACAGGTTTTGCGCAGGAGCAGATTTGGCGACGGCTGCCACGGGCGAATAACGCAAACTATTCAATGAGCTTTCTTTCTTTTTTTTTTTCTGTTTAAACAGCTAATGCATAGGAATTAGTCTCCAGCAGAAGTATCCGAGCACTTGCCAATAATTCCGATATCAAAAAAGTACTCTTAAAATTGTTTTGTTAAATAAATCCTTGATCATGTTCTTAGACTGACTAAGAAAATGACTGGACAAGGATTTATTTTACAAAGCAGTATTAAGTGTATTTTTTTAGACAGGGATTATTGCTAGTGCTCGGATACTTTTGCTGTCGACTGTACTCCTACTTTTAAGTATAAAATTCGGCGATGTAAGTTTGGAAAGATGATTTTCTTGCATTTGTATTTTTACAAATGTTGTTTAAATACGTAACATATAACATTTTCAATCCAATAAAATTCAAATTTTGCGATAGGGCAACTTAAAGAAAATATCATCTGGACGCCGCCCTGCGTTAAACTCCAGACTGTGACAGGTGACGAAATCAAAATTTATGGAAAAATGAACTTGACCATAACTTTTAGAAATACCAGTTACTATCATATGGCATATGTGGCTGATATAAGAGATCCTCTAATCATTGGAATTGATTTCCTGAGGAAGTTTAACTTTAAATTGGACTTCAAGAATAATGAACTGCATTCGAATTCGGAAGACATAGCTGTGTTCAACACTGAAAATTAAGATATTCAGCTAATTTGTCAGATAACAGCCAAGTCTGAAATTTCCATCCCTCCACACACAGAGACAATAGTTTCAGGAACAATACTTCCACTATGGGCTGATTGAATACCCGAATACAGAAAATTGCCCAATAGGCGTTCTGGTGGCTTCATCTCTGGTTGATATCTCAAGGAGCACTATTTATGTGAGAGTCGCAAACATCAGCGATAAGGTCCGGACAATGAAGAAGGATGAGGTGTTAGCAACCTGCACTCCTGTTACATGCATCAACCGCCCCACGCAAGCAACCAAATCCAAGTCTTCTGAATTATTAACAACGGAACAACTCAAGAATGCAGAATTAGGAAATGAACAGAGGTGTGCTGCGGAAAAGCTACTCCATGAATTTAAATACCTTTTTTCTGGAACACCTGAAAATGTAGGGATAACGAACATCACCCTGCACAGAACTGATACAGGAAATCATCCTCCAATCAAACAGCATCCAAGAAGACTACCATTTTCAAAACAGGAAGAGGTGACTGAACTTCTAAATGAAATGCAGCGCAATGGCGTCATCGAGCCATCAACGAGTCCTTGGGACTCTCTCATAGTACTGGTGCGAAAAAATGATGGTTCGACAAAATTTTGAGTGGATTATCGTCGTTTGAATGACATCACGAAGAAACACAATTACCCTCTTGCCAGAATTGACGACACATTAAACCACACTTGCTGGCAATAAATGTTTCTCGACTTTGGATCTGAAGAGCGGCTACTGGTAAGTAGAATTACATCCTGACGATCATGAGCAGACTGTATTCACCACGGGACAAGGACAGTGACAATTTAATGTTATGCCATTTGGATTATGTAATGCACCTGCATCTTTCGATCCCCTGATAGAAACAGTGTTGAAATGACATTCTTATGAAGCCTGTGTGGTATATTTGGACGATATTATCATAGTGGGGCTCACCTTTGAAGATCATCTATGTTACATCCGTAAAGTGCTAGAAAAACTCAGGATAGCTAACCTGAAATTGAATCCTAGCAAGTGCAACTTGTTCCGTCGTGAAGTGATTTATCTCGGCCATATCATGTCTGCTGAAGGTGTGAGAAATGATCCTGAGAATATCTCTGCAGTCGAGAACTGGAGTCGCCCTGAAAATGTACACCAACTACGAAGTTTCCTGGAGTTATACACTTACTACAGGGGGTACACTTACCACAGGGGTATACACTTACTACAGGGTTATACACTTACTACAGTTCGTCAAGGATTTCTCAAATATTGCCAGACCACTCCACAAGCTCACGGAAGCCAAACAGAAGATCCTGTGGACAGATGAATTTGAAAAATCGTCGAAGCGGCTTAAAAAGGCCTTAAGATCATCTCCTATCTTGACGTATCCACAGCCCGACAGACAGTTCATACTTGATACAGATGTCACCTATGGGATTGTCGGTGATGTTCTGTCGCAGGAAGTTGATGGTCAAGAATGTGTCATTGAGTATTGGAGTAAATGTCTTTCTAAACTGTAGCGAAACTACTGTACCACCAGGAAAATGTTACTCGCCATCGTAAAAGCCATAGAACACTTCCATCATTACCTGTATGGCAGAAGATTCCTGCTCCGGAATGAACACGCGTCTTTAACGTGGTTGCTTCAGTTCAAGAACCCGGAAGTCCAGATTGCCAGGTGGATACAACGCCTCCAAGAATATAACTTCGAGATACGACATCGTAAAGGGATTCTACATGGTAATGCCGATGCTTTGTCGTGTAAGCCCTGCTCAGAAAGTTGTAAGTACTACTCTAGAGCCGAACAGAAATTCCAGCAGATGAATCCATTTGCGTTCCAAGCACGCGATGATTTCTCAACACCATCGATACTGGATCAGTGGAGTGATCAGGGACTTAGACAAATCCGGTTCGAAGATCCTGATGTAAAGCCATTATTACAGCTGAAGGAGACGTCCAGCAGCAGACCTAGAGCAGCTGCATTGTAGATCAATCGGAGGGCGTTTTGGGGTAATGAAGACTTTGCAGAAAATTCGAGAACCGCTTTTACTGGTACAAGGCAAGGGAGGACAGGGAAAAATGGTGTAAATCCTGTGATACTTGTGCGGAACGCAAAGGGTTAAAGAAATGAATCCGAGGATGACTACAACGATATAACGTAGGAGTATCATTTGAACGGACTGCACTCGACATCTTGGGTCCTTCGCCACTGACCTCCAGTGGAAATACGTACATCTTCGTCGTGTTCGACTATTTCATCAAGTGGCTTGAGACTTATCCTATTCACATTCAAGAGGCATGCACAGTTGCAGAGGTCCTAGTGCAGCAATGAGTGTCAAGTTACGGCACGCTCCTACAACTTCATACCGACCAAGGTACGAACTTTATACCTGCAGTTTTCAAAGGACTGTGTCAATTACTCGGCATAGACAAAACCCAGACAACTCCCTTACATCCCCAGTCGGACGGCATGGTCGAGAGGTTTAACCGTACCATCCTGAATAATATTTTTCTTCAATTATCAAGGAACCAGCAAGATTGGAACTTGAAATTGTCATTGTTCCTGCTGGCTTATCGAAGTGCTGTCCCTGAGATCACCGGCTATACTCCATCTCAGATGCTGTTTGGACGCGAGCTTCGTCTCCCATGTGATCTGCTGTTTGGTTGTCCACAAGATGCGCCTTCATCGCTCGAGGAGTACATCCAAGATTTCCAGGCACGTTTTGAAGGCGTACACAACTTTGCTCGGGAGCGGATTCATATGGCAACGGAGAAAATGGGACAAGGTACGATTTAAAGGCTACGCAACATGAGTTCCAGGAAAGAGACAAGGTCTGGTTGTAGAATCCTGTTCGACGCAAAGGACTCTCTCCCAAATTACAGTGCCCCTGGGACGGTACGTACACAGTCTTAAAAAGGCTGAATGATGTAGTACGGATTACTAAAACACCTTCATCAAGACCGATGGTGGTGCACTATGACCGGCTACCCAAGTACCACATGTAGCGGTGATACTTAAATTTAAAATGCAAATATTTGTTGAATTTGAGCATGCGTAATGTAAATATTTTTATATAAATATTTGTACACATTTGTAAATTTTGTAAATATTTCTCACTTGATTTTACAGTCTATATTTCTATTTTACCGTTATATGCAACGTAGTTTTTGTATTTTAGATTATGTAAATTGTTAAATTTCGCCTCTTGTCCAAGGGTGGCACTGCTGGGACGTACAATCCATGGGAGGGGGCAGTGTTACGGAATTGTAAATAATTGTACTTATTTTTGTATAAATTCTTTCAAAGAGGTTTAGTAAGTTGACAAAATGCTAATTTTGTGCATTTCTAGTCGTTTTAGCGTTAAAATAGCCTAATTTTCTCTTAAAAGCGCATTAAAAAGCTCCAATAAGGCAGATAATAGATTTTGCGCCAAATTTGGCGCTTTTATTCCCTTGGCGATTTTTTTTGGCGATCTTGGCGAGAAAATCCTTATTAGTGATATACCAAATATGGAAGCTGAAACCTCATTGTTTGACGACTTTCTAGATTTTTCTCGAAAGATCCGGTTGCGATAGAATAGTATAAAAGGAAGTTAAACGTGCCAAATCGGGTTAGTCTGAGACCAGCTTCTGCCAATGTTGCATTGCTTTGAGCTTCTTTGAATGAGACTTGCTTTATGTGTTATAGCTATACAGTTTGTAGTGTGGTTTTGCTGTTAAACGCTGTTGTTTAAGCTGTGTTTACTGGATTAATTGAAGCTGATACTTGGTTTATAGACCTGTATTTTTCTGGAAATCTCTATGAATAAATTACTGAATTTTGCAAGTTTCGCCTTTCATTCTCGTACAACTTACGAACCCCAAGTACGCAACATTATCACATTTTAATATCTTCATTTAAATTATGAATGCATAAAAGAATACCAAATTTTAACTTTAACAATGTAACGAATAAGCATAAATACTTTATCAGTAATATTTTAAAATAATAAAATAATAAAATTTTATTGAACATTTTATTTAGTTTAATATGATTAATTTTCTTATTCGACAATATGGACACTAACCTGTTGAAAAGGTTAAATAAAAGTGCTTGGAAATTTTAATATTAACATCTGCTAATTAGAAACGTGTAAACAGTAAATTTTCATCTGACTAGTAATGAATATAAAATGAATTTTATGTTCATAGTTCGTAGAATATTCCAAGAAGTTTTGCGAAAGTCAAAAATTTTCAAATTTCCACGCATATATGCATATTTAATGTTATCGCTAAACTTTAATTTTAATTAAGAAGCTTACTGAAATTTTTATCGATTTTCAATGGTTTAAAGTATTTTAAACTGCTGACAATTTTAGAATTAATAAATGATTTTTAAATAAATATGTTCATTTTATGAATTTGGTGTTGAAGGTTAATGTAATAATTATTTATGAAATTCTGCGCGCAAATTTTCTTGTGAGCATGACTTTTAATAAAATTTATAATGAAAAAACAATTACCTGTATATACTCTATTTTTATTTAAGATTATGTAATATACCTTCTGTAACCAAATAAAGTAAGGATTTTTTTCTGAAACAAATATTGTTTGACTATTTTTGTGTTATATAATTAGTTATATTATATAACTAATAGTAATTAGAATTTGTATTTAAAACAAATTAATTTTTGTAATCAGTTTTATTCTACATACATAAGATTACAATATTGACAACATAAAATATTTTCACTTACCATTGGTAAATCTGAAACTCTTATTTTTATCTTTTTTTTTTTTTTCTTTAAATGTATGAATTAGTTTAATTAATTTTAAAAATCATAAATCAGAATAATATTTGCGGAATTTGAATCCAAGCTACATATTCAATAAAATGTACTCGCTGACCAACCACAAATATTTACTTTCAGAAACATCGATACTTTGTCATTTGATTTACCTACGCCATTTTGTGTTAGTATTTTTTATACAGTTCATTAAAATATGCAAATACCTCATACAGACACTTTCAAAGCTATTGTTATTAAATATTTATTATTAATCATAATTATTAATATTTATTTCACAACATTCATAAACTGCCACAGGCGACTTTTTCTATATTTACTATTACGAAAAAATGAATTTTAAATACATTTTTGCAATAAAACTTACATTTTTCGTAACACTGTTTCCAAAAAAAAAAAAAATGTATAATGCATTATTGCTGGTAATAAGTCTGTAATTTCACTGCATAAATTTATTATAAATTTTGTATTACGAAAATTGTTGTACGAAAATAATGAGAAAAAAAAGTCGTCTGGAGCAGCCCTGTAGTATGAGTACATTATAATAACAAATTAACGCTCAGTCAGTGTGTCTGCGAGTTTGTCTTAAACACGAGGGAGATAGAGAGACAAAAACGATAATTAACTGGATTCACCTCTATCGTACATTACAGACAAAGGAATGAAAACTTTACATATATATATATATATATATATATATTATGGATTGAACTACACCTACATTTTACACTTAGTCCAATTCCAAGGTTTTGTCAAAAGTAGCATTGTATAAAAAATATTTATTTTTTAACAAACATCGATATATATATATATATATATATATTATTTAATTTACTTCTTCCCATATACATGAAATGTATTGGATTCGTAAAATATTTTGACGTCCTTTTTTGATGAATTTGCACAATTTGACGGTTTTTTTTTTTTTTTTTTTTTTTAACGAAATATTTGTCTGTCTTTCTGAGTATTAATGTGTCTGTTATTATATCTGTATGTATCCAAAGTTTTCTGGACGTTTAGTCTCACAAAGCAAAGAACTAAATTTAAAAAATGAAATATACTTCGTATTTATTTCTATTTTGACCGAAATTGGTACTGATTACATTTGGGAACCAGTCGCTGAAATGTGGCTCTGTCATCCATTTTTCCATAATTTTTAATACGATAGTAATACTGTCGTAGTATAGGACAATTTTCTATAAATATACAATCAGTAAAAGAAAAAGAGAAAAACAAATGTCACCTGTCTAATTTTATAACTAAACATCATATAAATATGCGGCTGGTTCTGATCGATTAGCAATAACGTCTAGTCATTAATGATATATACGAATTATGCTTAGAGGATCGATTTTATAATACAAATTAAATAAACTTTATTTTTTCAAAGGGTAAAACCCGACTTTGACTCCATATTCAAATTACTGAGATCAATGCAGCTGGAAATCGTTATTGTTAATATCTACATTTAATTAATTATTGGTAGCGTTATAAGCAAAATGTATTAGGAGTCCATCCATATATTAGGAAAAAAATAAATTATGATCTCGCACAAAGTGCAAATTCGTTATCTAAATACTAACTAGAAAAAAAAAAAAAAAAAAAAAAAAAAAAAAAAAACGAAAAAATTAAATATAAAATAAAATAATTTTAAAGTATACTAAAGATATTGTACTTGTATTTTTACTTATTTAACCCGATCCGGTTATCGCTTTTTTCGGCACCTTGTCAGTTTATCATGGGTCTTCTATTCATAACTTTTGAACAAATTGAGATATTTGAAAAATTCAGATTGCATAATAAAATTTAAAAATGGTATTTTTAAGGAAAAAATCATGGACACGATGGATAGGTATTTCTTCTATATATGGATGCTTAGGTTTGAGACAAAAGAAAAATGGTTCGGGCTTCCAACGACCCACGATAACTTGATCGGGTTAAATAAGTATTCGAATTCCGAAGAATGCAATCTGTACAGTCGGTAACAAAAGTGTCCGAACACTAGAAAAAATTCCTATGTAAAAAAAGTGCACTTCATACGGTTTTTTTATATAAATCCATATCGAATCCTGTTCTTGCACTGACTGAGAACAGGATTCGACAAGGATTTATTTAACAAAACCCTATGAAATGTACCTTTCTTACATAGGAATTTTTGCTATTGTTCGGACACTTTTGCTACCGACTGTAAGATAATTTCCTATACCTGCCAAGAATCTAGTTAAAAATCAGTAAATTTGTTAGAACCCCTTTTATTTTCACATCAGTATGTTTTCAGCGTATTTTTCTTCAAGTTTAACTGTAATAGCATTGGAGAAACTTACTTGCGAACATCCTTATTATGAACCGGAAGATTTTTAGCATACGCTTATCGAACATAACACCACTGCTAATAAAGCATTCCGATATATATTAACATTGAGACCAACCACCTCCAATTGCTACACTTTCCAAATCTCCAAAAATCATTCTTATTTCTTACTCCACATGAGCGAATATTATTATCATCTTGGCAACCCCGTCCTTGCGCAAAATCACTTCAACTAAAATTACCATGCCGTTGATTGTTAGCGTTGCATCCTAACTCCCTAGTATTGCATCGCTTGAAGCGCTCGATCCAGACTTTATTCTGAAACTGTGATGCTGCGCTACGATTCGCTTTTCCTCTGCTTACATGCGGTAACTTACTATTGACTTAACCCCGATCCTCACAGTCCCTCCGTTGAGATGAAAACGCCATTGGAAAAAGCCCCAACGGGTTTTTAAACGGGTAAGTTTAAAACTTTTTCGAATGCACAATTCAACAAGCACCGTATGAGAGAAGAGTTTAAAAATTTTTAATACTTCCTACGGTTTGTGGTCTAAGAAGCATTTTTTTTTTTTTTAATGGTGGGAGAAAGTTTAAGTTAAAGAGAAGAAAAACTGCCACTTAAGATAAAAGGGGGAGTAAACTAAAGAGCCAAAAAAAAAAAAAAAAATTCTTGGCTTCGATTTCCAAGCTAAAAACTCCCACACGCGGAATAAGAGAACAAAGAATTTAATTTAAGATAAAGGCGTACGTTAACAGGGAGAAACTCCTGGAATGGAGTCAAAGTTACGAGTTTCTCATTATTGGTACTTACAGCGGGGTATCCGTCAACTGGTATCAGTTCACTGACGAAAGGGTCTGTCATTAAAGGATCCAGAATGGTGACTGCGTCAATTAAGGATAGGAACTGTTTTGGCTTATCCGAGTTAAGTACTTTGAATTGAGGCGTGGAAACAGGGTCGGCCTTCATTCACAGTCAGGAACAGCCAAGGAGAGAGTTGACCGTCAGGAAAATTTCGTCAGAATATTTCTAAAACATAAAAGTCTTACAGTATCTCAAAATAAAACGAAGTTAAAAATCGAGACGTATGTGTCTGATAACAAATTATGGTTTATACATAGTAATGGTTCCCATCCTAGGCTACAGCATTTAGTGAAAGACTAAGTTGTTAGTCTTTTTATTGTTAAGAATTACACGATTAACGCTGATAGCACAAAAGAAAAAAAAATCCCCCACACTAAAGATATACGTAGTCACAAAAGTTGAGTTTTTAAAACACAAGTACATATTTGATATAAGCAAAAAGAAGGGATATTTATAGAAGGGGTCAAATAGAAAGTTCATATTCACCTACACTGCCGTTGTTGGCTGGAAAAGAATTAATTTTAACATACATACATAAGAAATATATAAAAGAATGGAACGAAAATGTTTGACATACAATCGCTCAACATGAATTTTGGAGTCCGAAAGTTCATGTAGAATTTTAATTTTTGTTTTTAAAGAAAGTCCATGATTTCATGGAAAAGGGTCCAAAAGGAAAGCGATATCAGTCATTTTGGTGCAGCTCATATAGAAAGAATACACTTAAAAAAATATATATAATATGGAATAGGGTCATCTGATTTATGGTTGGATTTGTAACATCCAAGAAGATCAAGCATCTTGGTCATGCTGCTCGTTGCTCTCGTTGGGTAAACCACAGGGCTCGAGACTTGCTGAACGAGGTCTTCGGGAATCACAGAAGGCTCTAACAAACGCTTTTCCAGCAGGTGAGTAATAAGGTGTCGCCTGTTGTTCCTGTAACCGAGCTTGGCGCCTGGTGTTGAAGGAATGGTCTGGACGGTAATCATTAGTGCACACTGAATTCGGAGCCGCCATAGCTTTTTCAATGTGCCTACCGCTAGCAGAAGAAGAGGGAGAATGTCTCTTTAGCACCCTCGGCCGTCTGGCGGACCGATAATCACTAGTATTGACGGAATCAGAAGTTGCAAGTGTCTTGCTGGGTGGATTTGCTCTTGAATTATGTAATGACCAGGAACATGGTCGCTTCAGGAACGGTTTCCAAGCTTTCTTCCGTTTAAACTGTGGTAAAACAAAAGATTGAGTAGTAAAGGAACGGTCGCATTTGCGACCGGTTTGCTTTTGGTGATTATACTGAAGAAAGTTTGTTGAAGCAGTGTCGGCAAGCTTTCGGGCGACTGGTCTGGCAGCACTTGATTGATGAGATGGACTGACCTGCTCAAATTGTGCGGGTGGTGTTGGAGTAGGTACAGTCGGTAACAAAAGTGTCCGAACACTAGCAGAAATTCCTATATAAAAAAGTACCCTTAGTACAGGTTTGCTAAATAAATCCTTATCGAATCCTGTTCTTAGACTGACTAAGAACAGGATTCGGCAAGGATTTATTTAACAAAACAGATTTAAGTATACATTTTTTACATAGGAATTTTTGCTAGTGTTCGGACACTTTTGTTACCGACTGTACATTATCGCCCCAAAAGGAATAGTGGGCACTAGGCTGGTGGTTAAGGTTAGGCGTTTAAAAAGTATTTTCCTCATATGGGTTCGAACCCGGTGTATTGTCGCTGTCCAGAGTTTTTGCACGCTGTTTAAAGATACGAATTTGATCAATATTAATTGTAGTTGGCGTGCCATTAAAGTCGATTGTTAAAATATTGTTTTCCACATTTAGAACTGCAAAAGAGCCGATGAATTTTGGCCCAAATTTAGTGAATTTCACCTCTTTTTAGAGCTAATGAAATGAGATTCCAGAAGTATTTCGTCACCAATTTTGATTTCGAGAATTCCTCGCCATAAATTATAATATTTAGCTTGCTGCGCTTAAGCTTTTTGTAAATCTTTCTGAACTTCAGATAGTAATGCTTCGATATTCTGCGTGATAAACTGGGGTTCATTTTGATTTAATAGCACAAGTTTCTAAAACGGGGTTATAATTTTTCTCCCCAAAAATTATTCATCTAAAGTTTTACCAGTCGCATCTCTAACAGCAGTATGTAGAGCATAACCAAAATGATAAAGAAACTGATCCTAATTTTCCTGATTTTGACCAATGTACGCCGAAATCACCTGAATTAGAGCTATAATAACAAGTTCAGGCTGGTTGGCTTGTGGCCGATATGGAACCGTAAAAACATGTTTTATTTCGGGTTTGTCGCATAGTGCCTGAAAAACGTTACTTATAATTTGAGAACCATTGTCCGTTACAATTTGGAGGGGGGGGGGGCGTAACGAGAAATATAATTATTAAAAAATGCAGTTACAACTGCTTGTGCCGAGGCTTTGCGCAAAGACACTAATTCCACCCATTTATTAAAATAATCAACTAAAACTAGAACATATCGAAATCTATTAGGTTTAGATAGAGAATAAGGACCGATTAAGTCGAGTCCGAGAATTTGATTTGGAAATTCTATTTTAATAGGAATTAATTTACCGCTGGCTTTATATTTTTATAATTATATACATTGGACACAAGCGACAACTCCAAACATAAGAAATTACTCATTTCCGCATTTTGGGGAAGTAAAAAGCATCCTTGAGTTTTTTATACGTTTTCCCAATTCCAAGGTGCCCAGAGATTAGAGAGTCATGAAATTCAAATGTATGGCTTGCCTAAGCGATTGAGGAATGACAACTCGTAATTCCCACTAGGTGATAATAATTTGGAATAAAAGAGCAAGCCATCAATTGCAGAAAAAGATTGAGACTAGTTTACTTCAATAGCTTATTCTATTACTGAAAGAGATTCCGGATCTTCCAGATATTTACATATTAATCCAAATTCGGGATTATTTTTCTGTTCCTGGATTAATTACTCTCTTGAATTTAAAACAGATGTTGGCATAAGAGCTATACCGATATTTTCACTATCATTTAAATTTAACGGCCTTTGAAAACCTGTTTTGACTTTTGTAAAGCAAAGGTTTTAGGAACGGATCGTGAAATAGCATCCGAACCTGTACTCTCTGATTCACAGCTAGCTGATTGCGTACTAACTTGTAAATATTTTACACTTTCACTTTCATTTACTACCTCTCCGTTTAGATTAGCTTCTAGATTTTTAGATGCACATTTATTTAACATTTCATTCTGAAATACATCACTTTCATTTAAAATAGGTAACACAGTCGTTTTGACAGATTCAACATTTAAATACGATTTAGCATTTTATAGAGGTTTAACGGCAGAATGCTTTTGAGCATTATTTTCCTTTAAATGAATAGAAAGTTCGCTTCTAAAGTAGAATTATTAGAAGATTCTAAAGTAGAATTATTAGAAGTTGTTCTTGAAAGAACATCGCCACAATATTATCAGACCCCAGACGTTGCTCGATTTGGATATTGAAATTAGTCAATTTTAAAGCCCATCGTATCATACGAGTCGAAAGATTTTTCCCAGTTGTTAAACGAGTTAAGGCCACATGATCTGTAATGACTGTTATTGGGAGATTTGTAAAATATAATCGACATTTTTGAATTTCCCAGAGCACTGCTAGACATTTGCGCTGAGTTACAGGATAGTTACTTTCGGCTGTATTAAGCGTGCGTGATGCTAACGCAATAGGACGTCCTTCTTCAGTTAAAAAGGCACCGATGCCGTAGGATGAAGCGTCCGTTGCAATTTTAAAGGATATATCATAGTTAGGATGAGCTAGCACAGAAGGAGCGCTAAGGATTTCTTTTAACTTATCGAAAACTTCTTGTTCTTGAAATTTAATTCTTTTTTGTTTTAGTTTAAACAGCGATTCACAGATGTGGGCGAAGTTAGGGATAAATTTTCCATACCAGGCATACATGCCTAAAAATCTTGAAACTTATTTAGAGGTTGTCGGAAGAGACATATTTAAAACTGGCTGAGCTTTTTCTTTATCAACCGAGATTCCAGCAGGTGTTATTCTGACGCCTAGATGTTTAATTTCTTGCCGTGCAAAATGGCACTTACAAGGAAGCTCTTTCAAGTGGTAATCACCGATTTCCTTGAAAAAATTACAGAATATAGTTTATGTTGCACTTAATTCACTGGTAAAAAAATTAGCTGCTGAATCGCAACAGGAAAGCCACAAAAAATTATTAAACTTTACGTTTTCAACGCCAAATACGAAAAACGTCATCGCCAAATCACATTAACCTTCTTAAATGATGCCAAAGAACTTAAGTATAGGACGATAGTGTTTTCTATCGCTCTAGGGGTTACTGAAGCAAGGAAGCCATCCCCTCCGCGAGGGATAAAAATGAAGATGTCATGTCTCCGGAATATCCCTAAGTGTGAATATAAGGCCGTCTTTAATTTCCCACTACGTAGCTATAGTGCGACGTTAAAGCCCACCAACTCTCAAGATATTTCCTGAAATCTAGAAATTTCTATTTAGAAAAAGTGACGTTATGTTTTATGTTAGATCCAATATTTTCAATTGATTTATGTAATGTTTCAAAATTGCATTTATGTAAAATAATGCAATTTAAATTTCAGAGTTACATTTACATTACTCCAGCTTATATATAATCTGGAGTAAATTAATGTCTGAAGCTCACGGCATGTGCATTTATATAAATTTGAGACGATTTAAAAACTAATCTGATTTATATGTTGGTTGGCTGCGTTTTACGTCGCACTAGTGCTGTGCAATGGTCACTTGGCGACCAATATGAATTATAATATTTGATTGAACATTTGATTATTAGAAAAGTTGATTGAAATTAATTTTCAAATAAATAAATCAAAATTAAAATATTTAAGATATTTGAGGTTGAGTAGATTTTAAGTTTTAATTTGCACTACAGCTATGCGAGAGCGACAGTCTGGGATATATTCCTAGAGATGGTCCTTAGGGGTACATTCAAATGAAACACTTCCAGTTGCAAAGCCGTTTGCAGGCGTTTCAAATGTATGACTGCAGTCAGCAGCAAAAGTATCCGAGCACTAGCGAAAATTCCTATATGAAAAAAGCACACTTGACACTGTTTTGTTTAATAAATCCTTGTGGAATCGTGTTCTTAGACTGACTAAGAACAGGATTCGACAAGGATTTATTTAACAAATCTGCATTAAGTGTACATTTTTTACATAGGAATTTTCGCTAGTATTCTGTTACTTATGCTGCCGACTGTATTTGCAAAAAACTTGCAAAATTTACGTCATCGAAATTGCAAGCGTTCCGTTTGTATGTAACCCTTAGATGTGCTATTAGAATTTTGATCCTTTACGGAGGGTTTATTTAAAATTGGAAAAACATGTGCATAACTACTACTTTATGGCTTCTTACATTTCTGGCAATTTATTTTATATATGTTTACGAATAATAATATAAAGAATTTTGTAAAAATATGCATTAGAATTTCATAAGGTTGGTTTGGTTTTACATCACATTAGTGCTGTGCAATGAATTTCATAGGGAATTTCATAGAATTATTAACTGCGAAATCTTGTTGTTTTAAAAATAATTGTTATGTCGAATGCAGACCCTCCGTGGCCGAGTGAGTATGTCACCCTTGCTAATCGCCTTCAAGTGTAAAAGAATGGGTTCGATTCCCCAGCTGACCCAGGGTGTTTTTTTTTTTTTTTTTGTATTTTAATCTGGTTATGTTATATCTTTCCTCATCTCGATGAAATTTACAGGGGGTTGGGGGGATGTCGAGTCAAACATACAAATCGGATGCATACATTAAAAATAAATAACATACAATCGATAACAAAAGTGTCCGAACACTAGCAAAAATTCCTACGTAAAAAATGTACACTTCGTACGGTTTTATTAAATAAATCCTTGTCGAATCCTATTCTTATAGTCAGTGTAAGAACATAATTCGATAAGGATTTATTTAACAACACTGTATGAAGTGTACGTTTTTTTACATAGGAATTTTTGCTAGTGTTCGGACACTTTTGTTACCGACTGTACGCAGAATGCAATCATTTATCACCTGCAGATGTCACCGGACCATCCTCAGAAGTGCATCGCAAACCGTCGCCAATTGCCCATAGTGCAGTACTAGTGCGACGTTAAACCCAACCAACAAACAGGACGAAATTTAGGGTAGAATCATTCGTCTCCAATTGCTCATTGCGTAGCTCTAATGAGATACTGGATCCACACAACTCATATTCTGTGGAGTTGCTTGTTCGTCGAAGGTTTGTACTGCCCAATAAAATGATCAGACTTCTAAGAAAAATGTGTTCGGATACGAAATGCTTTCATTTTAGTAAAAAAAAAAAAAACAGCTTTGTGTTTTAATATATAAAGTTTTATTTTATTTAAATTTATATAAAAGTCTTGATCATATAGTTTTTTAATGTCGTTATTAAAAACTTGGCGTTAATGCTCTTGCAATTGTTATTTACACAGCTTATTTAATTGAAATATTAAATATTATTTAGAATTTCGACTAAGTAAATCTCAGTCTGGTAAATTATCTGGTTTTTGTTAACTATTCTGAATTCTCAAGTGCTCGACAGCGTATGGAGTTCGTTTGGCTATCAAACAGAAAGAAGAACATCTACATCTATTAAATCTTCATTGCAATGAAATTCCGAAGAATGCAGTCGCCAAACAGGCGCTTTTTTGGAAATATTGCAGGCATGCTTTCATTTTTAATAATTTTTTATAGCTTATCTATTGCGACTCAGCAGCTAATATTTTAGGAATATGCTATTGATGATTAACTCTTATGCCAGAATTTTTTTCAAGAAAATCGGCGATTACCGCTTCAAAGAGTTCCCTTGTTAGAAGAATTGAGAGTTAAACCTGCATTTTGAAGTCTTGTAAAAACAGTTTTTAAATGATCCAAATGTTTAATAAAAGAATAGATAGTTATAATAATATCATCAAGATAAACGTGAACAAATTTATTTAATACTGGTTTAAGGATTTGTTCCATAGCCTTCTGGAAAGTTGCTACAACCACTGAACATCCGAGAATAATTATTTTAATGCCAAAAGTGCCACGTTTAGAGACGAAAGTTGTTTGTATTATATTCTCTGGTTTCATGGGTATCTGAAAATAACCCGACGCAATATCTAACGTTAACATATAGTTAGTGGTACTGACATGAGCTAGCAGGTCATCGATTATGGGTAGAGGATAATGAGGATACTGAGTTATCGAGTTACGTTTCGGTAGACAAATGCAAAACGCCACCCTCTGGATCAGTAATGGGCTTATTATTCTTCTTACGGCATAAGACAACAGGAAACACATAAGGAGATGTTACTGGTGTTATAATATCATTTTGTAGTATTTTATCAATATGTGAATCGATAATTTTCTGCTTTGCTTCGTCATAGCAGTAGGGTTTACTAAAGACTGGTTTGTTATTTCCGGTGTCAATTTTATGGCAAACAACTTGCGTTAAGCCAGGTATATCAGAAAATAAAGATTTTTACTGGTTAAGAAAATTGGCAAAATCAGTTTTTTGCACTGGAGTGAAGGAGCTATCCTCGAGATTTTTAATTAACTCTCTTAACTCGATAGTTTTAGGATTTATTTTTGAATCATCAATATACAAAGATTTATTAGCAATGTTTATTTCGACGTTATTTGCCTTCATGAAATCCAACCCGATAATGCAAAGGTGTTGGAGATTGTCAGTGACATGAAATGACCAAACTGTGGTTAATTGATGTATTTCAATTTTTTAATTTAACCCGATTAATGCAGGCCTGTCCTTGAGCAGTGGTAACATTTAAGGTAGAACGTTTTAAAGGATTGGAAGTAGAATATTTAGCGTACGTATCGTAAGCTAAAAATGAACGTTCGGCACCTGTGTCAAAAAATGCAGGATTTACGACATCATGCAGTACGAAATTAAATTAGGTAAGTCCACCGGACTGATGCAAATAGTTTGTTGTTAGGTGGAGGTGACTGAATCATTTAGTTACTGTTGACCCTCCTCACAAGAGCCACTTACTAGTTTCACTTATGGCGTTGGTTATTATGAGAATTACGAAAGTTTCTGCCATTTCTATCATTTCTAGAAAAGTTTAGAGGTTGATTTTGATTGAAATGGCCATTTCGAGAATATTGAAAGTTAGCATTACGCCTGGCTGTGGCGGCGAACGGCATTGCTGAGGGCGATTAAAATTTAAATTTTGAGGGGGACGAAATTTTCACGCCTTAGAGTTTAAGCATTTACATTATCACGTTGTCGATAAAAGTTATTTTCCGATTTTGCAGGATGTCGTTCTTGGTACTTTGCCTGGTTTGAAAAAGACTATCGAAAAAGTGACAGGTTTGACATCTAAATAGTCCTGGATAGGGATGGTAAATAGCGGGATAATAATACCAAGCACTGCCGGAAAAGAAAATCTAAATCCAATCGCTTAATTATGTCAAGTTTACGTAATAAAGAGGTTGTGGGCCTATCATAGAACGACATTTTTGTCGTGTAGAGTTCTTGACGCAGTTTGGCTGTATCAGCAACTGAAGAAAGTTTATGTTTAATTTTAAGCTTTAGATCATCGTAGGTAAGGTTTCGGCCCAGAGAACGAGAGGCAACATTTTGAAACCAAATTTTGAATTCGCCCTTCAGAGTGTACTTCAATACATTAAATTTATCTTCATCCGGACTTTTAGACAAATCAAAATATTTTGCAATATCATTGAATAAGTAGTGACATTTACGGAGCTAGTAAAATAAATTCGTGTGGGGGGGGGGAGGTGGAGGGGGTGTATAGAGCAAATTTGGGTTCTACTGTTGGGTTTCAGCAAAGTCTTGATCCGTATGAGACCCCCATCATTTAACTAATTGACAAGTAACTTAAATAATTAAATAATTGTTTAGCACGAGACTCTGATATAAATTGAAATCAGATTTTATTACAACTTGTAATTTAAGGGTACTACCTTTAACTAATGAGAATAATTTACTAATGAGAATAACTTAATTTAAATCAAATACATTACATCTACGGGGGAAACTATAGGTAAGTCGAGTTTAATAGCTATAGACTTCACTAAAACAAATGAAATGAATATATATTTTTTATATGCATAAAAACCTGTCTCATGTAGAATATTGTTGGGAAATCATTCATTTTTCATTTACAGGGCTACACAAAAGGACTAGATTGTAGTGCGACAATAGGAGAAAATTAATGGAAGTGTATTTCAGGTCGTGTCGTGTGTTATTGATATAGGAATATATTTAGGTGCACCATTTGATCTATACATAATCTTCAAAAGACATGCATGGCTGTAAATATTTAAGCGATAACATTCTTTTTTTTTTTGTTAGTGGATGTGCTTTACTATAATATTTTGTCATGTCCTGAAAAGTTGTTCAGGAACTATGAATTCCTCATAGACATATGGTATATAATATATGTTTTAAAGCTAAATATTCATCGCTTTTTTTTGTTATTTACATGTTTTGTGGCTTCCTGATTATCGAAGTCAAATTTTTGACATTTAATCTTTATTAGTGTCGTTTGGAGTAACTTAAAAACGAATAATTTCAGAAAGTTGTCTGAATAATTTTAAGTGAACTTTTAATTTTAACAAGAGATTTAAATTCTATATAAATGTATGTGCAGTAATGAAACAACGGGTTGAGGGAGGCGGTAGCCCCCCTCACACAGAACTAGTTATCTTATAAAACACTTCGGAAGTCAAATTTGAATTGTTTTAACATAGGTTTACATATCAGTTCAGGTTATGTTACCTCTTAATCTCCAACTTATATTCATAGTATTAAATTTCAGGGTAAGAGAAAGTCGTGTGAGTAACATACCAGATTATTTATTTCAGTGTAAATGTATAGTCAGAAGTGGCCAATGTTCAAAATTAGGAACATGATAAAAATTATATATATACATACTTACACATTTTAATGATAGAGATCTTTAAAATAAAGCAATATAAGGCAAAATAGACACAAAAAAATGTATTTTAATTATACGCGGATATGAATTCAGCCTGTAAAATATTAAAATATATTTATTTGTACTAAAATCACAAATTTATTGTACTTACCTTTTTATTATTACATATGAAGGTCTAGAAAAATTGAGTTGTTTGATCTCGCTAAGACATTTTGCCAAAACTAAAATAGATAATCAATACTGAGGTACAGCCATCTGCAAAATCACTGTTCTGGAATAGATGTCCTCATTTGTCATCCTATGTATAACCACCTTGAATTGTTCGGGAAAAGCGTTACAGCAAGCAATGGGTGATCGAACCCAACGTAGGATATTTAGAAAAAACGCTGATAATGGAGGCGGGTACAATAACTGATGTTCAAAGTGATTTCAGTTTCTTTCTTTTTTTTTTTTTTTTTTTTTTTTTTTTTTTCTTCTAAGTTTATATTTTTAAAGAGGTAACAAAAATTAGTCATTCATTTTTGAGAGTTCATTTGAGTATAAAGACCAGCGAAGAGGAGGAAACCTGCTAATGTTATAACATATATATATATATATATATCAATTTTTTAAAAAGAAACATTTATATATCTCTGAATATAAGGTTAAGTATGATACCAGCTAATACAATTAATTAGATCAGTGCGCATGCTCGGATATTTTTGCTGTCGAGCAACTTCCCTGTGTTTGACAAACCAATTATGCCTGTGCTAAGCATTTCCCCCATATTTATACTTTATATGTGTGAAATTGTATTTAAAATTTACGGTTCTGTCATTTTTAATAGATTAGTGGCTATAGGACTTCATCAGAAATTATATAAAATTTTTTCAATTAATTCAATAAACACTGTTCTATCTGAATTCCACTATAACGAATACATCACAAAGAATTTAACTTTTTGATCATCTGACGAGGAAATATTTTATTAAAATATTTTAAAAACATGAAACTGATTAACCCAATAATTTTTTCCAACATCTTCAACACCTCCCCTCTAACCTCACTGCACCTCCCCCCCCCCCCCCAAAATAAATGCCATCTCATTCGGTATTATTGAGAGGTGCACACCTAAGTGCATATAATAGAAAACGTAATAAGAGCACTTTTCTGTCTTTTTTTTTTTTTTTTTTTAATACATTAATGAAAGCACGATAAATGAATCTGAAACAGCTGTCCACCATTTCATTTTACTCTTTGAAATTAAAGATATTAAAAACTATTCCAGCGTTTAATGATGTAGTCTCAAGTCTACTCGTAACATGATGTGAAACTGATATCTATTTGTTTTAAAAATATATATGTTAAAAAACTATATCTTTATAGAATTCCACACGTATCCCATTAATTAAAATACGCATTGCAAACCTATGTTTCATCTTTCTATGTATTTAATAAATAAAAAAAATCAAAAACAATAATAAAAAATAATAAAAATCCATTAGAAACAGCCTCAACAGTTGTTATTTTCTATCAATGTAAAAATATATAAATATATTTTATTATTTACTTAGAAAAATAAATTACTTTTTTAGCGAAAATATATTCTTTTATCTTGTTAGGAGAGAACGCTTTTATGCCCGAACATACATCTGTGTTTAAATTTTAAAAACAAATTCTGTGTTCATAAATAAATTATATTTCGTTTATAAAAGAACAATTTTACAAATATTTTGCATTTGTGACGTCGGTTGCCTAATTTACCAAATGTTATGTTGTGGTTATCCGTTTAAAAAAGTTTCATACTTAAATGATGATAATTCCAGTAAAAGATAGTAACGCAAAAAAATATTTTTTTAAATTAAAATGTACGTATTCATTTTATTCATTTTATTAATTCTTTATTGATGAAGTACTTAGCGCTTCCTCTAAATATTTCTTTATCAGCTAAATAATTTTATTATGCAATTTAGTGCTAATCTCGACAAACTAGTATACTTTATTTTATCTTGAATTAATCAATCTTCTTATTTAAAATGAAATTATATTATATATATATATATATATATATATATATATATATATATATATATATATATATATATATATATATATATATATATGTATTTTAAATTTAAGAATTAATTTTGATGTATACATAAAGATATATTATGTAAAGCTTAAAAACGTGTTTTGAAATGCAAAATGTGTAACTAGAGTAAACATTTTGTAATGTATTTTTCACTGTCTAGAATATATATTTCTATCAGGTAAGTCAGGTAAATATTAAAATGTTTGCCAAAAGAAGAGTGAAATCTGAAATAAAATTATATTTTGTAAAAGAAAGTATATTTTTCATGTTTTTATCACATCTTAAAGCCCTATTCAACCATTTTAAATTTATATCTTTTCCGACTCTGTGAAATATGAATTGAACATATCTCCAGTGACGTATTTGTTTCACTGGTTTTCCAGTAGTTTGCAAGTAAAAAATAATTGACATTTTCTAGATGTCGCACATCATTAAAGACGGATTTGTTTCATTTCTAATATCTGATGAATCTTTTCATATCGATATAACTTTTCAGAAATTTTATTTGAAATCCATGGATTTAATATAAACTGAAATTTTCTAAAGGTTTGGGAAACATCTCTGAAAACCGGTACTGTTAAGTCTTATTTCTAGTTTGGTCTTGCGCTTTTCAAAGAAATATATGTAGAGGAAATATTTAGGGATAATTTAATTTTATTGCATGATCTTAAAAATACTGAAAAAATCAAATTAGATTTAAAGAACCTTTACGTAAATTTGTTTTAGTTTATTCATACCACATACTTAGGATGTTTGTATTTTTTTAATTAAAAAAAAAACATATATATATATCATTAAAAAAATTATTTCTTTGCACATAAAATATTTATTATTACAATATTATAGCATAATTACATTTTCGGATCATCGTATAATATAACAACATTTCAAATGTTCAAAATAAACATCAAATATCAAAATAATAATTAATTTTCCCTGTTGTAAGAAAAATCCCGTATGGTGCAGCTACTCTTAATTACGCTTCAATCTGTTTAAAACTTAATTACTTTTTCCCCCATCTCTCAGTATATTGATTATTAAAGTAATTTTAATTAGAGAATGACACTTTAATGGTTAATGTTCATTATAATTAATCATAAACAAAATTTCTATTAAGCACGTGTCAATTGTACACGTAATAAACATGAAAAAAATTAATGTGTCACAAATTAAAGTGCTTTGATTTAATTAGGATAGTTAGAAATATTTGATGCATCTTCTAATTAAAAGAATATAAACAAATTATTCACTTTTAAACAAATAGTTCTCTAATTAAACTAAAAATAAAAATTGTTTCATGATGTACACAGAATTGATACTTTTCACATGAAATTTACAAGGAAAAATGATCAAAATAGGAATCACTCAGTTTTTCTTTCTTTCTTTCTTTTTTTTTTTCTTTTAATCATTTGATTATACTTTGTTGGCCCGCATGCATCAAGGATGCGCGATTCCATGTGAACTCAATACTTCACATTTTATAATTATCTCCGGAATGTGGAGTTTTCTTACTTCAGTATTTTTTGCTCAATTCTTTGATCAGGAAGCAATTTATTATAACTGGAATTTGTTTTAAACACAGGTATAAGAGTTTTAATTTCGTTACCCTAACAGCACAAAATGTTTCAGAAACGTAAGAGTCATATAACATGGAAACATTGTAAATATTACAGGAACTTTCAGTTAGCTATCCGATTACTTTCATAAACGTAGAAATGTCCGCGATCGTAACAAAAAAATCAGATACATAACAGAAACGTTTCAATCACATAACAGAGAGATCATAGAAAAAGGCGGATGTTTCTGAAAGGTATCAGAGAACATATTAAAATGTGTTACTTTTTTGAAAGATTCTAAGCAATTTGAAACATATCTGGAACAATCTGTGCTGTATGGGTATATATTCTCAATCTAGCAAAGAAATATTTGATTGTATTGGTATGTTTTTTAATTGATCACTAAGTTAAAAGTCGGCAAATTCAAAGATTTTGATGCAAATGACTTAACTTTTCTATGATATATCCTCATAGCAAAAGCAGTTTAATAGAATAACATGTGAAAGCAGAAGCAGCGAATCTGCTTCAAATACAATTTTCATTCGAATTCACTTATGAATGCACACAATCAATTTTAGAAATGATATAACTGTAAATATATTTATTTGTCTGATACCGTATATTTAAAATTTGCAAATTTTTAAAATTCTAGTAAAACTTTTAACTAAAAGAAAAAAAAATCTTACAATAAAAAGGTTTTATTATTAAGTCTCAAATTTTACCTTAAAAAGATTGGTTGATGTTTGTCTAATACATTTAGGGTTTAATTTTTATATCCTAATAGTTAATGAAAACCATTCATTCGAAAAACACTCAACACCAGTGGTAAATATTTTACAAATATGCTTATACATTAAAATACTTTAAAGGAAACTAGTATAATTCTATTAAAGCATACTTACTTTCCCAGTATTTCGCTCAATGCATCTGAAACAGCTGTCTACAATATCATTTTCCTTTTTAGGATTCAAGATTTTAAAGACTGTTCCAGTATTTATTGGTCTAGCCTCGAATCTCTTGTAAATATTATGTGAAACTGATATTTATTTGTTTAAAAAATACATATCTCAAAAAAATTAAATTATTTAATGAGTATTTTACAAGCTTCCCATTAATTAAAATATGTAACGTTAATATTGATAAAATTATTAGGCAGTAAGTTCGGATTTTCCTCAATTAGTTATTTCAAAATATACTTTTATAACAATAATTCTTTATTTAAAAGTCAACAGTCAAATAATTAAAAAGTTTGTCTTACCTGGGTCAGCACAGGTACTATGCATTCTTATTTGTTGAAGACAAATCTGGAACAATTTATCAGCAGTTTTGATGCTTGAAATATTGCATAAATTACCCACATATTATGTTGAAACAACTTCTGTTTTTGGGTAAAACGAAAGTACTTAATTGTTCTATGAAACAAATGTAGATTAATTATATTTTATAGTAATACAGATATTGTCTGCATAATTGAGGATTGCCTAGATTTTTACTTTTTAAATTTATTTAATATATCTTAGGCACAGAAAATAATGGAAGGAGGACTCAATAAAAGAACGTCCTTCGAATACAAAAAAATAATACATGATTAAAAAAAGGAAAAAACAGTAGTAGTAGAGTGACGCGACATATCGTCACGTGATGAGGCAGGTGTATGAAACAATCAGTTGGCGGGAAGAAATAGTTTTGGAACATAAAAAAAAGAGTTAATAAGATTGTTCTGAGGTTAGATATTAAAACACCCCATCGTAAGCTCAGAAATGTTCAATTGTACATTAAAAATTGTCTATGTTTCTTAAACGCAGATTTGGGCAGAGCCTTTGTGAGGGTGTCGTCAGTAATTTTTGGGTAGCTTTATATTGAAGCTTGATGAGGCCTTCCTGTATCAAATTTCTCAGAAGATGAAATCTCAACTGTAAATGCTTTGCCTTTGAAAGAAATTTGTCACTTTCAGCAATCTTTATTGTAGACTGGTTGTCTTGATATAACACAATAGGAAGTTCTTGCGGCAAATATAAATCATCTAATAGTTTCTTGAGCCATTGTATTTCAAGTGCAGCACTCGCAGCTGCGACGTACTCAGCCTCTGCTGAAGACATGGACACATAGGACTGTTTTTTCGAAGTCCAAAAAATCGGATTCTTGCCTAACATAAATAAATTTCCAGAGATGCATTTTCGATCACTTGGATCGTTTGCCCAATCACAATCCGAATATGCTTTTAGGACAGGTTCACCAGAGTTACAAAGTCTTAATTTAATATCTTTGGTATTTTTCAAATATCTAATTACCCTTGTAACTGTCTCCCAGTCTTTCGCTCTGGGATTTTCATTTCTGCGGCTTAAGATGCCAACGGCAACACTTATATCAGGTCGCGATACTGTAGAAATGTAAAGTAACGCGCCTACCCAGCAAAACTTATACTGGTGGGCTCGTTTTGGCCTACTGCTGGCATCCTGCACTTGCCATCAGTTGCCGGTTGCCCCATATAACTCCAGTAGCGGGCCGTTTGTGGCTGCCAGCTGTGATGGAAGCCTAAAGAAAAATGGTCGGTGGCCCAGAAGTGGCATAAACACAGTTGGCCTTATGCAGGCTATCACCACACGGCCAACATCATGTTTTTCATGTTGTGGCCACAAATTATTAGGCCATAACCAATTTGTATGCATAGAGGGCGCTGTGATTCTTTTTCTGTTGATTTGAAATTCCCTCGCTGTCCGCCATTTCATACGAAGCTCTTGTTCGTTGTTGTTGTCTGCGGGTGCGAGATTGAAAATCTCGTAAAAATAATATATGAGTAAGTAATTCAATTATTAATTTGTTTTTGTATTATTTTTTAAATACTATTTTTTTTTAAATGTTTGACTCTAAAGCTATTGTTGTAACAAAAGGATTTCTAGAAATATATAACAAATATCCAGTTGACCCGTTTTAGTAAATTATGATAGCCGCTAACTTTCTAGTATTTTATTATTGTTATTATTATTTATTATTATTATTTATTAATTTTTTAATTTTTGACCAAAAAACTAGTATGATGTGGCACCACAAAACTTTCTTCTATATTTTTTATTATGCAAATTCGCGTAGTGCAAATAATTTGTTAAAATCATTTTCCTGAATGCATGCAAACGATTTTCATTTTAGAACAGTGTTTCTCAATAATAATAATAATAAAAATAATAAAATCAATTTTGTGCCAACTTCTGAAAAAATGCTTTCTTCTTCTTCTTCTTGTTTTTTTTTTTTTTTTTTTTTTTTTTTTTTTTTGTAATAATTTATAACTTTGCTTTAATTTTCCACAAATTTAATTCAGTCATTTACTTGAAAGTTATTGATGAGTTTCTTTTGAAAAATACCAGCATTGAAAAATTATCCCCTCATGGGGAGGGCGAGCGATTCTTCAACTTATACAAAAAAAAATTTCCTAGTTTGTTGTTAGTTATTTAAATATTTATTTTTTAATTCATAATACAAATTAAAAAAATAATTATCATTTATTTGAAATCATTTATGTAAAATTTCTTCTTATACTGTGTCATATTGAAAATTACGAAGAAGTAGAAATATAGAGCCATGCGTTGAGTGAATGATTCACAAATGTAATCGGGAACGATTTTAATCAAGTTTGGTTAAAAAACAAATTTGGTTAAATTTCGTCCATTGGTTCGTGAGATACAGCGTCCACAATTTTTTTATACACACTTACAGAGTGAAATTTTCTAAAAATGGTCAAATCGTGTTCAGGAATCTCAAAACCCTCCATCACAGAAAATAATTTTCATAAATAATAATTTTCAAATGTAATTTCTATAAACTATTATAGGAAACGAAAAAAAAAAAAAAAAAAAAGTGGTAGCCATAACAAACTGTTCTATTTTATTTATTTATTTATTATTATTTTTTAAATGCAAGTGAGAAAAATATTTCACTTTTATGAAACTGAAATACTTCCCCCCTCAATTTCCCGTAACGTATAAGAATATTTTTTAGCATCATTATTAAATGAACCACAAATATTTATTTTATCATTTTTGATCGGAACCATTTCTTATTGCATCTATAAAATTTATGTTGATCTGTATTTTAGCGTTGTATAAAGATTTTTACGTGCGCTGATAAGAAATGTCTCTTTGACTGTAATGTATCCAAATTATTTTATGAATTTTTATACTGAAACCATTTGGGTTACCTGTACAACATTTTATGACAAGCGTCCTATAGTAAATCTCGAAAACCTGTATAACATATATGAGTTTTATGGAATTCTAAAAATATTTTTCAAATAGGTAATCGCGGATAAATTTATCAAATATTTACAGCTACAAAGACAAACGCACTCTCGTTTTTCTGCCTAATTCCGTTATCTCTTTACTCAACCGAACGATATATATATATAATTTTTCAGCTGAAGAATCTGCTTTCCAAACCTAATGAAAATTAATTGGCACAGGTCAAATGCTGAATATTCGCTTAAAGTTCAAATAACGTCATCTGTATAAAACTGCAAAATCATCTTTCGGTATCGCACGTGTCGGAAAATCATTCACTCAAGGACTTTGAAGAAGTTGGAGAGAGAGTAAAGATCCCACTGGACTATCAACAACGCGAAAAAGTTCTTTGTGGCGGCCTGGTTAAGAGTAACAGCTGTGATAATTAATTCTAAATGAAGATAAACACAGAGAGAAAAAAAGGAAGTTGATTCATCTGCCCTGCTGTTTTAAAAAGAAGGGAAAAAAATTATCAACTGGGTACCATTTGATGTAGGAGAAAATAAAAATATTCAAGATTTTCTGGATACTTGAGAGTTATAATAAAAAAGCACCACAGAATTGGTGTTTAAAAGTAATAAGAGTAACCACAATAAAATGTAAGAGCTCGCAACAATCGTTTCGGATGGAAAGAAAACATGATCCTTCATCAGGCAAACGAAGTAGGCACGAGTGCGGCAAACAAAGCGCAAGCGTTGCTGCCTGCGCTTTGTTTGCAAAATTTTATGGTGTTTATTCAAAGTATTGTACATGTTACTTGAGAGTATACTCCAATTTCTTAAGAAATCGCACCCTCGGGCGGCGTAAGCTAGTTATTAACTAAAAGGACGTTCGGAATGGAGATGTCCGTTTTTTTATTGCCGTAAATCAGAAAGTGACCTAAAATCCGGAAAAGTCCGAAATCCGGAAAGGCCACGGTCCGGACGATTCCGGATTTGAGATTTTGTACTGTAGTAATAAATAGAAAAATTTGTAAATAAACATAATCATTGCCCCCCCCCACCCCCGAAAAAAAAAAAAGATGCATCAGTTCTTTTAGGTTGAAATAATAACACATCCCTTCGTGAGTTTAACAACAAGCACGATTGCAGCAAATTACTTTTGCTGCACTCGTGCCCACTTTGTTTCGCCTGATGAAGGGTCTTCGTGCTATTTCAACCGGAAACAATTGCTGCAATTTTTTATTATTTATTTATTATTTTTTTTTTTTTAGTTTATGGTGTTTTTTACAATGCTCACTTTATAACAATTTTTGTTTCAATAATTTATAATTTTCACATGTAAAGTTACATTTATTTATATCAAATAGCGTAACAAAGTTAAACATATTGAAATTTGAACACTTTAATTAAAAAAAAAAAAAAAAAAAAAAAAAAAAAAAAAACATAATCTCCTTTATTCCAAAAAATGTAATATAGAGAAATATTTGCACTGAAAACAAAAAATTAAACTTTTATCATAAGGAAAATGGATCAACTGACTATTTCCTATATGCTGCACTAGAAATCCTGAATTTACAACCATAGTGTATGAATAAAATACTTGTAAATAGTATTTTAAAATGAATATGTACAAAATCAAATTAAATATTGGATGCATAAAAAAAACTGGCTGCTACTTCATCCGAAGAAAGAGAGAGGAAAACAAAAGAAAGAAAAAAAAAAAAAAAAAGCACGAATAAAATTAAGGGTATCACCAATAAAATAAATATATTAGCTATAACTAAATCACTGTTGGCCTATTAACGGCCCTCTTCACTTACCGTCTCCGGAAGTCCGAGGCAATGTTATTCTATGGGAAATTTTCTTTACAAATAACTTATTAACTAATACATATTTTTAAATTCTGCTTTCACATTCAGAAAATTCCCAACTGTTAAATTGACGGACCTTTTTAAAATGTATTTTTTTAATTTTTAATATTTTATTTTGAATTTGCAAAATGAAAAATTTCACACATTGAAAATTCGTATTTTGCAGCTTCAAAATAAAATATAAAAAAATAAAAAAATATTTTTTTTTTAAAAAGGTCCGTCAATTTAACAGTTGGGAATTTTCAGAATATGAAAACAGAATTTAAAAATATGTATTAGTTAATAAGTTATTTGTAAAGAAGATTTCCCATAGAATAACATTGGCTTCGGCTTCCGGCGACGTTGAGTGAAGCGGGCCTTTAATGGGAAATATAAAGGACCAATAATGACTGCCGGCAGTAATATAATTTTTTATGTTTGCCACAACTGGCCCACTGCAGGCTTCCAGCAATAACATAGAAAAATTATGTTTGCCACCAGGTAGCCCAACACTGGCCCACTAACAATTTCCAACCTAATGTCGGTTACCAACAGTGGCCCATTACCTATTTTCATCATACTGCTAGCTGCCAGCAGCGATACATTCACTGGCCCACTAACTTATTTTTAACTTACTGCAGGCTGCCAACAGTGGATCGATTGAATATGGCCTACTGACGGCCGGCGTAACATATTCCCTGCGGCAACGTTAACTTTTGCCACCGACGGGCCAGCTGCAGCTACTGCTGGCAACCAGCACTTAGCCTCATGCTGGCCGTCATCTGAGGTTTTGCTGGGTATAGCCTGTTTGTACATTGTATTGTTTGGTAAGAGATTATCGTTATCAGTTAATTTTATATACCCTGGTTCCATTGGTGTGTCAGAGGGCCGTGCGTTTTCTAACCCGAATTTTGTTACAATGTCTTGTATTTTATTACTTTGATCAAGCGTAATTACCCCTTTACAAGGTCTTTCTATATTTATGCCAAGGTAATATTTGGCTTCCCTAAGGTCAGTTAATGGATATTCTTCCCGAAGTTGATCAATTAATATGTCAATATTGTGATTTTTACCAGCTATAAGTAAGTCATCGACGTAGACAAGAATGTAAGTTTCTGTGTTTTCTTTCTTACAAATATATAAACATTTGTCATGCTGACTTTGTTTAAATCCTAATTTACACAATGATTCATTAATTTTCAAATTCTACGCCCTAGCGGCTTGTTTCAAGCCATATATCGCTTTTTTTAACTTACATATTTTATTTTCTTCGCCTTGGGCAACATAACCCTCGGGTTGTTGCATGTATACATCTTCTTGCAAATTTCCATGTAGGAAAGCAGTTTTGATATCTACATGCCTTAGATTCAAATTTTTGTACAGCGACATGGTCAAGAAACTTCTTAGAGTGGTATGCGATGCAACTGGTGCAAAAGTTTCGTCATAGTCCACCCCGTATTTTTGAGAAAAACCCTTGGCGACTAGCCTGGCTTTATATTTCTCGACTTGTCCTTGACAATTGTATTTAGCCTTGAACGCCCACTTACACCCTACTACTTTGGTCCCTGGTTGAACGTCAACACTTTCCCAAGTATTGTTTTGTCTGAGTGAATTCATTTCGTCGAGTGTGGCGTTCAGCCAATTTTTCTTTTCTGCTGGGTTTTGAATTTTTAGTATATCGTCTAAACACTTAGGCTCATCAATTCTTTTGTCATTTACTGCAAATGCAAATCTGTCGGGCGGAACCCCTTTATTTAATCGTTGTGATCGTCGCGGCAGAGTTTGCGTGTCATCGGGACTATCGTTATCACCCGCTATATCTATATCGGAATCTAATATTTGTAATCTGGACACCGGAATTTCATCATTTGAATTTTCATTATTGATTTGTGATGTCTCACTATTGTGGGATTCTGTATTCTCATCTTCCAAGAATTTTACAGTTCTGCTTATAATTACATTTTTATTATTTCAGCAAATTCTGTAGCCTTTGCTACGATTATCATATCCCACAAAAATTCCTTCTTGAGCGGTACTATCCAGTTTTCCCCTATGTATCTTATGTAGGGGAGACCCGTGTACCTAGGGCCGCTTTTTTTCAATGCCCAAAAACAGAGCCTTTGACTTGTGTAAAATTATCAAACTGATATGAACATATCTTTAGGACAAATTACTTCCAATTGGGATGAATATAAATACCTAAAATAATAAATTCCGACAAATAGAAGGTTTTTAAAAATACTTCACTCGTGGCCCTAGGTACAACACCCTCATTGTACCTGGGGCCAGACCTTATTGTACCTAGGGCCATTCTCTCAAATTTAGATTTCACTTTGTAATGAATAGAAAATAAGCATATAAACATGTATTTTATAAAAGAAACAATATCAAGTAATATATTTATTTATCATATAATAATTATCATGTTGTTGCCTTAATTTGAAACACGAAATTTTTCACTTTTTTCTTTTTTTCTTTGGGATATTCTAACACAATGTTTTTTTTTTTTTGTTCTTCATTTTTTTTTTTTTTTTTGTCTGGAGTGGTTCTTAGATTTCTAGATCTCTCTGGATTACGGTCACATCTTTTCTTTGATGTGGGAGGTTTTGCTTTAGGTAAAGGTTTTGTTTAGGTTCGTACCTGTTAAAACGTGACACACGAAAAGATGTTAGATGTTGAAGGTTTCGAAATTTCAACAGTACACGAAACAGAGACATCCAGTTCTATCATTGTTGGTTCACTTTCTTCCTGGAAAATCTTTTTTTTTTTTTTTTTTTTTGGAGGGATCTTGCCTTTCAGTCACCTTTGAACCTAAATTTTCATCCTCAGTGAATGTGTTTTGATTCATTAGCCATATGTCGGGTACACGAAAGCCTGATAGAATGTTTACAGGAGAATTAGATATATAGATAGAATGTTTACAGTTATAGATAAATATAGATAGGTTAAATATAGATAGAATGTTTACAGGCAAGTCCTTTCCGCTGACGGATAGGACTTGCCAACATTTTCAGCAACGTCATATATAGTGATTGGTTTACCAGGGTTTGCCAGCATCAAATTACTATAGGCTGTACTGTGTTTCTTAAGGCTTTCGCGATCGCTGACGTAAATTCACATCATTTTAAAATATGAAATTCCACCAATGGGCGTTTCTTTTGCAATTTGTATGTTCTTTGTTTCTAAAAAACGTACACAATATTCATATTTGTACAATCAGTATATTATGGATGCAAATACTTTGATTAGAGAGAGTATGATCATAATGTAATATTAAATGATCCATTTGTATTATTAATGTGAATGCGGAAAATTTTGTTTTGAAAAATTGTAACTTATGAGAAAAACACCCACAGGCGGACCTTACTGTCAAAAAGACAGAAATATGCGGTCGCGAAAGTGTTAAAATGTCCAAACACACTGGCCCCAGGTACAAGGCAGCTACGTGGCCCTAGGTTCAAGTTTTGGTAACTTCATTCAAAATGCTTACCACTAAAAAATCCACATGCAGAGAGGACTAATTAAATATCTCATTTATTACTGAATATAACAAGCAGAATTATACACTAGAAATGAAAGAAAAATATTTGGCTTTCCTTTGTAAAATAGCAAAAGAGATGAGCTGCAAAATTTTATTTCAAACCATGTAAATTTGTTTTCTACATGTAACTTGTCAAAACTCTCGCCTCAAAAGTTCCAAAGTAGTTGTAAAAGTAGCAATTGGTGTTGTTACTCGTACAATTGAGTATTAAAACTTAAAATTAAATATTATTCAAATAATGTAGGGTGGCCCTAGGTACACGGGTCCCCCCTACATATGCGTATGCACGACATCCGAATGTTTTTATATTTGATAAATCGGGTTTACGGCCGGTCCATTTTTCGTAAGGAGTTGAGTCGCATGAGGAGGTTGGGAGCCTGTTTTGTATGTAATTCGCAGTATTTACGGCTTCCCCCCAAAAGGAATTTGGTAAATTACTGTCTTTAAGCAGACAGCGCGCCCTTTCGGTCAGCGTACGATTTTTACGTTCTGCCACGCCATTATGAGCACTACAGTAAGGAACGGTAAACTGGTGCTCAATTCCTTCTTTATTCAAAAATTAATTTACTTCCATACCAGTATATTCACCCCCGTTATCCGAGCGAATTGCTTGCACTTTTCGGCCAAATTTGTTTGCGGTCATAGTCACATATTCCTTTAACTTAGAAAATACCTCAAACCTTTTTCTTAGCAAATATATAATAGTATAACGACTAAAAACATCGATAAATGTAAGAAAGTAATATTTTCCACCTACAGTGGTGGTTTTCATAGGGCCACATAAGTCTGTGTGGACTAGTTCGAGTGGTACAGAGGCTCTAAATTGTGCAGCTTTGGGGTAAGGTGAATCAACCAATTTAGACATGATGCATGTTTTACATTCAGTATTATGTTTGCAATCATTTAATTTAATACCCACAGCCATGTCCTTGTTAACTAAATCCTTTATATGACTAATGTTTCTATGGCCTAATTTAATGTGCCATTTATCAATACAAGTTTTATTTTCACACGTTTTTACCATGTTTATAGTGTGTGTCGTATCATAGTTAACTTTGCATTCGTATAAATTGTTATTAATATAACCTTATATTAATACCCTATATTAATGCATGTTTCTCCTTCATGCATTATTTTGCATGATTTGTTTTCAAATATTGCTACACAACCATTTTCAGTAGCCCCTTTTACAGATATGAGGTTTGTCTCTATTTCTGGTACATATAAAACGTTTTTCAATATTATAGTATTGTGTGTGTTATTGGAATTTATGGTGTTTAATTTCACAGACCTATGACCCAGGGATTCTATCTCCTGTCCATTCGCGATTATTACGCGTGAATTATTATAATTAAATTCCTGAAATTTACTCTTATCATTGCAAACATGTGTTGAACAACCCGAGTCTATATACGAATTGTTAGACTTCTCACCGATGAATAGAGTGAATATTTTGTCATTGGGTTTTTTATTTTCACTCTCAGTAATAAGAGCCCTATCCGCGTTATGTCTGTCTTGAGAGTACATACCAGATTTGAAAGTTGATCTGGCATTGCTGGCTTTTGTTTGTTTCTGATTCTTTTTTTTTATTTTTAAGGTGCCAGCATTCTTCAATTGTATGCGATTTCTTTTTACAATAGCGACAGAACTTTGAATTTTCGGGTTTTGGTTTAAATTTAACCTTTAATGCTGAATTATTTTCAGATTTGTTTTCGTTTCTTTTGGAAAACTCATCAATTAATTTTGAGCGTATAAACTCTGGTGTCAAATCTTTTTCGTCTCGAGATTCTAAAGCATCATAACTTGGAGGCAAGGAACAGAGCATTAGTACTGAAATGTGACTGTCGTTTATTTCTTCAACGATTGATACCAGTTTATGTCTAAGCTGATAAATATGTGTCAAATGTTGAATCATGTCTCCACCCTCAGTTAATTTCGTAGAGTAGATTTTTCGTAATAAAAATAGTTTACTGCTGAGGGTGGAGCGTTCATGTACAGCTTTTAATGCATTCCAGCATTCTCTAGCGGTTTGAAGATTTTTGACATGTATTATTTGATTGTCCTCTATTAAGAGGTTTATTATGGCGCGAGCCTTTCTGTTTTTTGAATTCCATGTGTCAGTAATCGGATCGGGAGCATCGTTTATTACCACTGAGTATAAATCTTCTTTTTGGAGAAATATCTCCAATTTAAATTTACATACGTCATAATTCTGTGAATTTAGTTTCTCAATAATTGTGTCCTTGGTGATACCCATATTAATATTTCAATATTTTTTTTTTCTTTCTAGAATATAATAACTGAAATTTTATTTTTAAACATCAATATGCTTATTTTAAACATTCTTATATTTATTTTCACTTCTTTTGTTTTTAATGTTTACATACGTTTCTATACTTATGTTTTCATGTTGTTACGTTTTTGAAGAAATAAAAAGTGTTTATTCTAGCTTACATTCTTTTTTATTTTATTATTTTAAATGTAGCAATTTCCTCAAACAAGCAAAGAAAAAAAAACTTTTGTCGAGAATAAATCTAAAATTTCAATTAAAAAAAAATCAGAATCATAATCTGATAAAATTATTAGGCAGTAAGTTCGGATTTTCCTCAATTAGTTATTTCGAAATATACTTTTATAACAATAATTCTTTATTTAATAGTCAACAGTCAAATAATTAAAAAGTTTATCTTACCTGGGTCAGCACAGGTACTATGCATTCTCTTTTGTTGAAGACAAATCTGGAACAATTTATCATCAGTTTTGATGCTTGAAATATTGGATAAATTACCCACATATTATGTTGAAACAACTTCTGTTTTTGGGTAAAACGAAAGTACTTAATTGTTCTATGAAAGAAATGTAGATTAATTATATTTTATAGTAATACAGATATTGACTGCATAATTGAGGATTGTCTACATTTTTACTTTTTAAATTTATTTAATATATCTTAGGCACAGAAAATAATGGAAGGAGGACTCAATAAAAGAACGTCCTTCGAATACAGAAAAATGTTACATGATTACAAAAAGGAAAAAACAGTAGTAGTAGAGTGACGCGACATATCGTCACGTGATGAGGCAAGTGTATGAAACAATCAGTTGGCGGGAAGAAATAGTTTTAGAACATAAAAAAAAGAGTTAATAAGATTGTTCTGAGGTTAGATATTACAACAAATATATATTTCATCTTTGTACCTATTTAATAATAAAATATAAAGAAATCCATTAGAAACAGCCTAAACAGTTACTTTTTTTAAAATAAAAAGTATAAATAAATTTTATTACTTACTTAGCAACTAAAATCAATAACAATTTACATTTATTTCAGCTTTGTTGCATTTTTACGATGCAACCAAACTCGTGGGGGCCCTCTATAAAAATAAATTACTTTTTTAGCGTGCAAACATATGCAGTTATCGTGTTAGGAGTGAAATAATGTATGCCTGAAAATACATTGGTGATTAAATAAATAAATAAATAAAAAAATCTGTGTTTATAAGTAAATTTTCTTTTGTTTATAAAATAACAGTCTTAAAATATTTTGTATTTTTCATGTTGGTTGCCTAATTCACTTTACATTATCTTGTGGTTATTCGCTTCAGAAATTTTTATACTTAAGAGATGAGTATCCCATTAAAAAATAATAATCTAAAAGAAATATTTCAGAATTACAATCTATGTATTATTTTTATCTATTATTTTAACTTATTTTTATTGATGTCTCTGTTTACTGCAAATTGTTCTTTATGAGTTAAATAATTTTATTGTGAAAACTAGGGCAAATCTTGTTAAACTAGTACAGTTTTTGTTAAGCCTAAACTGCGAATACAGATTAAAGCATAGCTATAAGAAAAAAAGAATATCACACACATATATGCAGTAAATTTAAGATCGTTGTTAATTTATGCTACTACACTGTGTTTGGAGGCCCTAGGTTTTTCTTTTTTTTTCAGAATACTGTGTATATATATATATATATATTAATTAAGACTTTGCTTATAGACTTGAATTTACATCGCTAAAACGACAGATAACGATATTAGAAAAGAGATGCTTGAAAAGGCACTATTCTTCCTTATTGAAAACGTTGAAAAACTCCACGATGTAAGGAAAGTAGATCTCAATGATATCTCTTAAATTTTAAATTAAAAATAAAATGTAAAAACATGACATTTAAAATTAATCTGGAAAAAGAATTCTTGAAGTCAATTTAAAATATATTTTAAACGTTATATTAATAAATATTGAGTATTTGTTTTCAATAGTGTTATACAATCAAAGTTTAAATAAGTAAAATAAATTGGTATATTACTTTTTTTTAATTTATTTAGTTATCAATCGAGATAGATTACCTTTGAAAGTCATAGATAACCTGTATTTTAGTATTTTGTGAATTTAAAACTTCTAAAAAAAATTTCACTCACAAACAAGAATAATAAAATTAAATAAAATTAAATTAATTTACAACTATATTTTATTGTTTTACAAGCAATATAACGGACGCAACTCTACAAAAAGCCTCGTACATTCATTATTTCTTGCTAAATTGCTGCATTAAATACAAAAAAAAAAAAAAAAAAAAAAATAACCTCATTCAATAACACATGAAAAACAGTTAATTTAATTCATCATTCTTCTAAAAATATTTGATCCAAATTAAACGAGTAAAATTAAAGCGAAGTCGATATTAACAATCAGAAAAGATATTAGAAAAATTCCGTGCTATATAATCTCACGTTAAACAACTACCATGTTGAATGAAGTTTTTTTTTTTTTTTTTACTTATTATTATGTTAAAAATGCATTTGATCGCTATAGAAAATGCGGAACGTTTTTAAAAATTTTTGCATTCCTTTTGATTATTTTTAAGTGACTCTGGAATTTGTAATTTACAAAATGTTCATTTTATTTTCAGATCAAAATATTGAATGAATAATTAATTTTCATACACTTCTTATGTTAATAACAGAATGTTTTAAGTTCTTTAAACATAAGGAAATTTTTGTGCATTTAAAGTAATAAGAAATGATAAATTAAACAACTTGTAAATAGTTAATTTAAATATAAATTTTAAAAACTAAATACACAGTCAATTAAACACCAAATCTGCATCTTTTATTGAAGCCTGTAAAATAAGGTTTTTGAGCGAATGTGATCATTTTAATGGCTATAAGGCCATTTAATTAATGTCAATTATGCTTCATAATTATTTTAAATAGGTAATCAAAAACATTCTCTTATGTTTTATTTTGCAATTTGGTTTGGCATGATTTGAAGCATTGCGATCGATTTGAATACTCAGACGAATTAGACAAGGACATTTCGAAATGTGGATTCCAAACAACTATAAACATTTACGACTGAACTTGGACTCGAAGTAGTGGCTAATTGGGAATTAACCACTTGGGAACTTTATTTTCCAGTACGACTTATACTGAGTCTATAAAATATTTTATTTATCTTGAATTAATCAGTTTCTTATTTAAAATGAAGTTATAATAATAAATAGAATTTTTTTTGTAAAATGTAAACATGAATTTTGATGAATACATAAATACGTATTTTCTAAAGATTACGAATGTGTTTTGAAATCCAAAAAGGGTAAGTAGAATAAAACTTTTCAGTGTATTTTTCACAGTCTAGAATGTAAATTTCTATCAGTTAAGATAGATGAATTTTAAAATGTTTGACAAAGGAAGAGTGAAATCTAAAATACAACAATATTTTGAAAAAGAAAGTATCTTTATTCATGTATGTATCCCATCTGAAAGCACTATTCGACAATTTTGAACGTGTTTCTTTCCCGACTCTGTGAAATATGAACTGAACATATATCTAGCGACATATATTTGTACCCTTAGGTTTGCAGTGGTTTGCAAGTGAAACATATTTGGCATTCTCTAGATTCCGCGCATCAGTAGGAAGGATAAGATTCATTTCTGATATCCGATATATTTTTTTTCTTATTGATATAACTTTTCAGAAACTTGATTTCCTCGGTTTTGATATAGATTTAAATTTTGTTAAGTTTTTTTAAACATCTCTCTAAACTGATACTTTTAAGTTTTCCTTACAAACAAATCTTCTTTCAGGACATTCATAGGACATCTTGAGGATGAAATAGACATCTTTAGGATGTAATATGGAAGAAAGGGATATCTTTAGGGAGAACTGTGGATAAGTGTATATATATATATATATATATATATATATATGTGGATCAGTGTGTGTGGATAAGGTATTTCTAGTTTGGTTTTCGCTTTTCAAAGAAATATATGCAAAGGCATTATTTAGGGATATTTTTTATTGCAAGTTATTGGAAATATTAAGAAATGAAATTAGATTAAAAATTTATTACATAAATTTGTTTGAATTTCTTCATGCTACGTGCATAGGAAGTTTATATATATATATATATATATATATATATTTTTTATTTAAAAAACTGTTAAAATATTAAACATTTTTTCATATATATATATATGAAAAAAAAAAAAAAACATATAAAATGTATGTTTTTACAATGTTCCACCATAATTACATATACAGATAATCGCATAATATAACAACATTTCAGAAGTTCAAAACACACATTAATTAGCAAAATGATGATTACATTTTCCTGTTGAAAGAAGAAATTCTATATGGTGCAGCTACTCTTAATTACACTTCAATCTGTTTTAAGTTTACTTATTATTTTCCCGAGCTCTAGCAATATTGATTATTAAAGTAATTTTAATTAGCAAAGGATTCTTTAAGAGGCTTAATGTTGATTATAATTAATCATAAACAAAATATGTATTAAGCATGTGACAAATATACACGTAATAATCATGAAAAGAAGAAAATACAATGTCACAAATATAACTTCTAATTAAAAGAAGATAATAAAATTATTTGATTTCAAAATATTAACTCTCTATTTAAACTGAAAATAATCAGGTGTGTCACTCGCATGACTTTCTCTTAACCCGCAATCCAATACCATAAAGACATATTGCATATTAAGGTTTAAGATCAATAGCATAAAAAATAAAGTTCAGTGTACTTTAAAATTAATTGAAAATAGCTTTAGGAACAGTTTAATTTAACACGTAATTCTGTGCGAGGGGTTACCATTTCCCCCAAACCCCGTTTACTAATGGTACATACAACTATGTCAAAGAAAAATAAAATAAAGCTGTTATTAAATTGCCTTCAAACTTGTCAATCTTGATCAAATCTTTAAGTGGTAAACTAATATGTACTTCAAAATATCAAATTTGAATTTTCTGCAGTTATTTGATTTTAAGTTAAGCTTATTACAGATATGCATATCTATAGACCGCTATAAAATGGACTTTGTTAATCAAGGCACCTCAAAATGTGATATTATACACAAAAGCAGGTTCCTTGATGGATTCTTGCTACTAGAAGAGAAAGGCTATTCATGATGGTGTGGTTAAAACTCTCAACCATGTCGTTCGACTAGAGATGTAGGGATGTTGTCTGAATTTTGTCTATGCCGAGAAACTGACACAGTCCTTTAAGTACAGCAGATGTGAAGTTCGTACCTTGATCTGTATGAAGCTGTAGTAATGTGCCATACCTTGACAGCCATTGCTGCGCTAAAACCTCTGCAACTGTGCATGCCTCTTGATCAGGAACGGGATGCGCCTCAGGCAACTTGATAAAATGGTCCATCACAACGAGGATGCACTTATTTCCTGTGTAGGTGTGCTTGGCAAATGACCCAAGATGTCGGCTACGATTCGCTCAAATGGTGCTTCCACTTCCCACCGATCTCATCTTCCTCGGATTTGTTTGTTCGGGCCTTTGCGTACTGCACAAGCATCACAGAAATTGCACCATTTTTTCACATATTCCCTTGCCTTGCATTCTCGAAATTTCTGAAGATTCTTCATCACTCCAAAAGGGTCTCCAATAGGGCTAATATGTGCTGCTCTAGAGCGTCTGGAATCTTTGATGTAGGTAATAAGACTTGCCACCTGAAATTCCGTCCATCGTCAGATTCCAATTTTCTGTAGGGTTCGCCTTTTCTAATATGAAGAGAGTCCCAGAGTGCCCAATAACATTCCGTGATGGGGCTAAATGCGAAAATATCATGCCAGGTTGATCTGTAGCTGTCGTATCCTTGAATTGTAGTATTGGATTTATGTCAGGATTTCCCATCTGGGCTTGTCTAACTTCTTGAAAACTTCACGGGTACGGTTTCCATAGCTTTGAAACTATAACTTGCCAAACAACTGCCTTTATCAATTGGTAATTCTACTCGGCCCTAGAACAGTATTTGCGTTCTCCAGAGCAAGGCTCTCGCAACAAGGCATCTGAATTTCCATGTAGAACACCTTTCAGATGAAGTAATTTAAAGGACTTCTTGGAAACCTCTTTAGATTGTCTTAATGGGCACCTTCGTTTGATATGCCCATCTCTTTCACAGTCCCAGCATTTATTCATCGGTTTCTTCGCTTCTTTTCTACTCTCAAGACTGTGTAATTCCCAAGTAAAAGCTGACAAATTTTTCTTTATCTCTTTAATTTCAGCTTGAGAGTCATCGAAACTGACTGCTCTGGCGGATTTTACGGGAGGTTTGTTTAGCTGATTCAATCTTCAGAGCATACACTATAGCTGATTCAACATTCTTTATGTTGGAGTGTCTAACGGGTTTTTGGATTTCTGAATCTCGCACGACAAGGATGAATTACTCGAGGGTCAAATCATCATGAATTTCAGGGTGGAAATCTGAGAAAGCTAAGTGTGATAGCCTCTGAACATTTGATGCCAGTTCTTGTAAACTTTCCCCTGGTCTCTTAGGACGGGACATTAACTGGAATCGACTATATATTTAGACCATTTTTTTTTTTCAAAATGCAGCCCTAGTGCTCTGGCCAAAGCCTCGAAGCCATATCGCTATTCCTTCGGAAGGGCTTCCAGGATATTAACTGCGTCGCCCTATAATGATGCTACGAAATGAGCTGTCTTGACAGTAGCATCCCACCCGCTAGCCACCCCTACGACGCAAAACTGTTTTTACCAAGATGATTTGCCATTATAAGTGGGAATCTTTATTTCTTCAAGATTGGACATTCTTTCATCTTTTATTTCATCTTCCGGAGGCATCGATATTAACTTTTCTTCCAGACTCAGTCGGGTTCTGGTACACTTTTGTGTGTGAGGGTTCGTATCCCAATTCTGACACCAGATTTGTTGCTATTTGGTGTTTGTGAGTTGTCTGAGAATGAAAGGAGAATCTTGCAAAAGCTTAAAATTTTAAATATGGAATATTCTAGAAGATTGCAGTTCTATAAACAAAGTATCAACTTAAGTTTCTCTAGAAAACACAGCTTAAATGACAGCGGACAAAACCAAATTCACCGTACAAACAGTATTATAGCATTAACGCACTGCAATGGGCTGCAAACCACAGTAGAAAGAGACCAATCAGGAGCACTTTACCGTAAGGTAGTTGGCGAGAAACTGACTGACTTGGCTGCAATGGGATTCCTTATACACCCTCGTAGAAGATATGAAAGTTCCAGTAACTTCTCAGCCAATGAAGGTAGAGCTTAGATATTCGAGATATCGATAAAGATTTCCTCATCAAGGTCACTTAGGAGCGAAAAAGTCGTCATATTTTGCGCCAAGTTCATTACTTGAATTGGTGAAACTTTTTTACGAGTTTTGAAGGGGATATGAGATATTTTAATGCGAAATTAAGTTGGAAATACTGGAAACTAACATTTTATAACCTGACTAAGCCTCTTTGATGGAAATTACATTAAAATAACTAATGTTAACTACAAATTCGTAACAATATTAAAAGAGAAATGGTGTTAAATAAATAAACACAGGAAAATTCTTTAAAGGGAATATGCTCTTATATACAGGGGAGGCCCATGTACCTAGGGCCGTTTTTCAATGCCCCAAAATGGAGCCCTTGACCTGTTTAAAATTATCAAACTGATATATACATATCTTTATGACTAATTACTTCCAATTGGGACTAATATAAATACCTAAAATAATAAATTCCGACAAATAGAAGGTTTAAAAAAAAACTACACTCGTGGCCTTAGGTACAACACCCTCATTGTACCTGGGTCCAGGCCTCATTGCACCTAGGACCATTCTCTCAAATTTACATTTCACTTTGTAATGAATAGAGAATAAGCATATAAACATGTATTTTATAAAAGAAAGAATATAAAGTAATATATTTATTTATCATATAATAATTATCATGTGTTGCCTTAATTTAAAATACGAAATTTTTCATTTTTTTTTTCTTTGCGATAACTTTTCTTCTTATTCTAATAGAATGTTTTTTCGTTTTCTTCAATTTCTTTTTCTTTTCTGGAGCGTCTCTTGGATTTCTAGATCTCTCTAGTTTTCGGTCACATCTTTTCTTTGATGTGGGAGGTTTTGCTTTAGGTAAAGGTTTTGCTTAGGTTCGTACCTATTAAATCATAACACACCAAAAGATGTTAGACGTTGAAGGGTTCGAAATTTCAACAGGACACGAAACAGAGACATCCAATTCCGTCATTGTTGGTTCACTTTCTTTCTGGAAAATCTATTTTTTTTTTTTTATGCAGGGGTCTTGTCTTTCAGTCACATTCGAACTTAAATATTCATCCTCAGTGAATGTGTTTTGATTTATTGGCTATATGCCGGATACAAGAAATCCAGATAGAATATTTACAGGAGTAAAGGCCGACGAATAGTACTTGCCAACACTTTCAGCAACGTCATATATAGTGATTGGTTTACCAGGTTTTACCAGCATCCAATTACTACAGGCTGCACTGTGTCTCTTAACATTTTCTCGACCGCTGACGTAGATTCACGTCATTTGAAAATATGAAACTCCACAAGTGGGTTTTTCTTTTGCAATTTGTACGTTATTTGTTTCTTAAAAATATACACAATGTTCATATTTGTACAATTCGTATACTATGGATGGAAATACTTTGATTAGAGAGAGAAAATGATTATAATGCATATTCATTTGTAATATAAATGTGAATACGGAAAATTTGTTTTGAAAAACAGTAACGTATGAGAAAAACGTCCACAGGCGGCCTTTACTGTCAAAAAGACAAAAACATGCGGTCGCGAAAGTGTTAAAAGGTCCAAACACACTGGCCCTAGGTGCAAGGCAGCGATGTGGTCCTAGGTACAAGTTTTCGTAACTTCATTCAAAATGCCTTCCACTAAAAATTCCACATGCAGAGAGGACTAAATAAATAGCTCATTTATTACTCAATATAATAAACAAAATTATACACTAAAAATTAAAGAAAAAATATTAAACTTCCCTTTATAAAATAGCAAAAGAGATGAGCTACAAAATTTTACTTCAAACCATGTAAATTCGTTTTCTACATGTAACTTGTCAAAACTTTCTTCTCAAAAGTTCCAAAGTAGTTGTAAATGTAGCAATTGGTGTTGTTACTCGCCCAATTGAGTATTAAAACTTAAAATTAAATATTATTCAAATAAAGTGGGGTTACCCTAGGTACACGGGTCTTCCCTATATAACAGTCCGATTCCTTTCTTATAAATAGGAATACTTCTCTTTCATTTCTTTATGAACGATTACGGAACGCTGAATAATACCGAAACCGCTGACTGCTATTTCATTTTTCACTTTGGTATTAAAGACATTAAATATTTTTCATGTGTTTTTAAAAATAACCATACTGCAAATTTACACCTCTTTAGTGTCGTAAAGTTCGCTAGAAATGAAGGGATGCTCCAATGAAACCAAAAATAACATCTTGGTTGTGGATTAGGACGCATCCTTGGAAATGGCAACTAATTTTGTTTAATTTTATTTTTTAAATGGACCTTGTTCTCAGCATTTAACTGATATATCACACAAAATTTCGTTTTTCCATTTTTATGCTTTTCCGTTTGGACCTTTTAGGACGGGCCTCATAGATTTAAGTTTTTCCCTGAATTTTCAGTAGGCTGAGTTAGTTTTTCATTTTATGCACATTGTGTTATTTTTCTCTAGGTACCGTTAGTTATATTGCTATCTGTATGTTGATCCTGCAGCACAGTTTTACATTTTAGGTAATATATTTAAAAAATTCGAGACGTCTTGTTTTTCAATTTCAGACTAGAAACACCACAGTAGCTCTAAAATTTTTACATTAAAAATCAAAGGCATTTTTTGTATTCATATTTCAAGGTTGTCCGAAAAACATGATAGAAAGTAAGCGATCGTTGTGGAAAAAAGACAACATGCAATAACTTGAAACCTATTTTATTGAATAAAGATATGAATGACATTTAATATAAAAGATGCTCGAAATTTCAACCGTCCCCGACTTTAGTATTATAAAGACGATTCCTAAACTCTGTCATAACACACTGGAGTGTGCCAAAATCAAGTGCATCAATCTCACTTCTGATGGCCGATTTCAGGTCCTCTAGTGAATCATGAGGATTCCTATAGATTCTGTCCTTGGTGTAAACTCAAAAGAAGAAGTCGCAAGGATATCGGCCCGGACAGTTTGGCGGCCGCTCTGTCCCATGCCCAGTAAATTTTTCTGCATCCAATGCAATCAAACGCAGTTTCAAGTCACGTGATGACGTCAGCAGTTCTATGGGGACGAGTCCCATCCTGTATGAACCAGTTCCGGCGTGTCATGTTGAGACGGCCCGTTCCAGGGTCAAAGTGACGCTCTAGCAACTCTCGATACTCCACTCCTGTGATCATACCGTCATTGAATATCGGACCAATTATCTGCTTCGATGATATAGCACACCACGCCGTGACTTCGTGGATGCAGTGGTGAGACGACATTGAGATAAGGATTTTCCGTACCTCAATGACGCCAGTTTTGCTTGTTCACGTATCCATTCAACTGAAAACTGGCCTCATCACTGACCCAGATCTTGTGATTACTGATGGAACCATTTCCAGTTCTTTGATCATGCTGTTTGCCAAATCTCTTCGTGCACAGTGTCCCCCTCCATTAGTAGATGGCACATTTGAATCTTGTATGGACGCAACTGCACTGCTTTCGTGAGCCTTTGTAATGATGTTTTGGATCTGCTTAATTGTTGGGCCGCCTGTCGAACGGAAGTTATTGGCTGATCCTCAAAGAATGCGCGTACACACCCCCTGTTGTCATCAGTAACAACTGTGCATTTTCATCCCGACGCCTTGCTTCTTGCTTCCAAACACTCCCGGTAGATTCAAATCTATCAGTCAACCTGTAAACAATAAAAATTAGCGTGAGATTAGAACAAGAACATCAGCCATCAGATGGCTTTAAAATCACTGCGACTTTCAAGTGCTATAACTTACCGCGCGATTATCACTTTCATAGGTGTCCTTTTCTTTCCGAACACTGATCGACATACCCATTGAACGGTGATATTAATTCGGTTATTTTCATAAAAAATTTTACGATAAATAATCGTCCTTCTATGGTGAGTGATTCCATATTGTTTATTCTTTATTTCCGGTAATCAAGTATTAACCTGAAATGTCATTATATGTGCTATTACAATATGGAAGAATTATACTTATATCAATACATTTCAAATCACGAACCTAAAATACTTTCTATCATGTTTTTTGGACCAGCCTGTATCAATAAAAAAGAATGTATATAGTAGTTATACTGTTTCTAGTCGAAGTATCTATATGCATACTATCCTGGTACAACAAATAAGATATCATAGTATATTTTAGAGAACACGCGTAGTACATAATATGTAAAAGAAACGCCAATAGGCTAAGTTAATTGTAAATACATTACAAAACGCTCGAAAACCGACACAGAGTGTCGACAGCCGAAATTTTTTCCCTCATTTTTCACCAGTATATTTATATAATGTTTTTTTATTTAATTAATCATGCAAACTTACTATTAAAAATTCCGTAAGAACAATACTGTTGGAAGAACCGAGGACTATATTTCGACTGTCGACACCCTGCGACAAAGGCAGAGTAGATTCGACACGTCCGTCCAGTGTTAACGAACTAAACATCTATGAAAATTCTAAACGTTTGGTTGAAAGATTGTGTTAGAGATTATGATATTGTGAAGACAGTTTCAAATCCTGTTAAGTTATTTACTTTATTCAAATGTAAATCACATTTTATGGTAAAAAAATCACATAATATTAAGTATACCGGAAAGTTTTGTCCTTTAGAATTAAAATAGTAACAATGGAATCTCATCCTCGTAATATTTACGATATTCTTGGGTAACATTTAATATGTACTTGTAAAGTATCATATAAACATTGTTAAAAAAAAAAAAAAAAAAAAAAAAAAAAATCCAGTACCAATTTTTTTTTTTTTTTGAAAGGACAGAACTTTCCATTAGACATAATCATACATATTTGTGAATATCATATTATCTAAAATTTTTTAAACAAAATGTATTGTTTAAAATTAATTTAACATAGAATCATTTCCATAAGAAGGAGCTTTATATCTTAAACTATAAAAATGTGTAATAAAGCGTGAAATTTCCATTCTGTATATATATATATATATTTATTCATCCTATACTATAATTATTTTAAATTTCATAACCGTTTACATAACATTTTCTTTCTTTTCTTTCTTTTTTTTTTTTTTTTTTTTTTTTTTTTATTATTACTGTGTAGATTTTTTTTTAAATATTATATTAAGTAAATATTTATGTGTAACTAGTTCGGGAGGAATATCACTCGTAAATCAATCCTATTAAATGTATTTCTGACGGGTGAAAAAGAAATATTATTTTATATTTAACTATAAACTATATCCTTTCTGTATCATAACTGTTCCCTCTGGAAGAAAAAATAAATAAATAAATAATTAGTTTAAATTAAACTTGTGAATAAATTTAGATTAAATTCAATTTGAATTAACATATATACCACTTCCGTAAAATTTTGTAAAGTTCTGAATAACTAATCGAATTTATATTGTCAATATAAATGTCTAGTCAGAGTTTACATTTTACAATTTTGAACAACTAAAATTGTTAATATATATATATATATATATATATATATATTAATTTTGAAGGATTTATAAATTAAATGAAATAGTTAATTAAGCTTTATACTTTAGATAAACATTTATCGTTCAGATTCTATAAACAGAAATGCAGCCAATTTAAAAATTTTAAAAAATGATACTGAGATGTTTATTTCTTTTATTTTAAATAAAAGCTTTAAAATTTTATGTAAATGAAAGGTAGTTTTAATATTTCCTCGTATACCTAAAATTATTATTAACTTCTTCTCTTCTTAACTCTTCTTAATTTGTCTAAGCAAAATATGTTTTTCTATTTTCTTTCTTTCTTTTTTTTTTTTTTTTTTAACTTATGTATATGATTTTTAGTCGCAATTGTAAATAAGATACTTATTCAAATGGCATGTAGACTTTCTTTCATCTGATTACACCTATACTAAAATTTATTTTAAAACAATGTAATCTAGGTAAATTAAAAAGAGAATAATAATAATTAACTCAAATATATTGAAAAATATATGCAACATGGAAATGTATTGAAGGCTTTTCTTTACAGAAAATAGTGTAATATCGTTTACAATTATTATTTTATTTATCGAACTGTTTATTGTTGTGTGTGTATATGTGTGCAGGAAAATAAAATATATTTCAATAAATTATTCTCGACTGTGCCATCGTTATGGCCATTGATTGATAATTTTAGCTACATGAATTTAACAGTAGCATACTTACAATAGAAAATTCTGTTCTTTTATTAATATCATTATTTAATTTGCAAAAAAAAAATAAATAAATAAATAAATAAATAAAAATCACTCTCAAATATAAGCAGAATTTACAGAAATGTGTTACTTGAAATATTTTATGTTTTTTAAGAGCAGTATATTTTTTTATATAATATACACAGCGCTTCTAACTGTCCATATTTATAAACACGAATAATTATTTTAAGCAAATATAGCTTCCATTAATAACAAAATTTTGTCATTAAATAAGACGAAGATAATTTAAATAAGATAACAGTGTAAAAAAAACATAAGGGTTGGCAGCTCTGTGTACATTTTATATAATTTGCGCGAACTCTTTCTATGAGTACAAAATTTATATGCAATATTTTAGACAATTACCAAAAGTTATTTTATTTTAAATGATTACCATAGCATTTTTTTAGGGGCGAGGCCTGGTTCAGAAAACTATGGAAGCGCCGAAGCGAAGCGTTTCTAGTAGCAGGAGAAGAATCAATTCAGTCTTTCGACGAGGCGACATTACTTGATTACTTTTTTTTTAAATTCTTAAATAGGGGAAGCGCTGCTTCCATAGTTTTCATGGACGCTTCGCATGGTAATATTTAAAGCCATTAATCTCTCTGCAGTATGTTGTGTAAGTGTCTCAAACTTAATACTAAATTAAAGAACTGGAGTATATAAGTATTTGAACAGACAAACTTCTTCACGCACTTTAAAACAATGAAAGAAAGAACGGTTTCGAAAAGGACGCTGTCTTACTTCTTCAGGTGCAAAACGTGTGCATATATATAGGAATAGATTATCAATGAATAAAATAAATGAATGAATAATTATGGTTTTATTATCTTTAAACTCATAAATTTGTTACAATAGTTACTTATATATATATATATATGTGTGTGTGTGTGTGTGTGTTGTTATTTAAAATACCTCATACTTAGTTTTATTGTTTTTTAATTCATTAATGTACTTATTTAATTATTTATTTTCATTTCTATTTTGTTTATTTTATTATTTATTTACTTATACTTACATTTATATTTATATTTATTTTTTTTACAAAAAAGAAGGAAATTACACTCCTGCTCAAAAATTTAGCAAGGTCTCCAAACGATCCGTTTTTATTTTTTATTTTTTTAATTTATTTATTTAAAAACTTTTCTCTCAATGAAACGTTTTTAAATATTGAGTATTTAAAGAATCGGGGATTCCATGTGTTTTTTTGGTGAAGATTGGTTTAAGACAACATTTAGGGGACCGGTAACAAATTGAGCAAAATATATAATGCTTGTGATCACCCGTATCGTTAATTGAACAAAATGAACTGTAACTTTAGGATATGTTAATATAGATTGAGTTAAATTTGTGGATGAATTTGCGTGACGATAACATATTAAATAACGGAAATATAAGCATTTATTTTAAAACTCAAGAAGAAGAAAAAAAAAAAAAAAAAAAAAAAAGCATGTTTTTTATTCATAATATGCAGAGTGTTTAAAGAAAATTATTCCCTTATTTAGATAAGTTGGAAAATATTTTAAAACAAAATACTGCAATCGGAATATAAATATCGTAAATATCTTATGAAATATGAGCATTTTTTGAAAACGTTTTCACTGCGTATGTGCGAAAGATAAGACAAAAATATTGCATAATTTAAATACATAGGTATATTGTGCAACTTTTGTCAAAAGTGCATTTGAATAGAGTAAAAATTAAATAAATTATCCGAAAAAGAACAAGCAAACTTTTAGGTATTTTCCTAGAATTGAAATTTCTTAAGTTTTTTCTTTTTTATAAGACGCGTAATTTATTTGAAGATTCAATTATTTCAACCCCTCTCCAAACGTACTTTTTTGTGAAAAAACCCCTTATAAGCTTGTAACTCTAACATATGTTTGTTTATTTACAAGATTTGTAAGATGTAAAGGTGTTTTTCACAAAACAGAACATTTGATAAGTGGTTAAAATGATTGGAACTGTAAATTAATTACCCAGCATGGGAAAAACCCCTTAAGAAAATTTCAGCTCTTGGAAATCTAGCTCGTTCTTTATCAGATAATTTGCGTAATACTCGATTCAAATGCATATTTCACAAAAGTTGCCCAATATATCTAGATTTCAACCTATGCAATATTTTTTTTCACCTTTCGCACATGCACATTGAAACCGTTTTTCATACAAATGCTCATATTTCGTGAGATATTTCAGATATTTGTAATCCGATAGCAGCATATTGTTTTTAAAGTGTTTTTCTAACTTATCTGAAAGTGGAAACAATTTCCGTTAAAAATTATGCATATTATAAATGAAAAAAGTGCTGATATTTTTTAGAATTTTTAAATATATGCTTACATCACCGTTATTTAATATGCTATCGTCACATAAATCCATGCACAAATTGAACTTGGTATGTATTAACTTATCCTAAAGTTACAGTTCATTTGAGTCACCTAACGATACAGGGTGATCACAAACATTACTGATTTTGCTGAATTTGTTACCGGCCCACTAAATGTTTTCTTAAACTAATCTTCTCTGAAAAACATGAGGAAGACTCAGTTCTTTGAACACACAACGTTTGAAAACGTTTCATAGAGAGATAGGTTTTTAAATACTGATCGAAATAATACTGATCGTTTGAAAATCTTGCTAAACATTTGAGCAGGAGTGTATTTGATCGAATTAAACAAATGTTCCTAAGATGTGTACAGCAAAGTCGTATCAGATTTTTCATTAACAATTTTATCGTGAATAAGATTCATAGTTTTTTTTTTTTTTTTTCAGGAAACCTAACTCGGAAACGCGTTCGGCATGCAAGATAATTTTTGTTTGCCGAAAATTAAAACTATGATTAGATTCAAAACTATGCTTAGCAATAGAAGTTTAGATATTTCTTCTTTAGCAATATACCACGAATGCTCACGTAAACGGCATTCAAGATTTCTTTTAGTTTGACCCATGTAAATCAAATGGCAATTACACTGATCTACATGAAAATTGCCCCCGACACCATTTTTGCAAATTCTTATATAAAATGATTACCTAAATCCGAATATGATGAACATCTTGCTCTATCGCCTACCGTTTTTTAGGGGCGGCCCCTAGTTTTATCAATTTTCGGTAATTTTATGGCTATAAATTTGTTTTGTAGGGTTCAAAATGATTATTTTAACTGCTAAATATCTTCTAAGGGGCTATAGATTTGGTAAATTCTAAAACATGAACATTTGCTGCAAGGGCAAAATTTAGAGGGGGATTTTCCACTGAAATTACGTACTACATTTCTTATAAATAAATAAATAAATAAAAAAATAAATATATATTTAAATGTTAAATTAATTCTTTATCATTCTTCAAATCGAATTCGTGCCTATAGAATTCCGAACTGTGATAAAAATTGGGAGAAGGGATGGTATCCCGAGAAAACGGTGGGTGACTACGAAAAAAGGGTGTCATGTTCGGATTTAGGAGGTCATTTTATATACGAATAAGCAAAAATGATATTAGGGCTCGATTTTATTTCAGCGCAGTGTTATTACGAAGTATATTATAGATACCTCACTTATGAAACTTGGAAACAGAGGATTTAGTTGAAGGGAACTGAAAATTATTAGTAGGTTAAAAAATAACATGAAAATTGAAAGGTTTTAGAATTTTGGCTAATTTGAAACATAAAGGTGTATAAAAAAGGGAAGACGACAAAATTATGCGGTTTAGTTTTAGCCTCACTAGGAAGAGTAGAGTTCCAAGTACGTCTATTGAATTTTTTAAGAGCTTTAGCAATAATAACGGGGACAAATATCTTTTTATAGCAACAGACATTAAATAATTAAGTTCTTCTTTAAGAGACTAAGTGTCAGAACAAAGGCACGATGCACATAAGTGTAAAAGATGCTAAGTTTCTGTTAAACAAGGTGATTTGAAAGATCAGGGTGAGAGTTGGAAACGGAGAAAGGTACAGAGAGGTTTTAAAAGACCAATCACATCTAGTAACTAAAACATCAAGGAAGGGAAGTTAACTACAATTTTGTAACGCGAAGGCAAACTGAATATGGGATTAATGTTATTCGCAGTTTGACGAATGACAGAAATGTCAAAAGGATTTTGAACAAGAGTGAAATTTTGACATTTCTTCCATTTGAAATTTCGAAACCAACCGACAAAAACTTGCGTGCATGGAAATTAAAGTATGTGTTTCAAATTCTGAAGAAAAATATTTCAGTACCAAGAACTGATGATAAAGAAATGTTTAGCGTTAAGAAAAAAAAAAAAATCCCTTCGTAAATTCCTAAGATTCAAATGATATTAAGAAAAGGAACTCTAAGCCTTCTAAATATACGAAAAGTGATTCAATATTATGAATGTACTGGAATTCGAGTGCTATAAGACAGTAGACGCAATTTTCCTTCTAAATTATCAACAACAAAACTGATCTTAACTGTTTTATTTAATAATTACATATTTATTTATTACACATACTATGCTTACAGCACAAAGTTTTCCGTAGAGTTGATTTTTTCATAAACTGTTTTTTTTTTTTTTTTTTTTTTTTTTTTTTTTATCTTTTAAAACCAAAACGTCAAATTTCGATTTGAATTTTGTATTTTTTTTATCGCATTTGGCTAATTATATTAATAATAATAGGGCTCTGAGTAACTTTAGTTGTTATACACATGTTGTAGGTATGTACGTGTGTTTGGAGTTTTTCATGTCTAGATTTGCAGTGATGCTAATTTTAGGGACTCTTTTTATTCAACGATAACCAATAATTTTGGGGAGTGACAGTTGATATAGATAATAGATAATTAATCCTCGAAATAATTAGGCAAACGGTACAATTAAAATTTAGTGGTAGATATTGAATTCAAAAGTCCTTAAATTTGTCGAAACTGTAGGTATGTGAATGTATGTTTACACATGATAACACAATATATCTTTCTTTTAAAAAATTAGATGATTCTTAAAAAAAAAAGAAGAAAAAAAAAAAAAAAAAAAAAAGGTATTTAATTCTATTTAATTTACTAATATTTAGTATTCCAACATAATTTCTAAATTTCTCGTTTATAATATATTTTTATGGAAATTTGGAAAGCTATTTACACGTTTTTATGCCTACTAAATATTTTTTTTAATAAAAATGAAATGATTATTCTTTCACTATTTTTTTTTTTTTGTTTACTTATATTATAATACTCATAATTATGATTTTTATTATACTAAAAAATATATACTTTTTGAACTATTAAAATTTCTTTTCAAAGCTATATTAAAAATTATTCACTTAAAAATTTATAGTATTTTCTAGATTTCCTTTAGTTTTACATTTCTATTTACATTTATTTCAAAAATAGCTTATATAATCTTACCAACCAACATTTTATTTCAACGAATCCATTTTTATAAAATTTTAACGAAAGTTTAAAGTTCATGCTTATTACTTTACTTTCTGAATGCTCAATTTGAGAGTTTAAATATTTATCACCTTTTTCTATAAAGGATTTAAAACACTTTATCTATCGCCGGGACCCACTAGATTTAAAGCCATATAAAATGGAATTTATGGACGGAATGTCAAAGTTATCAATGCGGAGGGAACGCATATACATTATTTTAATCTCATCATAGGGCATAAGATGCTGCATAAAATATTTTTAGTTTAAGAAATATACAGCATGCTGTCGCATTCTCACGGATATCACAGATAGACGAAATTTCAATATATATACATTGCATGCGGAAATCGTAAGGTAAGCAGTTACAGCTTTTTTTTTTTTTTACTCAACGAGAAAGACACAATTGTTAACAAAACAAAAGTAGTTACATTTTGTGAAAAGGAAATATTTTATTGTTCTGTTTTAGAATTATCTCAAATTCGCTAAGTTTTCTAGTTTGATTATTTGGATATTATGCCCTTATTTCCATATTTCTGTAATGGTTGTAAAACGAATTGATAAAGTTAAAATGATTTTTTTTTTTTTTTTCATAAATGAATAGGCCAGTCTAAAACCAATATGTTCAATGACACAATGAACATTCAATGAAAATTATAAAAAAAAAAAAGGAGAAAGAAGGAGAGAGAGAAGGAGAGAGATTAAAACAAGGAAAATATATTAAAATTCTTGCATAAAATTTTTTAAATGTTTGACTTCAGTGCAAAAGGAATGAATGTTGAATGGCTAATAATGCACTTACAAACGAAATTAGGGCAAAAAATGTAGATATATAATGTAAATCACTTAAAGCATTCTGTTCACATATTGCCAGATGTGTGGTTCCAATCTCTGTTTAAACATGGATGTTTGTATGGCTCGGAATATACTATATACAGTAGGTCCCTTAATGTGCAAAAAACGAGTGTAGAGCAAAATTTCAAAACAAAATTACATTTTGCTTTTCACAAATCTTAAAATACAATTATTTTTTACCAGTTAAAATATATATATATAGGGGATTACTCATAGTTACATGCTTATATTTCTGGTTGATACTATGTATTTTGAAATCTTTTATCCTTAAATTTAATTTTGTACATCTGGCTACTTGAGGCTTCCATTGTTAAGTTTGAACAATCAATCTATATGCATAACAAAAATAAGATCTTATATTATTTGGAAAAAAAAAAAAAAAAAATCTTTTAAATTATAATTTTAATTATTAATGACTGCCCTATAATGCTTATCCTTATATGTGTACTCTTTGGCATTATTGCTTGTAATTGTGTCTGATTAAAACTTAACATTTAATACTATGATTTCAAGATTATTTAGTTTTGGGTTAATCACAAAAGTTCAATTCTTCTAATTACTTAAATGGCGCTAAAAATTATCTTAATCTTGCAGTCAATACTTCTAATTACCTTAATCTTTCAGTCACTACATCTTAATTTCCCTTATTGCATTGGATTCTTCTCCTGAAATAATTTTACTGACTTAATGTTATTATAGCTCACCGATAGATGGCGCTTGCACTCTGTCTTATGATTTTATTCTTCTGTCTTTAACTTTAATGATATATTATTAATGAATATGGTACGATTTAATTCAACTCTACTAGTTTTAAAATTAATTAGATATAAAATCTATTTTAACATTATCATTTAATATTAACTCTGTGTAATTTATCTTTAATGAAAATGCTCTGAAGTTTCTTCGATTAATCGATATCTGTCGAGATTTTATTTTACTTCAATTTAAGTTTTGGCATCATCCTTTTCTCCTGTTAGAGTTAATTGTTATACATGTGGTTGCTTTGCTTCATTCATGTGTTCACTTTGGTTTCCATTAAGATTAAATTTAATCTTTTTTTAATCTTTGTTTTAATTTAATATTTCAATTATTTCTAATTCTTTTTGGTTTTGCTGCATCGATCGGGGTGTGAAACGATATTAATTGCTATGATTAGCAATATCGTTGTACGAAATCGTTGCGGCTCTTTAAGCTTTATGAAGCATGCACCCCTTGATAAGTATGTTTCTACGTTTAAGCATTTACATCCAAATATTTCTGTGATTTATTATTTATTAATCGTTTTCACTCTCATAAGCTTAATGGTCATTTTTATTATCATTCTGGTAGGCGTAAGTATTTTAAGTTACTATCCTAACTCATTGGTTCTTAATCTACATTGCAACTTTTTGTGTCATTCTTTCCTCTGTGTTAAATTCAGTTCTATATTTTAGTGTGCTGTTATTGTCTTAGTTCTATTAATAGCTGAATTTTATGATTTAATCTTATTACGATATCTATTATATATATATATATATATATATATATATATATATATATATATATATATATATAAAAGAAAATATTTAAAAAAAAATATAAAAAAAACTTTAATTTGAATATAAAATCTAGAATTTTCTTTTGAACATAAAAATATTCTAAACGTCGACGCAAAATTTTACACAAAGAGCAAATTCACACGAATTAAAAAAAAAAAAATAAATAAATAAATAATAATAATAATAATAATGAATTTGCCTTTGACGTAATGTACTATATATATATATATATATATATATATATATATATTATACAAAATTTATAATAAAGAAAATTTGGCTTCTGCATATTACATGTTATTATATGGTAACAAATAATAAACATTGTGTGATAAGTTTTGACAAAAACGAAACAATTTAAGTAAAAAAAAAAAAAAAAAAAAAAAAAAAACTTTTAAAACAGGATTGTGTATTTATTTTCATATCTATAAGTCTCGTTCGATTAAACTTAATCTTGCAGTGTTTGAGTTTGATCATGTACCATACATTCTCATTATATCTCATGACTTCCTTTACGAAAGTGTATTAGGTAACAAAACGGAAGTGTATTAGGTAGCACTACTGTAAATGTCCATTTTCTATTTAAAAAAAAAAAAAAAATGTCTGTTTAAATATCCTCAATAAGGTTAAGATTTATGTACATGCCGATCAAGAGCTTTTATATCCTGAGACTAAAACTAAGATTGCGTGTTGCTTCCAATGTCAGTCAAATAACAGTCTTGCACAAATTCCCAGTGAGAGCCACTTAAACGCTCATAAATCGCAAGAGATTATTCCCGAATGGCTTATTACAAATATATTGAGTTCAGCGACCACTTTAAAGCTCAGAAACACTTATCTACTGTAGAAGAAGGCACCGTAGCAGAAATTATCACCAAAGAATCACCTTGTCTGGGACTAAAAAAACATCAAGATTTCTTACACAAGTCATGCCCGTTCTACCCTTTAAAATGAAACCAAACGTATTCCATAGCTGCCAAACTTTTTAAAATTTATAATCAGATTTTTTGCCAATACTATTAAAAAGGAATTTGTTACATGTGTTTTTGACGATACATAAACTGAAAACAATTGTAAATATTCCCGGTATGATGTCTCCCTTGAAAAACGGAAGACTTGGCACCAACGGTATTCAATTTTATTTCCTCACTTAATAACAATGATTGTCATTCCGGTCCCACATGACGCATGCTTTCAAATCCCAATATTCTTTATAAAATATGATATGTCTTCAGGGGTGGTTTATTTTTCACGGTTCAGTCCCATTGTTCAGTTCTTTTTCATTTTGCATACCCAGAGTCGTGATGACCTTAAAACTTCATCAACAGTCAATTTTGTGTTATTTGTAAGTCTTTAAATCTGATGACATTCCCGTTTATTCGTCATACACGACCTCTCTGAACTAGGTTTTTCTTTATATGCGTAACCACTTGATGTGAAACTTAGTAAATGGATTACTTTGACGTATTTCTAATAGTCGCAATTTCTGAAACGAGCTAACTGTTAACTTTCAACATTAAAATCTTTTTTAAACTCATACTCTAGCACTTCTTTAACTCGTGCTACCTCCACTTCAAAATGTTATCCTTTACACACTTTACGTGCTCAAATTTTGTGACATCATTCATCTCTCCATCTCTCTTATATTTATATATACCAAAAATTTGTATGTATAGACAAAAAAATGTAGACAAACTTTTGCAATAATAAAATTTTCGTTTTTATTAAAAAAAAAAAAAAATAATAATAATAAGTGTTATAGCTAATCAAATAATTATGTTTTAGTAGCAGTAGTATAAGAGAATTTATGAATGTGCTTGCAAGTTTTTATAATAGGAATACAACAATTCTTAATTTAAAAACTGAATGGCGTTAATGTCTAAATTTTTACGTTGTTGTGTATTATAAGTGTGATGTATTTATGACAAATTACTATTTTCATTCTGTTTATTTTTCTCTCAGTTGGTTAACATTAATTAAATTAATATTTTGTTATTGGTGGTCAATGTACTTAAACGGGAGGTTAATCATTAATTATTTAAATTAAGTAAAATAAGCATATATATGTCTTAGAAATTAGTTTCAAATAAATAATGTAATTGAAAAATGACAAAAAGAAAAAATATATATATAATTCTATGAAATTAAAGTAAGTTTCTGCTTCAGAAATTCTATTATCTTTGATTATTTTTCATTCAGATATTTGAAAGGAAACATTCTTATACTTAAACGTTAAGAGAAATGTGTGACAAACATCATTTTTGAACAAAGCATTCATGTACCTTTATTGAATGAAACTTTTAATAAGGCTTTGCAAAGTGTGTTTTTATAAACATTTAATTTTTTTTTTTTTTTTTTTTTTTCATTATCTCCCAACACGAAAACTGACAAAATTCTTTTTCTTTTTTTTTTTTTAATACTTTTTCTAAAATTGTTGAAAAAACTTATTAAAATTATAATATCACATATTGGGATAAAATTTGTTTATCATAATGGTCAATGTGATGTAATATCTTCATACCACTTCGGAACTGGGAGAGAAATTTACATTTGTATGTGCGTAAAATAATAACGTTGTAAATCATTTCCAATATCGGTTAAATACAGTAAAGAAATGACGCGTTATATGGAACAGTAAGTTTGATTCAACAATAATGAATTATCGTGCGCTAAGTTGAAATTCGAAATAATATTCTGGTATAAAAACAACCGTTAATATATATATATAAAAGATAATACCCATTGTTATAAAATTGAAGGTATACATATATTTTTAATGTTGTTTAGAGAAAAAAAGAAAAAAACTTAATACTTTTTTTAATAGTGACCCTAAGTTGTAAGACTTTACTATATTTTTCATTTATATTTTCAATCACTGTATTGTTACAGTTTCTATGTTTTAAAGTTATTTTTTCAGTCAATGTTTTTTGTTAAGGTATTGTTAAAAAAAAAAAAAAAAAAAAAGGATTGTTAAAAACTTCTTGGCCATCAATGAAACTCATAGGTGCATACCATGGAATTACAGTGAAGCAGAGTAAGCGTATATTTTCTTAATCAGGTGATTGATAAGAAGAATCCGGATCTAATAATCATCATGTACTTTTTTTTTTTTAACCTATTCCTTATATAGGATAGCGTTAAGTTATCAAATTTAATATGAAATATTGATAGTTTTAGAAGTTTGAAAATTTCCTTTAGTTTTCAAATTTGACAAACTAACGATGGCGAAATTCAAAATTTTCCAATCATTCTATATTGCAATTTGCAAAGCAAACTCCAGAGATTTTGGATAAAGAAACTAAAATTTTTATGGAGATTTTGCATATAACATGTATAAATTTTAATTAATTTTAATTTTTTGACACCCGTGTTTACATTTACTTTTATTACCTATGTTGCATTTGGTGAAAGATTAACTAGAGTCGTTATATATATCTCAAGCACCTCAACTGTACCGTTTATAATACTTAGGTAACTTTTCAATTATTTCTTTTAATTTTTAACGAAAATTAGTATCCCGCTAATCTAGATATTTTTAATGAAGAAACTAAATTTTTTATGAATATTTTGCGTATAACATGGATATTTATTAATTTTATTTTGTTTGACAACCGTGTTTCGACTTACTTTTGTTATTCGTTTTGCATTTGGCATCGTTTTGCACGATTAACTAGAGTTGTTATTCCGGGTGCGCCAAAAGTCTCTGAAAACTTTAAAATTTCATTAAGAAAGAATGAATGATGTTAAAAAAGTGCGGTTTGCACGAATGATATCAGAAAGAGGGCGGATTTTTTAATTAGAAAAATGGCCAATAGGTAGCGCTGTGGTGCATACACGGAGCTGATTTATGCAAACTAGGTTATCAATAAAACACCTGAATGCACATGGACAATTTTGGGATTCATCCAGACATGCTGTACTCAGCTGTCACATGTGTTGTGACTGGCCTTACTTGCTCCATACAATGTGATGGAGGTCATGTTGAACAACTTTAGCTCAAATAAATCTTTGAAAATGTATAATTGTATTGGTCTTGTGTTTCTGCTCATTATATTTTAATGTATGACTCATCTGCAATAATTTGCTTAAGGTATTCAACATCAGCGCCACCTAATGGTCATGTTTTGAACTTTTTTTTTTGTTCTTAATTATAAAAAAAAAAAAAAAAAAAAAAAAAAGCCGCCCTCTTTCTGATGCCATTCGTGCAAACCGCAGTTTTTTATCATCATTTGTTCCTTTTTAATGAATTTTTAAAGTTTTCACGAACTTTTGGCGCACCCGGTATATTGTTCAAGCACCTCAACTGTATCGTTTATATTACTTTACGTAACTTTTTCAATTCTTTCTTTCTTTTTTTTTTTTTTTTTTTTTTTTTTTTAAGAAAACTAGTATCCCGCAACGCATTATGTTTTTTGGCGTATTAAAGCATTGTATATATGAAGTGATACTTTAAGTTGCGCAAAAATGCTAAAAAAATCTTTCCCAAATTGTGATATTTATAATGTTTAAAATGCCCCAGATTCACGAAACACTTTGTGGATTTTAATTTCAATCTTTGCAGAAAACTGGATTATATATATATATATATAGGGGAGACCGGGGCAAGATGAAGAGCGGGGCAAGATAACGAATGTCTTAATTTTTCCGTTTTCCACTAGGTGGCAGCCTCAATCGGGCACTACTGGCTCTTCTATCAGCCGTTCGTTAAACAATAGTATAGAAACGCGGAAATCGCCATTTTTGTGTTAGTTGTGAAGCTTTGATTGTTTACCGCTGTCACGTTATAACTTTTATGCATGTGTAAATAAGCTCTGCTACAGCTACTGGTAAGATATATAGTTTCTCTTTAATATTTATAAGTAACTTAGTTTAAATACTACCTATTACCATGAATAAATGTCAATTAATCGCCTTCCTTCATGGCAATGAAAACGAATATTTTTAAACAATCAGTCCGGGGCAAGATGACGAGCTCGTCATCTTGCTCCGAAACGAATACTTTCTGAACTTGTAGAAAAAGTCCCACCAGGAACTGTAGGCCACTGTAGTGATAACGGCTGGAGCAATGAGGGCACCTTTTTCTCTTTTTTGAAGCACTTTTATCTTCACGTGAAATCAAGCAATGAATCTCCTGCTCTGTTGATTATTGACAATCACAAAACTCACATATAACTTTGCAGACTATCTTATATTGTAGAGAGAAAAACATCATCATGGTTGGGTTGCTGCCCCACACATCACATCGTCTCCAGCCCCTTGATGTGTCATATTTCAGCCCATTAAAAACCAACTATAGCCAACCATGTGACAACTTTATGGTCACTCATCCAGGATAAACTATCACAGACAAAAATATTGGTGAGCTTTTGAGCACCGCTTACTTCAAAGCAGCTACAGTTGGAAATGCCGTTAAAGGGTTTAAAGAATGTGGGATCGAGCCTCATAATCCTCTTGTGTTTAGCGAACATGAATTTGCTGCTGCAAAAACTACTGACCATGATGTTGTTGGCGATGAAACTGAGAATAATTGTGCTAATTCTCAGACCCTGGTAGTAGAAAACCAACATATAAACCCTCCAGAAGAGCCAGAACTTATGGTAAAAGCTGATTCCGATGCACCAAAGAAGCCTGTTAACGTTTTTGATTTCAAATCATTGCCTAAAGCAACACAGTGTGAGAAAAAAAAAGCAAAAAACTAAGCTCAAGCATTCTTACCAGCACACTCATCAAAGAAATGTTAGAACAAAGGGAAAAGCAGAAGGAAGAACAGGAAGGTTTAAAAAAACAGAGAAAAGAAGCTCGGGAAGCTAAAAAGGGAGTAAAAAAACTCAAACTAAGTTCCTGTAGGCCTATGTCTATAAAATCCAGGCCAAACAGTCCAGCTGCATCAACTTCAAAGGATGTGCTGCTTGTGAAGAGGAATATTGTGACCCTCCAACAGAAGAATGGATCCAGTGCTGTAAATGCCAAGAATGGTGGCATGAGGAATGTTCCAATTATGAAAATGGCATTTTTATTTGTGACTAGTGTTAGCTACACAACTAAACACTTCAACATTACGTTACAATGCATTACGCTTAGTTCGATACTTTGTAAGATGTAAAAACACAGTTATCATTTGTTAAACCGTGTAACATATTCAAAAGATAAAATATGTTCAACCTTTTTCAGTGTTGTCATCTTGCCCCAAGGCCAAAGTCATCTTGCCCCAGTACTGGGGCAAGATGACGATTTGTTAAGGTTATGAAAAAATAAAATTATCCTTTAATATTTTTATTTGAAAAATTAAATGGAAATATATTTAATACTACAAAGGAGTACTCTAACTGTTCATGTAAAATTAATTTTACTATCCTTAAAAATAAATTAATAAACAACAAAAATTGTTAGCATAGTCATCTTGCCCCGGTCTCCCCTATATATATATATATATATATATATATATATATATATAAATGTTTTTTTTTCTACAAGAGTTTTAAAAAAAAAAATATGTACTCTATCAAACATTTTTCTAACAAATTATCAACAACACATCTAAGTTTTTTTTTTTTTTTTTTTTTTTTTTTTAATAAGAGAAAAAATATATTTATGAAAAATTATGTCTTTGTACTTTAATGTTACCTTTAAAATTGTTTTTATTTTTTAAAGAATATGAAATGCTTATGAATAAAATATAATAATAAAAATGCATTCGTATTTTTTCTGTACTAAAACCTTTCATTTATGAAAAAAAAAAAAAAAAAAAAAAAAAAAAAATGCATAGCACGTAGATGAAATTAAAAATAATGATTTATTCTCCAATAATTAGAAATTTGAGAATAATTTACTTAAAAAATAAAAATAAGTTATTTAATTTAAAAATTTTTGTTAAATCTAGTTAATTTTGTAAAATATTTAGATATTTTCCAGGAATTAGTAGCAATGACGGTACTTCGTAGTGCAAACAAATACCTGTATGTATAAATAATTACTTTAACGGTTTACTGAATGGTTTAGCGAGTGAAAAATTGATTCTATTCGTCAGTTCGATCACATTTTTAATGTAGACCATATACTAATTATGATTGTGATTCGCTTACCATTTTTTCATGCAGGACGCTACTAATGTGGAAATTTACAGCCACTCTGTTTACATAAATATTCTACAATTCAATCTTAATGAATGTTCTATATCCATTTCCATTATTTTAATGTTAAAACTTACAATATATTTTTTTTTCTTGCATAAATAATTATTTCATTTCTTTATACAATAAGATAAATAAATAATTAATTAATTAAAAAATATATATACTAGCAATCTTTGCCCGCTTCGCTGGACATTAAACTTAAACGAGTTGTCAAAATCCCATATCTTTATTAATAACCTAAGTTCTCGCTGTGATTGGTAGAGGTTTTCTCGCTCGCAACATGAGGAGTCTAGGTCTCCACTGTCTTCGGCACAACTTACCCCCTTCTTACTTCCCCTTCCTCCGCGGGTGAGTTCGAAGTTTTGCAAAATCCCACTAATGTACATAATGCGTACACTTAATCAATATCCAGTCTGGGTCCCCACTGCCTTCAGCACAACTTACCCACTTCTTACTTCCCCTTCCCCAACGGGTGAGTTCGAAGTTTTGCAAAATCCCACTAATGTACATAATGCGTACACTTAATCAGTATCCGCACACCAAAATTCGCCATTCTAAGATAATTCAAAGCGAATTCAAACGGAAAAAACATGTTTTTACACATGTTTATTGGGAACGACTTCAGTATAACCCCACAACGATATTTGGCGATTTTTTTGTTGGCGATTATGGCTAAATCATAAATCAAAAAATCATAAATCATATATGATAAAATCTTAATCCAAATCATAAATCATAAAATCATAAATCCAAAATAAACAACATATTAGGCTGCCATATTATATCTCAAACAGTCCAGAAAGGCATCGTTATCCTTCAAAACGGCGCCAAATTAAAATCGCCAAATTCAGCTGTGCGGTTATACTGAAGTTATACCGTTTATTGCCCTCCGACTCCGAGAAGGAGGGGGGGGGATTCCTTTGGTGACTTTAAATATTTTAAGACATTTTTGCGATGAACTGAATTGGCTATCTCAATTGTGCAATTAAAGATCTCGGCGAGAAACGTCCGAGCAACTTCGGTTCCGAATTTCAAATTTCGCCAAAGGGATCCAATACTAAAGCTGTTCCATACACAAAATAAATAAATAAATAAAATAAAATAAAATAAAATAAAACTTTTTTCTGGTATTTACAAAATAAAAATAAAAAATCTTAATAAAATCCAAATTATAATCATTTACAATTAAGGGGAGAACATACAAAAAACCTCATAAGGTACATAATAACAAAAAAAAAAAAAAAAAAAAAAAAAATTGTTTTACTGCAAGAAAGAAAAGTGCTGCTTAATTAAATAAAAATATTAAACTAATGCCAAATATCTCTATGAAAATATTTATCCACATACAAATTCCTGATAAAAAAATATAAAAAAAAAAAAAAAAAAAAAAAAAAAAAAAAAACTTTTGTAGGTATTTTTCTCTCTAATTTTTATTATTATTATTAACGTGAAATTGAAAATATTTCATTTTATTTCTGGAAAATAAAAAAATATATAAATATAAAACCTTCTACCGAATCTGGGTTGAAAACGGAAAAAGGGTAAAATAAATTAGAAATATCAGACCTATATTTATACATTTGATACCAAATGAAAGGGGCGATTTTTCTGAATCCATGGGTGCAAACAGTTTTTCGATGCGACAATTAGATTTTTTAAAATTAACTAAAGTATGAAACTTAGATGGCAACACTTCATTTCAATCTTTTCATAATTTGTAGTCCGAATCACGCGAATAAAAAAGTCTTTAACTTAAAAATTTATTTTTATATTTTATTTTTCCATTCAAAGCGTTTTAGTGAAAAAATATTTGCGTTTTAGTGAAAAAATATTTATGGCGCATGCGCAGGCGTTTTTTACTGATAATTTAAACACTATTCATAATTTTTAAATTTTCTATAGATATAATTTTAAGTTGGGTGAGGACCTAAGTTTCTGCCAAGCGCCGTTGAATTCCGTCCAGCCGTTCTCGGGTGATGCCCGGACAAACGTGTTTTAGTTTTTTACCCCCCAGGGGGAATGGGGGGGAATTTCTGAAAAGTTGATAGATATAATTTTAAGTTGGGTGAAGACCTAAATTCCTGCCAAGCGTCGTTGAATTCTGCCCAACCGTTCTCAAGTGATGCCCGGACAAAAAAAGCGACATACGGACACGATGACACACACACACACACACACACACACACACGCACACACACACACACACACAGGCAAAATTTTCTGAAGTCATTTTCGGCTTTCATGGGGTGTGAAACGTGAAGATATTGCAAAATTTTTTGATTCCGACAAATTTACAGACAAAAGTCTGATTTTATTAATATAGATATATATATATATTGATACGAATTTGAATACTATAATTTTTAATTTATTAAACATGTCTAAATTTATAAAAAAGATAGTCAAACAATAGCCGAATAACATCATAAATATTTTTATAAATTAGCTTAATGAAAGAGTCTACTTTGAATACATATATTTACATGAATAAACTTATATTTGCTAAACTGACATGATATATCTTACATATTTAAATTACCAATGCATTTTCTTTTACAAAAAAAAAAAAAAAAAAAAAAAAAAATACACATGCGTTTCAAGCAAAAATATGTTAAAAACGTCCACATTCTTTTTTAATCAATCATTTTTTATTATTCTAACTAGATTTGACATGGACTACATTTCTATAAAAGCTGATATTTTTTTCAGTACGAATTTTAAAATATTTACTGATGTGTTAACAAAAGATTTTGAAAAATGAGTCTTTTTAAATATATACTTTATTTTAATTGAAAATGACAGTTTTAGGCAACAAATATTTTTAAGCAGATAAATACATAGCATGATATTCAGAGTTTTTAAACGATTTCGTTAATATATATATATATATATATATATATATATATATATATATATTTATTTATAACGTAAACCATATCATTTAAAAGAATTGTTTTTCCCCAACACTTGAAAAAAAAAAAAAAAGGTAAATAAATAAATAAATTAATTAATATATATATTATTTATTTATTTTTTATTTTTATTTTTCAAGTGTTGGGAAAAAAAAAAAAATCTTTTAAATGATATGGTTTACGATATGAATATACTTGATGAATAAATGAGGAAATATATATAAAATCGTTTAACACGAATAAAAGAAAATTATCCAGAATCCAAACTAAATATATATATATATATATATATATATATATATAGAGAGAGAGAGAGAGAGAGAGAGAGAATATGACGTGTAATACAATTATCTACGAAGGAAATTGATACAGGGTGTTTCAAAACTCATGGGCAAAAACTTATAGGATGGCATAAAACATCTAAACAAGCCATTTTCATCATACAATGCATGGGCGGAGAGAAAGCGGACCCCGCTAGACGGCATTGTAATGGAAAATATAAAGCGCGCGTTTTCTTATATATCGCCATTTCTACCGTGCATTTCAGCAGGCATAGCGACATTCAGTGATCAGGAAAAGGCGGAAATGCATTTATGTATGGTCTGGCGAATGGGAATGCTCTGGAAGCCGCAAGACTGTTGTGGTATTTTTCGGTCTGGCACGTGTCTTCTCGGGAAACGCTGCCTCTACAGTTATGCGACTTCCCATTTTTCCCATTCGCAAGACCATATATAAAATGCATGTCCACCTTTTCCTGATTACTGTATGTCGCCATGCCTGCTGAAATCCACGGTAGAAATGACGATGTGTAAGAAAACGCGCGCTTTATACTTTCCATTACAGCACCCTCTAGCGGTCACCGCTTGCTCTCCGCCCATACGTTGCATGGTGAAAATGGCTTGTTTAGATGTTTTCTACCACCTCTTAAATTTTTTGGCCATGAGTTTTGAAACACGCAGTGTATAATAAAATTTAATAAAATGAATATAAAATAAAATAAAATTTGTATGAATGAAATAATAATGAAAATAAAATTTAATAAAATGAGTTTAAACTTCATCATACACGCTATCTATATCTTTGTTATTTCTTTTTTTCTTGGTTGCGTAATGTATAACAAAGACTTCAAACAAAATATAAAGTATTTTTTCATTTGTAATACTAAAAAGAAAATCGTTTTCATTAGCAAACGATTTTCAACTCGTATCGTAGAAAATATTTTATAAGTGCATGTTTTATAAATATTAGATTTTTATGCAAATAGTGTTACAGATTAATCTGTCAATATTTACTAAAACAAAACTGCTTTACAAAATGCAATATTAACAAAGTGAGATGTCACGAAATCTTGTGAAAACTATCTCTATAGCGATCATTTACAAACATTAAGATTTGTCCAATAAACTACATGAAGCATTTTCATGTAGATTTCATGCATAAGTTATTTCGTGGGAATATTTTACATAGAATAGAAACTTATACATACTTTATTGGTTAGGCTTAAATGTATTACAAACAACTTATTTTTTATGCATTCAACTATAATTATTTATTACGCGTGATATGCCCTTATTCCGTGACTTTCAAACGATCTTGCATAGCGCTGGAATAACTAGAAATTTAGGATGGTTTCACGGTTTCTGTCACGAAACATTTGTTAGTCACGACTTTCACGCAGTGATAGAAGTTTTCGAATTAGTTCCGTAACTGGAAAAGAATTTTGTTACCGAAAGCAAACGGTTTTTGTCACAACTTTATGTATTATATATTTAAAAAATAATAATTTTTAAATAATTAATTGGGAAATATGTTTTAAAATACGTACTAAAAAAAGTAATATATTTCTACAATATTCCTTTCCATACAAAATTAGGCTTTTAAGTTACGTAAACAGCGCAATATATTAACTTAATAAATAGTTGTTTACAAATTCTAATCGGTTTATAATTTTCAACTATGTATAAATAGCTCACACATAGAAATTAAATGTTACGTTTTCTAACAAAATAAAGTTAAACCTAGAATATAATTTTAAAAAATCATAAAATAATAAAATAATTTAAGATATATAAATTTCCTCGCTAATTATTAACACGTTCGCTGCCTATCTCACGTGACTAATATTTGAAACGGCGTTTTTTTTTTTTTTTTTCCTTTAACCTGCCGATTATGTTTGGCGTATTTCACAGGAGCGCTACATCGCCAGATGATATGGGCTTTGTGTTTTCCTTTTCTTGTTTGTGTAATGTGTTACGTCAATACGCTGTACGACGTCAAACGTATGAAAATTCGTGTGCTCGGTAAAGGAAAACTCTGGAGTTAATGAGTAACAAGTTAATTTTCCATAGCAAATAGTTTCGTTTGTACTAACCAGCAGTGGCGGCTCGTGAATGACGTTTTGGGGGTGCTGCATCGAAGCGTCTAGAAAAAGTACATGGAATGGAATCTTTATTCGTCTTATTGGCTGACTCTTTTATTTTGAGAATCAACGTAATACATCGACACTTCAATAGCCAATCAGAAGAAAAAACTTTCCATACTAATAAAGTGTTTTTAGTCAGTAGCTTGCAGCCCACCCAATACGTCATTCACCAGCCGCCACTGCTAACCAGATAAAATATTAAATCCCTGACGTCATCACTTCGGTCGCGTACTTAGCGACGATACCTCTTTTATTAGAGAGAAGGCATTCTATTTTGAAATATTCTTCCGGGAGGATCAAAATTTCGATGGCATGCTTCCGGACCACCTCTAGGGGTGAGTTTCAGATCGTCACCAATTGCATATAGCGCAGCACTAGTGTGATGTAAAATCCAACCAACCACCTATTTTGAAATATGAATATTTCTGATGTTTGCGTTAGTGTTGTTTGGCTGGTTGAAAAATGTTGGAATTTAAGGTTGGTTGAGTTTTGCGTAGCACTAATGCTGCACAATGGACAATTGGCGACGGTCTGAGCTACCCCCGAGGCGGTCTGGAAACATAACATCAAAATTTTGATCCTTCAAGGAAGGGAAATTTGAATTTAAGAGGTACTTTTGAATTTTAAAGGAATATTTTTGAATTTCATGCCAATACTGATGGCTACAGTACAAAATTTTTCATATTATTTAATCGCATGCATTTTTGGGATAGGGGTATAGATTAGAGGGTAAACAGATCAGAGTACTGTTATTATAGAGAACCGTTAAAATTTGCTATAATTATTTAGTTGCGGATGTATTTTTTAATTTTTAACAAATGAGGACTATAAATAAAATATTAATGATAAATCATTTACTTTATACAATTTTTGAAAACGTAGAAAACAGCCTTTAAATAAAGGTTGTCCCCACGTCCCCAGAAACTGCAGTATCGCTTCGACCACATTGATTAACCGAATTTTGGTGTACAACTTCGTGTTAGCTTGGTGGTACTTTAACATTTGGTGTAATTGTATGATCTAAGTTTTATTATTTTATTTGTGATTAGTTATGAATTCGTAATTATTTCATAATTCTTTTTATTCTACTTTATGAAAAATTTTCTTTTGTTCTGCGTTTTTTTTTTTTTTTTTTTTTTTTTTTATGATATTTTTTCTCAGGTTAGAGAAAAAAATATCATTAAACAAGAAAGAAAAATCATGCAGTGCGCATTGATTAGTAACACTTTCCAACTGTACGTAATTGTTGTATCGAATAGCTTATTTAATATTCTTTGCCTACGTTATCACACAACAGACAGAAGGACTGAAAAATATACAGATAGACTAATTGATTTTAAAATTACTCTTAGGCATTTTAGAAAGAGTTAAAAAAGCTTAACGCAAAAGAAAATGCAGCATTAGGTTACAATTGCAGCTTTTGATCTCTCTGAATATTTTAGTGTAGCCCTGTAAATCAGAGAGTTAATCATATCATATTCTATACAAAACATTATTTTAGAATATTAAAAATACATTTCAGTATTTTTTTGATTTTTTAATATAACTTTCAAAAAATTCTGTCCTAAAACGTAATGCAGTGGCATTTTTTTTTTTTTTTTTTTTTTTTTTTTGTTGTTGTTGTTGTCCCTCTAAACAAATTAGTTATACAGGACCTATTAATGTCATTTTAAATGGGGAACATTCTATAGGGAAAATATTTATAAAAAAAAAAAACACTCATAGAACACAATGCTTTCGAATGCTTTTGGGTGTCCCTGTACACAAACCAGAAGAGATATTCACTCCATTTTCAATATGGAACATCCGATAGTGAACTTCAATAAAATATATCAGTTTCGAGAAATTCCATATATATTTACAGAAGTTAGAGCGCGGGAAGACAGACAGACAGACAGATGGACAGATACACAATCTGAAATCATATTCACACTTAAAAATGTTAGAAAGTGTTAAAAACGCTTAATGTAAACGAAAATACAATTCTAACAATTTTTTTATTAATAGCTCTTAATATAAATGGGTGTTTTTGTGTCACCCTGTAAATCTAATGCTAATCATGCTATATCCTGTGCAAAGCATTTTTTTCTGCATATAAATAACATATTTCAATTTCCTAAAACTTCGTGGAAAGTAAAGTTATTAAAATTTGATTTAAAGAAATATCTCTCATAGAACGCAATGCTTTGGAATACTTTTAAGTGTCCCTGTACATAAATCGGTGGTGGTATTTTCTCCATTTTATACAGGAAACATTCAATAGTGAACTTGAATAACATATTTAAATTTAATTGAGATATGGCTACAGTAAAGGTATGAAAATATGGCTTATAGAAATACCTATCATAGAAAATAATGCTTTGAAATACTTTCGGGTGTCCCTGTACACAAACCAGTAGAGGTATAAACTCCATTTTCAATAGAGAACATCCAATAGTGAACTTGAATAACATATATCAGTTTCAAGAAATTCCATAAATATTTACGGGAGTTAGAGCTCGGACACACAGAGAGGCAGACAGACAGACGGATAGGCAGATACAGAACACTGAAATTATATATTCACACTTAAAAATGTTAGAAAGTGTTAAAAACGCTTAACGTAAACGAAAGTACAATTCTAGCATTTTTTTATTAATAGCTCTTAATGTAACTGGATATTTTTGTGCCACCCTGTAACTCTAAAGCTAATCATGCTATATTCTGTGCAAAGCATTCTTTTGTACATATAACTAACATATTTCAATTTCCTAAAACTTCGTGGAAAGTAAAGTTATTAAAATTTGATTTATAGAAATATCGCTCATAGAACGCAATGCTTTGGAACACTTTTGAGTGTCCCTGTACATAAACCGATGGTGGTATTTCCTCCATTTTATACAGGAAACATCCAATAGTGAACTTGAATAACATATTTCAATTTCATTCAGATATGTCTACAGTAAAAGTATTAAAAAATGGTTTATAGAAATCCTTCTCGTAGAACACAATGCTTTGAAATACTTTCGGGTGTCCCTGTACACAAACTAGTAGAGGTATAAACTCCATTTTCAATAGGGAACATCCGATAGAGAACTTGAATAACATATTTCAATTTCATTACGATATGTCTACAGTAAAGGTAGGAAAATATGGTTTATAGAAATACCTCTCATAGAACACAATGCTTTGAAATACTTTTGGGTGTCCCTGTACACAAACAAGTAGAGGTATAAACTCCATTTTCGATAGGGAACGTCCGATAGTGAACTTGAATCAGACAGACGGACAGCCAGGCAGACAGACAAACCGAAGTCATAAACAATTTTCAACCTTGTTGGAAAGTGTAAAAAATGTTAGAAAGTGTTAAAAACGCTTAACGTAAACGAAAGTACAATTCTAGGAATTTTTTATTAATAGCTCTTAAAATAACTGGATATTTTTGTGCCACCCTGTAAATATAAAACTAATCATGCTATATGCTATGCAAAGCATTCTTTTATACATATAAATAACATATTTCAATTTCCTAAAACTTCGTAGAAACTAAAGTTATTTAAATTTGATTTATAGAAATATCTCTCATAGAACGCAATGCTTTGAAATACTTTTGAGTGTCCCTGTATATAACCCGATGGTGGTATTTCCTCCATTTTATACAGGAAACATCCAATAGTGAACTTGAATAACATATATCAATTTCATTAAGATATGTCTACAGTAAAGATATGAAAATATGGTTTATAGAAATATCTCTCATAGAACACAATGCTTTGAATTACTTTCGGGTGTTCCTGTACATAAACCAGTAGAGATATAAACTCCATTTTCAATAGGGACCGTCCGATAGTGAACTTGAATAATATATCAGTTTCAAGAAATTCCATAAATATTTACGGGAGTTAGAGCGCGGACAGACAGACAGACAGACAGACAGACAGACGGACAGACAGACAGACAAACCGAAGTCATAAACACTTTTCAACCTTGTTGGAAAGTGTTAAAAAGGTTAGGTTGATTACCTTTTTTTGTTAGGTTAGTTCGCCGGTGTTCGATCGTACGCCACCGGTGGAGGGTTGCTATTCGGAACACAATGCGTCTTGGCGATTTTCGAAATTTCGCCAAGCGGCAGCCTAAAGTAAACTTACACTTGTAAAGCAATACGTCACATCCCGCGCTAGCGCGGGATCGGCAGCGAACGTGTTAAGAACCACAACCTAATTATAAACAAAACTTTATTACAATTTCTTAAGTATGTTAATACTAGAAATTAATAAAATTTACTGAAACTAAACAGGCTCTATACAAAAATTAAATATCTACTTATTGCCTCGGTTCACAATAAAAAGTTTCTTTTCTTAACCTTTTTAAACTTTTCTACAGAAAACCTCTATTTTCAAGAACTGCAGCGAAATATTATTAAAATTATACCTATATTTATCAAATGACGTGTTTTGTCTGGTGATTTTATTTTTCCTTTCCTTTATTTTTTTTTTTTCCATTTTGCATACTACATTCCATTTTGCATATTTCTATTTTCCATTTTGCATACAGAAGACTTGGTACGAAAGCAAGATTGAGAAATACTAAGCAATCGTACCATTGTATAAGTGGTTAAAATATAACATCGTCGCCTACCGTGGGCCGTGGTGGCTAATAGATAATAGGCTAATAGGGTAATAATTTTTTATTTTAATGGAAATGTATGTTAACGTATATGAAATGATGAAAAAATGTTAACGTATATGCTCATGTAAAATAAAATTAGCATATATTTTTATATGTTTAAAGACACTTTTTTTTTTTTTTTAGATTCTAGTATAAAAGTAATTTATCATTCGTTTACGTGATACCTAAAAGAATTTTAATATATTGAGGATGTGTGCACTTAGAAATATCTGGAAGAGCATTACAAATTGTATAACGTGGTTTTTGTATAGGACTAAATTTAAATATCCAAAGTATTGTGTATATAGTTCAAAGAAAATATATATGTCTATCCAAAATTAATCAAAGCTATTATTTCCATTGAATGTTATTAATAGACGTGCTTTGCTATGTTTTAATATCTCAACGAAAACTTCTCATGGATGAAAATTAATTTCACATACTGTGAAGTCGTTTCTTCACATATATGAGTTTTAATTACAGTTTTAAGTAAATGTAATAATTACTATATATTTTTATTAAATTAAATGTCTAATAAAATATCTAACGAAATTCTAAATTATCTTTTATATTTAATCGCATTTTGTCTCTCTATAAATAAATATCTTAATTCTAATAGTATTTTATCCGTTTATCTATTAAATAAATCCGCTGAGAACAAAAACATACACTGCAAATAAAGGTGTTTTAAAGTAAGACAAAGAAATGTCTGAAAATACATTTCAGATACGTAAATGTCTTAATATGAAGTGCAGACATAATAGATATCTTAATTTAAGACACTTTTGTGTCTTAATAAACTGGTGGGTCAAAAGTGTCTTAAAGTAAGACATTTAAAGTAAATCATTTGACATTTCATCGTTAATTATTAGTAGTGGCGCCATCTATCAATGAAAATCAAAATCATCTTCGTCTTACTCGTTTTTTTTTTCATATCAAGATACTATTTTAAAACAATGATGATTACATTTAAGAATTTTTTAACTTAGCAGCGGATTTTTTTTTTTTTTTTTTTTTTTTTTAATTGAAATTATAATGCAAATATCAAAGAATTAAATCTCTCTGTCTCTTTTTTTTTAAATAAATAAATAATATTTTTTAATAAGTATTTTTATTTGTGAGATTTTTCCGAAAATCATGTCAAGTGAGAAAGGCTAATCACTCTGATTTTACTTCTAGTTTGAGATTTTTTCAATTCCCTTAAATAAAATAATTTAAATATATCAAATTTCAATAAATAATAGATAAAAATCCTTATTTTAATTACTTTTCTTTAATTAAATATGCTATCTATTTTTTTTTTTTTTAATAAAGCTTAAAATAATAAAATAAATTACAAAAATCGCGTTATTTAAAACGTTTATTTGTGAAATTTAAATAAACTTATTAGAAAAGTTTTATATTTAACATAACAAATATGCATAAATGATAAATGTCGTTATCTTATTTGCGTGGAATTATGCTTGAAATACTTAATAAAAAACATTTTTCGGAGCAAAAATATTTTGGTTACAAAATAAATAAATATGTAAAAAAAAAATTTTTACTTTTTATTTAAAGCTCGTTCATTTAATTGAATGAAAAAACAGTAAGATGAACTTGTAGCGAAGAATAACTTATGGCTTAAGAATAACTTGTAGCTAAGAAAGTAAATTTCAAACTAATCTTACACAATTTGTAAATAGCTGCTTTTTTAAAACCTTTTTTCAATTTAAAACTCTTTTTTAACATTTTTACCTGTACCTGGAAGTAAAACAAAACTTTTCTGTTTTTTTCATAATCATATACATTTATTTTTTTTCTTTCAAATAGCAGTTTATAAAAAGAAATCGTTTTCAAAACATCACAGTCTGAGGTTTTGATATATTATTCGTTTATATTTTACGAAATTCTAAACTTCCACACATAAAATTTAATAGAATTAATATATATTGAGCTTTAGATTTAATCTCGATAGTTTTAAGAAAAAAATACTGATTATACTCTAACACTATATTTTATTTCGCGAATACTAAAGTGTACATTATCCAAACTTTTTGTGTGACGTCGTGGCGTGATTGGCAAGTACGCTCCTCTGTGGTACCGAAGATAGTGAGTTCGACTTCAGGGACTGGTAGTGGTTTTTATATATATATATATATATATATATATATATATATATATATAATTATTATATTTTAATAGTGCTCTAGATAATTCTAAAATATATTTTAAACAGAAAAGCAGAATCATACGCCACCTTTATTTATTTATTTATTTATTAAAAAGGCTTTAAAAATGGCAGATATTTTAAGCCTAACATGGCGGTGTTTTTAAACCTAAAAAAGATGGCGGTGTTTTAAGACATTTGCAGTGTCTTAATTTCAGATGCAGAAAGTTGTCTTAAAAAATAAGACATATTTTTTTCGCTTAAAAAATGACCATCCGTTTAAGACACTTTATTAACTGAATTTAAGACGTTTTCATTTACAGTGTATTCTTTAAAATTAATAAATTTTCTGCTAGTCATCTTTTTAAATGATATCTCTCAGAATTCTAATCTCTCCTAAATGATTTAATAAAACAAAATATAAAATATATTATTTTCAACTATTAACCGTTGTGTATACATAATTATATTTAATTCTTTTAAATCGCGTAAGTTTATTTATTAGAAACTAAATTAAGCAATAAATTTCCGTTGTAATATCATTAAGGGGAATTTTATATTTCTAAGTAACAGGATGTGGTAAAAAATCGTAGCCTTTTCATCTCCATTAGGCAGACGACTTTTTGGCGTGAAATTTGGCATAGGTTTTTGGCGTTAATTCTTTAACGGACTTTCAAATTTCAAAATATTTATATTAATTTAATCGAGAGACAATGGATTATGTTTGGTTGTAAAATTTGGCACTATTTTGGAAAACTTGGCGTGATTCAGAAGTTGGATCTTGATTGCAAGATTGAGAACTTCAGACTTCGCTCCCAAACTATTGCCTGAATAACACGTCATCGCAAAGCCCTCTCTCTCTCATCTAACCCTCTAAATGTCTTTAAGACTGTTTTAAAGTGTTGTTCAAGATAATATTAATTCATTCATTCCCATGCTCAGATGATTAAATAAAGTTTGTTTACTGCAAATTATTGGTTTCCTTCTACACCCCCTTTATTAAAAGTGACCTGGGTATTGTAATTCTTCTTTACAAACTTTTGAAATATATATATATATATAGTAATTAATTATTACATTTATTTAAAACTGTAATTAAAACTCATGTATGTGAAGGAACGACTTCACACATACACATAGGGTAAACAATGTTTTCATTTTTGGTTAATTCTTTGCTCTTTTCTATAATATCACGTTTATAAGTTCCCTTAATAAAAGAATAAAAATTTTAGTGGTTGATCTGTGCATATGCCATATAACAGCATAGCTTAAAAACAAATATTTGCAGGAAATGAAAATTTGGTATTTTGAATTTCACTTGAGGTAGCCACATTAAACATTTGATCAAGATTGGTACGCATAAATGCATTATGCGGAGACAGTTGTGTGTTTGAATATATAAGAATAGACTTTAAAATTTAACAGCAGTCGTATTATTTTCTATTACCCAAGGTCGAGAAAATGTTGATTTTGAGACAAATTTTCTAAATTGTTATTGTTATATTTACACGTTTTGAGGTCCCCTGAATCCGAAAATCATGTTTTTAGCAGTTGGTCTGTGTATCTGTCCCTCTGTAATCAGCATATCTCAAGAATAAATAACAGCAGTAGGAAGTTCAAAGTTGTTATTCTTAATGTGTATAATGTAGGGTTGCTACACTAAATTTTCGCTGAGATCAAGCAAATGGTTCGTGTACAGGGGCCCCCAAGAGAATTCAGATACATTACGTCTATGGGGGAAATTGCAGGTAAGTAGAGTTTAACATCTATAGACTACACAAAATCAAATTAATATATATATATATATATATATTTTTTTTTTTTGAGTAAAATCATATTTTATGTAGAATATGGTATGAAAATCATTCACTCTTCGTTTACAAGGCTACACAAAAGAACTAGATTATAGTGTGACAATACTTAAAAATTGGTGGAAGGTTATTTCTGGTTGTGTCATGTGTTATTAATATAGGACTACATTTATGTGCTCGATGTGGTGATAGATAATCTTCAAAAGATATACACAGCTGCCAACATTTAAACCACAACATCCTTTTTTATTGTTAGTAAAAGTGCTTTACTATAGTATTTTACCGTGTCCAAAAAAATTGCTTAGGAATAGAAATTAATTCCTCATGGCCATATGGTTAATAATGTACTTATTTAAAGCTAAATATGCATCGCTTGCTTTTTTGTATATTTACAGGTTTTGTGGCTTCCTGAATACCGAAGTCAAGTTTTTAACCTTTAACCTTTGTCTATGTCATTTAGAGTAAATTAAAAACAAATAATTTTAATTGATCCAAATGCTGTATTTTGAAGTCAATACGTTTGTTACTGGGAATGTTTGATCATCAAGATTAATACGTTTCAAGGTATATTGCGTATGGAATTTGTCTCAATAATTTTAAATGAACTTTTGAATTTAATAACAGATTTGAATTCTATATAAATTTAGGTACAATAATGAAACGGGGGGTTGAGCAGTCGGTAGCCCCGCCACACAGAATGTTTTCGGAAATAAAGCTTTTTCGAAGCCTAATTTGAATTGTTGTAACATAGATTTACATAACACTACTCGTTATCTTTCCCCTTAATCTCCAATCTGTATTTATTGTATTAAATTTCAGGGTAAGAGTAAGTCATTTGTGTGACACACCAGATTATTTTTTTGTATAAATTTAAATACTGAAACACTGCGCTGAAAAAAAAATGAATAAATAAAAATAAATAAAAATAAATAAATAAAAATAAAAATAAATTCGAGCTTTGATGCCATTCCTGTTCATTCTTATGTAAAATGACCATCTGGATTCGAATATGATACCCCTTTTACCCAATCACCTATCGTTTTCTCCTGACCTCATTTCCTCCACCAATTTTTATCACTGTTCTGTAAATTTATGGTTATGAATTTGATATGGAAAATGGAAAATAAAGTATTTTAACACTTAAAAAGAAAAATATATAATGTGTAATAAGTAATAATAATAATTGATTAATAAAATATAATGATTGGAATTTATAATTTCAGTGGCAATCCCCCCCCCCAACCTAAATTATCCCTTTGCTGCAAATGTTCATGTTTTAGAATTTTTCACCTCTATAGCCCATCAGAAGGTATTTAACAGTTAAAATAATCACCCCCTTCCTTACAATTCCAATTTGTAGCCATAAAATTATCGAAAAGTGATAAAAATAGGGGACGTCCCTAAAAAACGGTGGTTGATATGGCAAAATGGGCATCATATTCGGATTCAGGAGGACATTTTACATAAGAATTTCTAAAAATGGTGTTGGGACCGAATTTCATGCGCAGCAGTGTAATTATAAAGGTGTTAAGGAAGCGGTAGCCAAATTCGCATAGAATTTCATGTGAAATAAAACTTCTCCCAGAGGTATTTTAGATTGTTTCTAATGCAGATTCTTTTACAGTACTTGTCTCAATCTGCAATTTGTCTTTTTAGTATTCAAATTCTGGCTAAAAGTAACTCATGTGAGTGACTAACTAGATTATTATTTATTTTATTTTATTTTATTTATTTTATTTATTTTACTTTGAGAACCTATTGCTGACCGTAGTAAATAATGTATCATTAAATAAAAAATAAAATAAGACAAATGGCTTTGTTTTCCAAATGAAAATAATTTTTTTAATCTACTAAGCAATGAATGATGCTTAAAATATATTTAAATTAAAGTTTTGCAAATACCGATCTCCTTCATCAAGCCCGTAAACGATCAGCTGAAAAACGCATTCACAAACGAATACTATACCGGTTGAGCTTTTAAATCATTTGCTAGTTTCTCTTTATATGGTAACATTTATGGGGAATTTGAAAATAAAACAAAATGTTGCTGATTTAATCAACATATTTCGCAATTATAATTATTCATAAGGCTCATCAACCAAAATATAAATTACTATGCTAAATGTTTATTATATTTATATGCTGTTTGCTTTTTTTGTTACAAGTTATCAGCTTTTCGTACGCTATAATTCTTTACTACTTAATACACGTCAAAATTTGACGCTTCATGTGCAACTAAAATCTTTTCTCGGCATAAAGTTTCAAACTCCTTTGCTTCAGTATTTCAGATTGCTCTTAACCGGTTTAAACCCCCTGCTTTAATCATTTATGTTTTGGTTGCAGGGAGGAGGGAGGAGGGAGGAGGGATAAATTTCATGAAATTTCAATATACGAATTTAATCATACTCCAAATAATAATAATAAAATCTCAAGGTTTTCCTAATTTTACTCCAAATATGACCAAAAATATGTTAGGAGTAATTAAAAGAAAGGCAGACGTTGTTTAAGAGAAGCATACTATTCTAACAATCGCAGTTATCGTACATCACAAGTCGGATCTGACACTCCGCAGCAAAAGTATCCGAGCACTAGCAATAACCCCTGTCTAAAAAAAGTACACTTAATACTGCTTTGTTAAATAAATCCTTGTCGAATCATGTTCTTAGACAGACGAAGAATATGACTCAACAAGGATTTATTTAACAAAGTAGTACTAAGCGTACTTTTTTAAGACGGGGATTATTGCTAGTGCTCGGATACTTTTGCTGCGGAGTGTACGATCCGACTTGTGATCTACGATAGCTGCGATTGTTACAATAGTATCTCTCCCTAAATTATCGAAAGAATCAATATTTCTTAATAAGATAGTATCAATATTTGTGATAATACTTATCAAAGCATCAAACATGTAAATTAATCCCACAATAGAATTCCTCCCTTTCACACCAAATCGAATAATAATCTATAGAACTGCACTCGTATTCACGAATTGCTTTATTTTTAATATACTTCCTTGGAAAGTATGAATCAATGAATTAATCGTGTGAATTATTTTTATGGTTGAGCCACGGAGTAATATTAACTTCAATTAGGCATTAATAAGCTTTAATGAGGCTTCTGCCATAGACATATGAAATATTACTGTCGTCTGCTCAATCTATCATCGGTATTCGTACTGCCCTGCATAAAGAGAATGGAATATTCCCGTTCCGAATTGGTTCAACATTTTCTCGCGCATGTCCGGATCGGGCGTTTTTGGTCTTACAGAATATTCTTTGTGTTTTAATATTATACAGAAATTATAATAATTAGAGCAAAATAATAAATAAAATAAAATAAAACTTACTTTGATTTTAAACATTTATCTCTATCTTTTCTAAACAAAGTTTTCAACTGATAAAAGTTAACTTTTAAAGAACAATAAACTCTGACAATTTGTTAATTTTAAAAACTTTTTTTTTCTTTAAAAAATGGAAAACACTAATTTTTTAAACATGGTATAATATATTTACATGGCAACAGATGACGCCACATCCTGTGTAAAGAAATTTTATACGAAAATGCAGACAATAGTAACCGATACGTATTCATGAATTGCTTTATTTTTAATATACTTCCTTGGAAAGTATGATTCAATGAAATAATCCTGTGAATTATTTTTATGATTGAGCCACGGAGTAATATTAACTTTAATTAGGTATTAATGAGCTTTAATTAGGCAGCTGCCATAGACATATGAAATATTACTGTTGTCTGCTCGATGTATCATAAGTGTTCGTACTACACTGCATAAAGAGAAAGAAATTTCTGCATAAAGAGAAAGGAACCCCGTTCCGAATTGGTTCAAAATTTTCATGCGCATGCCCAGATAGTGCGATTTTGGTCTTAGAGAATATGCTTTGTGTTTTATATTATAGATATTTTTTTTTTTTATTCATTATATTTTATTAGACTTTTTTTTTTTTAAATAAGCATATTTTATATCTTAACTGCTTGTGTCTAGTATGTTTTTTTTTTCTTCTTTCAGTTTTTTCAAGTATAATTTCATGAAAAAAAAAAAAAAAAAAAAAAAAAAAAACTTTAGTGAATTATTCGTTTAAAATCCAATTTTATAAACCTAACCTAAATCAAACAATTTATGTAATAAGTATGAAAAATCTTACCAAATTTACTGTATGTGAAAAGAAATGTTAACGTAATGAATGTTGCTGAACATGGATTTCACTTGAAAATATTTAACAGTGATAGCTGTATCTAAGTATCTATATCTCTAAATCGTAAAATATCTTAATTTTTAAATGTCTAACATGCTATACATTTTAATTTAAGTTATTTCAACATATTTTAAACACATATGTTAGTGCATTTACGCAAAGGTACTCATACGTCTTGAATTTAGATGAAAGTACTACTTCAAAGATTGTGTCAGACTTTTTTCAGCTGTATTCAAAAATCATTTCATCAAGTTAGTCTTCAAGTTTTTGTTTCTGTAGAAAATAAAAACTTGAAAAGCGTATAATGTCAAGGTGAAATTTTGAAAAAAAAATTTGACGGATTGCTTCTACCATCTAGCGGCATTTTATTTTGCCATTTTTTTTATCTGAAAATAACAAATCAAAATATCGAGGCTAGGTGGTAGAAGCTGCTTTTCAATTTTTTTGGAAACTAGCCTTGACTATAGACGCTGATAAAATTTTTGCGTTGAACTGGCGAGGCGGTTGTTTTTTCAGTAACATGACTGACTAAATATAAGAGGCCTTTATTTACAATGGTGTTATGTGAATTTATATTCTCCAAAGTTAAAGTTTTCATTATTTATCTAGACTCTGTGTAAATCAGAAAATTTTGAATAGGCTAAGAATTGGTTACTGTTAATCTGATTTCTCATAGCGTGTTTATTAGTATGTTTTTCATCTATGTTCAATTACATACTTTACAATTCCCCACCATATATACGATCTGATAAAATTCTACTATATTTATGCTAAGAAAAACGAACTCAACCAATTACTCAGCACTGTTTACATGCTGTGGACTAAAGTAGAGTCATGGTAGAGTAGACTAAATTAGTCTACACTACTACCAATTCGATATCTTTACATATCTTTAATATGTTAATTATTTTTAATAGGATTACCTCCGTATTTTAGTTTCAATGCAATTCCGTACTAATCTCTATGCGATAATCGACATAAATCAGATTTATGTAAAATTTTATCGTAGTCTTTCATTAAAAATAAATAAATAATTTTCAATAGATTTCGAAGATTTCAATCTAAAATAATCTAAGTCAGTTTTTTATTTTATTTTATTATTTTCTTTTAAAGTCATTTTCAATTATTTTTATTAGGGTTAGTTTCGTATTTTAGTCTTCATACAGCTCCTCCCTATTACAAGAAATCTTATAAGGCATGTTTATTAAGAAATTTATGCTATTCTCCCATTTAAGAAAAATTTAAAATTTCAAATAATTTACAAAGTTTTCAAATTAGAATATTCTTAGACATGATGTTTGTGCTTATATCATAAAAGGTATTTTAAAATTCGTCCAATATCTTTACGATGAATATAGACTTCATAATGCACATTTATGCGACATTTTGTTATTCCCAAACGCGTTATGAAAATCGTAAACTTCGAATAAATTACGAAATTTGAAAAGGAGAATGTTCATAGTTTATGGTGGTCCTATCAGCGTTTTAGCTGATATATTAAAACTGTTGCAATATATTTACAAACGTAAATAAATATTATTATTTTAAATAATAAAAACTCCTTTACGACAAATTTCTGATATTTAAAAACATATTATAATAAATATTAAAAAATACTAAAAAATATTAAAAATATTAAAATCTTGATATCTTAAGATAGAGTGTGTTATTTAAATAAATCAAAAGTAAATGCAGACTGCTAGTCAATCCACGAATATAAACAATAATTTTAATATATGCTAAATTTTGCAAGTTAAAACATGCACTAAAATATTGTAAAGAAAATCCACACACACTTTAACTATATAATTTAATTAACTTTATCTGCAGAAGAAATGCACTCTAATCAATTAAAATTCTGCATAATACATGCTGCTATATAATTTCATGAAATGAACTCATCTCTTAAGAAAACCATTTCATTTTCGCTTAACATTTCAAACTAAAATATGCATTATATATTCATATAAAAATTCCTTTATAAAATGAATAATTTTAAGAAATGTAACTAATAAATTTAAACAAGCAATCTCAGTATTCCATAATTACATCTTCACAGATGTAATGTAATAATATCTTTAAAATTTAAAATGTTTTAAATTGAAACTAAATTTATTCACTTTTAATTATTTTTTCTGCTACGAAGAATTAAATAAAACTGCAATTTAAAAATTTAATAACTTCCACACGGAATTGTTTCTAATTACAGCTGCGATTTCTCGAAATATTAAGCGGAAATTATTTATTTAAAATGTATTTAATGCTTTATGGTACTACAGGAAAATATTTTATTTTTAATAATATTGAAAACGTCTCTGATTTATTAAAATTACATGCAAACGAAATAAAATTGGTTCTGTAATTATTAACCGTAAAATTTAATTGTATATAGCTTAATTGCAGATACATACTTTTTGATTATTTTAATAAATGTAAGGGAAAAAAAAAAGAAAATTATATTGTAATGGAAACTAACGACTTAATTTAATTTAGAATTACGCTAGGATAGTATTGTTACGTAGATTAGTCTTAGATAACTGTTTGTGCAGTAACACTAGAGCGACACACAACACTTAACGCTGAACTAGAGACTTTATTTTTCAACACAACTGAATTTTACATCAGCTTATATAGAGTTCATGAATCTTCTAGAACAGAATCTTCTTGAATTCGAAAAGTCTAGAAATTATCTAACATTAACTGAATAATTAACATAATGATAGAATAAATAAATAAGCAATTTAGAATTAAGCAAATACAAATTTTAAACAATTACTCTTGAGTGGGATCGAACTCACAATCTTTGGATCAGAAGCCTGGTGCTTTACCTCACAGCCACGGCGTTCACAGATGAAACAACTTTCGTTACAATTATCGTCCCTTAGGGAAAAACAGCGTACCGCATCAATCTTGTTTGGCTTCTTGCTACAAGTTGCCTGAAACTTTCCTGGTCTCTTTCATCAGTTAACTGCTCCTTTGGATAATAGTAGGGGTTACAATCTCAACACGTGCACTACGTCTTTAGGATTTCGTCTTCTGTGTTCTTCCAAGAATTCTGTTTCATATGTCACATCATATAGTCGTCCTGTTATTCTATACGGTTCGAAAAAACGTCTCAAAAGCTTTTCAGATAATTCAACATTTCGTACTGGAGTGTAGACTTAAACTAAATCTTCAATATTGTAGCTGACTGATAGATGGCGTCCATCATATGACATTGCATCTCAGACATTTCGAATACCTGTATCTCAGCTCCCTGGTCCCCAAGACCTATGATTTTTTTCCCAAGCCTTGAGCATACTCTTAAGACAAGACATGCAAATTTGCATGTCGATCCGAATTAAGGGGGTTGAGTAATATAACTTTGAAAACCCGAAATTTGCGGGTAACTTTCTTCTTCTGTTTCTTGTTAAGTTTGACAATAATAGAGATTAGAGAGTTCTGCAACTATTGAGCTGAATATTTGCATGGACATTCCTTCTGATATGTATTAGTGCCTTTTGCAATCAAACACTTTTGGTCAATATAGAGGGCAATTACTTTGAATTTTGTAATATTTGACGCAAAAATTTCGTTTCCAATAAATTTAATTTGGACATTAAATAGACATTAATTAGCAATAAATACTGTTTTATTTATTTATTTATTTATTCACTTTTAACATAACGAATAATTAAACAATAAACATTTTAGAACTAAGCAAAAACCATTTTTTCTTTAGAGGAATCGAACTCACAACTTTTGAATTCGATAACCAGCGCTTTACCTCACAGCCACGACGTTCACAGTTGAAACGGTTTTCGTTACAGTATACTAAGTCTTTTTTTAATTATCGCATATTTGTTATGTATATTTGCATTTCGTTGTACACTTTAGAGTTTAATTTATAGATCGCTCCGTGTCATGATAACACATACCTTTGTTAAATGTAAAAACCATTTTATTTTCTAAATACAATATTCCATGTTTAAGTATTATATAAAAAGAACTGGAAATGTTACAGAGTTTAACAAATCCCGCTGTATTTACGTATGATTCATATTATTTATTCATTTATTAATTTTTCGGAAGCACTTGTAAAGTCCGAATTATATACCATATATATATATATATATATATATATATATATATATATATATATATATATAGTAATAATTGCCTTAAATACATGCTAAAAATCACAATCAATGCTGTATAAACGTAAATTATAAGGTAGTTATAGCTTTGACGAAATTTATAGAACATCTTTATAGTAGAAAAATTAAATGATTTACCTTAAGTACTGAAGTGAACATTATCGGGACAGAATGAAAAACTTTTGCATGAGGTGTAAATGAACTAAAAACTAATATTAACTAAAAACTAAACATATCTTTTAAATTGCAAAATGTCGAGAATATACGTTTCTGCAACAAACAATTGCATACATATATTTATTGAGTGCAAAAGTTCTACCCGTTTTTGTTTCCCATACAGAAGAGCAAATAAACGCAAAATGAACATTACCTATTATTGTGCATAATTCACATTGCTCTCTATGACCTCTTGCCACCTTTCTGGTAAGAGACGAATCCCACGGCGGTGATATTCCGGCAGTTACGAGTAAAAAAGTCTTAGATTGCAGTTTCCACAACATCAAGATCACCAAAGATTTTTCTGACTGAAGAAATTGCTCCACGCGCGAAATAGGTGATATTCAATTGGCGCCAAGTCAGGAGAATAGGGAGGGTAGGCTAAAACCTCCCAACCAAAGCCCAATAACTTTTGGCGAGTGATGACAACAGCATGTGGACTGGCATTATCATGATGATGGATAACACCGTGACGACTTCTCATCCCCTGTCACAAATTGTGTTAAGAATGCCTAATTTTTATACCGAGGAAGTAAGGAAACACACGTGGTGATTCTGTCATCTCGTTGTCATTAGCTGCCAGGTTATGTGAAACCCAACAATCCAAATTTCTCGTAAAACCCAACTTAACCAGCCGTCTCTTGGCCGCTGCCCGGTGTACGTTGAAGGTCTCTGCTAATTCTTGCACGGTTGGGTTGGGGTTGTTTCTTATGGCTTGGTCAATATCGTCGTCTCCAAAGTGTTATGGTCGTCCACCCCTAGCCTGAGCTTGGCAGCTTCTCTCTCCTTCCTTAAATTTACGAAACCATCGACGACATGTGCTTTCGTCTATTGCATCCTCCCCATAAACTTGACAAACATTGTGACATGCTGCGGCTGCCGTACTCTTTTTATCGAATTCGTATAATAAACAATGCCTTACATGCTCCTTTTCGCTTTCCATGTTACACCCTCTGATTTTATTATTATTATTATTATTTATTACGATGCTTAACTTTGTGAGACACGGTGCATTTACATGTGACGCATCCACACATTTTATTGGCGGACTATTTGCATCAAAACAATGTCATGCGTGACGTCAATTCCAATGCAAATGTGCATATCCAGAAACGGGTAGAACTTTCGCAATCACCCTGTATTAATTCAAATAAACTTCGATGTTGCTTCGTTTTAATATGCATAATATATGCATATATGCACAATTGCGGCATTGTTTCTCTATTTGTAATCATAGAAAAGAACACATAAGCTCTAAATCTAATATTTTTAGGCATTTAAGAATTATCACAACTATTTCTAATTTATTATAACTCTTCCTTATTTGTATGAAATATATAGTTAATTCGTAATGTGTAAATGTAATATCAGATTGGTGTATTCTGTCGTATAATGAAATTCCTGCCTAAAAAACTGTTAATTATTAAACACGGACTTTTTCTGAGATTATAGTTCTAAAATGTTTGATCTAAAATTTCCAAATTCATTCTGAAGAGTAAGTAAGAAGGGTAGTTAATCATAGAGTAAGAAGAGTAAGTAAACGTAGAATAAAGAGAGTGAAGAATAATTCACCATATTTAGCTCAAGTTTTAGGCCGAAAACACTGCTGCTTCTTTCTTTTATTTATTATATATATATATATCAAAATAGTCGTGATTTCAGTTTTTTTTTTTTAAATCAGTGAATGGTGAACTATAAACGACAATTAATCTTCTCTGAAATGTGAGCATTGGTATCAAATTAAATTGTTCAAGGAACTTTTTGCTGTATTCTTTATATTAACAGTTAAAAGTATTTATTTTTACTTCAGAGCCCTCTCACGATGGCCTATAGAAAAGATTTATTGCATTAAACTAAAAGTCCTATTTCACGTATAAAAAATTATATTTATGAAAAATTAAAGAATTCATGAGTAATTTTTAAAGGTGAGTTAAATTTCATTAACATTTTTTATGCGACTGCTGTAAAATTATATTATTACTTCATAATGGCTATTAAGTTATTTAATAAGTGGCTAAATAACAAGCAAAAGTGAATAAACTTTTATTATTAGAAAGATTTAAATGTAAAATAGATTCTTATTGCCACATAAATTTTATCCTGAGTCCCATGTTTAATTTCACTATATCTTTTATAATTTTAAATTCAAAGAGTGAAAAAAAAATATATCGTTATGTAACACCGTATATTTTTAAAAAGCAAACAATATTGTTGGTATTTATTGCTATTATTCTTAGATTACTATTATTCTAAGATCATAGATTAGTTTATAGATCTAAGATCATAGATCTAAGATTAGTTGTTATTAAAAGTAGGTAAAATCATTTACTTTTTCAATACCCTCTTTCCACCTGAAGATTAAAAATGGAAGTTCATTTATTTGATATAAGTAAAAGTAATACTTTAAAATATCAAGAAGGTATCATTTAAAGATTTACTGAAAATGAAATATTTATAAAAATAAATAAATAAATAAAGTACAGTTTATGTTTTTTCTTTTTTTTCTTTTCTTCTCTTTTTTTCTTTTTTTTTCTTTAAAGGAGGAAAGGGGTAAAACGTTGATGTGTCAAGCTTTATATACAATATGTATATATTTATATAAAACTTTGGGATAGACTCCTGAAAACAAATCTAACAAAAGATTTCCGACGTTTTGAAATTCTTTAAAACATCGTCCAGTTCAGATTAAAAAAATATTTTTTTAAAGAAATATTTGTACTAAACTATTTGTGTTAATAATTTCTTCTTTCAAAAGATGCTTTTTTAGTTTTTAAAAAATAACCTAATCTATTCAGCTCTTATGAAGTATAAAATGAGAAAAATCTCTTACGTTGTTTTTAAATTATGAAATGTCATAAAATGTCTTTTTTCAGCATTCCCGCGTACTGTTTTATTTATTTATTTATTTATTTATTTTGTAAATTAAAAATTTTATCCCAATTGAATGTATTTTTGTAAGTTTTTTTTTTTTTTTTTTTTAAGTATTGTAGATTGATATCCACTGAAAAAAAAAAAAAAAAAAAAAGAAAAAAAAAAAAAAAAATGCGGCTGACATCTAGAATATAAATTATGGATGTGGTAAAAATAGTTCTATGTTATCCTTACAAATTATAATTCCGTTTGATAGTGAGTTATAGAAACCTCTATTAGAATTCTAAAGCGTTTTATTATGTAATCGAGGTCACATATATTTAAAAATCTCTATAAATAAATATGAACACAAGAGGTTAGTTTTAATACCTATTATTTTTCTTTATGACCTAATTCTAAGAAATCTAAAGAGAATTTCGCAAAATGTAGATCCAACAATATACACCATACTAATAATATTTTTTGCCATCTAGAAAAGCACGGATTAGAAATACTGCATCATTTCTTCTATTCATTTTATTTGTTTACCGTAAACGCATAACTCGGAAATATGTACTTCTAGTTTAGTGAATCAGAAAGTGACGACCTATAAGTTCTAGATGATGACGGTATATTTTTATTTATCAGTGTAAACGTTAAATAGTATTTTTTATTGTGTTTATAGACAGCAAATTTACTAATTTCTTCTCTTTATAAATTTGCCATTAGGTTTAATCGGTGGTGCATAAGTTGATGTAATGCTTATAGATTTCCCGAATACAACAAATAACTTTATAAAAGGTGTGAGACGGTGGTGATATTCATCGACAGATGTACAATTATATATAAATGTATATTTATTTATTTATTTATATTTATTGTATTTATATAAATCCGATTTTATGAATCAATTACTTCAACTATATTCAGATTATAAATGTATAAATAAGCGTAATATATTTAAATTCTAATTGATAATTTTGAAATCCTAATGGTTTTACAGGAATTAAAAGCACAAGTGAGTTTACAGCATTGCCTAGTGCTAAGAAGCATTATGTTAATTTAACATTTTTTTTTTTTTTTTTTTTTTTTTTTTTTCTGTGAAGAAAATGTAAACTTTACATAAATAAAACGCGAATTATTTTTTTTTCTTTATTAATTTTTTAGCCTTCCATAAAACGAGAAAAAAAAAATACTAACAATAATAATTCTCATATATAATTCATTGTGAATAAAAACTGGTAAATAATTTTCTTGGGTAAGCAGTATAACTAAGCGAATAACTTAATAGTTTTTAAACTTAGGTAAAACTTAAAAAAAAAAAAAAAAAAAAAAAAAAAAACTCATTAAATCTGCAATATTTTTTCCTGTCTTGCATTAGTGTGAATCGGATTATATATGTATATACACTTATTTGGATGATCGAATATAGTTGTCAAGTGCTAAGTTTGAATCCCAGTTTTGAATGTTCGTAGTGAATTCGTTTTAAACCGATCTAAAACGGTTTAAAAAGAATTCATTACGAACAATCTAATAACCCTTAATGTTTGAATCGTTCTTAAATAACATTTTAATGATCCTTAATGCGCAAAATGGACCTTAGAGTTACACCAAAAACTCAAATCAAGCCGATACTAGGAATCTAAAGTGTTTTACGACACAATCTGGAAATATCTATGTGCAATATGTTTTTTAATTGTTCGTTACGACTAATTAACGAGAAATATGTAGGATCTCAAAATATAGACTTCCTATATTCATAAATAAAAATACTTTAATTTAAACAAAAAACAGAGAAATATGAAAAAAATAAATAAATAAAAATATTTACTTCACAGACTCTCTAATACATCGGGCTTGCGTTTTATATAAATTTAGTACCTCGCTATTACGACGTTATTTTTCAAAATTTTTGGAAATTACAAAAAATAAAACGATATACGCATGGTAACTAAACATTTGTATCAAACTATAGCTACCTAACATTCCTTACGCATGCTGAAAATCAATTTCTTTTTTTGAATTTTGGTATTTTAACTGTAAATGTGATCACAAAAATTAAATTTCGTATGTATATATAGAGACAAATAAAATTCCTTCATATAAGGGCATAAAAAATTAATATACTTTTAGATTATTTCTTTCAGATTATTTCCTGACCTTCCAGATTATTTCTTAAAGATCCTTTCGCTTTATTTAATCATCATGTTTTAACCCTTGCATTTTAAATCTTTATTAAGCCTTGCGTTTTAGTTATATATATGTATATATAAATTTAAAAGGCTAATCAAAGAATATTCCTTTTTTTTTTTTTTTTTTTTTTTTTGATTGAGTATATTTATTAAACAAATTATTAATAATTTATTAAACTAATGAATATTAATACTAATATTTTAATAGATAAAAATATGTAATGTTTCATAAAATAATCAAAAGAAAATACAGACATCTGTTGCAAACTTGAATATCATACACTTTTCTAAGTTACGATAGTTATGTAAATTGAGAAATGCGAAATAATCTGTTAGTAAAATGAACACAAAATTTAATTATTTAATTACTTTTAAATGCATGTGAAATGAATCAATATTAATCCCTATGCTACATTATATATTTATGCTTGAGTACATATAATTAATTCATTTTTCCAAATGACTTATCTTCTCGAAGTATTACTCAATTTAGTGAAAATGCATAGTGCATTCATAAAAATAATTACGTTAAATGAAAATGTAATTTTGCCACACATAACTAATTAATTTTAGCAGATTTAAAGTTCAAAAATAATATCTTAAACATTAATATATAAAACATTTTAAACGGGAACGAAACTTACGCGCTTATATTTTTTTTTTTCTGCAAGAAACAAGTAAATAATACCTATGTTTAAAAATTTAATAATTTCAACCTTAATTTGTTCCAAATTATTATTGCAATCAGTAGAAGAAATAACCGGAAACGAATGCTTTAAAATATATTTAATACATTTCGGTGCATCCGGCAAACATTTGATTTTAATAACATTTAAAATAGTTCTGATTTATTAAAATTGTCTGCACATAAATTAAACTGGTTCTGTAATTAATGTTGGAAAAATTTAATTACAAAGTGGGTAACTGTGGAGAATAGTCGTTTTTTTTTTTTTTTTTTTTTTTTTTTTTTTTTTTTTTTTTAGGATGAATATTTTAAACAAGACAGAAATCTTAAAATATATTAATGAATGAACACTTTAAATTATTTTTACAATTACGGTTGGAAAATTATATTATCTGTTTTCGTAATTATCCGGTATTTTTAAGTACATTTGAATCTCAGGCTATTTTATGCAGCGTTAATTCTTTAATTAACTCAATTTTTAAGAATAAACTCAAAATGTTTTAAAATAAAACATTTTTATCTTCTATTTTCTACATTATATATTTTACAATTATATAAAAAATAAATAAGATAATTGCTTTGCTCAACTGGACTCTCTGTAAACAAAAGTTATTCTGAAGATATAGCTATATTGCTATTTATTCAGTACTTTCATTTATATAAATAATTGGATACATAAAAAATTTAGACCTCCAGTTTTCCATGTTTTTTTCCCATTTTGTGATATCCTGAACACAATTTGACCCTTTTTATAAATTGTGTGTCTGTACGTCAGTATGTGCTAGAAAAAGACGCTGTATTTCATGAACCAATGTATGAAAAGTAAGCAAACGTAATATTTAATTTTACTAAAACTTAAACCTGTGCTAATTATATTGCATTTAATAATTATTCAAGTACACAGTCATCCTTTTTAATACGCTTTTATTTGCTTCACCTGTATGTATGTTTGTTTATTTGTAACCGCTCTGGGGGCAAACAAAAAATCTATATTGTAAAAAAAGACATTTCCTACTGTGAGGTAAAGCTCCGGGCTACGAACCTAACGGTCTAACGTTCGAGCCCAGTCAGGGAAGATTTTAGAAAATGGTTTTTGTTTAATTCTAAATTATTTATTGAAGATTTTAAGCAATGGAAATTTAAATTTTTGTACCTTTTTAAGAAACAATTGCTTTTCCTTAGAAATTACTATAGTAGATTAAACCTTGATGAATTTAATTATAGTGCTGAACTTAAAAAAAGTATTGAAAATTTAAAAGATAAATTTATTATTGCTACTGTTGATAAAGCTAATAGTAATTTTGCTATTATTTGTAAAGTTTTTTATAAAAATCTTCTTTTAAAGGAATATTCAAGTAATAGTTCTTTCAATAAATTAACTGACAACCCCTCTATTATCAAAAAACGTATATTGGCCTTTGATAAAAAACTAAGTTTAAGCAGAAATTGTTTTAATTTTCCATATCTTTTCGTTACTGTAAAATTTCATAAAAATCCAGTTAAATTTCGTTTTGTCACCTGTGGTACTAATAGCTATAATGATAAAGCCGGTAAAATCTTGTTTAAATATTTAAATTCAGTTTTAAAAGTAATTAATTCTGCTAATGATTGTAAAATTATAAATAATAACCAGAAAGTATTAGAATATTTCAAGAATAATTCAGAAAGCATAACTTCCGTAAATACCTATGACTTTGAAAATGTTTTTGGCAGTATTCCACATAACTTGGTAATTGAAGTTTTTGAAAGCATTTATGATGAATTTGGCAGCTACTTAAATTGTGATAAAAATTATTGGACTAATCTTATCAGGTTTTGTATTTTTGAAAACGTTTTGTTTAACGGGAAAGATTACTTTTTACAGCGGAGGGGGATCCCAATGGGAACGAGTTTTTCGAGTGCTTTCGCAAATTTATTTATATATTTTTTCGAAATTTTTTTTATAAATATTACTTTCTTTAGATATATAGATGATTTAATTGTTTTTAACTGTAATTGTTTCGAAAATATCTCTAAAAAAATATATCCTAAGGAATTGGTTTTGAACCGTACAGATACCGATAAAATTTCTTTCCTGGATTTAAATATAAAGAGAAGTGAAAATAAATGGCTAATTGGATTATATGATAAAAGAAAGGATTTTAATTTTAAAGTTAATAGTCTTACTAATTGGTTTTCAAATATGAGTAGAAAAGTTTTAAAAAATATTATGTTCGCACAGCTTAAAAGAATTCATTCTATTTGCAATAATGAAGAAGATTTAAAATATGCTCTTGAAGACTTAAAAAGTACCTTGCAAATTAACTGTTTCCCGTCACAATTTTTAACTGTGACTTTTCAGAGTTTTCCTGTCTCGGTTGGTTCTACTTCCTCATTTAAGGGCGATATTGAAGTACCAACGAGTAGCCCCGTTGGCCGAAGATAGTTTGTGTTCCGGTTGAAAGGTTGTAATTTTTATTTCTTTTAATACTTTCTTGTTTACCTTCGGTAATTCTCTTTTGTATTGTATATATTTTTAAATGAATTGATGTGGTTTTATAACTTTTACAATTTGATGGTTTTATAAAATATTTTAGTAGTTTTATACATTATATGTATGCTTGATTTCTCTTCAGTTATTGGTGGTTTTCTGTTTGGTGAGAAGTTGGGGGCTAAGGATAGTTATTAGCTTATAGCTACTGTCCTTTCAGAAACTTCTCATTCACCCCTACACTGAGGGGCCTCCCTGATGAAGATCTCAGTGTTTTTTGGGGTATAATTACATTCATTTGTGTACATATATTTCTACATTTAATTTCATTCATTCGTTTATATATTTCTGCATTTATATATTACTATATCAAAGTTTTGCATTTCCTTTCGCTGCAATCTTGCGCATTGGTTTGTAATTCTCCTGTTGGTTTTTCTAATCAGTAAAACTTATATTTTTATATATTTTCCTGTCAATTGTTTTCTATATATATATATATATATATATTTGAAACAAACTATTTTTTCGTGAATTTAAAAATTATTCCAGTTATTCTGTGACAATCATACTAAAACATGTTAAAATATGGGTGGGATGAATAAATGATTTGTCTAGCAACAATTTCCACTAAATAGAGGGATTCTCAGAGCGCATACACAGATGAAAGCTCCTATGATCACATCAGTTGAGAGTACACTGTCGTCAGAGATGGGTGTGTGTGAAGCCACGAAAGCGTACAAAGATTGTTACTATCTCCGAACATACCCCAAAGACTTATAGAGAGATTTTGAAGATAGTTAGCGTTAGTATTACAACTGTGAGTCGTATCATAAAACAAATTAAAGAAACATGATCCATAGCTCCAAGGCGGAGAGTAAAATTTGGGCGAAAAAAGAAAATAACGCCAAGAGATGACTGTTTTCTACTTACAGAAATTAAAAAATATCCTCGAAATACTAGTGCTGCACCTAATAGAGATTTGAAAGAGCATGGAATAAATATTACCTCATCTGCTGTTCGGAGGCGTCTTTTCGCAGCCTATCGGCCTATAGAGAAATAGCTTCTGACCCTACTATTAAGAAAAAACACTACTTGTGGGTGTTAAAATATACGAATTGGACAGTCGAAAATTGAAAGAAAGTGATATTTAGCGACGAAAGCTATTTTTTTGTCCAAGGCTAGCGAACTCAATGCGTGCGGAGATCGCCAGGCGAAAGAATTCGGATTGCCACATTAATCAATTTGTTAAACACCCTCAAAAGAAGAAATTTCGGGGTTGTTTTGGTTACAATGAGGTTGGCTATTTGCAGCCTGTTGATAATATAATTCGTTCGGAGAAATATATTACTATTTTGGATAAAAAGTTTGTTCTAGGGTTGAAGAAACGATACCCTGATGGAACGGAGATTTTTCAACAGGATTTAGCTCCGTACCATACGTCCAAAATGGTCAAGAAATCCATGTCTGAGAAAACAATTTGAGACATTGAAATGGCCAGGTACTCGCCTGATCTCAACCCAATGGAGCTGGGCTATATACAAGAATCGCCTATTAAATATGGAATGTACAACTATGGAGAAGCTTATCACTGCGCTAATTCATGTGTGGTACAATGACACAAATATTATAAATGATTGTAAAAAATTGGTAGAATCCATGCCGAATCATGTCCAAATGTTAATAAAGAGTCGTGGAGATCATATTCTGTACTATAAATTTTTTATTTTGAATAAATTTAAATAAAATAGCATTTCTTCTTAATTTTCTCAATTTTTCAAGTTTGTTTCAATTAATTTGCACAAGGGTGTATATGTAATACTAGTAATAATAAGTAACCAAGAAAATATGCATATATATATATGTATATAATTAGGGTCATTGCTTCCCCCTTTGGAAGGATGTAGAATGGAAAATATTTCAAAAGGAATATTTCTCAAATGAACAAAGATTGAATTATAGATTGTTGATAATTTAAAAAAAAAAAAAAAGGTTATAGATTTATTCTTATTAGAATAAATAAATACAGGAAAACTAAAATTTTCTTTTCTTAGACGTCGTATACAGAAAAAAAAAATTTGGAGTGACTCCACTCAACTTTCCGAACATTCAGTAATTAACAGTTTTGTAGATAAAGTAAAGAAAGAGGAGTTGTTAAACAAACAAAATAGAGAAAACCATAATAGAGTGTTTGAGTACTTTTCTCCATATATTACACGATGTTTTATTTAACGCTGCTGAACTTTGAGCTCAAAAGATCATAATGATAAAGAATTTTTCGTTGTGTCCATGTAAAAACCTATAAATGCCAGATACACCAAAATGCTTATATTTAGTGCAACAGTGATTTATAATATTCATATAAATTTTCAGCTCAATTGAATAAGGCGTTTAGATGCTATCGCACTTTTAAGAATTTGGTCCCATAGGCCATAATGATAAAGAATTTTTCTTTGTGTCCCTGTAAAAAAACTGTAAGTGCTAAATTCACAAAAATCGATACTTCTGGTGCAACTGTGATCTATAACATGTGTAAAAATTTTTTGCTTAGATTAATAAGGCGTTTAGACGCCATCACACTTTTAAAAATTTGGCCCCATAGGCTATAATGATAAAGAATTTTTCTTTGTGCCCCTGTAAAAAAACTGTAAATGCTAAATTCACCAAAATCTATAGGGTTCGTACTATGGTGACTTACAATATAAGTACAGAATTTCAGCTTATTCGAACAAAGCGTTTAGACGCTAGCGTGTTCACTCAATGACACACACACACACACATACATACACACATGCATACATACATACACACGCACATACATACATCATCGTAAAAATTGTGGAAATGGACTCAGGGGACCTCGAAACGTATAGAAACATCAAAATCACAAATTCGGATTTTTGACATAATTACAATACTTTCCTCATAGTGTTCGGAAAGTAAAAATGTTTCCACAACGTACTAGTTTATTTTACATAGTAATCCTTGGTGTGTAGTTATCTATAGGTTTACATTCTCTTAATAATGATGATAAAAAAAGAAAAAAAAAAGTTCTATATTTTCATTTTTCCAGTTCCCGAAAGAAAAAATATCAAATTTTTAGAAATGTGGCCTTCTTTTAATATTTGTGTCCCGCACTCCGAGTGTATGTGTATTTGTTATAATCATTATTTAAAAGCGGGTATTAAAAAGAAATTGAAAATTTGTTATCTAAATCTGCACCATTCTGGGATATTAACAAAAACATAATCGAACAACCTGTTTAAGTACTTGGATATATAAAATTATTTAAATACATTAAATATGTTACATAATTTCTTATTGATAAATCTTAAATATTTGGACAGCACAAATCATAATTAATATTCATTATTATATACAAGAAATAAAATAGATTGATGTATAAAAAAATATTTATCACTCCGCTTACAAGGGTACATAAAATGTTTCGGATATATCAAGGCTATAATTAGAAACCACTCTACAGACATTTCAAATTGTATAATGTAATCAGTATTAAAATACTGAGCTATACTTATGTGCGCTATCTGATATTTATGTATATATAATTCATAGTCAGTATACAAGACTATTTAAAATTAGTCTATTGGTTTATAATAATATAGGTGATATTTTTCCTAAATAGTTTAAAATGTATTTTTCGAATAATGACTTTAAATATTTTGTTAGTATACCTATTGTTCAAACAAGCATTTCAGGGTTTGATATCTTCTTTATACAGTAATGTTCAATAATTTTTTTCTTGCATAGATTTTAAGTATTTCAACATACAATGAAAGTATTGAAATACAGTACCTGTTTCATAGAATATAAAATAATTAATTTGTTATTATAGAATTTCCATGTAAAAGATAGCAGTGCAAATTTCATACTTTTTTTTTTTTTTTTTTTTTTTTTTTTCACGAAGAAAAAAAAAATATATATATATATAAAATTTAAAACATAACATAAAGACGAAAAATTAAAGGTCAGGAATGAAGCAAATATCTTTTATATAACGTAACAATGTTTTAAATTCCATGATGATTCAGGGGCAATTTATTAATACGGACGTTGCTGTTTTAATTTATATTTAATTATTTATTTTTTTTTTTTTCAGTGTATCGAAATGGCGCAAGTTTTCAATCCATGAGACTCAAAAATTATTTATTTAGAATAAAATGTATATAGAAAATTCTAGGATTGCGTAATTTATTTATTATTCGTAAAAAGAGCATATACTGAGTACAAAGTTAAATATTGTTTTAAAACTAAGGATCTTATTTTATGTAATGATATTCACTGTTCTAAAATGAATTATAAGTAGAAACTAATTTTTTTCTGATCGATCAGATTTTAATTCGAAATCACAAAACTCTATAATTATCTGTTTTTGTTTGCGTACTTTCTGTAATGTTTCCTCTCCTTGTCAAAAATAGGTTTAAAAATAAATAAATGCATAAATTATTAAATAAATAAAACTCCTTTTATTCCGGAAGTAAATGGCTATATAATTACCAAAACAAAATTCAAAACTAGTGTACAACAAATATAGAGATTATAAAACTTCTTTAGACACCATAAATTTTAAAGCAGCGCAACCGGTTTCGAAAGGACGTAGCCTTTCTTCATCAGGTGCAAAAGAACCCGTGCTACTGCCTTGGAGGCAAAAGCAAGTCTGAAAGCAAGGCAAAATCCAGAGGGGGAGGAGCAACACAAACAACCAATAGGAAGCATCATGCAGGACCAATCAGAGAGGAACACACACACACAAAATAAATAAATAAATAAATAAAATAAATAAATAAAAATAAAATAAAATAAAATAAAAAATAGGGAGGGAAGGAAAAATCTTTTTTTTTTTTTTTTATTTATTTAATATCACACTAATAAGTGAATTTAATAAAGTTCATTTATTTATTCTTCTTCTTATTATTATTTTTTTTTTATTAGAATCATTTTATTATAACAATTATTATGTTATAAACATAATGAAGGAAATTATTTAATTGAATTAAACAAATTTTTCCAGGCTGTAGACAACAAAGTGGAATCAGATTTTTCATTGACAATTTTATCACGATTAAGGTAAATAACTAATTTTTCCAAAAAAAATCCATTTCGGAAACGCGTTTGGCATGAAAGATAATTTTGGCACTCTTAAAATTAAAACTATGGTCATATTCCCTACTATGCTTCGCAATAGAAGATTTAGAAATTTCTTCATTAACAACATACCGACAATGTTCACGTAAACGGCATTCAAGATTTCTTTTTGTTTGACCAATATAAGGTAAATCACAATTATTACAAGGGACATTATAGATACCCCACTTATGAAGCTCGGGAACAGGGGATTTTGTTGAAGGGAATTGGAATTTATTGACAGGTTTAAAAATAACGTGAAAATTGAAACGCTTCAAAACATTGGCTAATTTAAAACATAAGGGGGGATAAAAAGGTAAGACAACAGCACTATCCGGTTTAATTTTATCATCAATGGAAAAAGTAGAATTATAAGTTGCCTTACTGAACTTTTTGAGAGCTTTACCAATTATAGAGGGTCTAAAACATCTTTTAATAGCAACAGACTTTAAACAATTGAGTTCTTCTTTAAGAAAAGAAGTATCAAACAAATTTTAAGGGCACGATACACGTAAGTGTGAAAAATGCAAATATAAAATGTAAATATAATAATGCAAATAATATCTTCAAAACTGCAAATATAACAAATTTATTCCTAATTTTATTAAATTGCAGTGTTCTGTTCCTGTAACTGGTAGAGTATCTAAAGCCTTATTTCGCTCCAAATTTATTCTCTTAAATGTTTGTATTCAAGATTTTCATCAACGTATCGCCAAAATTGAGCAAGAGCTTTATGAGCTTCATATCTTCCTTGGTAAAAACTTCAATGATTTTGATGTTTCCGAAAAAGATAATTATTTATCCTTACATTCTCTTAATTCTGCTCATCAACGTAATTTACATTCTAAGTTTTCAGTTTTGTGTAAAAACCAAAATTCTTTCGTTAAATTAACAAAGTTCCTGAAGAAATTACATTGTTAATCTGTCTTCACATAGCTTAACTGCCCAACAAAATAATGTGTTAAAATTCTTTTTACATTTTTCCCAATCTTGTAAACCTTCAATTTCTAAATTAATTGCTCCCATTGATGCTTCTTTAAAATATAGTAAAATCTCTCAAAAAGAATCTCTGCGCCATATTCTTGCTGATTGCATTTCTTCCAGTAATTCCATTTGTAAATCTAATCTTTCTAAATCTGAGAGTGTTGCTCTTAAGGAACATAAATCTAATCAAAATTTTGTCATTACTAAAGCAGATAAAGGTGGCCAGATTGTGATCATGGACAAAACTGATTATGTTGATAAAGTTAATTCTCTTTCATTTGAAGGACCTTATACTGAAATTAAAAAAGACCAAACTAAATCTCTTCTAAACTCTGTCCAAAAAGCTGTTGAAATGTCCATTGTTCTTCATGACAATACCAAATTCTCGGTTTCCCCTTTTTCAGCAATTTGTACTCGTTTTTATGCTTTACCTAAAGTTCATACAAATAATTTTCCCCCTAGACCTATTGTTTCGAATATTGGTACTGCTACTTATCCCCTCTCAAATTTTTAGCTTCTATTTTTTCTCCTTTATGCAGCACTAATAGTCACAGTAAAAAATTCCTATGCTTCTGTTAAGAAGTTAAATAATCTGAATCCTGTAAATTGCTCAATGTTATCTCTTGATGTGAAGTCTTTATTTACTAATGTCCCCACTCAAGGTGCGCTTAATGGTTTAGAAAAAAGGTTACGCGAATTTCATTATTCTGACATTGAAATCAAAGAATTTGTTAATCGAACTAAACTCTGTGTTTCCCAAACAAGTTTTGAATTTAATAACAAATTTTTTAAACAGTGTGAGGGTTTAAGTATGGGTAATCCTTTATCTCCTATTCTTGGCGATACCTATATGCATTATTTTAAGGAAAAAGTATTAAAGATGTTAAATTTAAAATGTTGGTTACGTTACTTAGATGACACTTTCATTCTTGTTGAAAGTCCGTTTGATGTTTCTGCCATTCTCAATATTGCTTATGCTATTGATCCCCATATTCAGTTTACCTTCGAGTTAGAAAATTGTAATCAAATTCCCTTTCTTGATGTTTCAGTTACTAGGTGCGATTCCTCTCTTAAAACCTCTGTGTACAGGAAGCCTTTCTCTGTTTCTAACCCTCCCCATGCTCTCTGTAATCATCCTGCTAAACTAAAAATTGGTACCTTTTACACTTACGTGTATCGTGCCCTTAAAATTTGTTCTGATACGTCTACTCTTAAAGAAGAACTCAATTATTTAAAGTCTGTTGCTATTAAAAAATTTTTTAGACCCTCTATAAGTAATAAAGCTCTCAAAAAGTTCAGTAGGCCAACTTATAATTCTACTCTTTCCATTGATGATAAAATTAAACCTGATAATCTTGTCGTCTTGCCTTTTTATCCCCCCTTATGTTTTAAATTAGATGTTTTGAAGTGTTACAATTTTCGTTATTTTTAAACCTGTCAATAAATTCCAATTCCCTTCAACAAAATCCCCTGTTCCCGAGCTTCATAAGTGGGGTATCTATAATGCCCTTGTAATAATTGTGACTTATCTCATATTGGTAAAACAAAAATAAATCTTGAATGCCGTTTACGTGAACATTCACGGTATGTTGTTAATCAAGGAATTTCTAAATCTTCTAATGCGAAGCATAATTGGGAATTTGATCATAGTTTTAATTTTAAGATTGCCTAAATTATCTTTCATGCCAAACGCGTTTCCGAACTGGATTTTTTGGAAAAATTAGCTATTTACCTTAATCGTGATAAAATTGTCATTGAAAAATCTGATTCCACTTTGCTGTCTACAGCCTGGAAAAATTTGTTTAATTCAATTAAATAATTTCTTTCATTATGATTATAACATAATAATTGTTATAATAAAATAATTCTAATTAAAAAATAATAATAATAATAAATAAATGAATTTTATTAAATTTACTTATTAGTATGATATTAGTTAAATAAATAAAACAAAAAAATTAATTGATTATTCCTTCCCTCCCTATTTTTTATTTTATTTTATTTTTATTTTTATTTATTTTATTTATTTATTTATTTATTTGTGTGTGTGTGTGTGTTCCTCTCTGATTGGTCCTGGATGATGCTTCATATTGTTTATTTGTGTTGCTCCTCCCCCTGTGGATTTTGCCCTGCTTTCAGTCTTGCTTTTGCCTCCAAGGCAGTAGCACGTTTTATTTTGCACCTGATGAAGAAAGGCTGCGTCCTTTCGAAACATGTTGTACTGGCTTAAAATTTATGGTGTGTAAAGAAGTTTTATAATCTCTATATGGCTACATAATTAGTTCAGATCTTTATTTGATAATCGCAAAATCATTATTTTTTATTGAAACATTTAAGGAATTTTAACAATGATAACATTACTAATATTGTAAGAAACAAAATACATTTTCTTCTTTAAAAATTGGTTAAGTTTTTAACTATATATACATAAACAATTTTCAACAAAGTGTTAATTTGAATCTTTACTTTGGATATAAAAGAAAAAAAAAACAATATAGTTACTCCGTAATGCACAATTTTGTCGTCTAATTCGCTCCGGAAGGACGTAAGAAAAATAATCAACATTAATCATTAAGTGCAACGACGTGAGGAAAAAAATTCTCTTGGATATTAGATAAATCTTACTAAATTCATATTTGAAATTTATTGCACTTGAAAAAAAATTCATAAAAAAAATTTAACGTCGGCGTGTATAGTGTTCTGCCAAACACAATTGCTTATCTTAAATAAATAAATAAATAAATAAATAAATAAAAATAAATAAAGACAATTGACTATATTTTATTTAATATAATTTTCTGTAAAAATAGTTTGAAAACATACTATGAAGCTTGATGCATATATCTGTAATAATAATAGGACTATTCGTGAAGACATGGATTTTTAACATCAATATGGCTCAGTCAGTCACCATGCCTCCCTATATAAAAGAGGAGACATATGGCGGGCGACGCAGCTGGCATAATTAAATGTGCAATACATGTGTGAACGTATCTCGAAAACGAAAAAAAAAAAAAAAAAAAAAAAACATAGTGAAATTAATATTTACGATTTTGAAAAATTAGCTCTTAAAGTAATTTCTGACTACAATGATGGAAAGAAATATAGGAGACAGGTCAAACTAATAAGTAATTCACGATTTTGTATGAGTAAACACTAAAGGCAAGTTCTAGCACAGCGTTTGCTGGGACCACCCCTCTCCCAAAAGTGATTATTAATATTCATAATACTCATCTCGCATTAGTGATAATCAATACTCATAATAGTTTTGATTTTATTAGATCAAGCTATTGGCAATGTACACAAAATATTTACATGTATTATTTATTTATTTATTATATTTAATAAAATTTATTAGTTTTAAAGTAATCTATATTTTCACGTGTGAAAATTGAAATGAAATTAATTCAGGATATATTTTGATCTAAAAAATTCTGGTGTGAAACAACCACACGACTTCCCTTACCCACTATCACGCGTATTATATGCATTTTTGAGAGATAATGTGATCAGAAAACATAAAAGTGACCTAAAGAAGTAGAAACCTAAAAATTTTCCGGTAAGAGAAACTTATGAAGACATATAAAACGAAGCTTACATATAGCGAGTAAAACAATAAGAGATATAATCTGGTGTGTCACTCACACGACTTTCTTTTACCCTGAAATTTAATACTATAAATACGGGTTGGAGATTAAGAGGTAAGATAACGAGTACTGTAATATAAACCTATGTTAAACAATTCAAATTTGGCTTCGGAAGAGTTTATATGATAATTAGTTCCGTGTAAAGGGGCTACCGCCCCTCTCAACCTCCCGTTTCATTAACGCACCTACATTTATATAGAATTTAATTCTGTTATTAAAATTAAAAGTTTACATAAAATTATACAGACAATTTTCACACGCAACATTCCTTGAAACTTATCAAGCTTGATCAAACTTTTCCAGCAACAAACTTATATTAACTTCAAAATACAACATCTGGATCTCGTAAAATTATTCGTTTTTAAGTCACTCTAAGAGACACAGAAAAAGATCAAACGTTAAAAAACTAGACTGCGGTAATCAGGAAGCCTCAAAACGTGTAAGTATACAAAAAACAAGCGATGAATATTTATCTTAAAACATGCATTGTTTATCATAGCTCTATGAGGAATTTATTTTAATTCCCGAACAGCTTTCCTGGAAATGGTAAAATATTATTAGTAAAGCACATCCACTAACATCAAATAACCAGTGTGTTGTGGCCACCACATAACTCTTTTCTATCGCCTGTATTCTTGTCAAACGCCGCAAACTAGCGAGACCTCACTCAAGCAAGCGCTATCAGTTGTGGGGAATAACGAGAGGCAAGGGGAAAGCACTCCCAGAGAGATTCTTCTCAAACGCGTTTCTAGTACCGCTATTGATGACGTCACGGACCGGTCGTATATAGATAAGCGAAAACTAGTAGCTTAAAGATTCGATTTTTAATCGAAATTTTTCAGCATCAACCAATCAAAATGTTTGAATATGACCGGGTGAAATAGTCAGGTTTCGGTTATCCCAGAATCTGTTTTGTTGACGGAGTGTTTTGTTTTAATAAAATAGATTGTTTGAAAGTTTATTTTCAATATTATGATACTTGAAGCCTCAAGATTCTTATCAGCAGAATTTACTTTTGATGAAATCGAAAAAATCTCTGAACTTAATTCAGAAGCGTTAAATAGATAGATTGCTTCCAACAATAAAAGGGCATAGTGAAAAGTGCAAAATTTAGCTCAAAAATTAAATATAAAGTTGTTTTTTCTTTCTTTTCATGAATTTACAAAATCTGTAGAAAGAAAAAAGTAAATATTTTATAATTTATTTCTTCAAATAAGTTCCTTAAAACAAGATTCCCCCCCCCCCCCCAAGATTTAAGCATGACAAGAATTTACACGGAAATGAAAAATATTTTTCTCTTACAAAAAAGTTTAAAAAAATATTATAAAGCATGAAAACATTAAAATATATTAATGCGGTAAGGGTTTTTCAAGGCAAAAATTAAAAGCTTTTTCTGAATTCTTCACAAAATTTAAACTCTTTTTATTAATTTGGAGCATTACAAACTTTACTCAATAAAAGATGTTCTCACCTTTAAATTCCCCTATAATACAAGAGAACTTTCTGAAATAAATTTCAAAAAAGCAAATATATATAAATATTTTGAAATGCATAATTTCCAAGAAAATATATTCATTTAAAAAAGTGCAAATTCTAAAAAGATTAACAGAATTTTGCAGTAAAAAATGTATTCAAGTAATTAAATTTTTAGCTTTTCATTGAAAAAAACAGTTTTTGCTTCCTGAGTAATAGTTATAAAATTCTATGCAAAAGAGGTATTTTAATGCGTTAGTAATTTTTTAATCTATTCTTCCACAGGAAAGCATGCAGCATCTGTTTCATTCCCTAGCATCGGTTACTATAACCATTTCTTAAAATTTCTTTAATATAACTTTAACATAGGAGCCCCTTCGCACCTTTTAAACTTTTGTTGTCGTTGTAGCAATGCATTAAGACTGATGTCGCAATTACGTAAGCAAAAATTTGGCGAGAAACATCCGAGCTAGTGTGGTGCTGAGTTAAAAGTTTTGCCAAGAAATTCTGTACTGCAGCTGTTCCTTTTTTTTGGGGGGGTGGGGGGTTATGTTTTCCTCAATTTTATTTAAATAATAATAATAATAATAAATGTTTTCAATGTCTTTCTTTCTTTTTTCAATGTGAAAAGAAATATATTTATTTACTTATTTACATTTGGCATTTTTTTTTTTTTTTTTTTTTATTTTTTTAAGGGGGGGGGGGTCATTTAAAAATCTCACTTTTGTTCATAATTATAAAAGAAAATAGTTTTATAAATCACAGTCCAATTTTATTATTTAAAACTTTTATTAATTTTTACATTTGATGCTTTTGTGGACAGAATTTTTTTCATGTAAAGTAAGAAAAATAAGACTTATTTCATTTAATATGATTCTAGTAGCAATTACTGCAGTTGAATCAATGGGTATGTTTGTGCGGGTTAAAGCCAAGAACCTAGATTCACACAGATCATAGGACATAAAGCCCTACAGACAATAATGTGGCTAATTTCCTTTGTTTGTTCATGTGCGTAAACTAGTAACTAAATGCATATGATTTTTAATAGAAAACTTGCTATTTTGACCTTAAATAACCTGTGTCTTTTTCCAGACAAGCTACTAATATTTTCGGCCTGTGTAATGCACAAAAAGTTAAGCCCGAGTCCTGCACGGCCCAAAAATGCAAAGTAATATTAAACCGGAGATCAAATTTAAAAATTCAATCCGAATCCAGCCTGAGGTCCAGGCCAGGCCTCAAATACAGATCTATGTAAATTTTTAGTTTGAATATTATTGCAGTTAATATATTTACCTAATTATAAATCTATAATTACACTAATCAAAATAAATATTATATAGGGAAAGGATGGTGAGGAAAATATGTTTCAATTAAAATTCAAATATTATTACTGTTTTAAAATGCTTCAATTTATAATTAAAATATTAAATTAAAATTCTGATTACTGTCTCACAGAAAAATTACAGAATCTCATAAAAATTTGAGAAAAGTTAGATTTTGATGAAATCCTACAAATTTCCTTTCTTTGTACCCGGAGTATTATTCAAGATAAGGGTGTGTGTGCATTCATGATTTTATGACAGAATCGTGCAGAAGGATTTAATAATACATTAAATGCATAGATTTGTGTGTGTGAGCGGGGAGGGGGGGGGGGCTTTTAAGCTGACACCTAGCTGCAGTGTACTCGCCTTCCCTATTTATTATGCAAATACCTTTATGAAGCTCTGAAATGCAGGACAAACATTTTTTAATCGGTAACCCATTACTGAGAAATTTTTATTTTTAATTGCAAAATATATTTGAATAATAATGCAAAGTTTGAGTTCTATATTCGCAAATTTAGTAAATTAACTAAGAATTCTTTTAATTATGCAAGAGATTAAGGAATAACAGTAGTAATGCAGGTCTGCTAAACATTATATATATATTTATTTCTCGTACTTTGTTGATGTATAGAATAATGTTGAATGATGAAGGAATTTGTAATTATTTAAATTTTAGCTTGAAATCTGAACAAAGTTAGATCAATACATTTACTAGAATGTTGAAATATAATATTCAATTTAAATATAAAATAACTAAAATGTTTAAAGGAAATCATTTATCACACAGAATTTTTAATTAAAATTTTGCTTTAATGTGCATTTTTACATTAAAACAACAATCTGTCATAATAATAATAATGAAAGATCTCTATATATGTATGAATATATTTGCGTATAAAATATACACATATACATATATATGTGTGTGTGTGATTTAACATGCATTATGAAATATGTCAGAACATATTAATTAGAAAAAACTTAATTTGTACATTTTCTATCATTACAAAGCTAAATAAAGAAATTATAATTATTTGTTATTTATTTATTTTCCTTGGAATCTTTAGTAAGTTAGTACTTTGTTTTTCCTGAATGTAATTTTAAAATGTGAAAATAACTGTAACATCTTAAAATATATTTCAGATTAAAACAATCAAGAATTTTATTCAAGCAAAAATTATAATGAAAAATGTATTTTGAATAACAAATAATGTTTTTCCTACCATTTGAAATTAAATTTGTTTCATTTTTTACACTTAGAATAAAATAGAAAATTGAAATAATGTTTACATTGGGTGAGTGTGGCCTGAAAATCTGACGTTGTTTTATTACTATCTTATGAAAAAAAATATTATTAAACGTAAGCTAGGCTAAAAAAAAAAAATAATAATTAGGCATTTTGAGGGGCACTAAAAAAACAAAGAAGATGTAATTAATAAATAAATAATAACGTTTTACATATTGCATTTTTATTGCTAACCTTCCAACTCAGCGTAAAGCCACCGCCGTGTTTTTTAACGACAGCCAAAGCTGTATACGGGCGCTTCGAAGCTGCCGCAAAAAGAGACACACGACATACAACTTCTGCGGGAGACGAGCGAGAGCCAGATCTGTGCGTGTTTGAGAAGAATCGCCTTCTCTCTCGCCTGCCGCAAATTAGCGGGAGAAGGGGAAATGCGAGAGCTGCGTGTTTGAAAAGAATACAGGCGTATATTTCCCTATACAAATTCACTCAGTAAAAATAATTTATTATTATTTTTTTTAATTATCTTCCACGATAATGCAGACGATTTCCATATTAGAGAAGTAGTATATATAAAAAATTCACTAAATATCCAAAAAAAAGTTGAATTTATTCTCAATACTACATATATATACGTGTGTGTGTGTGAGGTATAAGTACTTCAACTGTTCGCACTTGAAGAGAAAACACTACCACTTAGCCTCTCATTTATTCATTTATTAGTTGAGGCAGAATGGCAACAGCTGTTACCTGAAACGAATGTTACGAGAAGAAGCGGGTGTTCTTCGCTAGATGTCAAATGGATCAGACGTGATCAGACATATGCTGTTTGAGCATAAGTGCTCAGAACTTTAAGTTGTTCTCACTAGTTATGAAAATTAGCACAGACTAATTAATGAAAATTTATGAAAATTAGCACAGACTAAATTAATGTTATTTTCTAAATCATTCTAACTGCTGCATTGTATATATTAATTGTAAATTTGTGTTCGTCATTAAATAAATTAGTGTGTAACTGAATTTAACGTAATTTTTATAGTGATTCTTTGTTTTCATTTTATTCTTGTGAATTTAATGGCAAAAATAGTATTATTAACGATTATTTCATAGTCTGTATTTTTCGTGAATAGTACTTACATATATTTATATATATATATAACATTAAAAACAGATCGATGGTTCAGCCATTCGCGTTAAAGGTATTGAAGAGCTCTTTTGAAAGATACCCATCACGAAAATATACTCCCATAGAAGGGGGCCTTAGCGAGGCTCCTACATACACATTTTTTTTCCCTGTTGACTATGTCTGTTATAAAAAATATATCTTGTTTCGTTTGGTTTAGTGCAGTCTATAGACGGTAAACTCTACTTACCTGCAATTTCCCCCATAAGCGTAATGTATTAGAATTTTCTTGATTGTCCCTGTACACGAACCATTTGCTTGATCTTAACGAAAAGCTTACTGTAGCATCCTTGTATGATACACATTTAGAATACCAAGTTTGAACTTTCTGCCATAATTTGTTTTTGAGATATGCTGATAAAAGACACACAGACATACACACAGACCATTTGCTAAAAACATTATTTTCGTATTCAGGGGACCTCAGAACATGTAAATATAACAAAACCTCGCGTTCGAAAATTTGACCCAAAAACAATACTTTCTCTACCTTATGGGTAAGAGAAAGTAAAAATTTTAGAGTTGTTTTTGAAACACAAATTTTCGAGATTTGAAGATGATTTACCTAAGCAGGAAGGCTGTTAATTACCATGTTTTTATTAACTTCGATTCTTGTTTGTTTGTGTGTTTGTTTGTTTGTTTGTTTGTGTGTTTGTCAGGGACAAATCTTGCAATCGATTTTTAACCAACTTCCCGACTAGCTAGATATTTGAAATTTTCAGGACAGCTCACAACACGGTGACAATACATTTTTCTAATAAATTTAGTCAACTGCTTCAGGTTCCGCTGCCTTCGGGAGCGTTTATATGAATCGGCAAAAAATTTATTTAACTAACTTCCCTACTAGCTAGACATTTGAAACTTTCAGAATAGTTCAGGAAAAGGTTAAAATGCATATTTTTAATACCTTTAGCCAACTGTTACGGGTTTCCGCTGCCTTCGGCAGCGTTATCAGTACGAAGATTGCAATCGATTTTTTCCTAACTTTCCGACTAGATAGACATTTGAAACTTTCATGAGAGCTCAAAACACGGTGACAATACATTTTTTTAAATACTTTTAGTCAGCTGTTTCAGGTCCACACTGCCTTCGGCAGCGTTTATATGATTCAACAGAAAATGTATTTAACTAACTTCCCGACTAGCTAGACAATTGGAAACTTTCAGAATAGTTCAGAACACGGTGAAAATGCATTATTTAAATATTTTTAACTAACTACTCCGGGTTCCTGCTGCCTTCGGCAGCGTTAGCAGTACAAAACTTGTATCGTAATCGATTTTTTCCTAACTTCTCGACTAGCTAGACATTTGAAACTTTCAGTATAGCTCAGAATACAGTGACAATACATTTTTCTTATACTTTTAGTCAACTGTTTCAGGTCCCTACTGCCTTCGGCAGCGTTTATATGATTCGAACGAAAATTTATTTAACAAACTTCCCGACTAGCTAGACATTTGAAACTTTCAGAATAGTTCAGAATACGGTTAAAATGCATTTTTTAAATACCTTTAGCCAATTGTTTCGGGTTCCTGCTGCCTAACTTCTCGACTAGCTAGACATTTGAAACTTTCAGTATAGCTCAGAATACAGTGACAATACATTTTTCTTATACTTTTAGTCAACTGTTTCAGGTCCCTACTGCCTTCGGCAGCGTTTATATGATTCGAACGAAAATTTATTTAACAAACTTCCCCACGAGCTAGACATTTGAAACTTTCAGAATAGTTCAGAATACGGTTAAAATGCATTTTTTAAATACCTCTAGCCAAATGTTTCGGGTTCCTGCTGCCTAACTTCTCGACTAGCTAGACATTTGAAACTTTCAGGATAGCTCAGAATACAGTGACAATACATTTTTTTTACACTTTTAGTCAACTGTTTCAGGTCCCTACTGCCTTCAGCAGCGTTTATATGATTCAACAGAAAATTTATTTAACTAACTGCCTGACTAGCTAGACATTTGAAACTTTCAGATTAGTTCAGAATACGGTGAAAATGCATTTTAAAAATATTTTTAACCAAATGTTTCGGGTTCTTGCTGCATTCGGCAGCGTTACCAGTACAAAGCTTGCAATCGATTTTTCACTAACTTCCCGACTAGCTAGACATTTGAAACTTTTATAGCTCAAAACACGAGAACAATGAATTTTTTAAAAAAATTTATCCAATTGTTCCGGGTTCCCGCTGCCTTCGGTAGCGTTTATATGATTGAACAGAAAATTTAAAATCATGGTATAGAAAAAGATCTTTTTATCTTGTAATTATTTTCCTATAATAACCACGTAAAACACGAGAAAGAAATGGATTTATATAACAATTTTCAAGAAAATCTTTAGAGCCGTTTTTGAGATACCAACTTTTACAAAAAATCGATAATTGAGCGGAAAACAATAATTACAGACAAAATTATATATAAAAGTGAGTTAATATGGCGAGTTTGAAAAAAAATCCGTACAGTCGTCTTTAAAGGAACGCTCTTTCAAGGCCTGAAATTGAGCTATTTATACAGGACGCTTATCAATTTTCCTGAACTAACGAAATTTAATCATTCGAAATTACATCTAATACAGTGTTTATAGAGCAAATTTAAACAAAATCGTCAGGGCTGTTTTTGAGATATGCACTTACTTTTGAGAAAAGGTCCACTTCCGGTCTCCGATGACCCACTTCCGGTTTTTCAATTTTCACCAGAATTTGGAAATTTCATCTGCACACCCGACCTGTCTTAATTCTGAAGTTTTGTAGTTCTATCTTTATTAGTACGTTCTTTAACAAAACTGCTGAAATTTTACAAGACAATTATATATAAACAGAAATTCATTATTATAGACAAGGCACAAAGAGAAACAGAAAGACAAATCGAAAATATTAGCAATCATCAAACAATATAGGAAGGCATTTAAAATGGTTGATACTACTGAAAATGCACTTTCAACCATTTTCTCTTATATACCATAATGTATCCGAATCTTTCATGTGCTCCGGTAAACAGAACTTTAATGTTAATCCAACCATATTCAATAGAAAAGTTGCTTTTGCCCATGATAAAAATGATGCTACTTTCTTCCACTAATTATAAATCTATAATTACACTAATCAAAATAAATATTATATAGGGAAAGGATGGTGAGGAAAATATGTTTCAATTAAAATTCAAATATTATTACTGTTTTAAAATGCTTCAATTTATAATTAAAATATTAAATTAAAATTCTGATTACTGTCTCACAGAAAAATTACAGAATCTCATAAAAATTTGAGAAAAGTTAGATTTTGATGAAATCCTACAAATTTCCTTTCTTTGTACCCGGAGTATTATTCAAGATAAGGGTGTGTGTGCATTCATGATTTTATGACAGAATCGTGCAGAAGGATTTAATAATACATTAAATGCATAGATTTGTGTGTGTGAGCGGGGAGGGGGGGGGGCTTTTAAGCTGACACCTAGCTGCAGTGTACTCGCCTTCCCTATTTATTATGCAAATACCTTCATGAAGCTCTGAAATGCAGAACAAACATTTTTTAATCGGTAACCCATTACTGAGAAATTTTTATTTTTAATTGCAAAATATATTTGAATAATAATTCAAAGTTTGAGTTCTATATTCGCAAATTTAGTAAATTAACTAAGAATTCTTTTAATTATGCAAGAGATTAAGGAATAACAGTAGTAATGCAGGTCTGCTAAACATTATATATATATTTATTTCTCGTACTTTGTTGATGTATAGAATAATGTTGAATGATGAAGGAATTTGTAATTATTTAAATTTTAGCTTGAAATCTGAACAAATTTAGATCAATACATTTACTAGAATGTTGAAATATAATATTCAATTTAAATATAAAATAACTAAAATGTTTAAAGGAAATCATTTATCACACAGAATTTTTAATTAAAATTTTGCTTTAATGTGCATTTTTACATTAAAACAACAATCTGTCATAATAATAATAATGAAAGATCTCTATATATGTATGAATATATTTGCGTATAAAATATACACATATACATATATATGTGTGTGTGTGATTTAACATGCATTATGAAATATGTCAGAACATATTAATTAGAAAAAACTTAATTTGTACATTTTCTATCATTACAAAGCTAAATAAAGAAATTATAATTATTTGTTATTTATTTAATTTCCTTGGAATCTTTAGTAAGTTAGTACTTTGTTTTTCCTGAATGTAATTTTAAAATGTGAAAATAACTGTAACATCTTAAAATATATTTCAGATTAAAACAATCAAGAATTTTATTCAAGCAAAAATTATAATGAAAAATGTATTTTGAATAACAAATAATGTTTTTCCTACCATTTGAAATTAAATTTGTTTCATTTTTTACACTTAGAATAAAATAGAAAATTGAAATAATGTTTACATTGGGTGAGTGTGGCCTGAAAATCTGACGTTGTTTTATTACTATCTTATGAAAAAAAATATTATTAAACGTAAGCTAGGCTAAAAAAAAAAAATAATAATTAGGCATTTTGAGGGGCACTAAAAAAACAAAGAAGATGTAATTAATAAATAAATAATAACGTTTTACATATTGCATTTTTATTGCTAACCTTCCAACTCAGCGTAAAGCCACCGCCGTGTTTTTTAACGACAGCCAAAGCTGTATACGGGCGCTTCGAAGCTGCCGCAAAAAGAGACACACGACATACAACATCTGCGGGAGACGAGCGAGAGCCAGATCTGTGCGTGTTTGAGAAGAATCGCCTTCTCTCTCGCCTGCCGCAAATTAGCGGGAGAAGGGGAAATGCGAGAGCTGCGTGTTTGAAAAGAATACAGGCGTATATTTCCCTATACAAATTCACTCAGTAAAAATAATTTATTATTATTTTTTTTAAATTATCTTCCACGATAATGCAGACGAATTCCATATTAGAGAAGTAGTATATATAAAAAATTCACTAAATATCCAAAAAAAAGTTGAATTTATTCTCAATACTATATATATATACGTGTGTGTGTGTGAGGTATAAGTACTTCAACTGTTCGCACTTGAAGAGAAAACACTACCACTTAGCCTCTGATTTATTCATTTATTAGTTGAGGCAGAATGGCAACAGCTGTTACCTGAAACGAATGTTACGAGAAGAAGCGGGTGTTCTTCGCTAGATGTCAAATGGATCAGACGTGATCAGACATATGCTGTTTGAGCATAAGTGCTCAGAACTTTAAGTTGTTCTCACTAGTTATGAAAATTAGCACAGACTAATTAATGAAAATTTATGAAAATTAGCACAGACTAAATTAATGTTATTTTCTAAATCATTCTAACTGCTGCATTGTATATATTAATTGTAAATTTGTGTTCGTCATTAAATAAATTAGTGTGTAACTGAATTTAACGTAATTTTTATAGTGATTCTTTGTTTTCATTTTATTCTTGTGAATTTAATGGCAAAAATAGTATTATTAACGATTATTTCATAGTCTGTATTTTTCGTGAATAGTACTTACATATATTTATATATATATATAACATTAAAAACAGATCGATGGTTCAGCCATTCGCGTTAAAGGTATTGAAGAGCTCTTTTGAAAGATACCCATCACGAAAATATACTCCCATAGAAGGGGGCCTTAGCGAGGCTCCTACATACACAATTTTTTTTCCCTGTTGACTATGTCTATTATAAAAAATATATCTTGTTTCGTTTGGTTTAGTGCAGTCTATAGACGGTAAACTCTACTTACCTGCAATTTCCCCCATAAGCGTAATGTATTAGAATTTTCTTGATTGTCCCTGTACACGAACCATTTGCTTGATCTTAACGAAAAGCTTACTGTAGCATCCTTGTATGATACACATTTAGAATACCAAGTTTGAACTTTCTGCCATAATTTGTTTTTGAGATATGCTGATAAAAGACACACAGACATACACACAGACCATTTGCTAAAAACATTATTTTCGTATTCAGGGGACCTCAGAACATGTAAATGTAACAAAACCTCGCGTTCGAAAATTTGACCCAAAAACAATACTTTCTCTACCTTATGGGTAAGAGAAAGTAAAAATTTTAGAGTTGTTTTTGAAACACAAATTTTCGAGATTTGGAGATGATTTACCTAAGCAGGAAGGCTGTTAATTACCATGTTTTTATTAACTTCGATTCTTGTTTGTTTGTGTGTTTGTTTGTTTGTTTGTTTGTGTGTTTGTCAGGGACAAATCTTGCAATCGATTTTTAACCAACTTCCCGACTAGCTAGATATTTGAAATTTTCAGGACAGCTCACAACACGGTGACAACACATTTTTCTAATAATTTTAGTCAACTGCTTCAGGTTCCGCTGCCTTCGGGAGCGTTTATATGAATCGGCAAAAAATTTATTTAACTAACTTCCCTACTAGCTAGACATTTGAAACTTTCAGAATAGTTCAGGAAAAGGTTAAAATGCATATTTTTAATACCTTTAGCCAACTGTTACGGGTTTCCGCTGCCTTCGGCAGCGTTATCAGTACGAAGATTGCAGTCGATTTTTTCCTAACTTTCCGACTAGATAGACATTTGAAACTTTCATGAGAGCTCAAAACACGAAGACAATACATTTTTTTAAATACTTTTAGTCAGCTGTTTCAGGTCCACACTGCCTTCGGCAGCGTTTATATGATTCAACAGAAAATTTATTTAACTAACTTCCCGACTAGCTAGACAATTGGAAACTTTCAGAATAGTTCAGAACACGGTGAAAATGCATTATTGAAATATTTTTAACCAACTACTCCGGGTTCCTGCTGCCTTCGGCAGCGTTAGCAGTACAAAACTTGTATCGTAATCGATTTTTTCCTAACTTCTCGACTAGCTAGACATTTGAAACTTTCAGTATAGCTCAGAATACAGTGACAATACATTTTTCTTATACTTTTAGTCAACTGTTTCAGGTCCCTACTGCCTTCGGCAGCGTTTATATGATTCGAACGAAAATTTATTTAACAAACTTCCCGACTAGCTAGACATTTGAAACTTTCAGAATAGTTCAGAATACGGTTAAAATGCATTTTTTAAATACCTTTAGCCAATTGTTTCGGGTTCCTGCTGCCTAACTTCTCGACTAGCTAGACATTTGAAACTTTCAGTATAGCTCAGAATACGGTTAAAATGCATTTTTTAAATACCTTTAGCCAATTGTTTCGGGTTCCTGCTGCCTAACTTCTCGACTAGCTAGACATTTGAAACTTTCAGTATAGCTCAGAATACAGTGACAATACATTTTTCTTATACAATTAGTCAACTGTTTCAGGTCCCTACTGCCTTCGGCAGCGTTTATATGATTCGAACGAAAATTTATTTAACAAACTTCCCGACGAGCTAGACATTTGAAACTTTCAGAATAGTTCAGAATACGGTTAAAATGCATTTTTTAAATACCTCTAGCCAAATGTTTCGGGTTCCTGCTGCCTAACTTCTCGACTAGCTAGACATTTGAAACTTTCAGGATAGCTCAGAATACAGTGACAATACATTTTTTTTACACTTTTAGTCAACTGTTTCAGGTCCCTACTGCCTTCAGCAGCGTTTATATGATTCAACAGAAAATTTATTTAACTAACTGCCTGACTAGCTAGACATTTGAAACTTTGAGAATAGTTCAGAATACGGTGAAAATGCATTTTAAAAATATTTTTAACCAAATGTTTCGGGTTCCTGCTGCATTCGGCAGCGTTACCAGTACAAAGCTTGCAATCGATTTTTCACTAACTTCCCGACTAGCTAGACATTTGAAACTTTTATAGCTCAAAACACGAGAACAATGAATTTTTTAAAAAAATTTATCCAATTGTTCCGGGTTCCCGCTGCCTTCGGTAGCGTTTATATGATTGAACAGAAAATTTAAAATCATGGTATAGAAAAAGATCTTTTTATCTTGTAATTATTTTCCTATAATAACCACGTAAAACACGAGAAAGAAATGGATTTATATAACAATTTTCAAGAAAATCTTTAGAGCCGTTTTTGAGATACCAACTTTTACAAAAAATCGATTATTGAGCGGAAAACAATAATTACAGACAAAATTATATATAAAAGTGTGTTAATATGGCGAGTTTGAAAAAAAATCCGTACAGTCGTCTTTAAAGGAACGCTCTTTCAAGGCCTGAAATTGAGCTATTTATACAGGACGCTTATCAATTTTCCTGAACTAACGAACTTTAATCATTCGAAATTACATCTAATACAGTGTTTATAGAGCAAATTTAAACAAAATCGTCAGGGCTGTTTTTGAGATATGCACTTACTTTTGAGAAATGGTCCACTTCCGGTCTCCGATGACCCACTTCCGGTTTTTCAATTTTCACCAGAATTTGGAAATTTCATCTGCACACCCGACCTGTCTTAATTCTGAAGTTTTGTAGTTCTATCTTTATTAGTACGTTCTTTAACAAAACTGCTGAAATTTTACAAGACAATTATATATAAACAGAAATTCATTATTATAGACAAGGCACAAAGAGAAACAGAAAGACAAATCGAAAATATTAGCAATCATCAAACAATATAGGAAGGCATTTAAAATGGTTGATACTACTGAAAATGCACTTTCAACCATTTTCTCTTATATACCATAATGTATCCGAATCTTTCATGTGCTCCGGTAAACAGAACTTTAATGTTAATCCAACCATATTCAATAGAAAAGTTGCTTTTGCCCATGATAAAAATGATGCTACTTTCTTCCACTAATTATAAATCTATAATTACACTAATCAAAATAAATATTATATAGGGAAAGGATGTTGAGGAAAATATGTTTCAATTAAAATTCAAATATTATTACTGTTTTAAAATGCTTCAATTTATAATTAAAATATTAAATTAAAATTCTGATTACTGTCTCACAGAAAAATTACAGAATCTCATAAAAATTTGAGAAAAGTTAGATTTTGAAGAAATCCTACAAATTTCCTTTCTTTGTACCCGGAGTATTATTCAAGATAAGGGTGTGTGTGCATTCATGATTTTATGACAGAATCGTGCAGAAGGATTTAATAATACATTAAATGCATAGATTTGTGTGTGTGAGAGCGGGGAGGGGGGGGGGCTTTTAAGCTGACACCTAGCTGCAGTGTACTCGCCTTCCCTATTTATTATGCAAATACCTTTATGAAGCTCTGAAATGCAGAACAAACATTTTTTAATCGGTAACCCATTACTGAGAAATTTTTATTTTTAATTGCAAAATATATTTGAATAATAATGCAAAGTTTGAGTTCTATATTCGCAAATTTAGTAAATTAACTAAGAATTCTTTTAATTATGCAAGAGATTAAGGAATAACAATAGTAATGCAGGTCTGCTAAACATTATATATATATTTATTTCTCGTACTTTGTTGATGTATAGAATAATGTTGAATGATGAAGGAATTTGTAATTATTTAAATTTTAGCTTGAAATCTGAACAAAGTTAGATCAATACATTTACTAGAATGCTGAAATATAATATTCAATTTAAATATAAAATAACTAAAATGTTTAAAGGAAATCATTTATCACACAGAATTTTTAATTAAAATTTTGTTTTAATGTGCATTTTTACATTAAAACAACAATCTGTCATAATAATAATAATGAAAGATCTCTATATATGTATGAATATATTTGCGTATAAAATATACACATATACATATATATGTGTGTGTGTGATTTAACATGCATTATGAAATATGTCAGAACATATTAATTAGAAAAAACTTAATTTGTACATTTTCTATCATTACAAAGCTAAATAAAGAAATTATAATTATTTGTTATTTATTTATTTTCCTTGGAATCTTTAGTAAGTTAGTACTTTGTTTTTCCTGAATGTAATTTTAAAATGTGAAAATAACTGTAACATCTTAAAATATATTTCAGATTAAAACAATCAAGAATTTTATTCAAGCAAAAATTATAATGAAAAATGTATTTTGAATAACAAATAATGTTTTTCCTACCATTTGAAATTAAATTTGTTTCATTTTTTACACTTAGAATAAAATAGAAAATTGAAATAATGTTTACATTGGGTGAGTGTGGCCTGAAAATCTGACGTTGTTTTATTACTATCTTATGAAAAAAAATATTATTAAACGTAAGCTAGGCTAAAAAAAAAAAAAAATAATAATTAGGCATTTTGAGGGGCACTAAAAAAACAAAGAAGATGTAATTAATAAATAAATAATAACGTTCTACATATTGCATTTTTATTGCTAACCTTCCAACTCAGCGTAAAGCCACCGCCGTGTTTTTTAACGACAGACAAAGCTGTATACGGGCGCTTCGAAGCTGCCGCAAAAAGAGACACACGACATACAACTTCTGCGAGAGACGAGCGAGAGCCAGATCTGTGCGTGTTTGAGAAGAATCGCCTTCTCTCTCGCCTGCCGCAAATTAGCGGGAGAAGGGGAAATGCGAGAGCTGCGTGTTTGAAAAGAATACAGGCGTATATTTCCCTATACAAATTTACTCAGTAAAAATAATTTATTATTTTTTTTTTTTTTAAATTATCTTCCACGATAATGCAGACGATTTCCATATTAGAGAAGTAGTATATATAAAAAATTCACTAAATATCCAAAAAAAAGTTGAATTTATTCTCAATACTATATATATATACGTGTGTGTGTGTGAGGTATAAGTACTTCAACGGTTCGCACTTGAAGAGAAAACACTACCACTTAGCCTCTGATTTATTCATTTATTAGTTGAGGCAGAATGGCAACAGCTGTTACCTGAAACGAATGTTACGAGAAGAAGCGGGTGTTCTTCGCTAGATGTCAAATGGATCAGACGTGATCAGACATATGCTGTTTGAGCATAAGTGCTCAGAACTTTAAGTTGTTCTCACTAGTTATGAAAATTAGCACAGACTAATTAATGAAAATTTATGAAAATTAGCACAGACTAAATTAATGTTATTTTCTAAATCATTCTAACTGCTGCATTGTATATATTAATTGTAAATTTGTGTTCGTCATTAAATAAATTAGTGTGTAACTGAATTTAACGTAATTTTTATAGTGATTCTTTGTTTTCATTTTATTCTTGTGAATTTAATGGCAAAAATAGTATTATTAACGATTATTTCATAGTCTGTATTTTTCGTGAATAGTACTTACAAATATTTATATATTGTTGGGATGAATTAGGCTATTTTAACATAAAACAAAATGAAACAGAAATTCGGCCCCACCAGATATCATTGCGTTGTTAAAATTTGCATAATTGTGCTAAATGGCCAGTGATAAAATGACTAAAAGCCCAGATTCGTGATATTTTTTTAACACCCTTTCTGAACTTTCAATAACAACCCAAATCCTAACACAATTTTATAGCAGTACTGTTTATCAAGTATTGAAGTTATTACTATTATTTTGACACTATTGCAAATACTTCTATTAATCTACCTTTAAAACAGACCTATTTTCTCCCAAAATATATATAGTAATTTAACCTTGCTCTCATAAATATCTAAAATCATTATTACATAAAATAAATCACTAGAAGAGCAAAATAAAACAGATACTTTAAACAGTAAAAAAATATTTATTTGGATTTGATACTTTGCTGTAGCAAGATAGACAATTTTACTAGTTTAAATATTCAATTATTGAGCATGGATATTTTTTTTACATAACATGAATATAATATTAGAATAGCTTTTGATAACAATATTCATAGCGATGTGATACCATTTTTTTTTTACGACATAGTCCCTACGTATGTCTTCTTGACATCTTAAAAGTCTTTATTATTATTTGATTTTTGTAGTCATGCTCTAGAAGAAATAAGAAAAATATATTACTTGCAAAGGGGGGAGAGAAATATGGAGAACATCTCCATTCCAATTGTTCTGCCAGCGCTGATAGTCGGCCGAAGATAGATCTCGGAGAAGACGCAGCTAGGTTTCATCGAAGAGATCTGCTTCTTCAGGTTCGGTGTCAGGCTCCAGGGAGAGTCAGGGAGGCAAAAGCCCCAGTCCTTATCATCTTGGCTCCTTCTTCATTTTTTGTGTTAGCATATGCTAATTCTTTGTTACTGGGAGTGTTCAAAGACGCCTTTTCCATTGGCAGTTGGTTCCCCCTCACTTTATTATGCACTTATTTCTCATTGGTCGTTCTGCTCCATTATTCCTTTTCATAGAATCCTTGCTTTTTATTTTTGGTTATTTATTTATTTTCCCTTTCTGTTTGTTTTATTATACATTTATTTTCAATGTGATTAATTTTTGTGTAATTCATCACAACATGCCGCTTTCTCCCCCCTGTATGGAAAAAGATGAGTGCTCACGCTTTACGAAGGAGTACTGATGTTGAAAGTCCTTGTGTAATCATCAGTTTTGTGAATGTCTTGCACTCTCACCTCATTTTACTTGCTGTCAGTGAGGTTGCGGTGTATATAGTTCCACATTTTGTTTTAGTATCATGGACTATAATAAGAGCATTTTACCGTTAATTGAGTTTATTTTACCAGCATTTTAAGAGTCAAATAGATAGTGCTGGCTTGTGCTTAAGACTGATATCTTATTATTACTGTTCTAGAGTGCGTAGATGTGTGATTATGAACTTAAGATCCCTTTGCAAGTTTGACTATTCTTGAAACATATATTTATTTATATATATAAAACATATATCGCGAGGAGAAAAGAAGAAGAAAATTAATTTTGTCTAAGAACAAAATTTTTGCCTTTTACAAAGGTGCGATTTATATATATATATAAATACACATATTTCATCATTATATATATCACATTACATGCTGCTAGACACATATGAATTCAAAATTTGAACAATATTTGTTTTACTGTAAGCAAAATATAAAATACAAAATGCTTGTAATATACATAGAAAAGGAATATATACAACTCATCTTGATTAGTGTTATGCAAAGCTTGATTAAGTTAAGTATTTACATCTATATCATTTTTCTTTTTTTTTTTTTTTTTTACACACATATATATATATAATATACGAAATACAATGATAAATATATGTTATTATGCAATGTAGCATATTCCTAGTATTAGAGGTTTTTTTTTTTTTTGCATATCAGCCGGCGATTTTTTTATTTTTATTATTATTCTTACAATTCAGTCGTTCAAGAGAAATTTGCTGTTTTTCTCCCCTTCTCTTTCTACTTATAAGTACTTATTAGCTTCCTGTGTAAAAGACCTGTTTAGAAGGCGACAGTATTTCTGTAACAGCTAGTGTGAGTTTAGTTCCCACGGATTGTCCCTTCTATTCAATGTTTAGTCACGTGTAGGAAGCAGTATACATTGTCGTTAGTACAAGCCTGGATTTTGTGAAGTACGGAAGAAAGTGTTTGCTTGTAAATTTTAAAAACAAACATTTTGTTTCTGTGTTTCTTTTCTCTGTTTGGATATTCTTCAAAGGTACATTCTACCTGTAAGGGTAAGATTTTTTTTTTTTTTTTTTTTGTACTTTAATCCTGAAAAGGACCTGAGGATTCGATTCTCTTACGTGCAGGTAAGATTTTGATTGTGTAATCCGCGCTCTCGTCTGAAAATGATGCACTCATTTTGGAAAGGAACAGGTATGACTGTCGTCTTTTATTATTTTTCGTATTGTGAATTAGCAGCGTCCTGTAAGTAATTTGTTTGCGGCCTAAATATATAGCTGTTGTATTATAACTGTGTTATGTATTCTAATTATTTCCTTTAGAAAAATCAAAAATCGGTTCTGTTATGAATAGTGTTATCTGTTAATATTGTACTTTCTTCTTCATTTTTTTTTTTTTTTTCTTCATTATATTATTATTTTTTTAGACTGTTATTATTTTTACAGGTAAGGGTTTGATCAATAATTAAGTGTTCTGCCTTTTACTCAACTGTTTTATATGTTCTACTACAAATTGTGTATATTATTTCTATGACTTGATAAACTAGTTTCCCTTTTTCTAGGCAATTATTATGTATTTTAGTAATAGATGTCCTTGATGTGTTTATTATTTTATTTATTTTTTGCTGTTAATTAAGATTTTTTTTCTAGGTAAGAGAGTTTTGTCTGAGGTAAAAGGTTATCGTTCTTTATTATTGTTATTATTATTATTATTATTATGAAGTATCTATTTATTTATGTCTTATTTAGCATGGTGTTGTATGGTTGTCAGATTTTAATTGAAATGATTTATTCCATTTTTTTTTTTTTTTGCTTAATTGTATTTTAATTTTTGATAGCAAAGAATTGCTTGTCCCATGTGCCCGTATCAGCCTAGAATATTAAGGGCCCTTCTAGAGCTGAAACAGCAAGATAGAACGCCCGCGCTCCATCCTTGGACAATTAAGATGTTACGTGGATACTTTAAAATGTAAGTGTGGCTGCTTTTTGAATCTATGATTGTTATAATTAATTAATATATTAACCATTTAGTTGAGCTTTTTTTTTTTTTTTTATTTATTATTATCTATATTTTTTTATATTGTAGATCTGAAGACAACCACTAAAAGCATTGTCTGTGCTAATTGAGTTATATCTGCCTAGATGTTTAAAAGTATAAAAGTATATCCGATAACTGTATTTTGAAAAATATTTATTTCTTCCTAATTGTCTATTATTTTCACCTCCGATTAGTAAATTGCGAAGCTCGCTGAGATCTGAACTGAACTGACTGCCCTTGGCGAGGAAGCGCTCCTTATATGCTGTTCCATGGAGCCCAGATTTTTCGAGAAAACTCTAGAAAGTGGTCAACCAATCAACTTACAGCTTCCATATTTGGTATATCCCATATAAGGATTTTCTCGCCAAGGTCGCCAAAAAAATCGCCAAGGTGGGAAAAAGTCGCCAAATTTGGCGCCAAATCCATTACGTGCATTACTGGGGCTTTTTAATGCGTTTTTAAGGGAAAATAAGGCTATTTCAACGCTAAAACGACTAGAAATGCACAAAATTAGCACTTTATCAACTTACTAAGCCTCTTTGAAAGAATTTATACAAAAATAAACACAATTATTTACAATTTCGTAACAATATATATAACATTAAAAACAGATCGATGGTTCAGCCATTCGCGTTAAAGGTATTGAAGAGCTCTTTTGAAAGATACCCATCACGAAAATATACTCCTATAGAAGGGGGCCTTAGCGAGGCTCCTACATACACAATTTTTTTTCCCTGTTGACTATGTCTATTATAAAAAATATATCTTGTTTCGTTTGGTTTAGTGCAGTCTATAGACGGTAAACTCTACTTACCTGCAATTTCCCCCATAAGCGTAATGTATTAGAATTTTCTTGATTGTCCCTGTACACGAACCATTTGCTTGATCTTAACGAAAAGCTTACTGTAGCATCCTTGTATGATACACATTTAGAATACCAAGTTTGAACTTTCTGCCATAATTTGTTTTTGAGATATGCTGATAAAAGACACACAGACATACACACAGACCATTTGCTAAAAACATTATTTTCGTATTCAGGGGACCTCAGAACATGTAAATATAACAAAACCTCGCGTTCGAAAATTTGACCCAAAAACAATACTTTCTCTACCTTATGGGTATGAGAAAGTAAAAATTTTAGAGTTGTTTTTGAAACACAAATTTTCGAGATTTGGAGATGATTTACCTAAGCAGGAAGGCTGTTAATTACCATGTTTTTATTAACTTCGATTCTTGTTTGTTTGTGTGTTTGTTTGTTTGTTTGTTTGTGTGTTTGTCAGGGACAAATCTTGCAATCGATTTTTAACCAACTTCCCGACTAGCTAGATATTTGAAATTTTCAGGACAGCTCACAACACGGTGACAATACATTTTTCTAATAATTTTAGTCAACTGCTTCAGGTTCCGCTGCCTTCGGGAGCGTTTATATGAATCGGCAAAAAATTTATTTAACTAACTTCCCTACTAGCTAGACATTTGAAACTTTCAGAATAGTTCAGGAAAAGGTTAAAATGCATATTTTTAATACCTTTAGCCAACTGTTACGGGTTTCCGCTGCCTTCGGCAGCGTTATCAGTACAAAGATTGCAATCGATTTTTTCCTAACTTTCCGACTAGATAGACATTTGAAACTTTCATGAGAGCTCAAAACACGGTGACAATACATTTTTTTAAATACTTTTAGTCAGCTGTTTCAGGTCCACACTGCCTTCGGCAGCGTTTATATGATTCAACAGAAAATTTATTTAACTAACTTCCCGACTAGCTAGACAATTGGAAACTTTCAGAATAGTTCAGAACACGGTGAAAATGCATTATTTAAATATTTTTAACCAACTACTCCGGGTTCCTACTGCCTTCGGCAGCGTTAGCAGTACAAAACTTGTATCGTAATCGATTTTTTCCTAACTTCTCGACTAGCTAGACATTTGAAACTTTCAGTATAGCTCAGAATACAGTGACAATACATTTTTCTTATACTTTTAGTCAACTGTTTCAGGTCCCTACTGCCTTCGGCAGCGTTTATATGATTCGAACGAAAATTTATTTAACAAACTTCCCGACTAGCTAGACATTTGAAACTTTCAGAATAGTTCAGAAAACCGTTAAAATGCATTTTTTAAATACCTTTAGCCAATTGTTTCGGGTTCCTGCTGCCTAACTTCTCGACTAGCTAGACATTTGAAACTTTCAGTATAGCTCAGAATACAGTGACAAGACATTTTTCTTATACTTTTAGTCAACTGTTTCAGGTCCCTACTGCCTTCGGCAGCGTTTATATGATTCGAACGAAAATTTATTTAACAAACTTCCCGACGAGCTAGACATTTGAAACTTTCAGAATAGTTCAGAATACGGTTAAAATGCATTTTTTAAATACCTCTAGCCAAATGTTTCGGGTTCCTGCTGCCTAACTTCTCGACTAGCTAGACATTTGAAACTTTCAGGATAGCTCAGAATACAGTGACAATACATTTTTTTTACACTTTTAGTCAACTGTTTCAGGTCCCTACTGCCTTCAGCAGCGTTTATATGATTCAACAGAAAATTTATTTAACTAACTGCCTGACTAGCTAGACATTTGAAACTTTCAGAATAGTTCAGAATACGGTGAAAATGCATTTTAAAAATATTTTTAACCAAATGTTTCGGGTTCCTGCTGCATTCGGCAGCGTTACCAGTACAAAGCTTGCAATCGATTTTTCACTAACTTCCCGACTAGCTAGACATTTGAAACTTTTATAGCTCAAAACACGAGAACAATGAATTTTTTAAAAAAAATTATCCAATTGTTCCGGGTTCCCGCTGCCTTCGGTAGCGTTTATATGATTGAACAGAAAATTTAAAATCATGGTATAGAAAAAGATCTTTTTATCTTGTAATTATTTTCCTATAATAACCACGTAAAACACGAGAAAGAAATGGATTTGTATAACAATTTTCAAGAAAATCTTTAGAGCCGTTTTTGAGATACCAACTTTTACAAAAAATCGATTATTGAGCGGAAAACAATAATTACAGACAAAATTATATATAAAAGTGAGTTAATATGGCGAGTTTGAAAAAAAATCCGTACAGTCGTCTTTAAAGGAACGCTCTTTCAAGGCCTGAAATTGAGCTATTTATACAGGACGCTTATCAATTTTCCTGAACTAACGAACTTTAATCATTCGAAATTACATCTAATACAGTGTTTATAGAGCAAATTTAAACAAAATCGTCAGGGCTGTTTTTGAGATATGCACTTACTTTTGAGAAAAGGTCCACTTCCGGTCTCCGATGACCCACTTCCGGTTTTTCAATTTTCACCGGAATTTGGAAATTTCATCTGCACACCCGACCTGTCTTAATTCTGAAGTTTTGTAGTTCTATCTTTATTAGTACGTTCTTTAACAAAACTGCTGAAATTTTACAAGACAATTATATATAAACAGAAATTCATTATTATAGACAAGGCACAAAGAGAAACAGAAAGACAAATCGAAAATATTAGCACACATCAAACAATATAGGAAGGCATTTAAAATGGTTGATACTACTGAAAATGCACTTTCAACCATTTTCTCTTATATACCATAATGTATCCGAATCTTTCATGTGCTCCGGTAAACAGAACTTTAATGTTAATCCAACCATATTCAATAGAAAAGTTGCTTTTGCCCATGATAAAAATGATGCTACTTTCTTCCACTAATTATAAATCTATAATTACACTAATCAAAATAAATATTATATAGGGAAAGGATGGTGAGGAAAATATGTTTCAATTAAAATTCAAATATTATTACTGTTTTAAAATGCTTCAATTTATAATTAAAATATTAAATTAAAATTCTGATTACTGTCTCACAGAAAAATTACAGAATCTCATAAAAATTTGAGAAAAGTTAGATTTTGATGAAATCCTACAAATTTCCTTTCTTTGTACTCGGAGTATTATTCAAGATAAGGGTGTGTGTGCATTCATGATTTTATGACAGAATCGTGCAGAAGGATTTAATAATACATTAAATGCATAGATTTGTGTGTGTAAGCGGGGAGGGGGGGGGGGGCTTTTAAGCTGACACCTAGCTGCAGTGTACTCGCCTTCCCTATTTATTATGCAAATACCTTTATGAAGCTCTGAAATGCAGAACAAACATTTTTTAATCGGTAACACATTACTGAGAAATTTTTATTTTTAATTGCAACATATATTTGAATAATAATGCAAAGTTTGAGTTCTATATTCGCAAATTTAGTAAATTAACTAAGAATTCTTTTAATTATGCAAGAGATTAAGGAATAACAGTAGTAATGCAGGTCTGCTAAACATTATATATATATTTATTTCTCGTACTTTGTTGATGTATAGAATAATGTTGAATAATGAAGGAATTTGTAATTATTTAAATTTTAGCTTGAAATCTGAACAAAGTTAGATCAATACATTTACTAGAATGTTGAAATATAATATTCAATTTAAATATAAAATAACTAAAATGTTTAAAGGAAATCATTTATCACACAGAATTTTTAATTAAAATTTTGCTTTAATGTGCATTTTTACATTAAAACAACAATCTGTCATATTAATAATAATGAAAGATCTCTATATATGTATGAATATATTTGCGTATAAAATATACACATATACATATATATGTGTGTGTGTGATTTAACATGCATTATGAAATATGTCAGAACATATTAATTAGAAAAAACTTAATTTGTACATTTTCTATCATTACAAAGCTAAATAAAGAAATTATAATTATTTGTTATTTATTTATTTTCCTTGGAATCTTTAGTAAGTTAGTACTTTGTTTTTCCTGAATGTAATTTTAAAATGTGAAAATAACTGTAACATCTTAAAATATATTTCAGATTAAAACAATCAAGAATTTTATTCAAGCAAAAATTATAATGAAAAATGTATTTTGAATAACAAATAATGTTTTTCCTACCATTTGAAATTACATTTGTTTCATTTTTTACACTTAGAATAAAATAGAAAATTGAAATAATGTTTACATTGGGTGAGTGTGGCCTGAAAATCTGACGTTGTTTTATTACTATCTTATGAAAAAAAAAATTATTAAACGTAAGCTAGGCTAAAAAAAAAAATAATAATTAGGCATTTTGAGGGGCACTAAAAAAACAAAGAAGATGTAATTAATAAATAAATAATAACGTTTTACATATTGCATTTTTATTGCTAACCTTCCAACTCAGCGTAAAGCCACCGCCGTGTTTTTTAACGACAGCCAAAGCTGTATACGGGCGCTTCGAAGCTGCCGCAAAAAGAGACACACGACATACAACTTCTGCGGGAGACGAGCGAGAGCCAGATCTGTGCGTGTTTGAGAAGAATCGCCTTCTCTCTCGCCTGCCGCAAATTAGCGGGAGAAGGGGAAATGCGAGAGCTGCGTGTTTGAAAAGAATACAGGCGTATATTTCCCTATACAAATTCACTCAGTAAAAATAATTTATTATTTTTTTTTTTAATTTTCTTCCACGATAATGCAGACGATTTCCATATTAGAGAAGTAGTATATATAAAAAATTCACTAAATATCCAAAAAAAAGTTGAATTTATTCTCAATACTACATATATATATACGTGTGTGTGTGTGAGGTATAAGTACTTCAACTGTTCGCACTTGAAGAGAAAACACTACCACTTAGCCTCTCATTTATTCATTTATTAGTTGAGGCAGAATGGCAACAGCTGTTACCTGAAACGAATGTTACGAGAAGAAGCGGGTGTTCTTCGCTAGATGTCAAATGGATCAGACGTGATCAGACATATGCTGTTTGAGCATAAGTGCTCAGAACTTTAAGTTGTTCTCACTAGTTATGAAAATTAGCACAGACTAATTAATGAAAATTTATGAAAATTAGCACAGACTAAATTAATGTTATTTTCTAAATCATTCTAACTGCTGCATTGTATATATTAATTGTAAATTTGTGTTCGTCATTAAATAAATTAGTGTGTAACTGAATTTAACGTAATTTTTATAGTGATTCTTTGTTTTCATTTTATTCTTGTGAATTTAATGGCAAAAATAGTATTATTAACGATTATTTCATAGTCTGTATTTTTCGTGAATAGTACTTACATATATTTATATATATATATAACATTAAAAACAGATCGATGGTTCAGCCATTCGCGTTAAAGGTATTGAAGAGCTCTTTTGAAAGATACCCATCACGAAAATATACTCCCATAGAAGGGGGCCTTAGCGAGGCTCCTACATACACAATTTTTTTTCCCTGTTGACTATGTCTATTATAAAAAATATATCTTGTTTCGTTTGGTTTAGTGCAGTCTATAGACGGTAAACTCTACTTACCTGCAATTTCCCCCATAAGCGTAATGTATTAGAATTTTCTTGATTGTCCCTGTACACGAACCATTTGCTTGATCTTAACGAAAAGCTTACTGTAGCATCCTTGTATGATACACATTTAGAATACCAAGTTTGAACTTTCTGCCATAATTTGTTTTTGAGATATGCTGATAAAAGACACACAGACATACACACAGACCATTTGCTAAAAACATTATTTTCGTATTCAGGGGACCTCAGAACATGTAAATATAACAAAACCTTGCGTTCGAAAATTTGACCCAAAAACAATACTTTCTCTACCTTATGGGTAAGAGAAAGTAAAAATTTTAGAGTTGTTTTTGAAACACAAATTTTCGAGATTTGGAGATGATTTACCTAAGCAGGAAGGCTGTTAATTACCATGTTTTTATTAACTTCGATTCTTGTTTGTTTGTGTGTTTGTTTGTTTGTTTGTTTGTGTGTTTGTCAGGGACAAATCTTGCAATCGATTTTTAACCAACTTCCCGACTAGCTAGATATTTGAAATTTTCAGGACAGCTCACAACACGGTGACAATACATTTTTCTAATAATTTTAGTCAACTGCTTCAGGTTCCGCTGCCTTCGGGAGCGTTTATATGAATCGGCCAAAAATTTATTTAACTAACTTCCCTACTAGCTAGACATTTGAAACTTTCAGAATAGTTCAGGAAAAGGTTAAAATGCATATTTTTAATACCTTTAGCCAACTGTTACGGGTTTCCGCTGCCTTCGGCAGCGTTATCAGTACAAAGATTGCAATCGATTTTTTCCTAACTTTCCGACTAGCTAGACATTTGAAACTTTCATGAGAGCTCAAAACACGGTGACAATACATTTTTTTTAATACTTTTAGTCAGCTGTTTCAGGTCCACACTGCCTTCGGCAGCGTTTATATGATTCAACAGAAAATTTATTTAACTAACTTCCCGACTAGCTAGACAATTGGAAACTTTCAGAATAGTTGAGAACACGGTGAAAATGCATTATTTAAATATTTTTAACCAACTACTCCGGGTTCCTGCTGCCTTCGGCAGCGTTAGCAGTACAAAACTTGTATCGTAATCGATTTTTTCCTAACTTCTCGACTAGCTAGACATTTGAAACTTTCAGTATAGCTCAGAATACAGTGACAATACATTTTTCTTATACTTTTAGTCAACTGTTTCAGGTCCCTACTGCCTTCGGCAGCGTTTATATGATTCGAACGAAAATTTATTTAACAATCTTCCCGACTAGCTAGACATTTGAAACTTTCAGAATAGTTCAGAATACGGTTAAAATGCATTTTTTAAATACCTTTAGCCAATTGTTTCGGGTTCCTGCTGCCTAACTTCTCGACTAGCTAGACATTTGAAACTTTCAGTATAGCTCAGAATACAGTGACAATTCATTTTTCTTATACTTTTAGTCAACTGTTTCAGGTCCCTACTGCCTTCGGCAGCGTTTATATGATTCGAACGAAAATTTATTTAACAAACTTCCCGACGAGCTAGACATTTGAAACTTTCAGAATAGTTCAGAATACGGTTAAAATGCATTTTTTAAATACCTCTAGCCAAATGTTTCGGGTTCCTGCTGCCTAACTTCTCGACTAGCTAGACATTTGAAACTTTCAGGATAGCTCAGAATACAGTGACAATACATTTTTTTTACACTTTTAGTCAACTGTTTCAGGTCCCTACTGCCTTCAGCAGCGTTTATATGATTCAACAGAAAATTTATTTAACTAACTGCCTGACTAGCTAGACATTTGAAACTTTCAGAATAGTTCAGAATACGGTGAAAATGCATTTTAAAAATATTTTTAACCAAATGTTTCGGGTTCCTGCTGCATTCGGCAGCGTTACCAGTACAAAGCTTGCAATCGATTTTTCACTAACTTCCCGACTAGCTAGACATTTGAAACTTTTATAGCTCAAAACACGAGAACAATGAATTTTTTTAAAAAATTTATCCAATTGTTCCGGGTTCCCGCTGCCTTCGGTAGCGTTTATATGATTGAACAGAAAATTTAAAAACATGGTATAGAAAAAGATCTTTTTATCTTGTAATTATTTTCCTATAATAACCACGTAAAACACGAGAAAGAAATGGATTTATATAACAATTTTCAAGAAAATCTTTAGAGCCGTTTTTGAGATACCAACTTTTACAAAAAATCGATTATTGAGCGGAAAACAATAATTACAGACAAAATTATATATAAAAGTGAGTTAATATGGCGAGTTTGAAAAAAAAATCCGTACAGTCGTCTTTAAAGGAACGCTCTTTCAAGGCCTGAAATTGAGCTATTTATACAGGACGCTTATCAATTTTCCTGAACTAATGAACTTTAATCATTCGAAATTACATCTAATACAGTGTTTATAGAGCAAATTTAAACAAAATCGTCAGGGCTGTTTTTGAGATATGCACTTACTTTTGAGAAATGGTCCACTTCCGGTCTCCGATGACCCACTTCCGGTTTTTCAATTTTCACCAGAATTTGGAAATTTCATCTGCACACCCGACCTGTCTTAATTCTGAAGTTTTGTAGTTCTATCTTTATTAGTACGTTCTTTAACAAAACTGCTGAAATTTTACAAGACAATTATATATAAACAGAAATTCATTATTATAGACAAGGCACAAAGAGAAACAGAAAGACAAATCGAAAATATTAGCAATCATCAAACAATATAGGAAGGCATTTAAAATGGTTGATACTACTGAAAATGCACTTTCAACCATTTTCTCTTATATACCATAATGTATCCGAATCTTTCATGTGCTCCGGTAAACAGAACTTTAATGTTAATCCAACCATATTCAATAGAAAAGTTGCTTTTGCCCATGATAAAAATGATGCTACTTTCTTCCACTAATTATAAATCTATAATTACACTAATCAAAATAAATATTATATAGGGAAAGGATGGTGAGGAAAATATGTTTCAATTAAAATTCAAATATTATTACTGTTTTAAAATGCTTCAATTTATAATTAAAATATTAAATTAAAATTCTGATTACTGTCTCACAGAAAAATTACAGAATCTCATAAAAATTTGAGAAAAGTTAGATTTTGATGAAATCCTACAAATTTCCTTTCTTTGTACCCGGAGTATTATTCAAGATAAGGGTGTGTGTGCATTCATGATTTTATGACAGAATCGTGCAGAAGGATTTAATAATACATTAAATGCATAGATTTGTGTGTGTGAGCGGGGAGGGGGGGGGCTTTTAAGCTGACACCTAGCTGCAGTGTACTCGCCTTCCCTATTTATTATGCAAATACCTTTATGAAGCTCTGAAATGCAGAACAAACATTTTTTAATCGGTAACCCATTACTGAGAAATTTGTATTTTTAATTGCAAAATATATTTGAATTATAATGCAAAGTTTGAGTTCTATATTCGCAAATTTAGTAAATTAACTAAGAATTCTTTTAATTATGCAAGAGATTAAGGAATAACAGTAGTAATGCAGGTCTGCTAAATATTATATATATATTTATTTCTCGTACTTTGTTGATGTATAGAATAATGTTGAATGATGAAGGAATTTGTAATTATTTAAATTTTAGCTTGAAATCTGAACAAAGTTAGATCAATACATTTACTAGAATGTTGAAATATAATATTCAATTTAAATATAAAATAACTAAAATGTTTAAAGGAAATCATTTATCACACAGAATTTTTAATTAAAATTTTGCTTTAATGTGCATTTTTACATTAAAACAACAATCTGTCATAATAATAATAATGAAAGATCTCTATATATGTATGAATATATTTGCGTATAAAATATACACATATACATATATATGTGTGTGTGTGATTTAACATGCATTATGAAATATGTCAGAACATATTAATTAGAAAAAACTTAATTTGTACATTTTCTATCATTACAAAGCTAAATAAAGAAATTATAATTATTTGTTATTTATTTATTTTCCTTGGAATCTTTAGTAAGTTAGTACTTTGTTTTTCCTGAATGTAATTTTAAAATGTGAAAATAACTGTAACATCTTAAAATATATTTCAGATTAAAACAATCAAGAATTTTATTCAAGCAAAAATTATAATGAAAAATGTATTTTGAATAACAAATAATGTTTTTCCTACCATTTGAAATTAAATTTGTTTCATTTTTTACACTTAGAATAAAATAGAAAATTGAAATAATGTTTACATTGGGTGAGTGTGGCCTGAAAATCTGACGTTGTTTTATTACTATCTTATGAAAAAAAATATTATTAAACGTAAGCTAGGCTAAAAAAAAAAAATAATTAGGCATTTTGAGGGGCACTAAAAAAACAAAGAAGATGTAATTAATAAATAAATAATAACGTTTTACATATTGCATTTTTATTGCTAACCTTCCAACTCAGCGTAAAGCCACCGCCGTGTTTTTTAACGACAGCCAAAGCTGTATACGTGCGCTTCGAAGCTGCCGCAAAAAGAGACACACGACATACAACTTCTGCGGGAGACGAGCGAGAGCCAGATCTGTGCGTGTTTGAGAAGAATCGCCTTCTCTCTCGCCTGCCGCAAATTAGCGGGAGAAGGGGAAATGCGAGAGCTGCGTGTTTGAAAAGAATACAGGCGTATATTTCCCTATACAAATTCACTCAGTAAAAATAATTTATTATTATTTTTTTTAAATTATCTTCCACGATAATGCAGACGATTTCCATATTAGAGAAGTAGTATATATAAAAAATTCACTAAATATCCAAAAAAAAGTTGAATTTATTCTCAATACTACATATATATATACGTGTGTGTGTAAGGTATAAGTACTTCAACTGTTCGCACTTGAAGAGAAAACACTACCACTTAGCCTCTCATTTATTCATTTATTAGTTGAGGCAGAATGGCAACAGCTGTTACCTGAAACGAATGTTACGAGAAGAAGCGGGTGTTCTTCGCTAGATGTCAAATGGATCAGACGTGATCAGACATATGCTGTTTGAGCATAAGTGCTCAGAACTTTAAGTTGTTCTCACTAGTTATGAAAATTAGCACAGACTAATTAATGAAAATTTATGAAAATTAGCACAGACTAAATTAATGTTATTTTCTAAATCATTCTAACTGCTGCATTGTATATATTAATTGTAAATTTGTGTTCGTCATTAAATAAATTAGTGTGTAACTGAATTTAACGTAATTTTTATAGTGATTCTTTGTTTTCATTTTATTCTTGTGAATTTAATGGCAAAAATAGTATTATTAACGATTATTTCATAGTCTGTATTTTTCGTGAATAGTACTTACATATATTTATATATATATATATAACATTAAAAAAGAGATCGATGGTTCAGCCATTCGCGTTAAAGGTATTGAAGAGCTCTTTTGAAAGATACCCATCACGAAAATATAGTCCCATAGAAGGGGGCCTTAGCGAGGCTCCTACATACACAATTTTTTTTCCCTGTTGACTACGTCTATTATAAAAAAATATATCTTGTTTTGTTTGGTTTAGTGCAGTCTATAGACGGTAAACTCTACTTACCTGCAATTTCCCCCATAAGCGTAATGTATTAGAATTTTCTTGATTGTCCCTGTACACGAACCATTTGCTAGATCTTAACGAAAAGCTTACTGTAGCATCCTTGTATGATACACATTTAGAATACCAAGTTTGAACTTTCTGCCATAATTTGTTTTTGAGATATGCTGATAAAAGACACACAGACATACACACAGACCATTTGCTAAAAACATTATTTTCGTATTCAGGGGACCTCAGAACATGTAAATATAACAAAACCTCGCGTTCGAAAATTTGACCCAAAAACAATACTTTCTCTACCTTATGGGTAAGAGAAAGTAAAAATTTTAGAGTTGTTTTTGAAACACAAATTTTCGAGATTTGGAGATGATTTACCTAAGCAGGAAGGCTGTTAATTACCATGTTTTTATTAACTTCGATTCTTGTTTGTTTGTGTGTTTGTTTGTTTGTTTGTTTGTGTGTTTGTCAGGGACAAATCTTGCAATCGATTTTTAACCAACTTCCCGACTAGCTAGATATTTGAAATTTTCAGGACAGCTCACAACACGGTGACAATACATTTTTCTAATAATTTTAGTCAACTGCTTCAGGTTCCGCTGCCTTCGGGAGCGTTTATATGAATCGGCAAAAAATTTATTTAACTAACTTCCCTACTAGCTAGACATTTGAAACTTTCAGAATAGTTCAGGAAAAGGTTAAAATGCATATTTTTAATACCTTTAGTTACGCATGCATATTAAATGCATATTTTTAAATGCATATTAAATGCATTATAAATGCATATAAAATGCATATTAAATGCATATTAAATGCATATTTTTAATACCTTAACTGTTACGGGTTTCCGCTGCCTTCGGCAGCGTTATCAGTACAAAGATTGCAATCGATTTTTTCCTAACTTTCCGACTAGCTAGACATTTGAAACTTTCATGAGAGCTCAAAACACGGTGACAATACATTTTTTTTAATACTTTTAGTCAGCTGTTTCAGGTCCACACTGCCTTCGGCAGCGTTTATATGATTCAACAGAAAATTTATTTAACTAACTTCCCGACTAGCTAGACAATTGGAAACTTTCAGAATAGTTCAGAACACGGTGAAAATGCATTATTGAAATATTTTTAACCAACTACTCCGGGTTCCTGCTGCCTTCGGCAGCGTTAGCAGTACAAAACTTGTATCGTAATCGATTTTTTCCTAACTTCTCGAATAGCTAGACATTTGAAACTTTCAGTATAGCTCAGAATACAGTGGCAATACATTTTTCTTATACTTTTAGTCAACTGTTTCAGGTCCCTACTGCCTTCGGCAGCGTTTATATGATTCGAACGAAAATTTATTTAACAAACTTCCCGACGAGCTAGACATTTGAAACTTTCAGAATAGTTCAGAATACGGTTAAAATGCATTTTTTAAATACCTCTAGCCAAATGTTTCGGGTTCCTGCTGCCTAACTTCTCGACTAGCTAGACATTTGAAACTTTCAGGATAGCTCAGAATACAGTGACAATACATTTTTCTTATACTTTTAGTCAACTGTTTCAGGTCCCTACTGCCTTCGGCAGCGTTTATATGATTCGAACGAAAATTTATTTAACAAACTTCCCGACGAGCTAGACATTTGAAACTTTCAGAATAGTTCAGAATACGGTTAAAATGCATTTTTTAAATACCTCTAGCCAAATGTTTCGGGTTCCTGCTGCCTAACTTCTCGACTAGCTAGACATTTGAAACTTTCAGGATAGCTCAGAATACAGTGACAATACATTTTTTTTTACACTTTTAGTCAACTGTTTCAGGTCCCTACTGCCTTCAGCAGCGTTTATATGATTCAACAGAAAATTTATTTAACTAACTGCCTGACTAGCTAGACATTTGAAACTTTCAGAATAGTTCAGAATACGGTGAAAATGCATTTTAAAAATATTTTTAACCAAATGTTTCGGGTTCCTGCTGCATTCGGCAGCGTTACCAGTACAAAGCTTGCAATCGATTTTTCACTAACTTCCCGACTAGCTAGACATTTGAAACTTTTATAGCTCAAAACACGAGAACAATGAATTTTTTTAAAAAATTTATCCAATTGTTCCGGGTTCCCGCTGCCTTCGGTAGCGTTTATATGATTGAACAGAAAATTTAAAAACATGGTATAGAAAAAGATCTTTTTATCTTGTAATTATTTTCCTATAATAACCACGTAAAACACGAGAAAGAAATGGATTTATATAACAATTTTCAAGAAAATCTTTAGAGCCGTTTTTGAGATACCAACTTTTACAAAAAATCGATTATTGAGCGGAAAACAATAATTACAGACAAAATTATATATAAAAGTGAGTTAATATGGCGAGTTTGAAAAAAAAATCCGTACAGTCGTCTTTAAAGGAACGCTCTTTCAAGGCCTGAAATTGAGCTATTTATACAGGACGCTTATCAATTTTCCTGAACTAATGAACTTTAATCATTCGAAATTACATCTAATACAGTGTTTATAGAGCAAATTTAAACAAAATCGTCAGGGCTGTTTTTGAGATATGCACTTACTTTTGAGAAATGGTCCACTTCCGGTCTCCGATGACCCACTTCCGGTTTTTCAATTTTCACCAGAATTTGGAAATTTCATCTGCACACCCGACCTGTCTTAATTCTGAAGTTTTGTAGTTCTATCTTTATTAGTACGTTCTTTAACAAAACTGCTGAAATTTTACAAGACAATTATATATAAACAGAAATTCATTATTATAGACAAGGCACAAAGAGAAACAGAAAGACAAATCGAAAATATTAGCAATCATCAAACAATATAGGAAGGCATTTAAAATGGTTGATACTACTGAAAATGCACTTTCAACCATTTTCTCTTATATACCATAATGTATCCGAATCTTTCATGTGCTCCGGTAAACAGAACTTTAATGTTAATCCAACCATATTCAATAGAAAAGTTGCTTTTGCCCATGATAAAAATGATGCTACTTTCTTCCACTGGAGAAAAGGAAATGGAATCTTAGAGAAAAAGTTACAGCGGAAAGATTTTTCTTTATACCACCTAAACTCGACAGATCATAAGAAACAAACCCTTATACACAGTAATGTATCTAATTTCTTTTGTTATGTACATGTACGCAAACTGGTAGTGACATGCATACTATTTTGAATAGGAAACCATCTAATATTACTTTAAATAAACCATATTAATTTCGAGGCATGCTAAAAATATTTGCGAAAAATCAGATTTCGGACAGGCAGACTGATAGACAATTAAACTAACGTTACAGACACTTTTTTAACAAAATAGAACTTTATGTGACATACAAGCCTGTAAAATTACGTAAAATAAATGACTGAAGAAATATTTTATCATTTTTCTTTTTCGTTAAATAACGAGAAAAAGATTCGAGATAATTTCATTCAGGCCCGGCCCGGCCCGGCCCGAATATACACAAAAAAACTGAGCCCGAGGCCGGCCCGGCCCGAGAACAAATTCAAAAATTCGGCCTGAACCCGGTCCGAGGGCCGAGCAGACCTCTAAGACACACACACACAGAGACAGACAGACATTTTTTAAAAACTATCAATTCGTGTTCAGGACATCCCAAAACGTGTAGATCCGTCAAAAAACTGAGGTCGAAAATTTTAGCGAATCCAATACTTTCACTACATTACATATAGAAGAAAGTAAAAAGGCTGATATCCGTTAAAAACTTCAAAAATAATTAATGTCCCTCTAACCAAAATCGGATTTTAAATCATAAAGTAATTAAAAATAAAATAAAATAAATAAATAAATAAATAAAGGTCTGATTTAAACTTGAAAAAAAAAAAAAAAAAAAGAAAAGAAAAGAAAGAAAGAAAGAAAAATAAATCGAGGTGAAAAAATTAACTGATATCATTTGAAGAATCCGCGTCTCCATATATGATTAAATGAATATCAATAATAAAATTCGTAAATGTTAAATGTTTCTGGAATTCATTATGAGTATCGCAAAACAAGAAGCAGGCATTACTTTCAAATGCACGGATTAAAAGTTAACTAAAATTTCGTAAAAAAAAAAAAAAAAAAAAAAAAACCCTCAGAAGTTGAAAGGCTACAGTGTTCAACAAGTGTTCAATAATTAATACTATTTTTTTGATCAGAATTTCTTCTGAATTTTGTATTAATTCACATTCCTACATTTGCACTGTAACATTCAGAACTGAATGTATCCTCTCAACTTCTGAGTGATTTGTTTTATTAAATTTAGTTAACCTTTACACTGTATTTGAAAGTAATGCCTGTTTTTTGTTTTACAGTACTGTTAAAAGTTGTAGAAACACTTAAATTTTTATGGATTTTGTTATACATATTCGTTAAATCATATATACATGTCTCCCAACTTTCTAATTAATATTCCGCAGCATTGTTAATATGCTCCATTTTATTTTTAGAATAATTTTCCTCAAATTTATTTGCAATTAAATAAAAAGAAAATACTCTCTCTCTCTCTCTCTCTCTCTCTCTCTCTATATATATATATATATATATATATATATATATATATATAAACTGGTGTTGAAAAAAGACGGAAATTGTTGGTAGGTAAATAAATAGAAGGTGGATTCTTTAAATAATATCAGGTAATTTTTCGACCTTCCTTTTTTTTTCTAGTTTAAATCAGATTTTGGGTAAAGGAGCATTAATGCTTTTATAAAGCTTTTTATCAGATATTCATATTTTGCCATAAGGTATTAAATAAAGTAAATAAATGTTATACAGGCCCACATTTGTCAAAAATATGCTGACATAAGCAGTAGCGTTTTATAATTTAATTTCATTTTATAACATTTATTATTTCGATTATTAAATAATCGATTTCGGTACAGCTTTTCTTTAATAACAAGTAAATAAAACCAGAGAAAAAATGAAATAGGTTCATATTGTTAATAATAATTTAAGTATATTTTGTAATAGTATATTTTTTTATTTAAACAAATCTAAAAATTACGAAAACATAAAAATGTTAGATTACTTCCATCATATGTTTTAAATTCTTAGTTTTATTTAGAATAAAATTTTCTAGTACTTTTTAGTATAATAATAATAATAATAATAATATCAATAATAATAATAATTTAATGTAATAGCAGGACATGGTTATTAATTTGCCTTTCACAAAATTTTACATAAAAGTGGTTTTCATGTAAAATTTAATTTTAACAATTAATTTGTAACAAATTTTTAGCATGTAAGTTATTCGTAATTGAAATGTGAAAATAAAAGCTTTTAGAATAATTTGAAAAGAAATTTCTGTCCAATAAGTACCTCTTTTAAATGTACTAAAATCAGTTTTATAATTTCAAAAGCTTACAACGTTATTTAACACATTAACTTGTAATTACTTTAACAAAGTGCTTCAATCGCAGTAATGAATATTAATTACATAAATTACTACACCTTAATAAAGTTCGTTAAAAATAAAATATTCGAATAAATTTAATAAATTTTGAGTACTAAGTATGTGTTTAAAGTTGGATATAATTGTTCAATAAATCGAAAAAAAAAAATTCTGACTATATTTTTTAAAACTTGCTAAGCAAAAACATATCAAATTAATTTGGAACTTAACCCTACAAGGTTTATTTATTTTATTTTATTTTTTTAGTGCGCGACAAAAATATATAGGTTGTAATTAGTGATCAGAAGATAGGGAAAACTTATAAAAATAAAAATAAAGCCATATTTTACGGATAAATCAACATTTTAGCTCAACGTACCGTATGTGGAACATACATAAAAATATGATTTACTAATACGTTTACTATTGTAATATAAAAAAACAACAACTTACCTCTGCAAAATATACACTTCGTTATAACACACAGTATTTTTTTTTCGAGTCAAAACTGTTCAATAACTATTTCTTTTTTTTATTTTTGAATTCGGACAAACGACTAACGTATCACTTTCATTCAAATTTCACACTGAGTGCACTATAGCAAAAACACGAACGACACCTTTAGGTAAAGATTCATATCACTACATTGCTAAATGTCAGTAGCTTCTATCAAGATGTCAAGAGATGTCGCTACTAATAGTTTTATAGCTGTAGGAACGATTAAAGTCGGTGTTCCACATATGGAACTGGGTGCCTTGTAGGGTTAAATACATTATTTAGTATTTTTCTTGTTTATATATTTTTAATTTTATATCGTTCTAACATCCGTGCTAAAATGTATTGTTATCATTATTATTATTATTATTATTTTAAATATAAATTAGCAATGACTTTTAATGTAACGTTAATACGCACAGTGTAGTTTGTACATAAGTCAGAAGAAAAAATTATTAAAGCTATTTTATAACTTCAGTTTTTCTTCAACTAGGGAAATAAATTCTTAAAATCAAAATAGTTAAGATATATTAAAGAATTTATGAAAGAAAAATTTTATTTATTACATCATATATTAAATAAATCTTTAAGTACTCTTTATGCAACACATTGCACTTTTGAAGTGAATTGATCAAGCATTAACAGAGATGTCATTTCTGCTAATTTTCACATCATTATTTTAAATAAGAAATATATAAATATATATTTTTTTTCATGGATATTCTTTTCTACTGAATAGAATAGTGATTATTTTTAGAAAATACTTGCGTGATTCAATCACAGAAATTACATGTCTGATTGGTAATATAATTTGTATTCTGATAGCTTGAAGTAAAGGCAGCTATAAGACACCAGTCTGAAGCAAAAGAGAAAGATCATTAATTATGTTCTAAAGTTCAATAAATGGAATATATAAATAAAATTTACAATAAAATGAATTACATTATTGGTTTCGTGGATAGGCTTTAGACCTGCATGTGTAGCTTTCATAGAATAAAATAATAACGCCTGCCGCCTACAAGCATAGTCTCGTGGAAGCATACGATATAGAGAATAAATGGAAACTAAATTACATTTAAAGAAATGTGTTAACAGGATGCAAGCAGCAACCACTCACACTACTAAACTGCACTAAGCCTGGGGCAAGACTTTTATATGTAAGAATTTTGTAAAAAAAAAAAAAAAAAAAAAAATTAACACTAGCAGAAACTTTCTCGTTATTTTCTGGAAGGTAGTATGAATTAGAATGAAAGAAAGACCAGATATTATTGACTGGATGCGAACCGATCACATGCGCTGTTCAGAGCCTTAAACAATCGGCCGTACTGAAGTTACTTAAGAATATATCATTTCCCATCATTCAGATAAACACGACTCAATATTTAGCTGCGGCTTTTATTTTGGAACGAGGTTTTAGCTAAGTATACTTTATTAGTCCTAGCCGTTCCTTAAAAGAATTCAAATCTGTCCTGGAATACTTGTTTCCAGCCGATTCTCTTTTATCGTGTGTCGTAGAACTGTCATCCAGAGCCATTTACTGAGTTTATGGGTCATGTTATGGTTTTCCTGAAACCCATAAACTACATCTGTAGATTTTCTTCTTTTTGAATATAGACCAAAATATTATAATTCATAGGTAATTTCCTTGACATCTGTTAAAAGCTCTTATGTATACTTCGAGAAATTTTTCCTATATACCATTTTTTCAACTGCGGTAAAATTTCGTACTAAATTACCTGGACTATGCAGTCCTATGTTTAGTGCCATAAAACCGACAATCTTTCCGCTTAGTGTCCGTAGTTTGGACGCAAGGTACAGTCAGCAGTAAAATTATCCCATCTCTAGCGAAGTTTCCTATACAAAAAAGTACACTTAATACTGTTTTGTTAAATAAAGCCTTGTGGAATCGTGTTCTTAGACTGACTAAGAACAGGATTCGACAAGGATTTGTTTAACAAAACTGTATTAAATGTACTTTTTTAACATAGAAATTTTTGATACTGCTCGGATAATTTTGCTGCCGACTGTATCTGAGTGGATTCTTCAACTTGGTTATTTAATTAGTCAAGATATTACTATAAATAATGTAAAGGAATATAATATCTAGGTTTGTTTAATACTCGCAGGCACACAAAAGGTAAAATGATGTAGATTCCGTAGTGTCTTTTCAGTCGATATTATAAGCATACATCACGAATTGCAAGATTTCGTCCCAATATTTCTGTTCGATATAAACGCACATTTACAAAATGTCTGCTAAATTCTTTTTGAAACTTTCTTATTAAATCTTTGCTTGAATGTCGTTGTAAACGGATTATTTGTTGATTTTAACAAAAAGTTTTATGTAGCATCTCAATTAGGTAGAGATAATTAATATCGTATTTGGGTTTTCTTCTATTATTTAGTTTTGAGTAATGGCAATAAATGACTGACCGAAAAACTGGCCAACTACTAAAAATCTTATATTTGGATTCAGAGAATGTCAAAACTTGAAAAGAAAAGAAAAATCTCAATTTTGAAATGCCGATGGAAAACAATACCTTCTATACCATACAAATGTAAGAGAAAGTAGTAATATATATATATATATATATACATCATAGTTACACTATATTCAAACTTTTCTAAAATACTTAAATATAATGGTAATTGAGCAAGAAAGCAATATGTTAATTTTACATTCAATGGAAAGATTGTAATATAATAAAAACACACTAGAAAACTTAATTTTTTACTTCATTATTCGATAAATGCATTTATTTCAAAAATACTACATTTATTAGTTTAACATTTCTAAAATAGATTGAAAAAGTATATTTTGCTTATTATCTGGTATATAAATTTATGTGCTCTGAATTCGGATTATAATTTGAATAAAAGGGTATTTCTAGTTTTTCAGTAATAAAAAAATATTAAAAGTATTGAAAATGAATCTTGATTAATTTTTTCATTCTTTGTTTAAGAAATGCTGTGTATATTATAGTTTTACTGTAAGGTTTATCTGCATGAGTATTATTCTTCCCAGAAAATCAAATTTTAGGAACCGATGTATATTATACGTAAATTTAAAATATATACATATGCAGACTTGAAACATATTATTTTTTGTTCAGAGCATTTTTTTCTTTTCTCCATTTCGTACTTTCATTTTTTCCACAATTTTTATTACGGGGTACGTAATGTCATTTTTTAGGGGTCTTCAACCAGTTTTGTTTAACGGTGAATTTCTTTTTTTTTTTTTTTTTTTTTAAATTTATAGGCATCTATTATAACGTAAAATTAGAGACTGTAAAGACGAAGAAAATTAAAAGAGCGTAGAAAGAATGTGTTAAAATGAATGTTTCTTCTGTTTAACCATAATTATATATTGAAGAGAATTTCCCTATTAATAAAATGGTGTAAAAAAGTGACTTATACGTACCATGTTCCGGAATAAATTACAGTGTTGGCATGTCTGCATTTAAATTATAATTTGCTTTCATTTAAATGCAATGTTTAAATCCCAAAATTATTTAAACAGACATAAAAATGCTATTTTTTGAGAACATATATTGAAATTAATTTGTAACATTTGCTCATCGTATGTCATTAAAAATATTTATTTACGCAGATAATAAAAAATTTTTAATTTAAATAAAGTAGCATACGCTTAAAGCACTTAAATTTATTTTGATTCTTTATAATACACTGAAGAGCCAAAAACATTGGTAAAGGCGTCCATATGCAAATAACAGTGGTATGGAACCCATCAGAGTAATGCGATGCAATCGGCAGTGATTATACAAGATAATAGGTGTCTATCAAAGATGTTAGATCGATTACTGCTTCTATAATGGCAGGTTATCAATATTTAAGCAACTTTGAACATGGCGTTACAATTTTTGCACGAAGAGGGGTTATATCATTTCCAAGATAGCTATGAAATTTGGATTTCTGAGTATGATCATATTACGAGTCATGGATACAGTGAAACATCAAATGTCTGACATCGCTGTGGCCGGAAGAAGGTCGTGTAAGAACATAACCAGTGACGACTGACGAGAATCATTAAACATGACAAATGTGCAACCCTTCCTCAAATTGTTCCTGATTTGAATGCTGTTCCTTCAACAAGTGTCAGCGTACGATCTGTTCAACGAATTATCATTGATATAAACTTTCAGATTTGAAAGCCTAATCGTGTGCCGTTAGGTGTGCCAGTTTTTTTTTTTTTTTTTTTTTTTTTTTTTTTTTCTCTTTAGTGTACATGAGAGTATTATTCTTTTAATTTCGATTTCGTGATAATGCATAACAAATGTAATGAAGCGGGTCATAATATTGCCACGATTTTTACAGAGAAAAATGTCTATAATAGTAATTTTTTTGTGAAACATAAGTTGTTTTTTAAATATATAAATATAAACCATTTTTATAATTATTTTTAATTATACTACTAAAATAAAGTTTACCCTACACTTATATGTTTGAGTCATTCTCTGTAAGCTTAATTTTTTTTTTTTTTTTTTTTTTTTTTTTTTAATTAATAAAGTAAATAGATTTATTTAGAAAACCATGATCAATGTTTGAATTTTCACGTTTACAAAAAAATAAATATTTTATTTGATATATATGTGTAGAAAAGGTTATTAACGTTATTTCTTTAGATTAAAACAGGAAAATATGCTCGCAAATGTAATTTTAATTAATGTACGGTAAATTAAAACGAAAAAAAATATTTTTACATTATATTTTTATACATTATCAGAATGAATGGAAATGTGTGTCTAATTACCAAACATTGCACTCTTTATTCAAGTACTTAAACTTCTATAATCTGATATAAAAACTGATATAGTTTTATTAACTTAAGAGATACAATTCTGTATAACAAAATACATTTTACAATTAATAATATGGTCGTAATGAAAGTATGTATAACTCAAAATACTTCATTAATATTAGCATTTGTGATCTGCATACAATTATCTGAATACATTTTTTTTAGAAATAAATTTGGTTTACAACTAACAATTTTTTTGCTATTATAGATCGAAAATAATTTTTATTTGTTCACTATATTAAAATAAAAACAATAATAAAATGTAATTAAACTGATCATTTGTTAAAACTGTTATTATCCCATATCTTTATAGCGAAAAAATTGACTGCAATCAACAAACGAATCTACTATTAATATAAAATCGATTGATGATTTTTCTTATGACTTTTCGTATATAAAGTGCGATTATTTTTAAACCTCGAAGAAGTTTTCTTGTGGTGCAAGATCCAATTTTTAATAAATTAGCTAGATATTAAATAATTAAAAAATATATATATATATATATATATATATATATATATATATATATATATATATATATATATATATATATATATATAAGTAATAAGATCTTGGGAACTGACTGTTTATTCTGGAACTTCCTTTACCAAAGCTAACTTTCATTGCCAGGTACTTAATATTTGTATTATGAATTTTCTAACTACTAATTAATTTAAATGCCTTTAACTTTCGAAATATAGAATATTTTCACTTACTTTAACACTTTAGTTTGCGGAAGCAACAATAAATTTCCGAACACATTGGTTCAAAACTTTATGACCTTGTCTACTACGTCGAGACATTGTGATTAATTTAATATGTGATGTTAATTAATAAAGTTTGTAATACTTTTATATTTATATTTATTATTGTAAATTCAGTTTTTTTTTTTTTTTTTTTTTTTTTTTTTTTTTTTACATATAAGTAAATATTGACTTACACATGAGATAACAAATATAGCATTTGTAAAGTGTTGTCATTCAGCATTCAATGAGCATTAATTGGTATTTATTTTTACTTTTCACATATCCACTGCAATTTTTGATTGTATAGTTAAAGCTTAAATATATCTGTAACAAATATTTCATGCTTAAAAATAATAATAATAATAATACTCTTAATTTGCATTCTAAATATTTATTTATGTACTTTTTGTTATTATTTTTTTCTATATAAATAAGAAAAAGTATTGGATTCATGAAAATTTTGAATTCTAGTTTTCGACGGATTTACATGTTTTGATATGTCTTTATTGCGATTTGATTGTTTTTTCTAAAATACCTGTCTGTCTTTGTGTCTATGTGCATGTTTTAGCGCTGTATCTAATGAAACAGTAAATAAAATTGTACCTGCCCTGCACTGGTGCTGATTTCATTTGTGGATCAATTGCTTAATAGATAGCGCTCCAATCTCATTTTTTTTCCTGATTTTTATTATGATAGAAAAAATGAAATTTAGCGTAAATGCACATAATCAGAGGTATTTTTAACGAGTGACTGTGAAATTAACATGAATTGTTGATAATAGTAGTAAACTAGGAAATAAAATGTGTCCCTATAGGAACATTGCTCCCCCTCCTGGAGTGATGTACATCCTCCCCCCCTTCCCCCCGAGTGTTGTAAATTTTCAATATGAGATTCGTTCAAAAGAACTCGCAAGAACTTTTTAAATCACTGGTTGAACTATATATTTTTTATATGTGTGTGTCATAATTTATTGATATTACGAATTTTACGGAAGAAAAAAACAACTTAGGAAAAAAAAAAATATCATATCTTCTGATGTCAGTACAAAATCGACTCTCTTTAGGCATTTAGGTTTATACTTTTCTGAAATGAAAATCATCTGCATTTATCATGGATTTTTTTTTTTTTTAAATAATAATAATTTAATAAATATTTTGTATTGCGTAAATTTATATAAGATAATAAAGGAAAAAAAAATCTTGTGGAGGATATAACTTACTAGTTTCTTGAATAAATCTGCTGTACAATTTTATCTAAAAGATTGCTTAACACGCATATTAATTTAAAATTAATATTTTTAAACCTGGTTCATTGTAAGTACATATTAAGTTATTATTTGTTTTATTATTCTAATATTTTATTTATTCAAAAATTTAGTTTTCATTTTTATTTTTTTATGTATTGTTTATTCATTTAATTAGTTATTTTGAGAGAAAAAAAAGAGAAATTACTACTAATGTTGTAATTTTTCTTTTAGTTGTATCATGTTAGAATTTATTATACATTAAAAAAATATTTTAATAAATATCATTTGTTAAATAACATTAATATTAATAATATTTTTTGATGACAATCAATTTTGAAAAAAAACTAAATTAAGAGGGGGGGGGGGAAACTAGTGAAAAGCACTAAGAAGCGAGATTTTCATTAGATATTTTTGTCTTCGAATTTTATTATATACCGATATTAAATCATTCTCTCCCTTCTATGGATGATTAAAATTGTGATGGAATGTCTCCGGACCATTGTTTGTCCAGTACAAACCTTACAATGGATTTTTAACTAACTTCCCGACTAGCTAGACATTTGCAACTTCTAGAACAGTTTAGAACACTATGATAATACATTCTTTTAATACCTTTATTCAATTAATAAATGTTTGAAATTTCCAAATAATTGCTCTCTTTATTACGCATTTGTTCATTTTTTTTTTTCAAGTTGATGGGATAATTCATCAAAAATGTTTTTTAGAAATATTTATAAATACATAGAATTGTCAAGTTTATATGTTTCAACAGAAAATTTAAAAACTTGGTATATAAAAAGTACTTTTTATTTTGTAATTATTTGTTATTAGATTCACTGAGAAAAAATTCTGTAACTTATACCTAGAATCTAAATTGTGGCTCTAGAAAAAATAGTTCCATGTTATCCTTATAAATTCTAGTCCCATTTAAAAGCGAGCTCTAGAAACTCCTATTAGAATTCTAGAACGTTTGTCTATATTCTCGATAGCGAAGTTATTTAAAAATCTTTGCAAATAAATGCGAATACAAGAGGGGTGTTTCAGCAAATATAATCTTCGTTTATTACCCAATCCTAGAAAATCAAGCGAGAATTTCTCGCATTACAAAAGATTCAGAATATTCAGAATCTTATTTCACCATCTCGAAATGTCTAGATTAGAAATTCTCGATTATTTCGTCTATTCAGTTTATGCGCATAGCTCGGGAATACACTACAGGCCATTAAAATTGCTACACCAAGAAGGAATGATAATAACGGAATGAAATTTGTTTTACACATACATTATAGTAGGAAGAACAATTGATTAAAATTTCAGGAAATTTGGAGTAATATGTACTGAGAAAACAGTACATATAGCAGCAACCTCTGTAAGCAATAACAGCACTTATCTGCCTAGGCATTGAATCGAACAGCGATTGGATGACATGTACGGGTAGAGCACTTTATGAATTTTAACACGATGCCACAATTCATCGATCGAAGTTACTGGTGAGTGGTGGGGTGCCAGACGGTTTTTAACGATTAAACAGTCATTTTCATTGGTGCGAGATCAGGAGAACGCGCTGGCCAGAGCAACAGTCGAGCACATTCTGTATCAAAGAAGGTATGGACAATACAAACAACTTGCGGTAGTGCATTATCTTACTTAAATTTTGCGCTACGGAGGCCTCGAATACAGCACAGAGGGGCGAGCTTTAACTCGACAGAAATTTAATGGTCGCTGTTCAGAGTGCCAGGAATACGAACAAGAAGTAATCGAGACGTGTATCCAATGGGAACGAATAACATCATTGCAAATGATGGATAGTATGATGATGTCGAATCGCAGCTGGTAATGTGCATTATTTATAATGCTGTTAAATACGGATAAGGCAATCTTGATGTTGTAATCAGGATTGTAATTTGCCTGAAAAGTGACTTCACGCCATTCCTGCGTCCAGGTTCATCATTGATCACGCATTAATGGCGCCCATATCAGTGATGCAGTTTTGAGGATAATCAGAATTTTGGAAGCCGCATACTGAGTCACCACCTGGATTGATGGTATGTGGTACCACTGGATACACGTCCCGATCACCACTTGTTTTCATTCCCGCCATTATGAATACCAGCCATTACATTTCTGACGAGTTACGGCCCATCGCTCTGCCCTATATTCAAGGCCTCCGAAACGCAACATTTAAGCAGAACACTGCACGACTGCAAGTTTTCCATATTGTCTGGACCTTCATTGATGCCAAATGTGCTCGACTGTTGGTCTGGCCAGCGCGTTCTCCTGATCTCGCACCAATGAAAATGACTGTTTAATCGTTGAAAAGCGACTGGCTCCCACCACTCACCGATAACTTCGATCAATGAATTGTGGCATTGTGTTAAAATTTCATGAAGTGCTCTACCCGTACATGTCATCCAATCGCTGTTCGATTCAATGCCTAGGCAGATAAGTGCTGTTATTACTTACAGAGATCGCTGTTTCATGTACTGTTTTCTCAATACATATTACTCCAAATTTCCTGAAATTTTAATCAATTGTTTTTCCTACTATAAGGTATGTGTCCAACAAATTTCATTCCGTTATTATCATTCCTTCTTGGTGTAGCAATTTTAATGACCAGTAGTGTATATATTTCTTGTTATGGGATTTATGAAAATGACCACTTATTCATTCTAGATAAAGGCGGTATATATGTATGCGGTACTCAGTGTTGTATACTTACTGCATTATATTATATATTTAAAGGTAAAATATTAAATTATAAAATGTTTTGAATTTCAAATGAAGTTATATGTTTTGTAATAGTACAATCTCGATTTTATTTTATTTTATAATTATTATTATTATTTTTTTTTTTTATGTGATTGTGTATCATAAGAATCTTGTAAACCGGTCATCTGAAAAAAAGTACATGGCATTCCACGAAATTTTCACTTGATTGGACATCGATATAAACTCATGTTTATTAAATATAGCAAATTTTTACCGGAATCTACCAAGGATAAGTGGTAACTTCACCTTCTATACTGTACTCAAAGTCTTAATATGAATGATGAACATTAGGTCTATGCTGACGTAGATTTGTGGCATATCGTTCATATTGTAATGATTTTCATTAAAACTTTAATTGATAGGCTTGATAGTTATATCTCAGATTATATGTCTTAGACCTACACAAAACTTATTACCCATATAGGGTCTTCATTCCAAAAGACCATGTTGGTTTGAATTTGGGTCATATAAATTGCGACATATCCGAGTGCATCATTTTTAGAACTTTTACTGAAACAAAATAATGATCTTAAATCATTCAACCTAAAAATATTGACGTCCATCTGAACAGTAAAATTTAACAATTTCCTCTAGTACTTCTCACATTTTCTCTGAAACCAAACGCCAAGCTAAACTAAATCAACTGGTATGATCTTTATTTACACTAACCCAACTATCCCATGGAATATCTTACTCTTTCTTGGAAATCATTGTGAAAAAACCTAAATTTAGCTTATAACCTTATACACTCCTTCGCATATTTATAAGGACAGTTTATATTTTGAAATAATTAATGTAAAAATAATTGTAAACAAGATTATACTAAGTGTACTTAATATATCTAGTATTCTAAAAGCCAAAACTGTTATAATTTTTTTAATATGAAACAAAATTAATAAAAAATAATGCAAAATGTGTTTTCTCCACGTTTTTAGATGTTCATAATTATCGGGACAATCCATATTTTTTTGTTTTATTTAACTTACTAGCGGATAAATTACAGTTGACATGCGAATTTGTTAACTACTGGGCTAGATTAATTCATATATAAGCCTTCAATTTTTCTTGGACGGACATTACGGATAATTCCTCGAACAAAAAGAACGTTCAGGTAGTGAAGTATGATAAATGTGTTTTTTAAGTGGAAGCTGAATTTCTAATGAAATTCGAAGATCAAAAATTGCTGAAGGAAATGTGATCAAACGTTGAACTGCTGGTTCGATAGGAGAGAGATTTGATGTAAAATCAGAGTTGTTTTACAGAGATCGAAGACTCATAATTCCTCTTACTGTTCTACTCATAATGACTGCTGCTGAATTTGCTCGTAATTTTTAACGAAAGGTTAGGGTCCACATTTATGCATGTTTAAAATAATTAATAATATGTTAAAATGAATAAAAAATCTGTAATAATCAATCATCATTTAATGGGGGAAAGAACGTCTATATTAAAGTTGAATAAAGATAACATTAAATGGTAAAATGTTGCATTTTCGGATAAAAACATTTTATTCTTGATTAACCAAATGGTTTTAACAGTTAATGGCACGATCTGAAGATAGCGAAAGACAGAGCAGATTTTTTAAAGGCAGATATGAATCGGGCATTTTAAAGGTGGATCTATGGTGCTCTGGGGAGCTGCTTCTACTGAAGGCAGAATGAATTTAGTAATTTTTTCTATTATTATGAACATCAAGAGAATATCCGCAAATTTTAAATGTGGAATTATCAGATTTTGTTAGATTTTGGGGGGGTAATAATATTTTTTTCACCAAGACTTACATTTTTGCTCTACTTTTAGAGCAATAGGAAATAGTTTGAAGATAGAAACTTCTGTATTATTGCCTTTCCCATGGCCTAAAAGTTGAAAAAACCTTAAATTGTGATATTAGAAAAGTGCATGCAAGTGGAAAGCTATTTTAAATAGTTTAAATGTATTAAGAATATCATATATGCTATACGAAATGGTATTGAAACTGAATATTAAAAAAAAAAAAAAAATGTATATATATATACCAGAGAGAATGTCTGACTGTTTAGCCCTAAAAAGAGATCCCATAAAATATTAATTTAAAGAATAACTGAAAAAAATTACTAAAATTCGAGCTGTCCTTATAATTGTGAACACCTGAAAAATCATCTATTTACCATATTTAAAGTTTTTTAAGATAGAAAAACGATAAAACTTTTTAAATATAGTCTATTAATGAAATTCAAATTAATTGAAAATATATTTGTTTAAATAATAGTGTTCAGTGTTTAGTTAATACAGAAAAACGGGTGTCCTTATAATTATGAGAAGGAGTGTATCTACCAACCTACACTGGTGAACAACTGTTAAGGACGGATGACAATAGCTTAGTTAATGGCATTTTTTTTATGTGTCGGTTGGTTATGTATATGCAACACGTACAATAATGGGTAATTACAAAATAATCCTCCTCCCCCTCTTTGGGCGGGTAGAAGATAAAACATGTTTTTGAACTTAAATCTGCTTCAAATTTCCTTAAAATGGCAAATTTTGGTGTGTCAGTGCTAATGAAGTGTACGTAGCCTGCATTTTGGTGGCCTTTCGCGAAACATCTAACTTAACCGGGGGGAGAAAGGAGAACGCAGAATTCTCATGTTGCGAGCGGGAATACTATTACCGAACGCAGCGAGAACACTAGCTTAAATTTCAAGTAATTTCTTTTTTTTTCGATATTTTGTTAATAAGGATACGGAATTTTCAGAATTCTCTTAAGTATAGTGACTACCGAAGCGGGAAAATCCTACTAATGTATAATATATGTAATTTTTATACCTTTTAATGTATAATAAATTTAAATAATTAATTATTATCATGCCTTGGCTGAAAAGATGAAAGAGACTATAGGATGATAAAAAAAAAAAAAAAAAATCAATAAATATTTATTTTTTAAAGCTCCTTTCACTGTCTTTTTTTTTTTTTTTTTTTTTAAGTTCATTAATAATTCGTGCTTAAATACGCTGTAAAATGTAAATATTTTTCTTAAACAAACTGTTAATTGTTCCTTTATGTTTATGCAAAAAATAAGCTGGTTGTGCCTTTAGGATGGATTCTAAATGAAAAGAAATGCTTTAAAAAAACATCGATCGTAATTAAAACAATATTTTTTTTAGATATCATTATTTCATTCGTTTATTTTTCTTCTATAAAATGTTTTATTTTTATCTTTTATTTATTTATTTATTTATTTATATGTATTTTTGAAAATATTTAAACGTAAAATGGGATTTCAGTATGGGTAATTTTTTGCTTTATTAATTATTAGCTTGTGTATACCAATATATATATATATATATATATATACGTTACGTTATGTTTACGATACGTTTACGTTATATTGTAATAATCTTTAATTTTATATCATTTTATATCGTACACATATTCGCTTTTAAAAATTTCTTATATATATATATATATATATATAATTTCAAAACATTTTTAAATTTACGTTTAAAATTATTTGAATGAATAAAAATTTATTTTTTGTTAATTAATTTTAAATATGTGGAGTGAATAGGGATGGCTTTAAACGTCGCACTATAACTAAGCATTTTGCAATTGGCGCTGGTCTGTGCACCAGCACTGAGGATGATTCGGTGACATGTCATCACAATTTTCATCCTCTGAGAAGGGGATGCCTCCGTCGCTTCGGTATTGCTCAGAGGTATTTGTTGTTTGTTTTGTTTAGAAAAATGCATTAATGATCATATTTTAGTGAATAGAAATGTTTTTAATAGGTAGAAAACATATGTACAAAAGTTTGTGTTATTGCTTTTGAATTGTTTTAAGTAATCGTTCAATAAAAGTACTATTAATACAAAAAGAAATTTTTAATGAAATTGTTCTCATATTTCATTTAAAAATGTCTTGTGTTAATTTAAATATTAAATACAATCTTAATATTATACACTAATTTGTAATACTTATGCAAATATTGAACAAGAAATCGCGATAACTTTACGCCATACCCTCCTAACTAATATTCCGTAGTATTGTTAGTCGCGCCTTTTTTCTCCCACCAATAATTTTTTAGAAAAAAAATTCTCTAAATGCAATTGTGATAAAATAAGAAGGAAAATACTCTAAAACTGTACTGGTGTGAAAATGAAGGCGGGGCTAACAATACTACGGAATATTAATTAGTATGTTGAAGGGTACATTCTAAGCTGTAATCAAAAAGATTTCATACTGTAGCACTTGTTTATTATTTTAGATTTTTATCATTGTATTCTTAATAATAAAAATCTTAGTGTCTCGTGCATAAATCTTAAAATTTACGTCCTTAATACAACAATGTATTGAAATAATGAACGATTTTTTTTTTTTTTCCTTTATGGTTTTCATGCTTTTCAAACGAATAACATAATAATAATAATAATAATAAAAAAAAAAGATAATTTACAAAAAAATAATACGACGAAACAGCAGAAATATGTTGATAAAAATAGAATACAATTTTTTGCATGGTTGAATGGTTTTAGGTAAAGCGGTTATTGTTTCAAATAATAAAATATATATTAAACTTGCAAAATGCATTAGTTAATTTAAAGAAAAAATCACAATCTAAGCATTCATTTAAGTACAGTGTTTGTGATAATAAACAATTACCTACGTATAATTAACTTAAAAAAATTTATTAGAATAATATTAAAATGATATATATTTCAAAATTTTGAAACTTTAAAAGATAGATATTTTTGATTCAGGCATCAGGAATTTTCATATTTAAAATTTTAAACCAATGGATCAAACAAATAATTAATTATTTAAAAGTATTTTTGCACCTAAAATTATCTCTTCTAAATTATTATATTTGCCCATTCGTTAATTACTAAATATTTATTTCACGTTTATTTATTTTTCTTATTTTAAAACTAATCTAGGCGTGTAAAACCACATTCTCTAAGTTTGAAGTTCATGTTAAAAATTATCTGTGAATGGATTCATTCAATCCTTCCTTATTTGGTCATACAATTTCTGCTGAGTGTGAATCATGAAGCTATATCAAAAATTCTCTTAAACATTCGCATAAGATAGGTGACTTTGGGTTTGCTTTTGATAAAGAGCGAATAATGGTTTCCTTGCGAAAAGTAAGGCATCTTCATAAACGGTCGAAATTTACATGTGGTAATTTGATGGTGTGAAAAAGATTTTATCTTTCAAGCATATTGGCGGAGAATTTGGCGAAAAACTCTCCTGGTTCGTCAAATGAGGAACTGCCAATTGTAAATTCTAGTGTACTTTTTAATCTTACTTCACTTTTTAAAGAATCTTGTGGTAAACAGTTATACTTTTCTCGCACCTCTCCCACTTGCCTCAGCGCAATCGAATGAATCTAAATTATAACATCTTAAAGAATATGTGTTTTTAACACTTTCCAACAAGGCTGAAATGTTTTAATGACTTCGGTTTGTCTGTCTGTCTGTCGGTCCGAGCTCTAACACCCGTAAATATTTATGGAATTTCTTGAAACTGATATATGTTATTCAAGATCACTATCGAACGTTCCCAATTGAAAAGGGAGTTTATACCTCTACTGGTTTGTGTACCGGGACACCCGAAAGTATTTCAAAGCATTGTGTTCTATGAGAAGTATTTATTTTAACCATATTTTTATACATTTACTGTAGACATATCATAATGAAATTGAAATATGTTATTAAAGTTCACTATTGGATGTTTTCTGTATAAAATGGAAAAAATACCACCGTCGGATTATCTACAGGGACACTCAAAAGTACTCGAAAGCATTTCGTTCTATGAGAGATATTTCTATAAATCAAATTTTAATTACTTTACTTTCCACGAAGTTTTAGGAAATTGAAATATGTTATTTATATGCACAAAAGAATGCTTTGAATATATTATAGCATGATTAGCATTAGATTTAAAGAGTGGCACAAAAATATCCAGTTATATTAAGAGCTATTAATAAAAAGTTGCTGGAATTGTACTTTCGTTAACGTTAAGTGTTTTTAACACTTTCTAGCATTTTAAAGTGTGAATATGATTTCATTTTTGTGTAACTGCCTGTCCGTCTGTCTGTCTGCCTGTCTGTCGGTCCGAGCTCTAACTCCCGTAAATATTTATGGAATTTCTTGAAACTGATATATGTTATTTAAGTTTACAATCGGATGTACCCTATTTAAAAGAGCGTCTATACCTCTACTTGTTTGTGTACAGAGACACCCGAAAGTATTTCAAAGCATTGTGTTCTATGAGAGGTATTTCTATAAACCATATTTTGATACCTTTACTGTAAACATATCTTGATGAAATTGAAATATGTTATACAAATTCACGGATGTTTCCTGTATAAAATGGAAGAAATGCCACCACCGGTTTATATACACGGTCACTCAAAAGTATTCCAAAGCATTGTGTTCTATGAGAGATATTTCTATAAAACAAATTTTAATAACTTTACTTTCCACGAAGTTTTAGGAAATTGAAATATGTTATTTATATGCACAAAAAAAGTATTTGCATAGAATATAGCATGATTAGCATTAGATTTACATGATGACACAAAAATATCCATTTATATTAAGAGCTATTAATAAAAAATTGCTAAGATTGTGCTTTCGTTCACATTAAGCATTTTTAACACTTTCTAACATTTTTAAGTGTGAATATGATTTCAGTTTGTGTATCTGTCCATCTGTCTGTCTGCCCGTGCTCTAACTCCTGTAAACATTTATGGAATTTCTCTAAACTGATATATTTTATTGAAGTTTATCATCGGATGTTCCATACTGAAAATGGAGTGAATATCTCTTTTGGTTTGTGTACAGGGACACCCAAAAGAATTCGAAAGCACTGTGTTCTATGAGTGGTATTTTTATACATATTTTCCCTATAGAATGTTACCCATTTAAAATGACTTTAATATGTCATTTACAACTAGTTTGTTTAGAGAGACAACAACAATAAATAAATAAATAAATAAAATAAAATAAAAATTGCCAATGCGTTACGTTTTAGGACAGAATTTTTTGAAAGTTACATTTAAAAGTCTTTCTACTTTAAAAATCATAAAAATATTGAAATGCATTGTGATATTCTAAAATAATGTTTTGTATAGAATATGATATGATTAACTTTCTGATTTACAGGGCTACACTAAAATATTCAGAGAGGTCGAAAGCTGTAATTATAATCTAATGGCGGAATTATTTTTTCGTTAAGCCTTTTTAACACTTTAGAAAATGCCTAAGAGAATTTTTAAAATCAATTATTCTATCTGTATATTTTTCAGTCCTTTTGTCTGTTGTGTGATAACGTAGGCAATGAATATTAAAAGTTATTCGATTCAACAATTACGTACAGTTGGAAAGTGTAACTAATAAATGCGTACTGCAAGATTTTTCTTTCTTGTTTAAATAAAGTATGCATTTTTTTACATAGATAATGATTCTTTATTATTGTTTAGGGACGTATCATTTCTTTTTTAACAAGTATTAAGACATTCATCTACAATTCCAACGTTAATGCAATAAATCTTCTTTATAATATAGAGACGGGCGTTAACTGCTTCATTAGTCACTGTAAATAAATTAATTCTTAAGTTTCGGATAACTTTTTAATATAAAAATCTCATAAAAAAAAAAAAAAAAGTTTTGTTGAAATCGATCAAAAGGCGAGTCTTTTTACACCCCCCCCCCCTTCCAATGCACCAAAGACAGAGAAATTCATTAGATTCCTCTATGGTGTGTTGGATACATATTACTAATCAACGCTTCAAGAAATCACATTCCTGAGATACCATAGAGCGGAGTTACTACTGGAAACGTATTTTTCCCCCGACCTCGACCACGATGGGAGAAATAAGGAATATTTTTCAAAACCATTTTGAGATGCATGTTGGGTCCACATAGCACACCCACATAATAAAAATTGTTTTCCTGAGATACTTTTAAATGGATTTACGTTAGAAACGTGTTTTTTCATCCAGTCCCCAAAAGAAGAGGAGGGTAATTTTACAAAAAATCATTTATAGAGTTTTTTAGGCACACATAACCATTCAATCACCTTTCTCAAATAATAAAAAAAATATATATATACAGACACGACATTATTTCATTATTTAAAACATGAAAATCTGACATTGACAGATTTTAATTTAGTGCCAGAGGCCTACTGCTAAACTTGTTAATATCGACAAATTCTTCTTTAGTTAATTCGTGACGATCTAAATTCCATGATAAAGTTTTCATTAAATCAAACCAATGTGTTTCAGCTGCAGATACTGTAACAAATAACGTTGGAAGTCCAAACTGTCTTATAGCCGCAAAACAACGTTTTTTCTCTTTTTCCCAATGAGGGGGGAGGTGTGCCTTGGGGGGGACTTATGTCAAAGGTGTGCCTTGGGGGGGACTCATGTCAAAGTTGTACCTTCGGGGGGACTCATGTCAATGTTGGGCCTTGGGGGGACTCATGTCAAAGTTGTGCCTTGGGGGGGACTCATGTCAAAGTTGGGCCTGGGGGTACTCATGTCAAAGTTGTGCCTTGGGGGGACTTCATTCAATAAATCCCCATTGAATAAACCGACTGAAATAGGCCCTTAGCACTAATTAAGAGTGTATTATAAAAATTCGACAACGCTGTACCGACTGAAATAGGGGTACCTTGGGGGGTGACTCATGTCAAAGTTGGGCCTGGGGGGGACTCATGTCAAAGTTGGGCCTTGGGGGGACCTCATTCAATAAATCCCCATTCAATAAACCGACTGAAATAGGCCCTTAGCACTAATTAAGAGTGACGTATAAAAATTCGACAACGCTGTACCGACTGAAATAGGGGTACCTTGGGGGGGACTCATGTCAAAGTTGTGCCTTGGGGGGACCTCATTCAATAAATCCCCATTCAATAAACCGACTGAAATAGGCCTCTAGCACTAATTAAGAATGTATTATAAAAATTCGACAACTGTACCGACTGAAATAGGCCTCTAGCACTAAAAAGTTGGAATTGTAAAAGTACTTTTTATACTCACACGCCCGTCTTCAAACGGGGAAGGGGTGATACTTCTCAAAATACCTTAACCCCTTAACGCGCGCTGCGAGGACGCCAAATTTAAAATCCAGCTGAAAAAATTCATCCCGGAAAATTTTTAGCAAAAATTTACGTTTATAACATATCAGAAAAGGCCGTTTTTTTAACCTTAAAATTCAAAATTTCTTTTAGTTTAATTTAGTTGATGTATTCCGATGGCAGTATAAATTAAATGATCCGAATTGCCTTGCGCCGTTAAGGGTTAATAGTGTATGTTGAATAAATTTAGCATACACAGATACCAAAAAATTGCCGTCTTGCGATAATTTTGGACAGAGTTGTGGTTGATAAACTATTTTTTTCTCCCCCCCTCCCCTCCTCAACTTTATACTGAAAAAGGAGGGAATTTCAAAAATCCCCGTCACAGTTAGTGTTTTATGCAAATGATCACACACCAAAATTCGTGAATGAGCTCCCATAGATTCCCCAGGAGTAATTTAACATAAAAAAGGGACTTTCTAATTTTCCTTGTCAGAAATCCCAGCCCCTCACCCCTAAAATATCGTAGATAGCAAATCGCAAAACACCTAAAATTTGTTGTTAGACATACACTTCATAAGGCGAACAGCTAATTTTAAATTTTATGTGTCACTTTGGAATAGCTGGACTGTAAAGTCTGTATTTTGCAAATCGCCCCACAAAAAATATTAAAATAAATAAATAAATAAGTAAAATAAAAAAAAAGTGTTCCCCATTCCTCCCTTAAAATCGAAAATATTATTATAATTATTATAATTATAATTATTATAAATTGTATTTGTACTTATTCTTCGCATGTGCTATTTCTTCACCACGAAGCAATCTGGAGTCGAGTTATGATCCAAAACATGTTTTCCGTCCGTCCCCAGGGGCCGCGGTAGCCTAGTCGGTAGTTCGCCAGCCTCGTAATTGAAGATTGCGGGTTCGGTACTCGAACCGGCCAAAGACCGTCGTGTACACTAATGGTGGCTGGTGCACGTAAAATCTGTCGTGGCCGCAATGTCCTCCTCGTTCCCATCAAATTTATACCTCTGGAGGTCACCGAAGCGGGAGAGCCATCCCTTCCGTGGAGGATCAAAATTGTGATGGCACGTCTCCGGACCACCTCTAGCAGTGTGTCCCAGACCGTCGCCAATTACCCATTTGCACAGCACTAGTGCGACGTAAAACCGAACAATTCATTCAACCGTCCGTCCCCAGAGAAAAAAGGCGGGGGACGGGACTTTTGTAAAACTTCATCTTAGTGTGTGCTCATGAACCAACCTTCACACCAAAATTCGTGACCCAGTGCCATACAGAGCCACCACAGCATTCTTGACTGGGTGGTAGATGTACTCTTTTATATGTATAGATGAAGGGTTATATGAATTCGTGTTATAACCCCACCTCCCCTACCTTGGGGACCAAGTTTTCAAAATTCTAGAAATTATTTTTTAGATATTTGTGTTTGCTATATTTAAAAACAAAAATCATACGGATTATCTATTTCTTCTTTTCAGATATTAAGGATTATTTGAAATTACTTTTTTTCCCATGTGAAAACACGTTTTGCTCCCTCACCCTCCTCGAGCCACTAATACCCAATATTCTAAAGCAAAAATCATACATATATTTGTTTTTTTGTTGAGATATAAATGTTTGTGTGAAATCACATATTGCGCATGTCAAATCCTGACCCTCCCCATTCCCTCACGTCCTTGGCGACCGAATTTCTAAAATTTCAGAAATTGGTTTTTAGGTAATTGTATTAGCTATACTTCAAAGTAAAAATTTTACAAATATCATTTTTTTTTCTTATTTGATATATATATATATATATATTGTATGAAATCAGGTTTCCCCCTTCCCCATTTGGAGAGGTGAGGCGTATTTTGTAAAATAGCTCCTAAGTGGGTGTCTACTTCGCAAAAGGAATGTTTTTTACCAGGTTTCATGTTTCTAGGTGTACAGGTTTGGGCTGGACGATGATGAATAACTCACACACTCGCTCGGGACAAAAGATTTTATGTGTATGGATATTATCGTTCCTTTGTTTGCAGAAAGCGAAGCTTGAATTATTATTTTTATTATTATTATCCTGATTTAGAAAAAACAATCCTTGTAATGAGAAAATTTAGTATGTCCAGAATATAATAATAATAAATTAAATGTGTAGAGTACATAAAACTACGTCAAGAGATGTATAAATATAAATAACGAAATATATAAATAACTCACACACTTGCTCGGGACAAAAGATTTTATGTGTGTGGATATTATCGTTCCTTTGTTTGCAGAAAGCGAAGCTTGAATTATTATTTTTATTATTATTATCCTGATTTAGAAAAAAAAATCCTTGTTATGAGAAAATTTAGTATGTCCAGAATATATTAATAATAAATTAAATGTGTGGAGCACATAAATATTCGTCAAGAGATGTATAAATATAAATAACGAAATATTATAAAATATAATAAAATATTAATAAAAATAATAAAATATTAGAAAATATGATAAAATAGTAACATAAATAATAAAGTATCCACAAGATTATGAAATTTGAATCAAAAGATTTTAATGTTATTTTTAATTTCTTAGAGATGTTTGGAAAACTTAAGAATATTATAATAAAAAATAAAAAAAATTGGTTTTCGCTTTAAATAAACTGTAAACCAACGTTAAATAAATTAAACTTTCAAGGAGAAGTAATTTGGAAATGCACGTGTAAAAATTGAGCCATAGGCGGGCGCAGACCAGCTGGTTGTTATGATTTTTCTCTCAGAATAGATTAGATTAAAAAAAAAAAAATTACAATCAACCAAAAAACTAACACACAGAGATTTACTTATTTGAAGTTCTTAGTTATTTCGGAGAAAATTAATAAACCAATTTCAAAAATAGTTACTTGGTATATAGATAATTGTAAAGTTTAAAAAAAAAAAAAAAAAATAAAATGTTACGGCCTTGTGCGCTACGATTATGAGGTACAATTTCCTTACCCTCACTGAAGAAATAAAAACATGCGTGCTAATTTTACATCTGAACTTATACAATTATATCTCTCATATTTACAGCAGTGTATTTATAAATTTAGCAGACAATTCAAGGAAATATTTCCTTACACAAGAATCAGATACAGCTGCTAAAACTGGCATATCTTTAGTTATCTGACAAGAAAAGGATCTAGAAGTCTAATTCACCGTGGATCTAGGAGAATAATAATTTATTGTAGATTCAGATAATATTTCCAATTTGGCATAAGATATTAATAATAATACTATTTTTTTTCTGACAGCAAAAATGATTTGATTAAGAATTGATAAAAATGATTGGAATGCATTAGAAAAATGTAAAACACAATAATATAATCAGAATTCGGCGCTGTCATTTTATAAACTTTTTTTTTTTTTTTTTATAAGTATTGAAAAAAGTTTGAGGAATTTATCTTCGATTAAATAAAATGAATTTTTTTTTTTTTACAAATAATGGTACTTAAGAAAGGTAACTGGTCAGAGATCTGTATAAAAAAGAAAAAAAAAATCTATCAACGGATTGTGGAAGAGATTTCAAAGTATATTCAATGAAATGGAAATTTACCTGAAAGTTTTATAAATCATTTTTATTTATTTGTAATTTTCTGGAATGAGCACAGTATTAATGAAATTTTTCTCATCATTTTATTTATGTTAAACTTAAATCTATAAGGTGAAACTGCACTTAATTTGAATAAATAATTTGCAAAGAATGTTTATATGCTTGCTTTTTTTTTTTTTTTTTTTTTTTTTTTTAAAGACGAAGAGCGGAAACACCCATTTTCAAAAAAAAAAAAAATAAATAAAAAAAAAAAAAAAACTATTTTCTTAGGTAAATAAAATTTGAATTTACGTATTTATTAAAATATTATGCATCTTTACATTTGTAATTCCAACAAAAAGGGAAAAGTGAAGCTTCTGGGACAAATCTTAGACAATGATCAATCTTTAAATTTACACTCGAGCAGAACCCAACTATTTTTCATAGGAAATGGATTACCATATTCCACGGAGATTATTACATTGCTCTGTTGATCAGATTACAATCAGAAATGCTCAGAAAATGTGAGAACACACTGCTTAAATTAATTAGCATATGCATGGGATCAACTTACTTAAATTTTACATCATTTTTTTTTTTTTCATTTCCCCAAACAAGTCCTCCCCCCCCCCTCCCAGTTTGCTTTAAGACTCCCGACAGTCAACAAGAAGTTTTGTCTAAAAGTATCAGTGCATCGACTATTCTATATTATATTCAACCTTCTTCGGTTAAAAAATCGTCATAGTACATATATTCAACATTGCAATTCGAACTTATTTTCTACATACTCCCATTATCTTATAAAACTCAGATGGGGGTCTAGATTACTGAATTCAAAATTTAGCTCCTTCTACCATACGATTATGCTTAAGTTTTTACAGATCATTTCCTGCAGTTTTATTAGTAGTGTCTTTAATTCAGAATATATATATATATATATATATATGAGATATCATTTCTTGTATAATATACATAAAACCTCAATATTTTCTGTAAGAACATTGCTTCAAAAAGTCTTCAAATGTATGTCAACATTTTTCTTAGAATTTAAGGAATTTCATTACAAAATTCTTGCATAATATATATCTTTATTTATTTATTTATTTATTTTTTGATAAAATAACACTTGGCGCATTTACATGGCATTTACGTGGCGCACTCTGATCAATTTACAATAAATAAATAAATAAATAAATAAATAAATAAATAAATATATATATATATATGTAACAGTTCAATCAATATACATTACTATTTATGAAATTATATTTAAAACTTGTTTTTAAATTAATTAATAATTGTAGTTTTTATAATTTATTTATCTGAAATTACATAAAGATTTTTCGAAATTATTTAATCTGCAATTCTATTATTGTAAACATATTACAAAATAATTAATTATCATTTAAAGCAAAGAAAATTTTGTAATATACTTTAATCATATTAAATAAATATATAGCTATTTATAGTTAACGCTTTAAAAAAACATTTCATACCAATTAAATTTCATTCCAATTTCATTACCAATTAAAATAGGTAATATAAATTGATACTTCAATTTTGTACATTTTTAATTATAATAAATGACAAATTTACTGAACAATCTCTTAAAAAAATTATTTTATGTATCACATTCACTATTTTTAATGTTTACAAAATTAATATCTAATTTAAAGACAACCTAAAAAGTTGTTATTATCAAAGTAAAATGTATACAAATATGTTATTACTTGGTTAGCAACTAAAGAAAAAATCATTTTAATTTAATTTCAGCTTTGCTGCACTTTTATGATTGAAGGAAGCTCTTGAGAACATGTAGAAAAATACATTACATTTTTAGCGCTTAAAAATAAAAAGTTTTCTTGTTAGGAGTGAAAGAAATTTTGCATGAAAATGCATTGGTGTATAAATTACAAATTTTATTTTATTATTATTTTTTAAATAAATAAATTTCATTTTGTTTATAAAGTACTAATCTTATAAATATTCTGCTTTTGAGATATTGGTTAAATAATTCAGATTATATTATCTTGTGGTTATTGGTTTGGAGAATATTCATATTTAAAAATGGCAATCCCAGTAAATATAATAACATAAGAGAAGTGTTTGTGAATTAAAATACGAGAAATAATTTTATCTCTTATTTATTTATTTGTTTATTTGTAGAGCACTATATATATATATATATATATATATATTTAATCAATCTGTAACAGTGAAATAATTTTTTTCCGCAATCTATTGTAAAATTTCACAAACTAGTAACATTTATTAGAACGTACACTGCAAATGCAGTTTAAATTAAAGATGTAGAAAAAGATGAATACACAGATACATGATATTAGTAAGAAGCTTAAGACCATTACCAATGCCTTTGTTTATCCGGTGTTTGGAAAGCGACAAAATTTCTTTAAAAGTTTAGTGAAAAATCTCTAAATTGTTACTTGATTTTAATTTACATCGTTTCAGTGTGTAATAGGGACATTTTAAATAAAATGCTTGAAAATAAACTTCTTTTCCTTATTTACGAAGCTTTAAATTGTAAAAAAAACACTGCAAATAAAAGGGTATTGAAGTAAGACATAATAAGAACTAAACAATATTTTATTTCACGTAATTGTCGTAATATAGAGCATAGACATAATGTATATAATAATTTAAAACACTTATGTATCTAAATGGTTCACTGTAAATAGAAACGTCTTAAATTCAGACACAAAAATATCTGAAACACGTAAATATGCGACATTTTAGACAACAAATGAGTCTAAATTTTCATACGCTTTAGGAATTCAGGCGTTTGCAATTACTTAAAAATTTTTTCATATTGGATCTACTTTAAGCAACATGTTTATCCTTTAAACTTCTTTCTACTTTCAAGGAATGTAATATTATTTTATATAGTAATTAGTTAAGCTATTTATACTGTGCTAGCTTTATGAGATTAAATTTTCAAAGAAGATATGAGAATTACACTTAGAGATGAGAACGATATTTGTCTGGAATAGAGTTTAAGGCAATTTAGAAAACAACATATTTTGACGCGAAGCTTATGAGGTTAAAAAGAAAAATATCTTTGTATTTAAAGTTTTCTCAAATTAACAGAAAAAAATTTAAGATAAACGTAGCAGTAGCAAATAACTTGTAGCGAAGAAAAGGAATTTAAGCACTCTTGAATAATTTGTACATAAATGCATTTCATTTATTTATTTATTATTATCATCGACTTAAAAACTATTTTCTTCCACATATTTGTTTGCATTTAAGTGTAAAACAACAAATTTTCTAATAACTATGCATATATTTTGTTTACTTTGAAACATCAGTTTATGAAAAAACATAGTTATCCAAACTTTAAGAGCAACAATTTTGACATATATGCAATGCATTTTTAAAGAATTATAAACCTCTAGATATGTAATTTAAGTTAATAATATATTATAACATTTAAATACCATATTAGCAATAGTTTTATAGCAAAACAATACGAAATAAAACATAAAACTGGGATTTGTATAGTAAATACTGGAGTATATTATCATATAAACAAGTGTTGCTGCGCTTCATGATGGCCTGATTGATAAAACACTTAATACAGATGAAATGATTCTGATTGCACTGTTGGCATGGTTTCGGTTTCTCCGGTTATAGAATTTTTTTTACAAAAATTATTGGTACTTTATTTATGCTCTAGAAAATTCTAAAATCTACTTTTTACTTAAAAAAAAAAAAAAAAAGCAAAATCACACGTCACCTTTATTTATTTCTTTTCTTATTTATTAAAATGCCTTAAAAATGGCGGTGTTTTTAAGACTAAAAAATGACGGTGTTTTACGTCATTTACATTATCTTATTTCAGATGACGAAAGATGGCTTAAAAAGTACTTTTTTTCCCTCCCAAAATGTGACTATAAGATACTTTTTTTAACTGAATTTAAGACGTTTACGTTTATACTGAAGGTAGACCCCAATCATCCTTCTTAAAATTTAAAGAAAATTTTTTGAAAAAGTGAGAGTGATATATTCTGAGTCGCAAACGAAAAATTGGGCTCATTTTAAGTATTTGTTCAAATACTATATTAATAAACATTTTAATTTTTTTTTATTTAAATAGTTTAACATACTCGTAAGCTTAAATACATTAGGTAAATTCATGTAAATTTGTCGATAATTTCAGTTATAATTGAAATAAACTGTGTTTGAAATTCAGTAAATGAATGATATATCTTAGTAAATAGATAACGTGTTCTTAAAACTTCCCTAGCAATTTTGGTAGAAAAATATAATAAATTAAATACAATTAATTAAAAAATACATACAATTAATTACAAAAATAGTTAATAATTTTTCCAGTAGTATAACGGACACAACTTCACAAAATGTGTCTTTTTTAAATCCTGCCAAACAGTTTTTTTAAACACACAAAAGCAAATTTTTCATTCAGTTTTATTTAAAAATTAGCTGTTAAATTCGTTTTGTTATACTTCTAAAAATATATGATTTCGATTATTCAAATAAAATAAATGTCTGATCGATATTAACAATGAGAAAAAACATATTTGGAAAGTGACGTGTTATACAATTTCGCGTTAAACCACTTCCATGTTCGATGAAGCATTTCTTTCCAACTTATTATTATGTTAAAAACACATTTGTTTCAGATAGAAAATGTAAAATAGTTTAATCAATTATTGCATTCCTTTCGATTATTTTTAAGTGGCTCTAGAACTTGTAATTTACAAAATGTTAATTTTATTTTTAGATAAAAATATTGAAACGATAAATAATTTCTATAAACTTTTTGTGACAATAACAGGACATTTTATGTGTTTAAAAAAAATAGGACTTTTTCTCTAGATAAAATTTTATGAGTTGTAAAAACTAAATGCATTGTTAATTCTAATGAAAATGTCAAAGATTATTTAAAGTCTACGTTTGTTTTCTAAACAATACGTATATGGAAAATTTGTTATTATGATGATTATTATTATCGTCGTCGTCATCATCATCATCATCATCATCATCATCATCATCATCATTAATATTATTATTTTATCATTATTATTATAGGCTCATTATAATAATTTTCGATTTTCAGTTGTTTAGCTATTTAGAAATGATCTAGTACAACAAAATTGTTTTTTATACGAAACTTTATTTCATTTTATTGCTGATTTTTTTCTTGAATTCTAAGACATTATTACCTATTTACAAAAATCATGTGCAAATATCTAATGATCAGCAATATATCTAAATATTTAACTAAAATTTTAAATTAGTAAAATATACAGGTTTTGCAGAAATAAAAATAGAAAAATAGTCGATTAAGATGGTCAATCGCAATCGCAATTGCTATTACGTATGTCAATCGCCATCATATTACGTATGTTATTTGCCAATTAATTGAGAATTTTTTAGTACCCCCATTACCGAAGATTTAATGAGAAAATGGTGACAAAGTTATAAGTAATAAAATCACATATGTTAGAAATAAATAGAGATATCCATTGCATATCCATACTACAAATATTATTCATATTGAATGCATTTCAAATTATGAAGAAAGATATTTAAACTTTACAAACTTAAAAGAGATGTACACGTCACTCTGGCAAACATAATGACTTTTATCTGTAACGAAAATCATCTGTTTCATGAACAGAACCATTTCTTTTATCATATCCCTAACAGCACAAAATATTCCAGAAACGTAACAATCATATAACATTGAAACATTATGAAACCATCCGAAACGTTTAAAAACGTTCAGATTACTTTCCGATTAGTTTCAAAAACGTAGAAATGTCCGCGATCGTAACAAAAAATATCAGATACGTAACAGAAACGTTACAATCACTTAACAGATAGAAAATCAAAAAGGGCGAATGTTTCAGAAAGGTATCAGAGAGCATACTAAAACGTGTTACGTTTTTGAAAGATTGTAAGCTTTTTTCAACATAACTGAAACATTCTGTGCTGTATGGGATAGCTGGATTCACAGAGCATGTAACAAGCACACTGTGTATATTTTATATATATATATATATATATATATATATAAAGCTATAGAGATAAAAACATGTTACTTATTTGTAAACCGGCAAAAATTTTAATTTTTATAAAAAATTAAATTTCGGATTTATTATAAATTTAAAAATGTATTTTTCAACATCAAATGAATTTGTGCGTTTTAACATAATCTGATGGTTTCTCGAAACAAATTTTTCAAATATCGTAAATATTGTAAGGTTTTTTTTTTTGTGTGTGTGTGTGTAGGTAAAAATAGTAAAAAACTTTTCCTAAATTAAAAATCTTAAAAACTCCCATTTATATTAGAAATTAATTAGTTAATTAATTTTGCAGAAATATATACATATATATTTATATTACAATTCCTAATGCTAAAATATATTACTTCAAATTGTTTGTTTCTATATATATATATATATATATATATATTTTTTTTTTTTTCGTACTATAAGTATAGTATAATTATATATATATATTAGTGTTATATTAAAAAAAAAAAAAAAGTCTTACCGTCCTAGATGTTTTAATAAATTTACTTAGTTTCCTATATTACACCGGATGTTTCAGTTGCAAATATCTTACAACCTTTTATAGCACATTTTAAGTTTCCTGTTATGTTTCATGTAAATATAACGTTACTGTTACGTTTCTGAGTTTCTGTTACGATTGCAAATATTCTATGTTTTCAAAACTAATTTGGCTTCCAAATGAAATTTCGAAACGTTTCTTAATCATTAATAATTGTTTATAACTGGTATGTGCCTGGAACACTTTGTTCTGATAGTTTTTTTTTTCTTTACAAAAGCTGATTTTAAAAATAACCATATCGTCATCCATACTATTTAACTTTTCTGCATCCAATGTAACGATTAAAAAAAAAATCCATATAGATTTTTTTTACTATATATTTTTATTGTTTATTGTAGAATTAAAACATTAAGACATAATTATATGAAGTACTTTAGATTCTATGTATATAAAAATAAAATGATGTATGATTTCTTCTTTTTTTTTTTTTTTTTTTATTTACATAACGTCAATGAATTTTAATAAAAATCCTATTTTTATCAAGCTATTATTATTACTGAGTTTATATAATTAAATTAGTTTATGTCAAAGGAATTTACTTTCATATGCAAACAAATAGTTTTCTGTCACAAGCATACATATCACTTTTCATTATTTTAAAGGCAATCAAATTAAGTGTTTTCAGCTTTTTGTAAAAAGCAGTTTTTAAGCTATCATATTTTAGTTTTATTTTTATTACAGAGGATTTATCAGAACGTTTTATTTATTAACTTATTTTAATACTAATGCAGTTATATATAATGGTTTTGTTAGATATTGAAATAAGCCGACGTGATATACGTCAAAAGTTTATAACTGCATTGTTCCTTAAGCATTTAGAAATAAGAATAGGGCTTTACGAAGGACTATTTTTAAAACATGTGTCGTTATGATAAGTATACATATATATTTCAGACTTTGAATTTACGGAGATAATACCATTTGAAAGATGGCAGTGAAACAATTAAAAAGCATGCATGCGTCTGGGTTACATAATAAGACTTTTATGTTATGAACAGCATGTTTTAACATGAGAGGTAAAAACCTGGAAATTACTTTTATGACAATTACGTCAATAGGTTAATCTTGAAATTAAATAACATAAGTGAAAAATTAAAAAAAAAAAAAAAAAAAAAAAGAAAGAAAGAAAGAAAGAAAAAGACAGAAAGAAAGAAAAAGACAGACTTCTGAATGTCTTTCTGCTTATTGGTAGGCAAATAGGGACGCACAGTACTATTAAATTGGAAGTCAAATGTTATTCCTTAATCCAATTATACAAATATCAAAAACTGGTTTCTATTAAAGTTTTCAAATTAAAAGTAAAAATATTTTTTATAGTTTTTATTTATTTCCCTTTAGAAGAATACGATATTTCATCTAGACTTTTACCTATAAGTACCAGTAACCAGATGATAACAATAATAAAAAAAAAAATAAAAAAAAATCGATGGAGCATTCCTATGACGTTCTTTTACTTTCACTTTAGTAGACATATTGATGCAGTTTAAACTGGAAGAAAAGAAATATGGATATGGATATTTTCAAATTACTTTAAATAACAACTAAAAATTGTTTAAAAAACAAATTTCATTTTAAATGTATAACTCTATATGAGTGGCTCCGCTGGCTTTCCTCCAACCACCATTCATATATTTTTACTATATTAATAAAACCTTTAAGACTGTTCAAAAAAAAAAAAAAAAAAAAAAAAAAAAAAAAAGAAAGATAGAAAGAGGAAAAGTGAAAAAGAAGAAAAAGTTAAATTATTCAGAGAACTGCCGCACACAGCATACTTCCAGTGTCATTTGATTAATTCTGAATAAATCTATATATTATCTACAAATTGCATACATAATTTATTATAAATTTAGCGCTGGGAACACATACAAATAAAAATTAAATAACACCATAACACATTTTATAATGCACTTCGAGTCATTTTTATAAATCGCAATAATTTATCAGAAATCACTTGTGCGTCCTTGCGAACAAATGATCAATATCTTTCATATCATATTCTAGGTGAAGCATACTTTTGTGCGTATATGAGTGTGTGTGTGAGTAAAATTGTTCTTAATTGGTATAGTTCATGGATATTAATCTGTACCTATTACGTCTCTGTAAACGAACTGTTTGAAACGAATTCCGATTCCAACAGAATATCTCCCACATATTATATAATTTTATAATACCAAATTTGGGTTCTCGGCTAACATATGTTTATATCAGTCACACATAGACACACACAACCAAATTTAGATCAACTATAAAAACATGATTTTTCGTTTCACAAAACTTCAATATTTTAAATAAAACGCATTCTCCAAACGTTTACGCCAAAAAATACTATATATATGTATAAATATAAATATATATATTATGACTCAATAATTTAATCAATTTTTACTCTTTCTTTTGAAAATTCTATACTCAACTTATTTGTAGTTATCTTCACAGGCATTTTAACAAATCAGATAATAAACTTTAAGGCTAAAAAGTAATAACTTTGTTTAATTGTGAAATATTTTAACAATTTAACAATTTTTGGATCGACCGAAGTTATTTAAACAATTGCAAATATTTGAAAAAATATTTAGGAGAACTTTTTTTATAGCCAAATTTTATATTAAATCATAATATTTAAAATAAAATATTGTAAGCGGCGAAAATAGTCTTTATAACAATTTCAAATTACAACATATTTCTTGAAATATATATGTATATATATATATATATATATATATATATATATGTGTGTGTGTGTATGTGTGTGTGTGTGTGTGTGTGTATTGTTGCGTACTTGGGGGGTTCGTGAGTTGTTCGAGAATGAAAGGCCAAACTTACAAAAATTCAGTAATTTATTCACAGAAAGTTCCAGAAAAATACAAGTCTATAAACCAAGTATCAGCTTCAATTCAACCAGTAAACACAGCTTAAACAACAGCTGTCAATAGCAAATCCACAGTACAAACTGTATAGCAATAATACTTAATCAAGTCTCTTTCAAAGAGGCTTAAAGCAATGCAAGCATTAGTGAAGCTGGCTGAGAACTGAACTAAACTAGCCTTGGCGAAAAAAAAAACAGCTCTTATATACCCCTGTAGAAAAGTGTGGAAAGTTCCAGAAATTTCCGTATCTCATCAGCCAATGAGATTAGAGCTTCCATATTTGGTATATCCCTAATAAGGATTTTCACGCCAAGGTCCAAAAAATTGCCAAGGAGAAAGTCGCCAAATTTGGCACCAAATCCATTACCTGCCTTATTGGGGCTTAATAATGCGTTTTTAAGGAAAAAATAAAGCTATTCTAACGCTAAAATGACTAAAAATGCATAAAGTTAGCACTTTATCAACTTACTAAGCCTCTTTGAAAGAATCTATGCAAAAATAAACACAATTATTTACAATTTTTGTAACACTATGTATGTATTTATATATATATTTATGTATTTGTTTATTTATTTATATATACAGTGTGTTGCAAAATTGTAGGACATCACTGAAAATCAACCGTATCTAAGGTTTCGTAAATGTTTTGAAATATATATTTTGTAATGCAGATGTGCCATAAAAATGGGGATATACATGGGGAAAATATGGTTTCACTAAGTTTTAAAATAATGCATATTTATTTTCCAACAAAATTGTTTTTTAGCTTGCTGCAAAGTTATAGTACATATCAAGTAATTTAAAACAAATAGCATAAAATATATTCAGATTTAAAATAATAATAATAATAATAATAATAATAATAACCAGCAAGTACCCCAGAATGATTTATCACTTGAAAAAGACGATTTTTTATACTTTCATATATGAGATATATGCAATAATAGAGTATGCATATGCAATAATATATATGCAATAATAGAGTTCCGAAATGCAGTAATAGCATTCTTCGACTCCTCTACCCCATCGTATTGTTTATTTCCTGCATAAGTGTCTCGAACTATCATCCTCCATAGATTCTCTACTTAATTTAAACCAGGAGAGCGAGGTGGCCAATCAACAGTTGCTATTTTTCCCTGTTGGAAAAATATTTTTGTTCCATCACTCTTATGGTAAGAAGATTCATCTTGTCGAAAAAATAATTTCTTTTGTCGAAATTTTCGAAGAAATGGTAACAGAGAATTTTTGAGTACTGCTATATACTCCTAACTATTCATTCTATTGGATATAAACCGGATATCCAGCTTTCCTGAAGAAGAAAAATTGCCTATTGCGCAGCACTAGCGCAACGTAAAACCCATCCAAACAACAAACTAACCAACCTGAAGAAGAAAAAGCAGCCCAAACTATGATGTTATCGCCAAAATTTTGTTTCGAAAAAAAAAAAATCTTTCTTTTCTCAAATCTCACCAATATCCCTTAAATCCGTCGGGGCCGTCTAGATTGAACTTTTCTTTTCATCTGGAAAATGACCTAAATAGATTTCGTTATTAGCGCATTAGAAATATTTAAAAACTGCGAAAAATAGCAGCTGTCCTTATTATTTTGTAACGCTCTGTATAACTGTAAGGTTAGGGGAAGTCTTCGTAAGAAGTTCGCATATCAGTTGCGAGAAATCTTAGTCCGGTTGAGAGTCACTACTCTACTTAAGAAGGTATTCTACGAGATTAAAGTAAGGGTTTCAGATTTTGCGAAATATAGCAAGTAGGAATAAATAGAATAAAGTTATCGGGAGTCAAGGGTATGAAATGTAAATTAATGCTACAAAGTATTAAAAGGTGTTTAAAACGATACTCGGGAAGTTATGGTGAGGTGAGAGGGGTTTCTGAGAAGTCTTGAAGAGTTTGGAGGAGTTTTGCGAGTTTTGAGAAGTTTTGCGAGGGAGTGAGATAATTTAACTCCGCTCAGGTTATAAAGAAATAAAGACAAGCTTCACACCGTTATGTAACTATGTTGCTGAAAGTCAATGCGTAATATAGAGTTATTTATTGTATTTGAATCGAAGATATATATAAGTTATATTTTATAATAGGATTAAGAAGTAGCCCTATTTTCCCCACTTAAGAAGTTTAATTAAATATTTGTTAAGTAAACATTAAAGTCTCAGATTTTATTCTCCTAAACTTACAGCAGGTTTTGAATATGAAAGACGAAGGTGCCACTTCATCACTAGGGTGACGCAATTCGTCTTTACATATCTAAATAAAAATATAAATATATATCAATATATATATATATATATATATATATATATATATATATATATATCATTTTTGTTTATGACACCTAAATTTCAGAAAAATACAGGTAAACTCATATTTATATGTTGTACTACAAATAGTATTGGTAAATGTTTCAATGTCAAGTTAGAAATCTTTTTGAAAACAATTTATGACTTTTTTAAAATTCAAATATAAAAATATAAGTTATTTTTGGTACATTGATAAAAGTACACATTTCAATAAATATAATTACTTTTACTCCTGCGTCTGTTCAAACCTTCGATTTTTAAAATTTATTTTGTAATATTCCTATAAATCAACTTTATGATATCATTAAAAAAAGTTTGATAATTTTTATACTGAAGATGAATCAAGTATTCCAAAAAATTATTTTCTTAGTTTATGTCATTTTTGTTTAAATAATAATTATATTGTTTTTCATGGTAGAATTTTTAAACAGTCACATGGTATCGGCAGGTGGACAAATTATTCTTCCAGTACGGCGAATTTTTTTATTATTTTTCGAATATAATTTTTCTGTAATCCATAATATTAGTTTGCTTGCTTATCGTTACACTGATGACGTGACTTTTTTTTAATACAGATTCCAATAATATTTTAAATTTCATATATCCAGATATTTTAAAATTGTATAAAACTAATACAAATAATTTTGAAGCTGATTTCTTAGATATTTCTTTTGTTTTAAAAAATTAATATTTATACACCTATTTATATAATAAAAGAAAAAAAAGCTTTAATTTGAACACTAACTGTATGCCGCAATATCATTATAAATTGCTCCATAAAAATTACAAAAATATAATAATTAATCACCTTTTAAAAATCAAAAGAATGTGCAGTTCTAATTTAAATTTCAACAAACAAATATATAATTTTCAAGAACTTTTATTTTACAAAAAATTATATCCTTTAAAGTTTATTTTAAATTATGATAGTAATGCAAATTTGCAGTTTACTGTATGTGATAGCTCCGCAGCCTTTGACTTTGCATTGGTTGGTAGGCCTTGTAGATGTCCTATTTGTTGTTGAGGACTTGAAGCCTAATTTTTAGGAAGGTTGTTTGACTGATGTTTTGAGATGCATGACGTACTGCCAGAGTTAGAATTGAATTTGATATTTAAGAACATGGAAAAACCATTCAAAAGTTCTAAAATTTTTTTTTAAGTTTTAAAGCCGAAACTCCAAATATGCCAACTTCAACTTAAGCAGATGGTGAGTTTTTTAATTTATTTTTCCTCAACAGGTAGGGGTATGCCCTTGCTAGAATATCATTTCATGAATTTATAAAAAATACTTAAAATTTTCTATACAAAGTTTTCTTATCATTTATTGAAAATCAAATCTTAAATATACAGGGTGTTCCATAAGTATGCAGATATTTTAAAAATTCCTAACTGTTGAATCCTAACTACTCCAATCATTTAAAATTTTTTATGAATGTTTATCAGTTTATTTCTCACTAACTTGGGCATTCAATTCGAATTAAAATAAATGTGTCTTTATAATTAAAATTACATATTTACCTTTACTTACTTTATTTTATTTATTTACTACTTTTGGCATGTCAAAATACATTCATAATTTAGATTATAAATACTTTTTTAAAACTATAGCTGATATTCTATTTGAGTTATAAAATGGGCATACATGTGACACATATGTAATTATATATGTATTAAAATAGATAGGTAATTTTTTTTTTTTTCGCAAAAAGCATTTTAAAATTAAATATTGTTTTGCATTATTGCACCCCATAAAATGCCTTTTCTGTGTCTGAAACTAATTTTATCTGTTTAAACACACTTTATGCATTAAAGTGACAGATTTCATTGCAGTACATGTTCTGTATTCGAAAGAGTGTAAAAGAAAAATAACAAATTTCAACGCACCTCCTTAAATAACGTAATTCTAATTGTGTAATTTAAGCAAAAAAATATAAACTTGTGATTCGTTGAAACTCACTCATATTTTACGCGCACTTAATCATTTTGAATGTCATTCAATGAAAGTTAATTTCACATAATATTAAGTAAAATAAAATAAAAGGTGAAAAAAGGGTAAAACAACGTAAAAAAAAAAAAAAAAAATTAAATAAATAAATAAAATAAAATAAATATGCATCTAACGTTTATATTTAAGATTGAGTGGTTCAGTTTGTGTCTTTTTTTTTTTTTTATATATACTAAGGATTATAAAGTGGATTCTCAACATATACGAATATGCATGAATAAATCGATACACTAAACCAGAACCTAATAATTGAAGGCTAAAGGGCTAAACATTTGGAACTTAATTGGGCAAATTTTCTTTTATATAGGGTAGGTGCTCCAGTGATTGGCATTCTACAGTAATTGACATCTATCCCGAAATAAATGATAAATAAGAAAAATAAGAAAATCATGTATTTTACATATAAGAATTTTAACATTTTATGTCAAGCACTGGAGCATAGGGTGCTAATAACTGGTAAAATGAATAACTAGCAGTGTCAAACACTGGAACATAGGAGGCCAATTACTGATAAAAAGAAACCTGGCAGTGTCAATTACTGGAACATTGAGTAGGTGTCAAATAAAAAATCATAAAAAAAATAATTTTTATCAAATATATACATTTTAGCATATATGTGGTTTTGTATGTCTTTCATATCATATGTACTAAGATTTCTAAAAATATTTTCTGATGACTACAACATTAAAACATCCGAGATTGCTCTAAAAATGTCAGTCATTGGTGCAGTTACCCTAGTACAAATTATAATGATTTTATAACAAATTTTGTTTCAACAGAAATTGAACAATTCTTGTTTCAAAGGATTTGTAATAATATGTGTAAAGTTTTACTAAAAATATTGATGTGTGCATAAAGTTGTGTTTTGTAAAGATTAAAAAATATGTTTTGAAAATCAGATTCATCTGAAGTAAAAAAAAAAAAAAAAAAACCTTGCAATATACTTTTCACATTTTTCAGTATATATTTTTTTTGTCTATCAGGTAACGCACGAGATTGTAATGTGTTTTTCAAGGAAATGTGAAAACTAAAATACAACTATATTTGGAAACTGAAGCACTTTTACTCATGCATCACATCTGAAATCCCTGTTCAACCACGTTGAATTTCTTTCTTTCCTGACTCTGTAAAACATGAATTGAACATATCCCCAGTGACTTCTCACCGGTATTGAGTTGTTTTTGACAAGAGGAAAAATAAATATTCTCTAGACATCGCGCATCATTAGAGAAGGATAGCTTTCGTTTCTGATGTCTGATAAATCTTTTCTTATCTGTATAAGATTCTGAACTTTATTTTTTACATTCCATCGATTTGAAATGAACTGAAAATTTATAAAGTTTTCTAAAATATCACTTTATATTGATATTGTTTTTTTTATGTACAATTTGGTTTGGTGATCATTAATGAAATATACAAAAGTATATATTAGAGATATTATATTTTTATTACCTCTCCATAGAAATGCTAAAAAACAAATTTTTAGAAAAAAGAAAATAAAAAATTATATTAATTTGTTTTAATATCTACAGGCCACATTCTTAGCAAGACTATGTATACATTCATTATAAAACAGTTGACATATTACAACAAATATTTTACATAAAAGACATATTTCTTTAAATAAACAATATATATATATATATATAAACTGTTATTACACTACACTATAATTACATAATCATATCATCATAAAATATAACAGCACATTAATGTTTAAAATATATATTAGTTTTAAAATTATAATTTCATTTTCCTTGTTAGAAAAAAAAAATGAAGAGTATATATAATTTTGTATTTGTTTAATTTTAAATTTCTATTTTCCGAAAGCTGTAACAAAACTGATTTTTATATTATTTTTAATTATCTTTTAAAAACATAAAGCTTGTGTTCATTTAATCATATATAAAGTCTGAATTGAACAAATATCAAATCTACATCCGTTAAAGTGAGAAAAATGGAACAAATTTTTATTTTGTCACCAGCTGAAATTTCAAAATATTTTACGAATCTTCCCATTCATTAATCATATTATAAGCTGTAAAAATAAAATGTTACAGTGCATTATTTCTAGTACTTTGGTGCGCTATGTTTAACAATGTCAGAAGTTTTAATCCAGTTCCGATCTCTATTAAAAGACAATTTGGAGTGACTCCACTCGACTTTCCGAACATTGAGTAATTAACAGTTCTGTGGATAAAGTAAAGAAAGAGGAGTTGTTAAACAAACAAAAGAGAGAAAACCATAATAGAGTGTTTGAGTATTTTTCTCCATATATTACACGATGTTTTATTTAACGCCACTGAACTTTGAGCCCATAGATCATAATGATAAAGAATTTTTCGTTGTGTTCCTGTAAAAACCTATAAATGCTAGATTCACCAAAATGCTACAGTTAGTGCAACAGTGATTTATAATATTCATATAAATTTTCAGCTCAATTGAATATGGCGTTTAGATGCTATCGAGTTTTAAATAATTTGGTCCCATAGGGCATAATGATGAAGAATTTTTTGTTGTGCCCCTGTAAAAATACTGTAAGCGATACTGATTCACCAAAATCTATACAGTTGGTGCAACCGTGACCTATAACATGTGTACAAATGTTTTGCTCAGATTAATAAGGCGTTTAGACGCTATCACACTTTTAAAAATTTGGCCCCATAGGCCATAAGGTTAAAGAATTTTTCTTTGTGTCCCTGTAAAAAAACTATAAGTGCTAGATTCACCAAAATCAATAGAGATTGTACTATGGTGACTGACAATATACGTAGCAACTTTCAGCTTATTCGAACAAAGCGTTTAGACGCTAGCGTGTTGACTCACAGACATACACATACACATGCATACACACACACATACACACACACGCATACATACATCAGCGCAAAAATAGTGAAAACGGACTTAGGGGACCTCGAAACGTATAGAAACTTCAAAATCTCAAACTCGGATTTTTGACATGATTACAATACTTTCCTCACTATAGTGTGCGGAAAATGAAAAACATAAAATCGCATTAAAGATAACACATAAACCAGCCTAATTAGTACCATGTTCTTTCTTTCGGGAATCATTAAGTATTACACTGTAATTTTTAACTATGCAATAATTTTAACTGTTACAATTCCTAAAATAAATGTAGATATTTTCATATATATATTAATATTTATTTAGTCAAAAGTTGGTAAATACATTTTTGTAAATAAATCTGAACACGTAAGTATTCATAACAATTCAAAAAACAATTCATAACAATTCATAACAATTCAAAAAATTCTAATAATAAGAAAATATTTACTTCATTATGAATATAGTAAAAGTCGATAAACATAAAGTAAGTAATATTTATATTAATTATTAATTAAAGAAAGTAGTTGATTTTATTATTTAAAATAAGTTAAAAACTTTCAAACATTTTTAAATACAGTAAAAACCCATACTAATAGCTCTAACTCAGTATAATGTATGGAATATATATATATACGAAATCTTTATATATAAATTTTTTATATATTCGTATACGTGTAATTGATGTGATACTTTTAATAAACATTATTTTCTACTTTAAACGCTTTCATCTGATATTACGAGAAAAAAATTAATAACATAGATTGATACCATGAATTTATTAATCTATCTATCTAGATATATATAATAAAATAAGATGTGTGTGTGTGTCCACAGCTTCTTAAGAAAATGGATAATTGTAGAACTGCACAAATTTGAATGATGGTTTATTATGACCTGTTCTGATGCACCTCAAAGTTTAATTTTTGAATTTTTGATTAGTTTTTTTTTAATTAATTAAAGTAGGATAACGATATCATGGTAAATATTGGCTTCTATGTTTCGTTTTTTAAATTTTACTCTTTCATTTTAATCGTCTGCGTATTTTAGCAACGGCTATTATGCGATTTATTGTTTATTTATTTAATTCATTCATTTAAAAGCGATTTTTTTTCCATTTATTATATTTACTGAAAAAAAAACGGTAATGAAGTAGAAAAAAAAATATGTATATTAAATTTTAAATTTAAAAATGTATTAAGAATATTTATGATTATGTATAATTTTTATAGTATAAAAGTTTTTATTTTTTCATTTTTTTCATTAATGCTTTTTTTTTTTCAGTTTATAATATTTATCGGGATTAATATAGTAGTATATAATATAAAGGATTAAACTGATTAAAATTTAAGTTTAATTAAAAGTTATATGTTTTTATGTCTTTAATTCCTTTAAAAAGAAAATCAAATTTTTATTTATTATGTTGGTCGGAATCAAAGCGTAATATAACGTAAAGAGCTGGAGCTATAATATATATGATTCAAAAGCTAAAATATTTAGTAGATGCTGAGATACACTCATCTTTAAAATCGCAGTTAATAAATATTTGCAGATCTACCTGTTGTCGATAAATACCCAAATTGAAGTGCCCGAGAAAAGGTTGTAATATTATGTAGTTCTTGAACTCTCCACTGTAATACGTTTCATGAAGAAGGTTAATTCTGCAGATGATTGCTGTACAGAGTAGCAAAGTTCTGTAACTCGATGATACCAGACACTGAGAATTTTTATATTATTTTCTATACATTATAAAACGTATTTTCTAAGAAAGGAAATAATTTACTTTAGTGTAGCCTTGTATATAATTTAAAATAAATACAGCTACATAAAATTACTTTTTATTGTGGAAGAAGAAATCCCCTAAAAAATATTTTTATACCGTTAGATAAAAAAAAAAAAAAAAAAAAAAAAAAAAAGTAAATAAATAAAGGGAAAAAAAATAAACGTCTAATAAATGTCTAAAATAAGCAATGCTACACAAAATCACATAATGTTCAAACTATGGAGAAGTCATACTCTTTCAGTTGTGACTGTTTACAAACATGAAATACTAAGTACAATATTTTAAATAGGAAAAGTCTATAGATAAATGGGATTATGCATAACAATTTCAATATATTTTTTTAAATTTATTACGGATATTAAAGTGTATACATACGGATGGACAGAAAGGCAGATATACGAGTCTGAAAATGTTTAATTTATTCCATATTTTTTTGGGGGGGGGAGGGGGTGTTAAAATTGCATAACACAAATCCAAATGCACTTATAGTAATATGCTTTATGAAATGAAAATATTTTTCTGGGTCTCTGTAAAAATAACCAATCTCAATCATACTACTTATGTAGGATACCTTCTTTATTTATTACCTCTTTAAAAAGTATCTTTATTTACCTTTATTTAAAGAAGCATAAAAAAATTCGAAAAAGCATATTTTTTTTTTCTTAGACAATGAGGAATTAAAATTATTTTAAGTGTTTGTCAAAGGAAACTACTTCTGTTACATTTACAACTTTCACAATGCAACTTTTTATGTAAAATGAAAATGTTGTATATTAAGGCTAAACAAACGTATATCAGTTTATGAGAATTCTAAAGGTATTTATGAAAATGAAAACATGGACAAATAGACGGGCAAACAATGATTTTGGTCAAAAGATTTTAGTTAAAAGGTAACTTATTCAAAATATCTAAGTCAAAATATCTATATCAAAAGCATTTTATTTCTGTCGAAAGTTGTCAAAATCACAGAATACAACATAAAATCCTTCCTTCACAAGCAACTTCTAATTTTATCTCCCAAAAATTGTTCAATATTTTTAAATAAGCCTTAAAACAATATTTTAGAAAATATTATACACTATCTACTAATAAGTATTTGGACACTTTACAATTTATATATAAATATTAAATATGTAGAAAATCTTTCAAGGAAATATCTTGAATCTTTGGAAGTATAAAGAACATATTATATGTCATATATTTCAGCAAAAGTTTTGTCTTGGAGAAGAAAAGTGGACCAGTAAAATATTAATCGAAAATCAAAATGTTTTGGATCTCCTGTAAAAAACAATGCTTCAAATGCGTTTTGCTGTAGCGTATGATTATAAGGATACTTCATTATATATATAGGTTTTTTTACGAGACTAAATAAGACATCATTTAAGATAAAACAGTTTCTTTAAAAGATTGGAAAAAAAAAAAAAACTTTTTTTTTATCATAACACGTGGGGTATTAGTCCCAGTGCAACGTAATTTTTGGCGTACTGCATACACATAGTAAACACAGCATCTTTCAATGAGAATTCAAAAATGTTAAATGTCGAATGGAGATATGAGCATTTTCACTAAATAATTTTTAATTACGCATAAGCAAGCTTTCAAAAAAATTCATTTGCATAATTTAATAGTTAAAACTGTTGAGCTACTTATATGAAATTTACCAAACAGATATTGTGTAAAATCAAAAAATTATGAGTTATAGAGTAAATAGAGTTTCAGGTTCTCTCAAAAAAAAAAAAAAAAAAAAAGGAAGATGATAAGGAGTTTTATCAATATTTGTTTACAGTCAGCGAATCCTGTACTATCATTGGTAATTAATTCAATCAAAATAAAAATGTAAGTAAAATCTCTTATAGTTTTATTTTTCGAGGGACTGAAAATCTGTTCATTCTATCTTTCATAACTTTTTGAATTTACGCGACATTTATTTGAGCCTTTCATATAAGTAGCTCAATACTTTCGGTTATAAATTTATGCAAATGATTTTTTTTAAACTTGCATATGCGTAGTTAAAAATTATTTATTAAAAATACTCATATTTTTTATGATATTTAAAGTTTTTGCATACTAATTGTAGGATGTTGTGTCTAACGTAGTACGCCAAGTTTTCTAAAAATAGCTGTTTAATACCCCATATAAATAAAAAAAGGGACATTTTTTTAAAGAACATTTTTTATATCTCCATGAACATAAGTGGGAGCCTCATAAAATATTATAGTGATAACTATAAAAATCCTCATAATCAAATATTACAGCCACAATGCATTTTAAGCGTTAGTTTTCACTAGCTGATCCAAAATAATTTGACTTTAATTTTTTTTATTCCTCTTTTCCTCTCCAGGACAGAACATTTGGTAAAATATATGAGTAATAAAAGTTTTTTATACTCTAAAGTTTCAAGTTAATTTCTACAGAATTTTTTCACAAAAAGTTCTAAGATCGAAAGTGCCCAATTACTAATTGGTGCATAGTATATGTATCCGCAGACTTTCATGAGTCCCTACACAAACACAAACGAATAATGCAATTTATACTATATTCTGTCGCTAACATGACACACTGAGCTTTAACATCATATATTAGTTTCAAGATATTTTAAACATATTTACGAATTTAGATCACAGACAGAAAGATAGACATATGAAGCCTTATAGGTAAAATGAATTTAACATTTAATAAATGTTTGCGAAAACATAATTAAGGTAGTTTAAGAGAAATAATTTTTAAAGTAAAAAAAAAAAAAAAAAAAAAAAAAAAAAACTTTTATTTATTATATTATATTATTTACTATTATTTATTACCATCTAAATTACTCAGAATATGAAAAGTAATTACTTGTTTAAAAATTTATTTTATTTTGCGTAAATTAAAGCCTCTGAAATATAAAAATAAAATACATTTTCATTTCAATAATGTCATGAAAACCGATAAATATAATGAATTATACATATGATTTACAAAGCAACAATATTCATGCATATGTATATATTTTAATTACATATTAAATAAAGTGTATTTGTATAAAAAAATGCGCCAAAGTCGGCACTAAAAATTATACAAAAATATATAATTTATAATTTAATTATATTTTTTTAAGTCTTATATAAAAAATTGTCACTTATCTTCAAGTCTTAACATATTTTCAAAATTATATATATCTATATATATACTGCAAGATCTAAAATTGGCATTTTTTATTTATATTTGCGAAAATGAAATAAACAGCTTTGAGTTTATTTTCCAGTTTTTTGATTTATCTCTAAAGAAGGGAAATTTCAATTTAAGATATTAATAACAGAATATATATATTCTTAATTTTATATTTTAAAATTTAATCTAAAACATTTTATTTTAAAATCTTAAATATTTCAAAAAGTAGATATTTAAAAGTTTACAGATATTTTTATTAGCACATTAATATGAATCATAATTAAATATAAATTACAGTAAAAGAAAACTTACGAAGCTTTAAACCTTTTAAAAATTTAATCATTTACTAGATTTCATAAAGACATAATGTATAATACTATTGGCTATAGAATACTACTTGCATTTTAAATATGCACGTATTGAGTATATAACATAACTAAAAAACATACTGCATATTCTTTTCTTTTTAATTATTTAAGTTGTCTTTATCTCAGATTTTATTCTTATTAATTAAACATTTAAGTCATATATATTTCTTTTGTTGTATTAATCTGTTTGATATTGAATGATTCGTATGAAGATGCATGTAAAGGATTTTCCACTTTCCTCTTAATACTACCAGGATTTATTGAAACATATAATTACAATGCAGGTTATGCATATAAATAAATAAATAAATAAAAATATATAAAAACTTTCGATTTTTAAAAATTGTAAAATACACTTTTCCATCATGTCATTGAGAAAATGAAGGATTTTGAAAGAAAAAATGCAAACTAGCATTTATGAGGCGACATACTTGTTTGCAGTACACAGTTTCTCTAAATAACACGGAACATAATCTCTATATTTGTAATATTTGTTTATATATTTCTTAGAACTGCATTTATTAAACAAAAGATACATGAAATATTTGCTTCGGAATAAATATGTATGTGGGATAACATTTTTATACAGAAATCATCCACAATAGAATATAACAAACAGAAGAGATTAGTAATTGCACATGATAAAAAATATATATTAAATATCAGGGGAATTTAAAATGTTATATGAGAAATGCATTGTACTGATAATGTGTGTATCCAGAAGTGGAACCAAAGCAATTATGATTTGTTTATACAGAAGAAGCATAAATCTTGGAGTCGGTATTTAAATAAGTAAATAATAGATGCATATTTATATACCCTTTCCTATTGTTTAAAAATGTAATATACATTTACTTTATATTATGAACAAAATACCTTAATCAATTATAAATTTTAGACAAACATTTTGCTTTATCCGATATCCAATAGAAGAAAATATCAGTTTCGTAAAAATTTTCTACTTTGAGTTTTCGATGAATTTACGCATTTTGAGAGGTCTAAAACACGATTTGACCATTTGTAGAAAAGTCTGTCTGTTTGTCTGTGTGTAACAAAAGGTTGTGGTGATTGTATCTCGGAAACTACAGTATTTCATACAAACTGATATGTATTTGCGTCTTGGCTATAAATTATTGCCTATGGACTTTTGGGAGAAATTGTCCATTGGCTGGCGTTGCCATGCCGCTTTTCTAGATTTTTAACATGGCGGTATAAGAGAGAAATTCGTGTAAATGTGCATGAAGATAATTTCTTTTTAAAAATCATTATAAAATGAAAAAATCATTATTTATAATAGTGGCAGACAAATGGCAAAAGTTCTTTTATATATAGGGTCATCGCTTCCTGATTGGGGTAAGCCCCCCCCTCCCCCCGAGGAAGATAAATTTTCATTATAGATATCCTTTAAAAGAGATTTTCAATACCTTTAAAATGAATGGTTGAACAATCTATCTGTCATAATAAAGTTATCAATTAAATAATAATAATAATAATAAAGAAATAAAGAAGTTTTTTAAGATGTCATATAAAAACGAAATTGGACTTCTTTAAACATTTAGTAGCACAGTGCTTTCTAGATAAAAAATTGTCTGCCATCATCATCGAAAATAATTTTAATAAATTATTTGTACTGAGTGAATTTGAATAGGAAAATATAAAAGAAAGTCATGTGGTGGTCTCAATATACTAGTTTTTTAAAAGCTTTTTTATTTAGCACAAGAAAAGAAATCATGACAAAAAGGAAAATTACTTAAAGGGATTCTTGTTTGTATCCCTGGAGTAAACCAATATTTGACATTTTATGCTGGATTAAAAAAAAAAAAAAAACAGTTATAAAATATATAATAACATTAACAAACGTGACTTAGCATGAAATTTTAAAAACTATTTCAATACTTATTTCTTTATAATATAACTAGCAGGCTTTGCCCGCTTCGCTGGTCATTATATTGAAATGATTTCTCAAAATACCATATCAAAATAATAATTTTAAAAAAATCATTGAGATCAGTCAAAATCAAAGTTAACGTTCTCAAAGTTAGCGGTTTTCCCACACGCCACACTTCAAGTCTGGAAAAACAATGCCTACGGTAGCGTCTTGCATGCATTTTACTCCCCTTTCCTCGCGGATAAAGTGGGAAGACTTGCAAAATCGCATCAAAGTGCATATTAAGTACATTTAATCAAAACCCACACACCAAAATCTGTCATTCAAAAGTAATTTGGAGCATATTGAAGCTTGAAAACGTGTTTTTGTCCCGACCAACCCTAAGAGGGGCGTAGGAGCAATTTCACAAAATCTATTTTTAGTTCATGTTGCGTACACGTACATAACCGACACATTAAAAAATTGAGATCCTGCGATTATTTGAGGCAGAGTTATGCTTTAAAACATGTTTTTTAGTCCCACCACCTGTGTTTTTTTAGCCTCATTCTTAAAGGAAAGAAGTTGGAGGAAATTTTGCAAAAACACTTTATATTAGGGTGGGTACATGTAACTGACCCACATATCAAAAAGGTCCTTCCTAAGATAATTTACTGCAGAGTTACGCAAGAATACATGTTTTTGCCCCCTCGCCCCCTAAGGGGCGGAAGGGTGTAATTTCACAAAATCAGTTGGTAGTGTGTGTTGAATACGTATAAGCTGTCCACACAACAAAAATTGCCATTCTGTGATAATTTCGAACAAAGTTACGTGTGGACACATGTTTTTAACCAACCAACCCTCAAAAGAAGGGGAGGGGGTGATAACACGAAATTTCAAATAATCCCTTTTTTAGTTTGTGTGTGTTGAGAACACATAACCAATCGACGTATCTAAAAATCGCTTTCCTGATATAATTTGGAGCAGAGTTACATTTTAAAACGTGTTTTTGCCCCACCCCGACCTCCACCTCCCGCTTTAAAGGGAGGAAAGAGGAAATTTAATTTCACGAAATCCCTTTATAATGCGTGTTGGAAAAGCATAACCAGCCCACGCATAAAAAATCGCCTAAGATAGTTGAGAGCAGAGTTGCGCATGGAAAAATGATTTCCTCCACCCCACCCCCAAGGGGGATATGGGGGAATTTTACAAAATCCCTTTGCAGTGTGTGTCTTGAATACGCATAACCAATCTATATATCAAACAATTGCTATCCTGGAATAATTTGGAGCACAGTAACTTTTATATAACTTGTTTTTGCCTCCCTCCATGCCCTTAAAGGGGGAGAGGGAGAAATTTCGTAAAATCCCTTTATAATGCGTGTTAGGAACGCATAAAACGCCCACACATAAAATTTAATCTTACCGAGATAATTTGAAGCAAAGCCAAGCTTGGAAACGTGTTTATTAGCCCCCTGTCCTTCAAGAGGGGGAGGGAGAAATTTCGTGAAATCCCTTTGTAGTGCGTTTTGGGAAAGCATAAACAACCCCCACATAAAATTTAATATTACTGAGATAATTTGAAGGAAAGTTATGCTTCGAAACGTGTTTATTCCCCCCTACCCCCAAGGGGGGAAAGGGGGAGCTTTCGCAAAATCTCGTTACAGTCGGTTTTGGACACACGTAAATAAGCCACACACTAAAATTTGTGGCCTTAGCTCCTATAGATTTCCACGGACGAATTAAGCGCTAAAAGAGGGGGTCGAATTTGCCCCCTCATAACTCCCCCCCCAATATCGAAAATTGGAAAAAATCAAAAGTAAATTTTTGGAAATATCCTCAAGAAGACTCTTGGTGATTTTCCATACATTTGGGCTACTATTGGGAGAGTTTTACTCGAAAACCCGTATTTTGCTAAATTTGCCCCCGAAAATAGTTTTTACCCCCCCCCCCCCCCTTTAAAAATCCAAAACTCAAATCGCAGAAAATGCTTTTTTTTTCACTCTAGTCTCTCTCTCTCTGCAATTTCTTCACCGTGAAGCTATTTGGAACCGATTTCTGCTTTAAGGGGGTTGGCTTTCCCCCCCCCAGGGGGAGTGGGAGTTTTTTCGCAAAATCCTGACTTAATGGGCGTCAGGGTTCTAAAACCAACGTGCTCACCAAATTTGCGAGTCCATCTCCCATAGAATTGCCATGGCTGTGTTGAATCAGTGATTTTACTCTTTTATTCCCCACCTCATCCCCGAAGCGGTAAAAGGGGGGGGGCTTTCACAAAATTCCGTTACAATGAGTGTTTTATACACGTAAATAAGCCACACATTAGAATGTGTGACCTCAGCTCCTATAGATCCCTCAGCTCCTCCGTTCCACGGACGAATTTAGCGCTAAAAGGGGGTGGGGGTGGGTGTCGAATTTGCCCCCTCGTAACCCCTCCCCCCAAAATCGAAAATCGGAAAAAACCAAAAGGAGTTTTTGCAAATGCCTTCAAGAAGACGTTTGGCGTTTTTTTTTTTTTTTTTTTTTTTTTTTTTTTTTCTTTTAATATTTGAGCTATTACTACTAGAATTTTACTCGAAAATCCATATTTTGCTAAATTTCCCCCCGAAAATCCTTTTTACTCCCTCTCTCACCTTAAAAATCCAAAATTCTAAAATCACAGAAAATAATTTTTTTGTACTTAAGTCTAGTCTTCCCATCTGAAGTTTTTTCATCGTGAAGAAATTTGGAGCCGAGTTATGCTTATAAAGGTGTTTTTGCTTCCTGCGCCTCCGAAAATCATTTTCACCCCTTTTTCCCATTAAAAATGTAAAATTCCAAAATCGCAAAAAAAGATTTTTTTGTATTCCAGTCTAATCTCCCCATCTGCAATTTCTTCACTGTGAAGTAATTTCGTGCCGTTTTATATTTATAAATGTGTTTTTGCCTTATGCGCCCCCGAAAATCACACCCCTCCTTAAAAATCCAAAATTCCAAAATATCAGAAAATCATTTTTTTGCATTCATGTCTATTGTCTCCCCATCTGCAATTTCGAGCCGAGTTATGCTTATAAAGAGGGTTTTTACCTTCCGCCCGCCTTGGGGGGGGGGGGGATTGCTCAAAATCCCGTCTTAGCGAGCGCCAGGGTCCTAAAATAAACCTGCTCACCAAAAATTGTGACTCTATCTCCCATAGGATCGCCACAGCCGTGTTGAGTCAGTGAGTGAATCTGTGAGTTTACTCTTTTATTTATATAGATAAAATAACACTTTGATTTTCGAAATTCCGTCGTCTACCTATAATTGTCAACTATAAGCTTTATGATTGCAATTTTCTGCCTTATATAAACTTACATTATATAATTTAACTTAGTACTAAACTTTTAATTACTGCTTCAATAGTGCTAAGTATACACTGAAAGTGTATACTGAAAGCTGTGGTAACAAATTTTATAAATTTAAAGTACTTTTCACAGACTCATTTGTGTCGTTTATATAAATGCTTTGTACACACTAATATATTTCAATTTGTATGTTAAAGTAAATAGTACACATTAGCAGAAGATCCTTGGGTAACAAAATTAAAACTGCATTCCATTTTTCTGACAAAAAATATTATAAATAAAAATAATTATAATAAAATTCATATTCAGTGAAATCTATTGAAAAGTTGCTTTTGCAAACCGTTGTTTGTCTTTTCGCTTTTTTCTACACAAATTCTACATTCTAATTGGTTGTTAAAGTTATGATGATAGTTTAGTTGGGTTCCATATATCCAGTGATTACTTAATTATGTAAGACTTAACCACTTTTAAAGTAAAATCGAGCTTTCCTTGAAAAATTGTATCATAAAGTTATTTTATTTTTTGATTCTCGTGTAATAAATCTTATTGAAATGTCTCACTGCTTCTTTCCTGATTTAAGACATTTCCCTCACAATGGCCTGAATGATTTTGCGGTTAATTATTATTTTCTCTCTGCTTTCATTTTAAGTTTTTTTTTTTTTCCTGCATTCAATTTCATTTTTACATTATGTATACATATATATAGGTTGTACGTATGATTTATATATATAAGTATATACATACTTTTATTTTATTAATTATTTTAGTGTTGAGCGGTGGCCAAGAAATATATTTCGTACATTATATTTTAATATATAAACAATTGATTTTATAAAGTAAAAATTGCATAAATGAATAATTGGTGTTTAAATTAAAATTTTCCTTATACATACGCCCTAGCATAAAAATAAAGATAGAAAGATGTATCAAATAATTTATTTAATTTCAGAGCATTAAATTATATATATATATATATATAGAGAGAGAGAGAGGGACATAGATAGATAGATAGATTATTTATTTTTATACCATTTAACAACATAATTAATACGCAAATTTTAAAATTAGACATGCTTTTCTTTTACATACAAAGTCAATTATATTCCTCAATGTGTATTTTTCTGAATTTGCTCTCTTTAATTTGCATTAAACTTCGTTCACCAAAAGGGAAAATTTTTCAGTTCTGTTCTGCTTACTATTATCTGCAATCAGTTTAAAATGCTTCCCAATTAAATGTGAATTTAAAATATTGTGCTTTAAATCTTTTAATTATAATAGCATTAAAAGACATTTAGCAACAAAATTTATTTTAAACTGTTTTGTATAATAAATATGAATAAAAAGATATGAAATACATGTGTGTGAATGCTTTACCTTTCTATTATAAATGAAAGAAATACATTAATTTCAAACAACGCTTTTTATATACTTATTTGTATTTGACATGCAGTCAAATATCTGCTTTGCAGTTTAATAATTTAAATTCAATTTCATTTTGACGAATTATATAAAATAAGCAGAAAATCTTTTTCGGAGAATACACATTAATAAAACATTACGGAGTATTTCTACTTTTATAACCTCTCATTGTCTTCTCATATATATATCTTTTATAAAACGGTTAATATTTTGTCTCAAGCTCTTTGCTTCTCTCCTAATCATTTTTTTTAATTCGAATATGATACACTAATAATCTTCATGGAACATTTCCAATAATATATATATATATATATAAAGTATATATATATATATATGCATTGAAATATAAAATAATACGTTATAATTTCTCGAATGCTATTTGTATTTAACGAAATATAATATAAAAATTTTAAACTTAACCTTCCTCGCTTTCATGAAGTTTTCGGACAGTATTAGTGTTTTATAGCATAAAATTGTTGCTTGTGCCTGGGGGGACTCATGTCAAAGTTGTGCCTGGGGGGGGGACTCATGTCAAAGTTGCGCCTCGGGGGGGGGACTCATGTCAAAGTTGTGCCGTGGAGGGGACTCATGTCAAAGTTGTGCCTTGAGGGAACTCATGTCAAAGTTGTGCCTTGTGGGGGGACTCATGTCAAAGTTGTGCCTTGGGGGGACTCATGTCAAAGTTGTGTCTTGGGGGGACTCATGTCAAAGTTGTACCTTGGGGGGACTCATGTCAAAGTTGGGCCTTGGGGGGACTCATGTCAAAGTTGTGCCTGGGAGGACTCATGTCAAAGTTTTGCCTTGGGGGGGACTCATGTCAAAGTTGTGCCTTGGGGGGGACTCATGTCAAAGTTTTGCCTTGGGGTGGGGACTCATGTCAAAGTTGTGCCTTGGGGGGGGACTCATGTCAAAGTTGTGTCTTGAGGGGACTCATGTCAAAGTTGTACCTTGGGGGACTCATGTCAAAGTTGGGCCTTGGGGGGACTCATGTCAAAGTTGGGCCTTGGGGGACTCATGTCAAAGTTGGGCCTGGGGGGGGACTCATGTCAAAGTTGGGCCTTGGGTGGGACTCATGTCAAAGTTGGGCCTTGGGGAGGGACTCATGTCATAGTGTGCCTTGGAGGGGACTCATGTCAATGTCATTTTGAAACGATTTTGATGAAATTCTGGCAAAAGCAGAATTTAGTTTAGGACGGAGGACTGTTAGTTTTTTTTTTTTCTTCCCAATTATAACATCGCTTTCAAATTATTCAATTATATTTTCGATAAATTTTAGATTTCGATAAATGTCCAGCTTTCGAAAAATGATTTCGACAAATGTCCAACTATCGAAAAATGATTTCGACAAATGTCCAACTATCGAAAACGGCAACGCAAAAATCACTGTCTGAGACTAATAGGCCCTCAGTCCTAAAAAAAAAAAAAAAAAAAAAAAAAAAAAAAAAAAGTGTTTAATTTGTGTAGTTATTTGTAAGCATAAGGGTAATATTCCTAACTGGATTGCTTTCATTTAAAATAATACTAAAATTTTAAATATATTTGTATGTATGTATGTTATAAAATTTCATATAAAATTATTCTTATAAAATTTTGCGTATTTTCAATATTTAATTTTTAATAAGTTATAATTTACAGAGCACTATGTGTGTACGAGTATGCACTTGAAACCATTTCTTGGTTCAGAAAAAAATTATTTTCATTCAGTTTGATCTTCCGGCGTGTGATAATTGTCTCTTTCAAACCCAAACTATAGAACTGGCGCATAAAATATTAAGTGCTGATGTAAAATATCTTACTTCAAATTGTGTAGGTTAAAATTGCGAGGATCTAGTGTCACATTAATTCATGCTAATAATTAATGACGATCTAAGAATCATCCCAAGGCACACTTAGGATACAA